>OX381683.1:1892500-2517500 GCA_947462355.1 Caradrina kadenii | reverse complement strand
CGCTCTGCCAAGTCTGTCCGATTCGCCACACGGCACATAAAGTTATTTAGTTACCTCATATTTTATTACGTTTTTGTTGCCATTCAACTGATGCCATGTCTTAAAATAAATAAAAAAAAACAACACAAATATTAATGGAAAATATAGAATTAACATTTGTGATGAGATGAGACGAGACGGGACTAATATAGACAATAATAATAACAAGATTATGTATATCGTCGGAATGCTTCATGTTTTAGATAAGAATGTCACCCGCGATTGGTCGAGAATAGTGGAACAGGAAAATCTGGCTCATTAAGGACTTTTAATCTAACCTGTAGGCGGACTGTGTCTGATTTACATATTGGCGTACAATCAAATTGGAATTGAGCTAACATTTTCGAAGACTCATTCGTTTTACAAAGTTGACCACCGCACACACGTACAAGACGGAAATTGAATGCACAGAATATTAATCACAGAGATATATTTATAGTGCATCAATATAAACCAGCATACCTGTGTTCGGTCGGTCGGCAAGGCTAAACGGACCTCGGTGTGCGAGCAACCATGCAAATTCTGTGTTATTATTTGATACTTTTATAATGATCTGAAGAGAATACAGATCAACACATTCCAGTCCACGTCAAAAAACAGAAGGAGTATATTATCTGATTCAATGACGATTTTAAGACCAACATTGTGATTGTTGTAGTTAGGAGGACCCTAATATACAGCCAACGAAAACGTGCGAGGAATTCAAACTGAATGTTTCCTAACTTTTCAGATGGTTGACACTGCCCGCAACAGGCTACCTTGTAACGATAGCTATAGCCACAATTAAGTTTTAAAAGAAGATCATAACATGTTTGCGTTGATGTTTATACGAAAATTATTGTTACGAATCTGGTAGCCTGGCTCGACACGACTTTTGAGAGTTTCAATCACATAACCAAATGCTAGAAAATGTCGTAGGCGTGGGAGTCCCTTTACGTTGTTCGTTGACAAACATCTACGCCCACTCTAATCATGTTGACCATTACCCAACTATAGTTTAAAGTTTGTAAGAGCAATCATACGCACGTCGAAACAGCTAGTTCCCTTCAAACTGGGATTAATGTTTACTGTTTCAAAACATGCTTTGTTCTATTAATTGAAACTAAGAAGTATGATGACGTAGTAGTAGAGTTCTTTGCGAAGCAGCTCGTCTTGGTAAATACTGTCACCATACCTATTTCAGCCTCAAAGCAGCGATGCTGTGTTCCGGTTTGAAGGGGATGGGTGCCGAACTGCTGGTGTAATTACCGGCACATGGGATATTTTAACTTTATTTCTAGGATGGCACTGCAAGGGCCAATTCTATGAAATTTCAGGAATGGTCGCAATCTAATTTCAGTTCCAATTTGCCAAAAATGCCTATATTACACATCACATTGTTTTACATTGGTTGTTGCTGAGCTGAGATTACAACTAGATTTTGAACGTGTTGAATTAGTAGAATGGGTGTTTAGGTGGGCGGGCGGCTTGCTTTCCATCCAATTACTTTAAAAAAATGCCCTTCAGAAGTGTGTTATTTAGGTGGGTGTCTATGTAAAGAAGAATATCGATCTAATTATAGCTTCAGTAACAATGGGGACATAAGGTAATTATCTAACTGTGGTAGTTTCATTAGTTGGTTGGACGTGACTGCCGACCCGTCTGCAAGGTCAACCAAGGCCTATAACATTTTGGACCAAAATAAGTTAACATAACAATGGACAGACTTCACAACCAAGGGTAACGACCAGTAAACATTTTATCGTTCGAAGTCACTATTACCGCCGCTACTGGAGTATCTTTGGAAAGCTCTACGCGACGCAATTCTTTATCGTCGTGATTTGACATATCGTTTTTAATTAGATATACAGTATTGAAATATCTTCTGACGTTAAGGAGATTATAATCATTCACGTTGTTAATTGTTTGACGTGAGAACATGTAATATTATAATGAATTCGTTCTGTGTTAATTTTGCAGTAATCATATTTCAACGATGACGGGTTATTACACACTAACAGTAATTGTGATGAGTATTACGCAGGCTTGTGTACCAAATAATGGGAGCACACGACAATAACGGCAGAGGAAGAAACTGCTGTAGCTTTTTGACTACGGAACGCAAAGATATTTAAATATAATAGCTCAAAGAAATTTCTTTACAAGACTGTTGCACTTCCATTTGCTTTGTTCTTTGTTGGTCTAGTGTCTATGACCGTTACTTTTTCTATCTCTTCTTGTTCTATTCTCAGCGTGCACATGAAAAGTACCAATAACAAAACCCATTTGTTCGGTATGCACATGCAAGTCAAAATATAATATTGACCCGCACTTCGACAGATTTATTTACACACTCTAGCCTTTGAAATGTAAGTATGTAATGTAAGCACATGTGTGTAGTATGTTATGCAACGTTATGAATACGTTGAAATATGGCGAAAACATTAATAACTGTAACAATTACTAACATCGCCACCACGAGGCTTTGATAAGCATTTATGTTCTTGACCCCATTTATAATTGAATTTTAAATTAATATTGTTGTAGCCAAGGCAAAAGACGAAGAATTTCTCCTGAAAGAGCTATAGAACGATGATTTATCGATTAAACGACAGCTCACCGTGAAGGATGCTGATTTATTTATTTTATTTTAATTACCACGGTTACAGTTACCAATTACAGTAAATAAAGACACTTAAAAAAAATTATAAAAGAAAAATATAAAAAAGAAAACACAAATATAAATTTAAAACAAAACAATAAAAAGAAGAGGTTACAAAACACGAGACACAACATTTAAATTACTTACCCAAGATATCTGTAATGAATTTAAAAGATGGTACCCTTGACTGACTAATTGTTCAGATCATTTCGAAATAACAAATACTGGACATTGCTTCTTGGCCTCGAAAGTGTAGCATTTAACTGACCTATGCGTTACGCATTGTGTAGAGTATGCAAAGTGTGTGTCACGTGACTGATTTAATTTCGATTGTCTAGTTGCATGTGTTGATCAATGTATTGGTAACACACAGTTTAAACCTCTCCTTTGTTTTTTTCAACCCTCTTGTATTCGTCCAAGGCTCCTCCTGCAGCACTTGTAGGAGAAGTGAGAATTCTTCAAACAAGCAACACAATAAGAGTCACTATTATTTACTTAAAACTATAAATGTTTTCAAAGTACGTAATTCCTTCCTCTCATTTCACTAAAACTTGGCTCGGACTTTTTACACAAATCATGTCGAGAATTATTTTCTTCAAGTAGCGAGTTAGGTAGCTCGACGCCAAAGTTTTAAAACCTAACGCTTCGACGAACTAGAAGTTGTAAATTATACTAACGCCATATTAAACTTCGCTGGAGAACTAAACAATATAATTAGCAATGCAACAAGCATTCGCAGTGTTTTCAAAGGAACAAAAAGCACCTTCTGCATTCATTGAAAGGAATTTTAATTAGTAGGTACTTAATTTACATACCATCACGCCTGTATTCTCCGAAGGGTTAGGCAGAGGTGTACCAATGTACCCCCACAGTTCGCCGCTATGTTTTAGGTCGCATACAATAGGGAGCGAGCCTATTGCCTTTAACCGGGCACAAATCCTAACTCCGAGCTGCTACTGAGAAATTCCTAATGGAAAAACCAAATAACATTTTACTCGACCTGGGAATCGAACCACATGCTCATCAGTCGCCCTTGCGACCACGAGACCAACGGGGCAGTTACTTAATTAAAAAAAGCACAAATACTTTTTGACTGATTTTAAACGTTGATTTTTTATTTGGCGTTGAAGAAGGTGGTGTTAGTGTTATTCACCCATGATTTGTTTTCCAAATGACGCGTGTTGAGTGGTGTGTAATGCGAGACTACATTGTTGTCTCAAAGAATGACTGATTCGCCAAAACATTATATTACATTGTCCTAAAACGGGTTATGGAGAAATAGGTGTCTTGAATTACGTAGTACCAAGTGGGCACTAAATACTTACCTTTATTCAAGATTGTATTGTGGGTGTGTCAGAGAACCTGTCGCAGAAACCAACCACTACGGTATTCCTGGCCGAGGACAATTAATAAGGCAATTACCATTTGTTGCCCGCGGTTTCACTCGCATTCTACGCTAAGTACTCCTTGTCCACGCGTAAAAAGTATCCTATATATTGATCCAAGTCTTAGTCTACATGTGTGCTAAGTTTCATCCAATTCATTGCAGCCGTTATAGCGTAATTGAGTAACAAACATACAAACTTTCACATTTATATTATTAGCAAGATTACCATCTAAACTTCTCTTTATAATAAAGAAATAATCTTAACTATGCCCCAGCCTGGGTGATGTAAACATATCCTAATAAGTACCGCTATGATTAATAAACCATTTTGTTTGGGTTTACTGTTTGAATCGTTTGTTCAACTCAATAGTTCAACAAACATTAATTTTGAATCATTTCATGACGTCACACTGTTTGACACTATCTCATTGTGACAAACAGATCAGGAAATAAAATTGATCACTGGGCTGTAATCATGTTTTGTGGAACATTGTCATAATTCATGTAAAGTTAACGTATCGGTTAAGCCACGGGGATATTTTGTCCATTGTTACGTGAACTGTTAAGTGTTAATTTATTACTACTCGATTATGTTAATTTCGTGTTTTTATTAGAATGAATTAGATGTGATTTTTACGTTTCTGTGTCATAAAAAATAAGACTTATTGAAGTTTAATGAAATTCGTAGAATCTATTATTATTTTTAGAAGATATATCATTTTAATAGTACTTTTACATAAATTCTTGTATAAGAAATCACGGAGTTCCACATGCATCGTTTAAACGGATAGTGCCCGCGCTGGCGTTGGTATGCGGTTTTTCTGATATATTATAATCTGCAGGCAAAAATGTATTCATGGTTATAACTGCATCCTTCGATACCTAAGTTGTTAAAAAGTTAAAGTTCAACTGCGCATACGAATAAAAAATGCATTTGCATGTAGGTAATTTGATAACCCTGTTTTTATAAAACAGTATCATTGCCAGAATTTAATTGAAAAATGGATGTAACATTAACATTAGCATCGTCATTAATATTGCCCTTGAATTTTCGTAACTACTTGTCTTAAATAATTTTAAGCTTACTCATTATCTGCTTAGCCTTTTCCCAACTATGTTGGGGTCGGCTTCCAGTCCAACCGGATGCAGCTGAATACCTACCAGTGTTTTTACATGGAGCGATTGTCTATTTGAGCTCCACAATCCAGTTACTGGGCAATTAACTGGGCAGTTACTGGCTTCTGACTATCCGTAACGACTAAACTGATGGAAAAACCCAATAACACTTTTTGTCCGACCTGGGAATCGAACTCGGGACCCCACGCTTATCATTCGCGCTTGCGACTACGAGACCAACGGGGCAGTTTAAAGTTTAAATAAATTTAAAACTTACTGATCACAACAAAAAACAAAAATTAAAATTGTCGCATCAAATAATTGCAATTTGAAGCATTGTCAAATCACATTCTTTTTACAAACGAATGCGGTTTACAGACAAAAAATAAGTAAAGCTGCCAAAATTAAATTGAATGAAATTAGTCCGGGTGGCAGATCCCTTCATTAGCATTACACTCTTTGTCCCCTTCGTTAGAGCTAATTCAAAATGGCTCTACTGTGCAGTCAATGGTAGAGTATAAAGGTTTGATTAGAGATAATCATGGAGACTGTGTATACGTGTACCGTTGTTTGACATCACGCCATGCGATGTGAAGCACAAACACTCGTTCGACTGGATGTGGCATGATGTCATAGAGTGGTCAACGAGTGGTCGACGTGTGGTCGAGTACTGCCTGGGGCCACCTCACAAGAATGGCGATGCTCGTTAAAGTAGTCTGCCCACTACACCGTACCTTACCATGAACGTATCAAGCAAGGAAACAAACTTATCACGAACTACTAAGGCCACTAGAACCTATCAACCGACACTTGTTGACGCTCCGTGCAGAACATGCGAGGGTGTTGGTCGGAGACGGAACGGAATAGTGGGCATAGTCTCATACTTTCTCATTCAGAGAATATTTTTTGCCTTGTACGTTCGTACGGTGTATTAAGCACAGTCCTTTAAACTTGGACCCCGATAAAATCACGTAGATCGCCTCTCACATTGCAATTTTATGGCAACTAAACTATGTGAGCTCTGATATTAAACTAACTAGTACGTCTGTAGCAGAGTCAGTTTAGTTGTTTTCTCTATTAGTGATATCGTAGACGAAGTGCATTTGATCGTGGCCAGCCGGGTCGGCGACTAGATTCGCAACCTTGTGCAAATTCGTTTTAAGATCAACGTCTCAAAGGTTAGCGACATCGCTAATCGACAGGCGATACACTAATTTTATTTCAAATTGAATATTTATTCCAGTAAGAAACTTCACGATATAATCGATTTCACACTTCAGTAGTTTTTGAGGGCTGATAATAGTATAAGTAGTAGATTTTCATTCAACGTTACATCGACGGTTTGCAAATAGAATTATATTGAAACATCATTGGCTCCCATTTGGCGGCACGGGTGTTGCCTGAATGATATTTTAATTTGAAGTAGGTACCCATCCTATTGCCGATTGTGCTGACGCCATTGGCTTCAATTAATTAACAATTGACAGGCGACTATTAGCGATGTATTTCCAGTTTAGTGAGAAGAAATAAAACTTTATTTAGTTGGAACTGAGTTGAGTCGATTATTTGCTTGTTATCGATGACATTACTGTAAGGTATTCAATCACGTGTACGCACGGCGTTGTAGACCACATCGGTGTGGATAGGCATGTCCTCGTTCCCCTTCCAATATAGCAAAAGGTCGAAAGGAGCCCGCCACCATTCTATTGCCGTACCTACATGTGAATTTACTTATTGTTCGAATGACGTATTGGCGGCGGTTGCATTTACTTTGCACCTAAATGCATTTTATAAGAGTTTCATCGCGATAATTGGTGGTACAATTTAAGGTCTATGAAATTAATTAATTATATTGTTCCAACAGACAGATAACCTGATGTGGAACTTGCAAATTCCCCTTCACCACGTACATAGGTACTTAAAATGTTCTCGTTGTTTGTATGTTTTTAATATTTTGCAATTTCATTTTAGACAGGTTTGGTACCTTTTAAATTGCCCTCCTGGCTCGCCCTATCTACGTAGACGAACCTTCTCGTGTAGGTATTGTGTGAACCACTCACATCCCCCGAACGATGCCAAGTCACGACATAGATCCTGCTTTTCAACGACCGTCTGAAGACTTCTTGAGGCTTATCCATGTAGGTAATCTACGTACGTGGATGTTCGGTGACCGTTACGTGTACGGTTCCGCCATTTAATTCGACAAAAAACCTTTGTAGGTCATTACAAGATTATTATCGAAGCGGAAACGATACCTCTGTAGAGTCTTGCAAGACTTATGATTTAATCACAAATAATGTTCTAATTTTACCTTGTAGCTTTCGAAATTAGTTACCGCTTTATCAAAAGGTATCGCACTTTCAAAATACCTGTTATTTCAAAAAGAAAAATGCTTCATTAGAATGATTCTGCCCTCCTTTTCTATTGTATTAGCGCGCGTAACATGCTGTGATTAGTTGCTGATAATTCAGTTAATTAATCATAACAGCTTACGCGCTTGACAATATATCACATTATCGCAATTTTTCGGGGGGAACAGGGAAACAAAACAATTGAATTTGAACCAAACAAGACAAAAAAAATGCACTGACATTGTCCAGCTGTTATGCCTGAAAACATTTCACTAAATCACATCATTATCCTTTCGTTAGATGTTTATTATGCTATAAAACCGTCATGTGATATTTTAGTCGACACAAACCGACATGTGAATGACGAATGACTGACGACTCCGACCTTCATAGTAGTGGCCACTCAAAAATGTACAGATGACGGAAAATATAATGAGCCGTGGTGCACATGCGCTCGCGCTGTCAATGATAATGAGCGGACGTGTGTTTATCTACTGCTATGTTAATTGAAACCCTCTTATCACAACACAATTACGTACGTCATTTTCATTATAATTTATATTGTGGCTTTAATGGAAAATATGCTTCGCCTTCCCAAAGAGTTGCCAAAATCTACAATTTTGGCAACGTTTGTGTAAAACCGTATAACCTTATCCTGATTTTTTTCTGGTTGGCTTGACCCAGTATCCAGACGCCGTCCTATTTATATTCTTAACATAATCTGGATAAACCCGTGCTACATTTTTATATTCCCCAATAAGTCATCGGGAATTTCCAACCGGTTGTCTTATTGTTGTAAACTTATAACCGCTTGTAGAGTTATGCTTTTTTTAAAGGGATTCTACATTATATCTATTGTTAGCTTTCATGGTTTGGATTGCAATCCGCTACGGTATCCGGACATATACAAATAAAAAAAGATACTATCATTACCTACTTTATTTCTCGCTTGTACCATGACTGTTGATAATGTGCATATTGTACCCGTGGCTGAACTAGATTTACGTGAAAATTCATGCCTTGATGTTATCTAACACATTTCATATATCACAAGTTATGACTAACACGTGGTTATTCACGAACTGCATTAGCATTTGCTTGCAGTTATGCATAAGGAAACTTTAACTTACCTACGAATAAATAAAAAATAATAAACACCATTCAAGGATATAGCAGTATTCCAGAACGTAAAATATGTTTTGGAATACTGGTATATCAACGTCGGGTTTTTCCATTCCGCAATTTTTTGTCAAAAATTCTACGTCTGTCGGTCGTAACTAGCAATTTCACATATTCAAAACAATTCGCCGATTATTCAGGCTGGACGTGATACCAGATAAATCATTAGAATATTATTTATGCTTAACTTGAATAAACCAGCATATCGGAAAGTAGATAACTATAAGATATGGTTGGTATTGTAGCAAGCCAGGCGTGGGACTCAACGCACCGTGAACAGTCACCATTATTATTCATGGTGGACTTCCCTAGATATTGTTTATGACTTCAATGGCTACTAATGATCTTCCAAAACTGTACTTCGAGATCCATTGATAAAGTTTGGGCTCCAGTCTAAGCCTTAATCGTCTCAAATTTTATTCCTGACTAATATTTTAACTCTAGTCTCAAACAACAGACCCGACTTGCGAGTAATGCTGTTGCTATGGTTATAAAAGTAGATTAAAAGAAGACCGAGTTGTTTTCCATGACAACGCTTTTTAATAAAAAATACCAACGTGTCAACCCTCAGGCTATTGATATCTGGGACTGGCGCGGCTACTAAACATGCTTTCTGCTCGGAGATGCAAGAAAATTACATTTAAAATAGATCGGAAAGTAATTTGTTTTAACATAAACACATGTTGTGATTATTATGCTTTCCAGGCGCATTATGAAAATTAGAGTCCGCTATGCAACGCAGAACAAAATGAAGTAAGTAAATACTTACTTCATTTTCAGTATGCAAATCACTCCCACTGATTAATCTGTGAACAGACCAACAGACCGAATTAATATTACATTGCATGATTGTCATACCACAATGCTGAACTAGCACATATTTATGAGTAAAGAATAAACGAATGCAAACAGTTTTTTTGACAACTAGGTTTTATCTTAATTATCTATTGCCACTTGAATTAACTATTATGTATACTTAGTTTTCCTGTTTTTTAACTTCCTATATTTGTGCTAATCCAAAACCGTCTGACGTGATTAACTGTTTATAAAAAGTTGCGACGAATTTCACCACCCAAAACATGTTTTTTTTTATGATTTTCCTTATCTCGAGGTCCCTGGAGCAAGATTTCCTATAATTGTACCTTCTTTGCTATGTTCTTTAACAAAAATACATAAATTTTATGATTCAAGTTGAAAAAGAAACACGAACGGACGGTTGGGAAGATGAACCGCCATTTTACAGTTTTGTTCTGTTTCATCTTTACCAACGCTCAGAAGAGAAGGATAAAAAAAATGTAATAATTATCTCATTTTGTTTTTTTTTGTATGTTCAGTGATGATAATTATGATAGTAGTAAGTACTTACCATGATTAATAGTTCATTAATTTGATTAAACACGAAGCCTAGTGAACACTTATTGTTCTATAAATTCAAGAGCATTGTTTTTACCTAATGTGAGCAAATACTGTCGATTACCTAAATAAATACTCGTAACTTTGCGTGTTTGAAATCGTGACACGTTTTTCCTCTTACTAAGAATTCTTATTCGATATGTTTGCCTTTGTATTTGGCATCCCAGAGCACGTATAGCCGATGTGATGATTAACGCATGTTTTCTTTTTACAATCACAATGAACATTCGCCCTAGGTCTAAACACGAACGCATCTGACTCACGTCGATCTGTTCTTGAACGTTTGTTTATTTAACTGTGACATGCCTGTTGTAATAAACTTGTAGCCACTGTATGATATTTAGCGTTAAACTTATGGGAACATCTGAAACACTATCGTGTAGCTAAACGCGTTTGCAGCAAAATATGTCTCGCTGCCAACACCACCCGAACAAATACTATCGCCTACGGGAATACCGACCTTTCCAAGAACTCGTGTAACATGACTCATTTGCGTTCTTTTGTTGCAGTATTGGATCAAGCAGACGGACGGCCTGTGAAATTAAACAATGTGGAACAGCAAAGACAAACTACAGTAGAATTTATAGCTGAAGATGAAGAGGTAAGACGAAGATTTTTGTATATTCCTTTGTAATCTTCCTCTCAAAAATAAATAAATAAGGTTTGGTTACGGCTTGGTAGCAACAAAACATTCGGGGAGTACGTGAAACACCAGACACATTCAAGGCTGCCTTTTACAACTGGCTAATCTCTTGTTTCCGAATTTCGGGTCTTTGCTTAACAAATGCACAATGTTGGCAAGATAAGAGAGTCGTACTTATGTAAATTTTACAGCCAATGAAAAAAGTTAGTCAGCCATCGTGCTCACTTGTCACGACAATGAAAACACGTAGCGAGAAAGTAATCGATATGTCTAGCGTGGTGCCATAAGTTTTATTCTCACTTCAGTTGAATTGGCTATTACGTAGACTACTGGGACCCGAGATGGAAATGGTAGAATTGCCTGCTCCAATCTTACCGATTGAAGTGTCGTGTTAGATTGGCCGGAAACGAACAAATCAAATATTTTGTTAATCCGTAGCCAGGCGAGACCTTGATAGCGTTGCTAACGTCATAATGCTCACCGAACAATAAAATAAAATTGTGCAAGCGGAGAGCGCAAGGCTAGAACGGGGTGCCCGAGTCACGTCTGATGCCTTAATCCGTGCGTTGCATATACCTGAACTTAAACACTTTCTACTACAACCTACGAGTAGTGGACGCGTTCAACTCGTTTCAATTGCGACACAACTCTACATATTCACAACTCGACCCAGCACTATAAACACCTCTGTTTCTGAACGTGCACAAACAAACCGGTCTTTTAGTATTCAGCGACAAGTCTTAGTTCGAAAGCCCTGCGAATAAAGACAAGTACATGTGCACGCTTAGAAACAATAGGTTCTGTCTTACTTAATTTGGGGATCACGTTTTGTCCTTTTTCCTAAACTTCTCCTGTCCCATAACAAAGTTGGACCTTTTGCAATAACTTCTTTCACTTTTCCGTTCGTCTCTCCCGTAATACTTCAAGCGTAGAAGAAAATTACTAATGAAAATTATAGATTTCACTGTAATCATCGATCGTAATGATTTGCTTTTTTATTGTGCGTAACTATGTTATTAAATTTAAATCGTGTGAAGCTATAAAGTTTCTCTTAAGAGAGCCATCCATGTCCCGTTACTAAGCACAAATTGAGCTGCATCATCGCGAGACGAGCGGGTCTAATAGTCCAAGCATCTCGGCGGTAACCCATGGTGGTCTTATCATTTATCTTCATTACGTTCACTGAAATGAATGTTCGTCGTGACGGCACAAAGCCACAGTCACTTGGTTCGTTTTGCAGTTTCACAAATCTTTTGAATGTGCTTGCCTATGCCTTTTATTCTTCATTTTCTTCAGCCATTCGCGTTTGAGTATAATTTTTCTGCTGTCTAGCAATTATAACATTCCTCCATATTAGTGAGAGTAGTCCGCAATCTTTACAGTACACCACATTAATCAAATCTTCATTATAACAGTATCGGATAGCTTACAACCTTGTTATCTTATCTACATTACCTTTAACGACAGCATGAGTCATCAATAATGTGCCTGAAATATAGTACGTTCATTCTCAATATTATGGTACAGGAAGAAATAAAGTAATAGTTACGGCCATACACTTTGTAAATATTTACTATACTGAAGTAGTAGAGATCCGGCGATCTGCCAACTATTCGAGTATCCCGACTTGTTTATTTGTATGAAAAATTAAATCGTTTGTTTTCTTGTACCAGGTTTTTACATAACTTTATTGCTATGTACCTTACTTGTTTTAATCTCAGTTTACTTGAAATTATTTACCGAAGAGCCTGCTGGGTTTCTTATTCTTCTTCAGTGCTGTAAGGGGTATGCGTAAAATGCGACATTCCAGAGTCCGACGCATGACGCATATTATTCAAGCATGGGCACGATTTAAACATTATGAGGAAATCCACACATTTATAAATTCAGAACATGTGCTGGCGTCTAGAAAATGGCGGTAGGATAATCTTCTGCCGCGTTGGGCGATCTACCACATCGGATGGATATATCAAGTTTTGTGTTTATATCCTACTAATATTATAAATGCGCTAGTTTGTGTGGATGTATGCATGTTTGTTAATCTTTCACTCTTAAACGGCTGAAGTGATCTGGATTAAATTTAGCACATAGATAGATTATAGTCTGGAATAACACATAGGCTACTTTTTATCCCGGAACAATGAACGGTTCCCGTGGGAACCTTTGACGCGGATGAAGTCGCGGACAGAAGCTAGTTGATTTAATAAATGCATGGCAAGACCAGGCAAATTTACGAAGAGAAGCTTATTTTAGTTTTGATCACCTCTCACCACATGCCTAATCTCATTTGGAGCATGCTAAAAAGAGTTCAAACAATTTAGGCAATGAGGCGCTAATTTTTTCGGCCTTAGATGTTAGTAATGCGAGATTGAATTTGTCTTCTTTTTCAAATAGAGCTTCAACTTCCACATTGTTTATTTTTAATTTATCATTAAATTTTTGTGTAATTATCTAATAACCTAATAATGTTATATCTGTACTTTCCCCACATCATGGTAATCTCATTCAACGCTGCAATCCATATAAGGAGAAATGTATGGTGGTGTAAACACACACGTACAAGCACTTTCTATATTATGAGTTTAGACACGTCTGACTTACATAACATGGTGTTGAAGCGATACCTAGTATTACAATATGTTACTGGGTGATAATATTATATGTTACCAAGTATATAGGCGACGCAGTTGAAGAAACTTTCAAGGATTCCATTGTGTGGGAAATTGACCATGTTTTGATAATAAAATAAAATATTATTCTGCTTCTGTCTTCAGTGGGAACTAAGTGATATAACTATGTCTGGACTAACAGTGTATGGATTTACACGAGCTGAGTTGATTGATTCAACATCGTCTTACAAATGCTCTTTGATGTATAATTTTTCATATTTACAGTTATAAATTATACTGAAGGCTAGCCGTAAGTTACATCTATTTTGAAATATCTACATATCATTTTCATCACAATTATTTAGCGAGATACACACCTGACAGTCTAAATATTTTTCTACGTTACTTGTGTTTTTGTAAGTTCATTGACGAATGAAGGTTTGAATTCCCATCTAAGCTTTAAATTACACTTTTATTCTTTAAAATGTAGGCAATAATATGCTTAGGATAACTAGTAGTAAGGTAGGTTCCTAGGTCATGTGGTTGCAGGCGCCGACGTGTCAAACATTAAATTAGACTCGTAAATACGCGGTAGACGGCTCTAAACAACAGGAGGTGGTTTTATGTCTTCCTACTCTGCTATTATTATTGTTCTGTGATGCATTTTCTTTGAAAAACTACCTTTGTTCTCGTCGATCTACCTACTGATTAACTACACTGAAATTATTGTTGGAATACACACAGCGTTTAACTTGGTAACACGTTATGACGTATCGAAATAATTCTTCGATCCGCTTTATTCAAATTTCGCTGATGGAAACCATAGGACACGATATCAGAAGTTCTTAATTCAGGTTTTGATTAATCATAGTTTGTGTATCTTTTAAGTTTAAGATGACTAAAGGCAATAGAGAAATTATGCAAAACATTTTCTGACTCATATTGTACGCTATTTCGTTTATGTTCATATGACATTGCGGATACCATTGCCTATCTAGAACACATATTTTGCGTCTAAAAATAAAGTTTAAGTCGTTTGAGTGTTTCAAATACTATTCTAAAATAAGAGGGTCCTAAAAAGAAGGTGATGCTCTTAGTCACCACTCAAGCCGGTATTTTCGGCACACAAATCGTTTAAAGCCGAAAAACAATTAAGTTCGATGTAATTTGATAGCAAATCGAGGAATGTACAAACTTAATTACAGCGGTAAAGAAAACAGTCCATAGAGACATTGAGATATGCTAATTTAATGACAAAATATATTTAATCAATTCTATATAATAATGTTCAATGATGCTACATATCATTATTTGGTCAAACTGGCTAGCCTTAGCCTGCTGTAAGATCTAGAATCGAGACAAAACCACCTTTCTCTCGCGCGGTTGCCTGGCCTGTTTTAGCCGATTTGTCGTCGACCTTATTGTCAATCAGTTATATGACTGTAGATTTATTTAGATTTTTTTGTAAAGACCCTAAGACCTTTGCTCGAAATTTATTCATAATGAACATTTTGCTGGATGTGTAATAAAACACAGAATCTAAAATATCCAGGTGCGGTGGAACTGGGACTAGCACCGCGGTCACCAGCCCCCTTTCCGTCCAAGTGTATACCGAAGGGCAATGTCCTTATTTTGTTAGGCTTACCACCTGGCAGAGGACAGGGACAGGGTAACAACCTGTCTAGTACTCAAACTAAGATCTTTGAACCCAACGCCTCATTTTAATGCCTCAAAATTTCAAAGCTGAATCAACATAAAACGTTTCTTGTAACCAATATCGCAATCGTGACGTAAATACGTGACAGAACAATCAATCTACGTTAGTTACGTAAATAATAGAAGATTTTCCTAGAAACGATACTCTCGCTTATTAGAGTACGCCAATAAAATGTTTTATGACTATGAAAAACTTCTCGCTGGGAGAAACTGTTCGATACAACAGATATGAATTGCGTGCTCTGTCAAATGTCAAATAGTTTTCTGTTTGTCACGATTTAGGAAAAACTACGCGAAAATTGATAGCTTTGACATAATGACATGTTGGCAATGAAATTCCCGATCAATTCATAATTTATGCTGTCGTCCGACAGTTGGCTCTTTTAGTTTAGACATGACCTTGGCCAATTCGCGTTGACTGAGCTGTAACTAAATGACAACTAAATTGTTGACTCCAAATTCTCAATGCGTTTGGTTGACATCTGAAAATCTGTTAATTGAAATTAGCGAGTTATCTGAAGGCCAATTGTAGTAACGTTCAAAATCCAGTTGCAATTTTATCTCAGCGACAATAAATGACAAAAACAGCTAATTTTAATAAGACAGAAATTAGAATGCGGTCTTTGTTAAACTTACGGGAATTTCCCCTCTGCTTCGTCTAGACGCTAGAAATCGATGTGTAAGCTGCCTTACTATTTTATTACATCGAACCTTCATTTTGCGTCTTATTTTTAAATAAAGCTTGTTATCGTATTAGTTTACCTAGATGATTTTTTCTTTTAAATTTGCTATATACATACTTTTTAAACCTGTTTGCTGATTCAGCAATCCGAATCCGTATGTGTAATCGTATTACTCCGCTTTCGGACTGCAGACGTAACTGCATTCGTTTCCATTACCTTAATATAATTTATTGTGACCATGACATTTTAGCACAGATATAATTATTTGTAATAATAATCTTACTTCGAAGATCACTAGTCTAAATCGGGTCTTCGAGCAGGATATTCGAGATCACTAATCAATCTTGACTTGCTAAGAGACATGATAATTGTCATAGTTTAGTCGTTAATATTAATAGCCTCGGTAATGGAAACCAAAATCCAGTCTAAAATAAACACTAATTATTAATGCACTCACAAACCCCCGTCGTCGTAAATCACGCTCAGATTATTTTTTGGTCCTACGATCCGTATCTGTAGAACGGGCCTGTGGCTTTTTGCAACTTTGATTAGGGTTGATAACCTTACTTGGCCCTTTGCCCCAACACCTTATATTATTCATCAAACAAATTACACATGGCGGTCATATTTGAACGGCTTAGCTAGGATCAACATTTTCAATTTAGACGCTACTCGTATATTCAGTGAACTTTGGAAAAAAGACGAAAGCTAAGTATGGTCCTATAGTGTAGTTGTTCAATTAAAATGACCTTGTTATGTTTCAAATAAGTACAAAAATTTGCAATTATACTTGCATAATGTATTAGTTTTCCTAACATAAAAGGCTAAACTGTCATAAACTTCAGGGCAACAGACTCAATGTCAAGTTGGTATTGATTTTCTGGCATGTGAAACGTTTATTGCACAGAGTTGAATTTTCTTTTAGATCGCTAAAATCAGCGCATTACGCCGACAATGGCCATTATTGAGGAGAATTAGATTCTGATACATTTTACAACACAAATAGTCGGGTCTATTGTGGTTGGTGTGAACAAAGCCATGTACATCGGCGCCCGTATCATTAATTAGCTGTAAGTTGTGTCCGTCACCGCCTGAGGTCGGTGAGACACGTAATCCTAGAATTAATCGTTGCTAGATGTATTGATGGATGGGCTGCCATCACTGTCACTAGATTACTCTTATCATCTTGTAACATGTCATACATGTTATTCTGTTTAGACGGAATTGTGTCGAGACTGGAATCTTAACCATAGTGATGACATTGATGATGCAAGTTCTTCATCGGTTAGTTCGCAGTTGCATTCATTCCATTCCGTAGCATGAACAGAACTATAATGCAAAAATGTTTGCTAGTCTAAACAGTGGTAGTATTATCATATAGTACATAAAAATATTAATTACCGAACAAGATTTCATCAACTGCACTTTGCCCTTTTGTGGCTTAACTGTAAGGTTCTCAAATGTATACTTACTAAGGCTCATTGCCGCTGTAGTAACTTTGCCGAGGTTACAATACTACTGCAAAAGTGGTCCTAGGAGGCGCCCCAATTTTTTCGCCCATACTTAAACAACAACCCAAATGTAACGAGGAGTTCTCTAGAAACGGTTGAAGTAATTGGCACATTTTCTTTATTGCCAAACACCGCTTTCCGCAATGGAGGTACTGTCTCGGCCAGCAGTTCACCCTTTAAAGGAAAAAGAGCATGAAAATACGTTATGCATCACTTGCCACTTCAGTTTCATCACCGTCTAGGAAGCAATACCAAACAGCAATATCGAAATTATGCTATAATGCTTTAAGAAGCCAAGTTTGTGTTATTGTTCCACATACATACATACATACATAACATACCATCACGCCTGTATTCCCCGAAGGGTTAGACAGAGGTGTACCAATGTGCACCCACAGTTCGCCGGTATGTTTTTAGGTCCCATGTAATAGGGGGCGAGCCTATTGCCATTAACCGGGCACAAATCGTAACTCCGAGCTGCTACTGAGAATTTCATAGAAAAACCCAATAAACTTTTTGCTCGACCTGAGAATCGAACCCAAGACCTCTAGCGTAGCAGTCGCGCTTAGGACCACTAGGCTACCGAGGCAGTCAATGCCGTGTTATTGTTTCTTGTTGGCTTAATGATTTTTTTAATAATTTATATTCCTGTAATAAACTCTATATAATTTTGACATGAAATGCCAATGAATGCCACGTTTTATTACCACTACTGTTCCATTATTTTACGTTATACAATAATACCAATTCCGTAATAACTAAGACAATTGACAAAGAACTGTTTGTGTCACAAACTAGCTTGAACCAACTCGTGTGCATCGAGTTTTAAAATTGCCATAATGCATAAATAACAAGCAAAACGTCGACTGTTGACTATCGTAGCGACTGCGACCCAATTCTCTTATGTCATGACCGAGAGTCAATATGTTTCTTTGGCGTTACCATCTTAGCATCATGTACCTAAACGACGACACAGAGATCAGCGTAATCTCTAAGTCGTCGGTCTCTGAATAAAAAAGCTGTCATACATTTACATAAGCTACACTTTATATACTAGTGGCACAGATTAGTGACAGACTGACACACTTGGAACTTGAAATGGAATTCGAATGCTGATGAAGAAACGAAATATTTACTTTAAAGTTCGTCGTAGACCAGCGGAATAAGTTAATACAATTATGCCAGTTATGTAAAAACGCTATTAAAAAAAAGGGTTTTATCGGTTTAAAAATGCCAAATGTGTTTACACATCATAAATGACATGAATCCGTGACAAGCTAGTAAAGTTCGGTCTATCTCAGCATATGAAAGTTTGATACAAGAAACTCGGATTATTCTTACCTTTTCTCATTTTTGTACCTACTTCTTATGCATGTCCATTCTCCGACCTCAAAGGAACCGCACATTTCTGAGTCCAGACTGCATTGCAAATTTACATCATACATACAAATTGAGCCTCCATGTTTGCGTAAAATCCTACGTAGTACAGTTAGAGGGAGTGGCGTTCCATCTTTCGCGCCTCGACGCTTGGGTGACCGACCTCTATTGTTCCAACCGCTCCAACTCGAAGAGATGTCAACAGCCCGTAAATTACTAATTTGTTACGAAGCTTCGCCTCCCCGCTCCGCTAAACGTCTTCCATGGTTCACGGGCTCTGTCCCACAACTTCGAAGTGGGCCTGTTTGACTCCATTACTCTCAATTTAGGCCGTAATTGCTACGCCCCGTATTATTTGTCGCAAATTGATGCCAAACTTTGTACAATAGGTTTAAATAGAAACTGAAGGCACTTTCCATTAATATTGTTTAGATAGTTTATTATGTCGTTTATTATGAAAGTGATTGCTACCTCTTTGATACAGGGTAGATCCACGAAGTGAGTAGCAATAAATCACCTCACCCCTGTGTCCAGGTTCTACCAGCAAACTAGTGGATTTCCATAAAATTTATATAAAATACGAGTTTCTAAAGCGTTTTCGAGGGGAACCTTTCGGTGTAATCGCCTCGCGTGTGAAGTAGCTGTCTAGACAGTGCTATTTTATATTCAATGCACATGATTCTACAGAAGACTATACTACCTGTATCATAACAAAGGAGTTGGCAAACGAAAATTTTAAAAATCTAAATGCATACGATAAGAAGTGCATTGATCGTATCGACCGGGTAACGAACTTGCGTACTAAACGCGTTTCATTAATTATTATTGTTATTACAGCAACGCGTTACAATTGATTCGATCCAATTCTTCGTGGTCCAAGCGTACGGTAATTGCATTTGTAGTTCTAACGAGTCTGATAATAATCTAACAACACTACAAATGTACGTGTTGGTAGCTAAACGCTGGCCTGCCGCACATTCCTTATGTAGTGAGTGGAAATAACTTACACAGAGACCAAGACCATTAATCTGTTTCTATAGTGTCATTGGAGATCAGATTAATTAATTACTTCGATAAGACTTCTTGATAACTAATCAATTACTGAAAATCGATAATACTCACTGCTCACTGCATCTAGCGACTGCTATGAATGAAGCTTGAAAAATGTGTGACCAGTGGTCCTTAGGGTTCTCGTAAGTCCTTCGATGTGACGTCAAACTTTACATGAAATACTGATCCTCCCTATTCCGCCCCACACTGCCAGTAAGACTAAAAGCCCACATTTTCATAATAAACATCCACCGAAATCCAAACAACGATTAATATCGGCTGTAAGCTTATTATTTGCATAATCAACATCGCATAAATCTAGATTAAGGTCTGCACGATAAATTGAAACATTGACCGAATTCAATACAAGAGTAGAGCGGCCGTAGTGAATGGCCCTAAACATTCTGATTAAGTGCTTCGAATACAAATCGTAGACAACGTCGGATTTACTGTATTTTTGGGCCTTCGTCATACAATCTATAAATTCTGTCAGCTTTATAATGTTTCCTATTCTCATAATCATTGTCGACGTTTTAATTACGGAAGTCTTATAAAGATTTTCTTGAGTATTTTGACTGAGTCAAATTAATTTGTTTTGGCTTATTGGCGGGGGCGGGACGTTGTCGCTCATTATCGTTACACATTATTTTGCTCTCGCGTAAAATTTCCAGCTCATCGAATGGACTAATGTGATTACATTTGAGTTTTATAATACTTTATTTTTAAGAATAAGAAAATAATCTCTTTGGACATATGGAGTTCCTTGCTCGTATTTCTCCGCGTAACGGGCAACTAGATTCAACTTTCTGGCTGGCCTACTCCCTCACAATTCAAAAGGGCCTTTAAAAGGTTTATTGGCAATAAAAGTACTGCTGCGAGTTATTGACTTAAAAGTGACCTGCGCCATGTAGTGCCATCTTGCCAGCCTCTGTCTCTACTACACTTGTATCTTTACTAAGACTGGAAACATTATCATCAAACGTCATCCCCATTAATTATTTCATTTTATTTATAAAGCAGATGCATTTATTTTTGAATGTATTTAACAAACAACACTTTAAACGGTTTTCTGCCTTTCTTACGTGTCACTTTCACTGTCACTCAAGGAGACTTTTTCACAATTTTGGCAAATGCCACAGTATTTACATATATTTTTTTTATTTTGATTTGAGAAATTAGCAAAACCACGGCAGAGGTCAAGTAGAGAGTTAAGGGGTTGTTTAAAACAATACTGTAAAGCAAATAATACTGTCAAGGCGAAAGGTCAAGGCACAAAATGAAAATCTCTGCCAAAGAACACACTTTTACTTATTTATTAGCGATGGCGCAATGTAACGTTCCGGTCATTTACATTATTTCATGTAATTTGTAAAAATGATTGTTCATTTTTTTACTTGCGGTAAGTAGGTACTTAGTATAAAAACATTTAAACGTGAGAACATGGATCAGGCTGTTAATATCAACAGCTACTTATGATAAACAAGTTAATTTTTATAGTAGGTTTAAAAGTCATCGGTAGAAAAAACTTTAGTTTCCGTCAAATATTTGGGATTAATTTAACTTGTTGATGTATAGGTACTGAACGGTATATTTTTTCTGGTGTATAATCTGTGTCATATAAATTAATCACTATGCTAGGTATATGCGTTTTTGTAATAAACAAGTTTAACGGTTATTAAGTTTTCACTCTTGGTCTTTGCAATCATTACGGCGTAGCACAATCATGCGCACGCGCCGTAATGAGGAAAAGTTTTGTTTTAGTTGTACACAAACTGGGGAATACCACACCGTTATGAAAACAACAAGGAAAAAACGACTCGCTTTTGATACAAAAATACTGAGATTTACCGAAATCACGTTATCATAAAATTAAAAGGATGAATGAAACTCGACTCCATTGGGTAGCTACCATTTAAACAATAATTCCACGACGCGACTTCACATAAAAAACAGTTTATTTTAGTCCTGTAAACCCGTTGAATTTTTAAATAACTATAAAATTCGATTTTTAGGTGCTTTAAAATCAATAAATAGTTAGTGAATTGAGATTTCAGATGACAATTGGGATACAAAATGTATGGGGGAATCGCGTTTTGAAAGCTCATAAAAAGTACGTCAATTGATTGGTGGTGTCACCAACCCAATTGGTTTAATTGATTTGTTTTAGGGGCTCATCAAACACATTGTTTGACTGTTCACTGCGATCGGTGACGTGCTTTCTATACCTCGTGTCCAACTAATTAACTATGCACACTGTCGCTGGAGATATCCCTGACGTTAACGGGTACTTACGACACTTGTCAAACCGCCAATAGCTCTCGCCTTCATTAGAAAAATACGTGAACATTCTGAATTATTCACAATTTTACATAATGTTTACGTGAAATTGAAAGTAATTCAGAATATTTATGTATTTTTTTGTTTAGGTTCACAGACGGGTAAATAAACAGGAACTTCATATAGCATAAAGAGTGTACAGTGAGAAAAATAAATCACAGAACGGAGACATGAGAAAGCGTGGTGATCAAGACATTTGCCCTACAGTGGGCCAAAAATATGAAGGGAATTATAAAAGCAACTTCTGTTGCTGTACATGCAAGCTTCTCTCGTCACCTATCAACTTTTAAAACTTGTGTTGAAGATTTTAAGATTTCGTTTTATAACAAGATGCTAGATTTAGTCAATAATAAACGATGTTTTAACCATTTATGTAAAACAAGTTATCTAACATTGGTTTTTCCTTGAATATACACGGTAGTCGAAGAATTACGTCGAGGTCTCCAGTTTAGATGTAAAAGAACAAGGTGTGAAATTCCTCCATTTAGAAGGCAGGATTCTCTAATCAGACGGGTGTTATGGCTACTGCCCAACAGCTGTTGTTGGGCAGTTGTATTACACTAACTTTATGCCCGCGACTTCGTCTACGCAAATGTCGGTTATCGGTCTAACCGTTTCGGAGATTAGCCGAAACAAACAGACAGACAAAGGAAATTAAAAAAGGTTTTTTTTGTATACTTAAGTGCCCTGTAAACATTCATATTCGTACGGTAAAAACCTGTTATTTTTATACATTACATTTTGTTGTTTTTTATACATTACAAATAGACACTTCAATTTTATTTATTTGTATAGATTGTAATACACATTTTTCAGTAAACATTGTTTGCGCGATGCCGATGCAGGCTCTGTGACGTCTGTACTGTTTGATGTCTATCTGCAACTTGTAGTTCTAACTGTTTAAATCTTGTAGCGGTAAGGTCGCTAAAAATACAAAGTTTTTGTGATTGTTTTTTTTTTCTTTACATCTGTAAATAACATTTAAAAACTTGGGCGAAGCGTATATAAATATCGTTTGCATGTGGCGTTTTAAACGTTCTTCTAAAAATGGCATCACTTTTAGGTTTTGGAAGCCTTGAAATAGCTGTAAATGCACAGTGTAGTCTTTATCTTCTTATCTATTCTCTGTCTATTACCAGGTTTTAATTAGGCGATAAGTTTGGGAATTAGATGATAGTTCTCCTCACTACCAAAGCTACTTTATGACATGACGCTTCAATGAGAAAACTTTAATTGTCATTAACAATTTCCGGTATCTGTAAGTCCGATTAACATAACTCGGATCTGTTGTCGAATCTCTTCACTAATTTTTTAATGGATTTAGGTTTTTCTGTCAGCCAATCACAACTTAGGATTTTAAGGTAGATTTACTGATCAGAAACTTAATTAGTCTAAATAGTATTAGTCTTAATTAGTAAACCCAGGGGTTGTTCTGAGGCCACAGGTATTTTTTGTTTATCTTACAGATAGTCGTCAAGATTAGCCTTCAGACCTCAAAGGGGAATTCTCTTATTTTTAAGAATATTCGCATTGTAATCTCATTCTCAATGTGTCAAAAATACCTTGAATTTACGAACAGTCTTTGACATTGATTGGTTTTATGATCTTTAAATGAGACTTAAAACTAACTTAAGCTTAGGATGCATCGTATTTGTTATAATCTAAATTATCATCCAAAATATTTGGAATGCCGCAGGTTTCCCAATACTAGAAAATTAAATTAATCAGCTTTTTATTATATTGCAGGGTGACGTGTTGGAGTGTCCACTATGCCTGTCGATGTTTGCCTCGCCGGCGATGGTCCGGCTCGCGTGGTGTGCGCACCGGTGCTGCGAGCCCTGCCTACGACAGTACCTTGCCATCGAGATCTTCGAAGCGAGGGTTCCTGTCAACTGTCCTGTGTGTCACGAGAGCATGCATCCTTCAGGTATTTGAAGTTAAATATTTATTTAAAAGTAGCTTCTAGCTGCGACTTCGTCCGATTGATACCAAAACCAATATAATCCAATACCTATCAAATATACCATACCATCACGCCTGTATTCCCCGAAGGGTTAGGCAGAGGTGTAACAATGTACACCCACAGTTCGCCGGTATGTTTAGGTCCCATGTAATAGGGGGCGAGCCTATTGCCATTAACCGGGCACAAATCCAAACTCCGAGCTGCTACTGAGAATTTCATAGAAAAACCCAATAACACTTTTTGCTCGACCTGGGAATCGAACCCAAGACCTCTAGCGTAGCAGTCGCGCTTAGGACCACTAGGCTACCGAGGCAGTTATAAATATTATATCCTATAACATTTGGGAATAGAATAGTATAGATTTCTATCATTGAAAGAATATTTGTAATTGGATCAGTACTTCTAAAGATTACCTTCTATAAACTTTACCTCTGTATATTTTATAATATAGATGACCTAGGTTCATGTCCACGATTAGTAGCAAAGTTGCTTGTCTTAACATCCTGACCTGACACGCAGTTTGATCTCTCCGCGGCATGAATAATGATGTTTTATTACGTTTAATATTATTCTCCACGTGTTTAAAATTACATTTCTAAACTATACGACAGGAAATGTGTAAACTCTTGCATAACGATTAACTACATTCCCATTTGAAAGCCGGTCTTTTCTATAAACATTGATATTCAATAATTTGAATTATGTAATACAGTTATCGGGTGGCCTTAATTTTACTTGTTTGAATGTAACGCTAGCAAAATGCAAATTACTTTCATCACATAATGTAGATTACCACTTTATATAAGCAGAGATTCATCTGAATATCATTTGTATGCAGTTCTCTAATACTCTCTCACGAATAAATTACAGTACTTACCTATTCTGGTGCAAATTGAGTCATGGCGCTTCTGATGGAGATTATTACACACACAGATGAGCGACGCAATGCCCTAAAGGGTCTATTACCATCATATCAGCCGCAGAACGTCCACTGCTGGAAATAGGCCTCCCCCATAGCTTTCCAAAGGGTCTATGATTGTGCCTAACTATAACCCTTTTTATAATAATACTTAATTCACACTGAAATGCACTACGGAAAAGGAACTGCTGTTCCATGTATTTTTATCGTGTTATAGTGCATTTTCTACGGAACAGCAGATTTTTTTCAGTGTTATTGCCATAGTAAAATTTGATCGTATTTGCACATTAAATTAAAAATTAGCTTGTATAAACATTGTTACATTGTATAATGTAATAAATAATAAGAGTGAAAATGCTTTAGGAAGCCAAAGATTTCCTCAAATTCCGTGCATCATATTTAAGGTCGGAAAATCAGCTTCTATAAACAATGTAGAATGTAATAAATGATAGGAGTATAAATACAAGAATGAAAATGCTTTAGAAAGCCAAAGATTTCCTTAAATTCCGTTTATCGTATTTAAGGTCGTATAAACATACTTGCAAATAAGACGTACCCTCGCAATTAATACAGACAGTTCCGCCTAACTAACGCTAGGAATTTATATTCGACATCTTGGATCCTCAACATTGTACGTCTTCGTGCTAAAGGCACGTCGAAATGAATCTAGCAACATTGTTTCCCGTCTTGGTTCCCTCCAAATCACCGCAATATAAGTTGGTTCGCCACTAATTCAAATAGTTGCCAAACTTCGACACCATTCCGTTCAAACTTTGGTTATCACACTCTACTTTGTAACACAATGTTCCTAGGTGAAATACTCGTTTAATTTCCGCTGGTGTAGACTTTTGTGTAAAAGATATCAAGCGTTTTTTTTTTGGGGGGCGTGGGAAATCATCAAATAACTTCTCCTGCCCTGGGCGGGGCGGGAGGGAGTGTCAGACTTTTATTGACTAAAACCCACCCATGTTCCTTCTTGTGCCCTTTGCGTTCCGGGGGCGCGGTATCTCTTACGAACAACCCGCAGAAGATATCAAGCGCGAGACTGTCGTGGATGATTCACATGTCACATGAAAACCGACTCTAGACATGCAATGCTGAGTACACTTTTGTATGCGCTTCATGCAGCCCTACGTTTTCCTTTTACTCTGACGTCAGAGTGTACTTCATCGGACGTGATCATAATAAATGCATACGTGAAACGTGTAAATTGAAATTCTAGACTAGAGCATCCCAGGACTAAGTTATAACAAGGTGTTTCACTATTTACGTAATTGCACAACTAAGATACCTACGGCTATAAGAAATTATCGTGTCTTCTTCCCCAGAGTATTTTATTCATAGAAATTCGTTATAATCATCCATACAAACCGCAAATATGTAGAATGTTTGAAACGTATTTACTCTCCTTGATTTTTTACCACTTTACCCCAATCATAAAGAGAGCCTGAACAGAAACGATGAATGACACATCATTCATCACATAACTGCAGTTACGTTGAATAACAGTTCTGAGAACGATAAAAAATATAATCATCGGAACTGTAAAGGCAAAAGCTGACGAGTCATGAAGAGTATTTCTGTGTCAAGTGATCGCAAGAGTTTAATGCAATAATTGCTCAACATGTAATGGTGCTTGATCTTAACAAACTACACATTATCTCAGTCTGATCAACATCACAGCAGGATTTTCCTTATAAAACCTATAGAAATTCTTCCCTGCTCGTCTTAAACAAACAGGTTTTTCTACACTCAATAAATAAAGCAGGTACATACTTAACCTCTTGAGAATCTCTACTTTAGAATTGCGGTCAGATTGGGTAAATAAACAATAATAACTTATAATAAAAAAGGTAATAAAAGTTATTTTTATGACGAAACTTGGTAAATGACTATAGATATGTCAATCGCAGCTTAAAATAGGTACCAAATAATAATGATTTCCGTTCAAGAACATGTTTACATCAACGACTACGCTCGTTATTTTTCGTGGAAATTTCCCGAAATTCCGATATTAAGTAATGATTACACATATCGCTTTCTCATTAATCGAGGTTCTCCGTTTCTCGGGGTTTATTGAAGTAAAACGTCTCTAGAATCACATACGGGTACCAAGTCAGAAAAGTGGATTGTAACGAAATAGGTTTTAATCTTTAACACTAAAAGCAACTCGCTGACATAGATGTTTCATGAAAAAACCAACAGCCGTGTGCCCGACACAGCGTCATCTGATTTTTTAAAGTACATATACCTATTGGCATAAAGTCAAAAAAAAAAGCCAATTATATTGACTGATCTTATATATCTGCATGGCTCGTGGGGCAAACTGATTTAACAAGTAATTAAGGGGCTTGAAAGTGTTCCGATTATACGTTAAAATGACGCATCAAAGGGTGTGCTTACTCATATAACGTTAAAAGGCAATTATAAGGCTTATGTTAACAAAACGCAGAGAATTTAATTATAACATAGCTTAGGTAGCTTTTCGTTGATAAAAAACAAATAAATTAGTACTGACAGTTCTTTTTGCGTGGATATTTTTATGGGAGTCCTTCCCCTTAGCGTCTGGGTACATTTATTCGGTTACTGATGTTCCTCCAAATGCCTTTGACTGGAGTCGCTAAAATATTCTTCGTAACCAACATAAATATCTAAGTATTTGAAGTTTTAAATAAATATCGAATATAATAGAGGTCAAATTCACTATCACAACGCTTCCCAGAATAAACGGAAATCGATAGTGTTTGTTCCCGAAAGTTCTAGAACTATGTTCCGATTACATTAATGATAAAATCGATGGTATTCCAAATTGCGTTACACCAGAACTTAGCTACAATGATGATTTTTCAGTAGTGACCCAATAGGAAATGTCTCATCGCTTACAAAACAGAACCAACGCTACACTTTTGTTGGTCACTGAATTTGAATTCTAGTAGACTCCGGCCAGCGCATGTGAGTACAAACCACATAGTTTCACAAAGATCGATGGCATCAATCCGGATTTTTAAGGGTCATTGTTTAACGTTGTATTTCAGCAATTACCCTTACTTTATATCTAAAAATAATTGATAACGCCTTTGTTTCAGACGTCCGTCGCATCGTGGACAACCCGGTGCTGTACGACAAGTACGAGGAGTTCTCAGTGAGACGCGCCCTCGCTGCAGACCCTGACACTCGGTGGTGCCCCGCGCCTGACTGCAGGTGAACTAGCTTCTGAGTTTCAACACTTTCAGATGATGTAAGGGCCGGTGGGACTCAGGCTAGGTCGAGCGGTGATCAATGGGAACCATCGTTCAAACTTATCGACAAAATACTGAACAGCCTTCTTATTTTTCTTTCCCATTTTCAAGAATAGTTCTTCATAATTATTTCGTCCAGTGTTGTTACGTTTTTTTGGTGTTCGATTCCAGTTTCGCGGTAGTAGCGACGGGTTGCGCGTCGTGCCCGAAGCTGACGTGTCTGGCGCCGGGCTGCGGCGCGTCTTTCTGTTATCACTGCAAGGCGGCGTGGCACCCCACGCAGACGTGTGACGCCGCCCGACGCAGCAGAGCGCCGCCGCCGCGCGCGCCGCAACCCTCCCACACTGACATCGACCATGGTGTGTACTTGTGTAGTGAATGACTGAACAATTCATGATAAAGAGTCAATTGACAATAAAGGGGATTATGAATTCACTCCTTAACATGAATAAATAGTCATAAAATCAAATACAACATATACTTGAATGTTCCATAATGGAGAAAATGGTTAAAATTAATTTTAACGTGAGCAGACAATTTGTCCTTCCCAGGCGACGTGAAGCCATGTCCGCGGTGTTCCGTGCTAATAGTGAAGGTAGAAGATGGCTCCTGCAACCACATGGTGTGCTGCGTCTGCGGCGCAGAGTTCTGTTGGTTGTGTATGAAGGAGGTTTCAGACTTACATTATTTGAGGTGAGTCTGCTGAATGATGAATCTGCTGCCACAATTTAGTTACTAAGTTATGTCATTTCGAAAAGGTTACTTTAATGTCTGTACATAATTTGTTTAGTTTCCACTACAACTAGTCACTGTAAAATCAATTCAATTTACACATTTGGATGGTTCGAATTTGTTCAAATAGAAATTATGATAATGAGAAACGAAAAATGTAATGAATGTATGTCTCTAAAGAACTGGTAATTTCGTTTCCAGCCCTAGCGGATGCACATTTTGGGGCAAAAAGCCTTGGTCTCGCAAGAAGAAGCTGCTGTGGCAGCTGGGCACGCTGGCGGGCGCGCCGCTGGGCATCGCGGTGGTGGCGGGCGTGGCGCTGCCGGCGCTGCTGGTGGGGCTGCCGCTGTGGGCGGGGCGGCGCGCGCACCGCCGCCTGCGCCGCGCGCCCCCGCCGCGCCGCCGCGCCGCCGTGGCCGCCGCGGTGGCCGCCGCGCTACTCGTGTCGCCGCTCGTGGCCGGCCTGGCCGTGGGCATCGGCGTGCCCATCCTGCTGTTCTACGTGTACGGCGTGGTGCCCGTGTCGCTGTGCCGCGCGGGAGGCTGCGCGGGGGGCGCGCCCGCCCCCTCCGCTGCGCACTTCGACGACGAGCGGGACCATGCGCCCGACCAGGACGCCGTGTCGAGAAGACTTGAACCCAGTATTGGTAAGTGATATTTTTTTTAAGTTACCTATTTATAAAAGATTTTTTGAACGTCAAAACTTTTGGACAATAAATTGTCATTTTTTAAATAACACTTTATACGTTATTTTTAACACGTTTTTAAATAGCCTTTGTCTCAATCGGGTCTTATTCTTCTATTCCATATTTCCAGGAGATGCATCTCTATCCGCGGGCTCGCACCACGCGGAGGTGCGCGCGCCGTCACTGGCGGCGCTGGCGGGGTCGCTGGCGGGCCACGAGACGCACTCGCCGGCCGCGCACCGCCTGGAGGTGACGGCCGACGTGGCCGCCTCCGACAACACCAGCGCTGCCTCCTGGCCCGACGAGCTGCCGTCGACTTCATCCCGCTCCGCGCGATTACGAAGCCTGTTTCTGTACGGGTCCGCCGTGCCGCCGCCCGACCCCGAGGCCGGCACGTCGACGGCGCCGGGCCCGGCCGCACCCGCCACTTTGGAGCTGAGCACGACGTGCGAGACCCGCGCCGCCCGCTCCCCCTCCCCGGCCGGGCCGGCGGGCGACGCGTAACGAACGTTTGCCGTCCGGCCGCAGGACGATGTACTCTCTCGTTGTGATCGACTCCCGGGCCCGCCTGACGCGGCTCCCGAGCCTGACGCGCCCCGGCTCGACCCACCGTTGCCATAAGTTGAGCTTACTTTTGAAACATATAACGTGCGTTAACAGACCCTACTATATCTTTTTGATTTGATTTATTCTACGATGATATGTACATCCGTGTTAAGTGACGTGGCGCGCCATTATAATGTAGCCGCATTTGTCCGTCCGGCGTAAGTCCTCATCCCAACTTTGATTTATCGATTTGTGCCAATCGCGTGTGATTATCTAGTACTTTGAAGCGACTCTGTGATTTAATTATTTGATAAATGTAGCGAGTTTCGAAGTTAAATAATAACCGGAGTCCATGATACCGATCCTGGGGGGTGGCAGTCCTAGATATGCGATAGATGCTTCGCGCTTTCAGAGCAGTGTTACTCTATCCAATATTTGTGATACTTTGAATAATAATTACTATTAATGATCTAAATTATTTAATTTTTCACGTTTGTAGGCGAAAAGTAATCTTAAGCGATAATAATTATGTTATGTGAATCTATAAAGTGTAAACTATGATTAAAATGTGATTTAAATTTATTTGTTGTTTATATTTTATGTATATACCCGTTGCTGGGCCCTCCCAGCAGCAGGTCGCTAAACGCGCCAAGTGAAGTCCCTACATTACTCGGAGCGTTTAGCTTATTTTAAATAAAAAAGCTCATAATTGATTTGCATAATATTTTATTAACTCATCAACTACTGTAACGTAATGTCTTGCCTACAATCACTGTAGGCACACGCATTATAAAGATAATACATTTATAAACAAACCAGTACACATCTTTTATAATTTCACTACTCATCATAACGAATTAAAACTCATTCCATTTTCAAACAAGAGTATAGAGAAAGTGCTCTAGCGAGCGGCATCGAAACATTTATTTTATTCTATTACAGTTACAAATGATTACATATTCTGTACATTACTTATTGAAGTTATACGATACACTGTATAGTCCAACGACAATTAATTATTTACTGCAGAACTCTCATAGATATGAGGTCAATCGATCTTGCTTTGATTTTACTTAGCAACATTCAGGTTTTATACGAATAAGAGTCTTATACTTATAAAATAATGTTCATATTCGCATGAAACGGTTACAGGGAACCGAGAACGTTTTGGAAGCAGTCTACGGGCGCGATATTTTATACAGAGAGTAAGTAGGTAAGACAATCTTAGGTTTATGGTAATTAGACATCATTTTAACTCCGCAGATTCGAGTAAACGTTTTACTAGAGAGCAGTCAATTTGTACTGGCACTAGCAACATATAGAATATTTTGTTCAAGATTTACACATTCAACAGAACGCATCTACTTTCATTACAATTAAAATACATTACAATTTATTTTTTGAAATAAAGCGATAAGGTGTGGAATGTCAACGCGTAGCTTGTTCAAAGGGTGAAATAATCTAGGACGCAATAATAGCTTGTGAATAGATTCTTTCTCTAAAATTAATTTTCTGAAATATGCCTAAATAGTTGTGACGCTACACGTCTGTTTCACCACTTACGAGTACATATTCGTTACTTTTAATAAGTTTTTGTGCAAAATCGTTACCTAGGCGAACTTGTACGTATTTAGTACCATTTTAAACTTTATGCTCTCCTTTTCTGGCCGGTTTCACCATCTTCCAATATGCTCCGAATTAATTATTTAGCAGGTCATTTAACAAAATATCTGTTCTATTCTTGAATAGTTAACTGCCTCGGCAGCCTAGTGGTCCTAAGCGTGACTGCTACGCTAGAGGTCTTGGGTTCGATTCGCAGGTCGAGCAAAAAAGTGTTATTGGGTTTTTCTATGAAATTCTCAGTAGCAGCTCGGAGTTCGGATTTATGCCCGGTTAATGGCAATAGGCTTGCCGCCTATTACATGGGACCTAAACATACCGGCGATCTGTGGGTGCACATTGTTACACCTCTGCCTAACCCTTCGGGGAATACAGGCGTGATGGTATGTTATGTATGTGTTGTTTTTGAATAGTAGGTATCTATCGGGACTTTGACGGGCGGTAAAACAAGCACATATTATTGACCATTATGCTTTTATGTATCGGCCAATATCCTTTGGGTGACCTGATGAGGAGACATACGGTATCGTAGTTAAAGCTGTTTACAAACAATGTTTAGTGGCGAAACAGAGAGCGAAACATTTACACCTAATGTTTATGTAATTTTACAAATATTGTCAATTCACATAAAATCTGAATTAGGTGAACTAAGCTTCCTTTGGAGTATGTATTTAGAAACATGATTAACCTAGCGTTTTGATTTTACTGAATACATTTGTTTCATTAACATTTGAGTTTCCAAAATTCATTTCATACACACAATTTTGCGGCTGATCTAAATTATCACATTACACTTATTTATATAGCTTAAATTTATTTTTTTTATTTACAGAATGGAATAGTCATATTGTATGCTACGCTATTTGGTTTATGTTATACTTACACATTTATTAAAAGCATTTATATTGGCTAAAAGCACGTTACTTAAAAAGACAACAATTAACTTGAACATTTATATTATTTCAAAGTTTAGTGGACGACTGAGCGGTATCAGTAACAAGTAGGTGTTACATTTATTTATGTACGCTTAACATTATGTATGCCTGGTACAAACATTAATTATAGTTTTAATATATCTCTATTTACATTTTCTATAATACATATATATTAACAAAAACAAAGAAAAATAATTCGGCGGCCGTGCTTCTGATTATCGTGTACTCACACTATGTACATAAACCCTCGCTTGCAACGAAGTGATGAGTAAGTCTAGTTGTTAGGCCTGAATAGGTAATATCTCATAAGTCTAGGACTTGAAATGCAACCGCTGATATTTTCAACAAATACCAAGGGTAATTTTTAATTTTAAAAATATTAAAAAACTTCAACTTTGCAGAAGAATTGACACCTTTAAATGAAATTGTAAGCAGGAATCATTCAGCCATTATTACTACTTAATACAATTTCGTGATAAAAAGTAACAAAACAGACATGAAATCACTACAATTGGTAACAATCCGTAACCTAGCAAGGAATATAATAGTTAGCATTAGAAATAAGATCTGTGATATCTTAAGACTATAACTGTCACAGCACATGTTACTCTCAACATTGAGTCTATCCTCAGACGATCCTCCTATAATATGACAAATTGACAGATGCGCGTAAGCTACTGTTATTGGTTGACTGAATTATCAACAACCAATCACAACAGTCTACGCGCGCTTAGCAATTTGTCACAATACATTGTTGTTAGAGAAACCGGAGGTGAGCCAGGCCGGCAACTTGCACAAAATTCTGCAAGTTAGTTTGCATATCATTGTAATCCATGTTGTCACAAACAAAAGCTGTTATGGTTTAATGTCATGCAAGCTACTTGCAGTTTGGTGCAAGTTACTGGTGCGTCTAATGTGAGGCTTGTTACATAATCATTAATATGTTCGGGAACCTCAGTTGCTGTAAATTTAAGTGTAGATCTGGTGTAATTAGATATAAAAAATGCCCCCTTTTTCGGCTCAGTGTAACGCGCCTAATATAGTAAAGTTTGCAGACGATCGCTGATGTTTTATATTTAATCGGCAAAAGTAACACTACAATTCAACCCAAATGACCCGGAACATAGATCCTACAAACGTCGGGGATATTTTTATATTCTATCCACCGACCAATTTGGCCGCGCAAGGAAATGTCAAATGAAACATTTGCCGTCATTTGTACACAATCAATCGACAATCGCACTGTAAACATCTGTAATCTCTTGTTGTTTGGCCGGCATTCAAAATATTAACATTTAAACAAAGCCTTGTCAAAGGTTTAATAGAGCTGAAAGTCGTATGTGGTAGATCCGTCTCGCCAGGTGGGTTCGTCTGCGACCTTAGCTCTGCAGAGGGGGCAGGTGTGTTCACGGTCGAGCCAGGCCGAGATGCAAAGCTCGCAGAAGATGTGGCTGCACCCTAACCGCACCGGTGTTGAGTAGTCGTCGTGACAGATGGGGCAGGAGTCGCCGGCAGATAGTAGTTGTTCGCAAGTTGGTTTTGTGCCGAGGTTCTGTTGGTTTCATTAACATTTTGCTGTCATACTGTTAAATGTTCTGGTGTATCCCTGCCATGGTACATGCATAAGTGGAAAAAGCGAACAGACTCTAATATCGTGGGAAGTACTGATTTTGAAATAACGCGACATTCAGTGTTACAATGAAGATCCCTAAGTTGACTATTCAGTGCAAACACATAGTAAATAAACATTATTATAGTAATTTTTCATATTAAAGAAACTCAAGTACAAACATAATATTCACTCACCACACTCTGCAGCAGGGTCCAGGTGGCATTCTTGAACAGCCTCAGCCGGACCAGCACCTCTATAACCTTTGCGATGACGTAGACCGACGTCAGGAACATGCCCACCATCTTCTCGGAGCCTTCATACGACTGCATCAGGTAGAAGATCCAGGGTTGGATCGTGAGCAGCGAACGGTACAACTGGGATACTGCTTCCGTGAATAGGTACACTTTACCCTGAAATTATTTAATTACACAGGAGTTTTAGAGGTATCATAAGAAGCTGGGCCGTCAACCCATTGCATCCTTCCTGGACAATCTTTTTATTCAGTTCAGTATGGACCTACGAATCATATTCGAAAAACCGAATTCTATAGCGACTTTTCAATATCACAGACGGTTGTAATAAAAGCTGACTTTTCTAGACCAACCCTGAAATATAAAAAAAGACATCGGCTATCCGAAATATTTCGATCATGTTGTACCTAGTGATTTTTTGTAAAGAACAGCTCATTTGTTTTTACATTCAGTATTGGTCCCATAATAAAATTTGTCCATAAATATGATTATTAGCCTGATAGCTTTTGAATTAAAATTCAGGCCAGTTCGGGAATAACACACAACTTCTCACCCTTTTCTGGAACGGCAGTATAAAAGCAGGCATCATGGTGACCAATATTTTGATTTCCACAGTAATAATCTTCACGATCAGGTCTGTAAGCACGACAAGCCACAGTAGCTCCCACACGTCCAGTTCAGTGTACCCTGGGAACATGACCACGTTCGGCAGCAGCTTGCCATGGCCGAAGAGGAAGTGAACTATGATGATGCAACTGGATGTGAAGACTAGCTCGCAGAATAGCGCTAGTATGCTGCGGTTCATCTGCTTTCCATGCTCCCTGGAAGTTACATGTTTAGATAAAATTACCAGTTTAATATCCTTACACACATTTCTGGATCAGGGCCTGTCCGGTTTCGTGTGTGGAGTGTTTGTGTAAGTCAGAGTTGGTTTGATAACAAGAGATTCTTAAGTAGTTCATACAAAATAGTACGCTCGGCGAAATAAGGGTTGCTTCGGTTTTTCCTTCAATACATGATATTAATCCCTGAGGGGTCGGACACTAACATGTGATCCTTAGCAGTACCTAGTACCTACAGATTTTCGTAAAATGGTTCGCGATCTTTATTAGGTACTACACCATTATATCTATTTTTGTCTGTAAACATAAAACCACTGGGACTTTTCGCTCTTACTTTGTTTTAACTTCTTTGCAAGGTCTTTGTCAAGTGGATAAACATAGATGCCAGTGACAAATCGATATTGATGCGGCCTCTGCTGTCGTGGTACAAGTAGCCAATTACGATTTAACGGAATATGTTAACGATACAATAATGAATGGTTACAGACGAGGGACCGCAAGGGAAACTAATAAAAAATACAACTTACCGCCTCACAAGACTATTACTGTGCGTGAATGTGCAGAACAGTATTATGAACGTGAAGATGCCTTCCCGACTGTCGTACATGTATTTGATAAATATAAGGAAGTAGAACGGCGCGTATCTTATGAGCAGATTGAGGGTAGCCCTCACGTCCACTACCTGCAACAAACATAATCATGTCTGTGTTGTTTGGAATAAGAATAATATAAATGTGTCTTCAGGAGACTATTACGCGAGACGACTCCCGGCTACCGTAGAAGCGGCCCTGTGGACGGTGAGCAATGGGTAGCTTACCATCCGTACGTTGTATAACGATAGGCTGTGTCGACAATGCGTTCGTGTTCCACGCGCGCTACAAAGAGATGTCAGCAATTGGAGAGGCCTCTCAGGGCCGATGCCTCCCGGGACTGCGGATTGTTCGAAAGAGATACCGCGCCCCCGAAACGCATAGGGCACAAAAAAGGATCATGGGTGGGTTTTAGTCAGTAAAAGTCTGACACTCCCTCCCGCCCCGTTCAAGGCGGGGAAGGTCATATGATGATTTCACATCCGGAAAAAAGCGGCGACTATTAGCAAAGTAGGTATCCTATAATGTTACCCAGGCCGTGGAGTATGTCTCTCAGATTCGGTCACCCGTTAATGCGAGATAAACAATAAAACACCCAACGAACTTTACTAACTTTAAAGTTAAAATAATATTACTAGGATTGGTGCGGATATATTTTATGCTTATTCACCATTTGATCTCCACAATAGGGACTTTTATCGATTCTAACGCGGCTTCGGCACATTGCCAGCTTCTTCGGCACTGCGTTTATGAAACACGTTGGACATCTCCCAGGCCCAATTTTGCCAAACCCGGTAAATTGTGGATGTGGTACCTCTTTTAAGTATCTGAAGAAATAACGTTCTTGGTACCCTGCTTACTGATCAACAGCCGCATTAGATTACAGCGAACGCGCACTGTGATGCGATCTTTGAGTCGCTATTTAGTACATCTTCATTGCGATTTTTTTGCTTTTGCGCGAATTTCCGTAGAAATTAATGTCACATTTTTACGATAAAATAATCTTTTGATAAAAAATCGGAGTGCGCACTCGTTTTTACTATAATATTTATTGTCCAAATTGGTTAAACGCGTCATGCAAGCGAAACTGGATTGCGTCAGTTATGAAAATATACATTTTTATGCCTCCAGCACAAGGCTGTGACAGCTAATTATATTTGTTCGTCGTAACTGACAGTTCTAAAAAGCATAAAAAATTTACCCAAGTACCTAAACATCAATAAATAAGTGTAAAGATGATTTCACCAGTAATATTGCTATCGAGACATACATAATCGATCCTATTAGCAGTCGAAGGACGGTTACGGTAATTGTTTTGGTATTGACCACTGATATTTTCCATTGAGACATTACAAAAGTTAAACGGCAGTCATGCTAATTTGGCATCCGTCCGGGATTCCCCGAAAATGTCCTCGTTTAGTGGGCGACCGGGAGTCTTACGAAAGAGGACGCATCCGGGTTATCCAGACTAATTAAAAAATAAGCAGTCAAATTAAATAATATAAACAATGAAAATGTAATCATTTTTATTTTGGAGCTACCAGGACCAAATCTCGATTTAACGAAAATGTCCAAAGTTTTTGATGTTTTATCTGGGGTCGGCAATGTAGATGATGGGAGCCCTAGTTGCGACGTGTACATACTTTAACCTGTCAGGATGCGTTTAAACGTTTAACCTACCAGTGGCGAAGGGTCAATTTTTGAAAGAGCCGAAGCACATACTACTTTATTTGTTAAGTACCTCCAATTACATAAACTCAAGAGCACATATTATATAAAATTATACAGCATTTTTTTTTTTTGGGGGTGGGTAATCATCAAATAACTTCTCCCGCCCGTGGCGGGGCGGGAGGGAGTGTCAGACTTTTACTGACTAAAACCCACCCATGTTCCTTCTTGTGCCCTTTGCGTTCCGGGGGCGCGGTATCTCTTGCGAACAACCCGCAGCCCCGGCAGTAACATTAAAATAAAAACTTAACTTATTTTGTATTTATTACATCACCAATTAGCACAAGCACAGCAGCAGCGAAAAGCCATCGAATACTGTGTTATGTTAACTACCACTCATGAAAGATTACTAACATTCAGATGAAAATCGCAATACCTGGGCGAGCACGGACAAACATCACAATGCTCTTCAACTTCAAAACTTTGAAATTGCCTTATAACTCGACTGACCTCGAACACATACCTAATATCGCAATTTATTACATGGGCGCTAAACAAATCTAGACTTTATACTATACAAAAAAAACAAATTGAAAAGTCTGTTTGTGATTTTAAAATAATAGTTTATTACTAAATACATTAAAAAATATACATAAACGAAACTCATACAAAAAAACGACATTTTTTTTTAGAAAGAGTAACATAAGCTTTTTATTTAATTAAAAAGAAAAAAAAATAAATAAGAAATAAAATTAAAAGACTGCAGATATTCGTCATTCAAGAGAACAAAGTAGCGGGCACAAGCTAGTTCAAATTATAATACTTGAAATCTTTTGAAAAGAAATGTCAAAACAAGCAGACGTTAATATTGAATGATGTTGCCGAGTGGTTCTGATTAGTGTTGCCTAACTATCTATGGTTGATGTATCGATAGTTGCCCTCGAAAAGTAGTCGCAATATCGATTGCCCTATCGATAGTCTTGAAATTTTACAATCCTATCGATAGTATATATCCAAGAAATTGAGCAATACTATTGATAAAGTGTAATGCTATCGATAGTATCAATACTATCGATAGTTTTACTACATCGGTATTTTACCAAAATTCAATAGTATCGTGTTGGATTCAAACCTTAATTAGTAAATCAGTTGCAATCATCTAACAAAAATTTTATCTATAAACTTTTGACTTAAAGAGTTCTTGGTGTATTTGTTATCAGAATTATTATTTGACTTTTCCTAAGTACGTTCAGTCCTAGTCTTAAAACTATTTTCACCTTCCGTAGAAGTAGATGCTTGTGACAATACCTCTGGATGCTTCCTCATTAGACGATCCTTCATGTTCGAGGTATTGTTGCAGAACTTATAATCTTTGCGGCATATCTTACAACAAATTTATGAGTCATAAATCTTTTAAAAAAATTACCTCATTGCTGATTTTTTTTTATCTGCCATCACGTTCCAAACCCTCACGCAAATCACTTTTAAAATCTACAAATTATTGGCAACCTAGTTATAATTTATTAAATGTAGGTAGAAATTATTCTGTAATTTTGGTCAAACTGCTTTCAGTCGCATAAATTAAGTGGGTAGGTACTTATTATCAAATCTACAGTATACAATAACGGGAAGTTATTAGATAATACAACTATTTCCAATATATTAATGAGCTAATGATGTTGACTAAAATTCCGATGCAATACTATTGAACTATGAGGAAATATCGATGTAGTAAAACTATCTATAGTATCGACAGTGATTGCATTAAAATACACCGTAATAGCGATAGTATCTATACCCAATAGTATCGATACTATCGATAGTATTGTAAAATTTAAATACTGTAGTTAGGGCTATCGATATTCTGACTATTTTTCGAGGTCACGATAGTATTGACAACCTATCGATATCGATTCGATAGTAAGGCAACACTAGTTCCAACCGTCCCGACGTACGCTATACATCCATCTCGTTCTCGCTTCCGCACACACACTTTCCACATCTTATCCCGGCAACACTCAGCTTACTTTTTAACCGACTTCAAAAAAGGAGGAGGTACTCAATTCGACTGTATTGTATGTATGTTTATTAGTGGATAATTCCGCTAATTGTGAATTGAATTTGTAGATTCTTGTTTAGTAGGTCATGCTTCAAGGGTTTCATAATTTTTTCATCAAAATCGATTATATAGCTTGGTTATAAATCAAAATAACTGAAAAAATATGTTGTCCAAGTAAACGAAATTGCATATTCTGCTTTTTTTGTGACTTTTAAGTGGTGTCTTGTTAATTGACGTAGTATAACCGTTCCTTCATAGATTTGGATGACATGAACTACATACTAAAAAGCGAAATATAAAAGCCTTTTCCTAAAAAAGAAAAATTGAAAAGTAACTTATTAATTTCCACAGATGATGTATTTCTGTTGCTGGTATAACAAAAAAATACCAAACAGAATAAAATAAATATGTGAAGGGGCTCCCATACAACAGAAATGATTTTAATGCCATTTTTATAGATAATGGTATGGAACCCTTTGTGTGCGAGTCTGACTTGAACGTGGCCAGTTTCTATTGTCATCTTAACAACTTTTCAAAGTTTAGGATAAGAAGTAAAAGAACTTGACTCAGCTTAGTAATTGCTTCCTTAATTATATTTTTTATAAGAAACGCTACCCTACATTAGGAATTTCTCCTGTACCATTGGTGTGTTTACAAACATATAAACTCACATACACAATTAACCAACCAGACTCAGAACAACTACATAAAGGCCAAACAAACATTAGTTGTGTGTTGGAATTGAACCTGCAACACGCAGAGCAGTAGCCAATCACTCAACCTCTGTGCCAACTGTGTTATCAACCATGTTTAAAGTAATTGCAAGATGGATATCAAATATCTCATTGGTCAGTACTCACTCACATGTCACAAACACATCTGAACATACGGAATGTTGAGTCTGATTCAGAGCCCTTTTGTTATGAATCCACTCCGAAGAACTGTCCATTGTCAATAGATTTTTGCTTATTGTTCTAATTATAATATTGAGAGAAAAGTTTCAGGATGTATGTAAATAATGATGCACCCACTAGAGCAACTTTGGTCAATATACATCTCAGGAACATCAAGCAATTTATGGCAAAATCGAGATTGTATTGAAAAGTTCCAGAATTGTAGTTTTTTAATTCTTTTTATAACTGCATGAAATATAATTTTAATTCTTGATATGTATATTTGATCCTTGTCCAGGTCGAGCAAAAAGTGTTATTGGGTTTTTCTATGAAATTCTCAGTAACAGCTCGGAGTTAGGATTTGTGCCCGGTTAATGGCAATAGGCTCGCCCCCTATTACATGAGACCTAAATGTACCGGCGAACTGTGGTTGTACATTGTTACACCTCTGCCTAACCCTTCGGGGAATATAGGCGTGATGGTGTGTATGATGGTGTTATATTTGACCCTGCAGTGTGACATTATAGGCTAAAAATTAAATAAATAAACCTTAGTCATAACACATAGATGTCACATACAATGGTCTACCAACAAGGACTAAGGTCGACAAGCAATCCCCCATGACAGATAGATAAATAAATGAGTGGCTTTTGTCGAGGAGTCACTGCAATTCAAGCACTATAAATAACAAAAACGAAAATTGTAAATTCACTCACAAATATTGCTTTTTACTCAAATAACAGGATAAAAGGCATCTCTATCATAGCCTTATGGAGTACACCTCACTTTGGGTATTTATTTAGTGTGTTGAAAGAAGTAATGTTAGCAAAATACAGTTGTAATCATAATCTTTTAGATAGTGTTTTGAAGTTAAGGTTGCTGATACTAACAGATATTATTTTATCATGTCAGTGTCATCCTGTATACCATTTTTTTTATAAGAATTAATATTTTAGTTTTAATTCTAAATAGGTTTTAGTCAATACCCAAATCTTAAATACCAATCTATACTAATATATAAAGCTGAAGAGTTTGTTTGTTTGGTTGGTTGAACACGCTAATCTTAGGAACTACTGGTTGGAATTGAAGAATTATTTTTGTGTTCGATAGTTCATTTATCGGGGAAGGATATAGACTATATAACATCACGCTACGACCAATAGGTAAGGAGCAGTAACCAAAGACAAGTGAAAAACCTATGCGAACGAAGTCGCTGACAGAAGCTAGTTGTTAATAATATGCAATTATGTCTAGTTTAATCGTAATTTACTGAAAAAGAATATACTTAATAAATAAATGAATATTGTCTTAAACTAATATCATAGTCTCAGATCACAGTATAAAAACATTTTCAACTGACCTGCTGACCATCATCACTCTGGCTCTCATTATCAGCATTATCATGTATGTTGTTGTTATTTGCTGGATTCACTGACACATTGATCTCAGGATGTTCCTGTTCTGGTTCGGATAAGTTGGAGTCGTTAGACGCACTGTTACTCATCCCATGGCTGGTAGACTGTGACCGCTGTGTTGGTGGGGTACCTCTATCGTTTACTATGTATGTTTGAGCATTGGGCCCCAAGTTCACGTGTGCTATGGAGCTCTGCGGTCTTTGATTAATTTCTGAGACGTGGGTTGCCGCCGGCATATTCCTCGGCATCCATATTGGAAGCGATAAACGAGCATTGTTGCTTTGCTATTAGAAAGGAATAAAAATAAATCTTGTAAATAATACTTTCCTATGATTATTTTCTAAAGAACAGAGTGTTCATCAAAAAACATTATCAAGGCTATATTTTTTTTGTTGCTATCTATTGCATCACAATAATATTAGTCAATATTAACATACATGTTACTTACCATACGCGCCTGTTCCACAAGTGGTCTAATTTCTCTGATAACACTAGTGAGGCGATCTCCGAGTCCTAGGTTATTTCTATTTGGAACTGGGGGCCTGGGCACTGAATCGAGTCTGTGAAGTGCATTGTGACGCGGCACTGTCTCCGCAGGCTCCTCGTCTTCTATATCAACTGTCACTTGATTTGGTTGAGCCATCGCTGTAAACTAAATCACTACAAAACTGCCTTATTTTAAAATCTTACAGCAAAAATTATCATTTCCAAATATTTATGAGCTTATCGTACGAAGGTCAACTATTTTGACATTTCTTGCTTGACTGAGATTGACTAGTGAGTGACTGAAATGACTGACGTTTTGTTTGAAATTCGTTCAGAAAGGCATCCTGACTGGCAAAAATACAATGATCCAGTTCAGAAACCGTTTCAATCAAAAACGATAAGTAGTGTTAAGAAACACGTCTTGTTTTCTTACACGATGCATAATCAGCTAGCTCATTTCCGTAAGAGTAGTTACCATTCTACAGTCATTAATAAAGAAAAAATAAAAATAAGTAAAGAAACTTTTCTAATAATTTTTTTTTTTTTGATGGTATGATGGTTTTTATTTTCAATCATTAGATGTACCGAAAACTATAAAATAATTAGGACACGACTTAATAATATATATAATATAATAACGCTGGATGCAGGCCGCTTGCAACCGGTCCTTTTGGAAATGTATGGAGGCCTATGTCTTCTATTTAAAACTTGCATCTTCTTTTTAACTGTCCTTCTCATACTTCTGATTTCATTCACTCTTCCTTTCATATTCAGGCTATCCTTCTTTGGAATGCGCTCCCTCTTGATGTCAGGACAAGAGGTCAAGCGGAAATTGCAGAGTTATTTTCAGAACAAATATCTAGTAAGAGTTATCTCGTAATCCTCCAGCTTATTGTTTTTATAAGATACTAGTTTCTGCCAGTAGGTAGTTCCTGATATTAGCGCGTTCAACCAAACAAACAAACTCTTCAGCTTTATAACATTAGTATTGATTTATTTTATATGTAAAGATATAAGTCTGTATGTATAAAAGTAGATATGTTTTATGTATATTTATTAGTATAGTTAAACTGCCTCGGTAGCCTAATGGTCCTAAGCGCGACTGCTACGCTAGAGGTCTTGCGTTTGATCCCCAGTCGAGCAAAAAGTGTTATTGAGTTTTTCTATGAAATTCTTAGTAGCAGCTCGTAGTTAGGATTTGTGCCCGGTTAATGCCAATAGGCATTAACCGGGCTAAACATACCGGCGAACTGTGGATGTACATTGTTACACCTCTGCCTAACCCTTCGGGGAATACAGGCGTGATGGTATGTTATATTTATTAGTATGGATAATTTTAGTTATTTTGTACTTTTCTACAATTTATTTAATTTATGTAATTGGATTGATTTTTTTTTTATTTTAAATATCTAATTTTGTTGTTTTACGTCATAACACAATACAGAAAACAGGCGTGATGGTATCAATGTACACCCATAGTTCGTGTTTTACATTGATTTAATTATTTGCACCTGGCATGTTCTCTCTTTACCTCTTGGTTGACTGGTAGCGAATGCCTAAGCCATTAAGTCCGCCTTTGTACTTTTTGTTACATAAAGTTTAAATAAATATGTCTACCAGAGGCCTACGAGGCTCTACGAGTCCTACTACTGATATGATAATGATGATGTTGATGATAATGATGACCTAATAGTGCTGTCTTCTTGTGTCGAATGCCATGGGGCACTTAAGCGAACACATGTACCTATTAGTATATCTGTGGTCGCTGGGTCAGCGGAATTAATCAGTGTGTGGGATTAATTTGAAATGTTTCTTTTGGTGCTTGAAAGCTTGGAAACACATTTATACAAGTCGTTCTAATTTAATTATAAAATCGTTACAGGTTTCCTTATGCTCTTATTCTCTGTAGGATAAGTAGAAATTAAATTTTATCTTGTACTGTTAAATTCGCACCATTACCATTTCAAACACCGGGTTTGTCAAAGCAAAGTACTTACACTGTTTTATTAATTTAATATCTACGTATCATCATAGAAACAGCTAAAAAGTTATTTGATAATAAAACAATGCTTTTTTAGATACCTGCTTAATTTTCACTGCTACGCATTTTGTAGTCATACCGATCAGAATAAAAATGAAACTACGAGTAAGATACTGTCAATAATTTATTTTTGTTTTTAAATAATAGTCAATAGACCGCAATGAATTTCTAGCTTTTGATACGATGAGCAATTAACACCTACTGTAGATACGATACGTTATGTACGCACGATGTAGATATACGTAAATTCAGTCTTTGATTAGGCTTCACTCCGCTGCCGGCACTTGACCCAGGCCACGGGTATTTCCGTCGAATCCGATCGTTGTTAACTAAGACGAGTAATAATGTCACATTATACACACACGAATAAACTTTAATTTGTGCTCAAATTATGCCCAAATAAATAATTATACATACACTATGTTATTGGACTGCATAGTTAAATAATGAACGGTTAATTTCAAATACTCAGCACGATCTTGGCACACGTTTTTGAGAGCTCTCACGCTTCGTTGTCGGGTCTTAAAGCGAGAACACCTTGCGAATGTAGATCTCGGACGGCTTCCAATAGCCGTCTCTCAGCTCTTGGCTCTCCTAATGCGACATCGACGCTCCCTGCACACAGCAGCAGTGCTCTGAGCGCGGCCCGGGGCCAGTCTGGCCTTAAACCCCTTCTGACCGTGACTCCTGCAGATGCAGCACCCAATCTCGCACATTCAGCTTCTAATCGATCTCCATACTCTTCTATTAAAGTATCTCCCACTGATCTTCTCAGCTCTGGTGTCAAAGATGATAGAAGTAACAACGCGACATCATCCATCGGTCTCCCTAGTGAAACCATTTGCCAATCTAGGGCTATACACTCACTGACACCTTCTTTTTCGCGAAAGAGAAGATTTCCACTCCAAAAATCAGCGTGTGCAAGAGGCGCTGGCTCAGCGGGTCTCAATAATGTTTCGAGTAAAGAAGGTGCCCGAGCACTTAAAGCAGACACGGCAGCCGCTTCCTCAACACAGTCAGGTCGACCACGTAAGAATGCTTCAAGTTGTGGAAGTCCTCGCCGCACGAGGCGCAGGTATCCCGCTGCAGCTCTTTCACACGGAAACAGAAAATCGAATCTCTGATCCAAGGGTCCTTCTCTGTCACGCAGTGCAAGGGAAAGCGCGTGGAGTCTCGCAGCAGCGTGCAGTGCTGATCTCGCGCGCTCTTCTGTAAGACCTTCTGCGAAATCAGCTGCCTCGTAGCCGACAGACGTGACGTCTTCTAAAACAAGCTCGCTATCTCCTCCAATCTCATCTGAAAAAAGACCAAAAAATTTTTAAGTAAACAGTTAATTCCACAAAAGTTTTGTGTTATTAGGCCTAAGCTGTTGTATGACGAATATTGCTATTATATAGCAGTTATCACACATTTTCAACGGAACCTAGCTACAGCTGAATAGTTTGCTGCCTGACCTAATTTTAGAACTTATGAAAAATGAAACCTAGAAACAGGTCACAAGCGAGACCGGGGCGGGGAGGAAAGGGGCGGGAATGTCGCATGTGACGCGCAAAGGTGAAAAGTCAAGTGGGAATATATACCCAAGATCATAAAAAAATAACTTGACAAATTGGTTAAATTGGTTAGTCACTTCACTTTATCATGATATGTTTCTTCATAAATATACATTACGTACAGTACTTACCGTACGAACAAAATATGTTAAAGCACATTGAGAATTTGTAATGATATAGGTATTTGAGTCATTCCTCCAGTCCACCAGACCTTGAGAAGACAAAAATAAATTGCCTGAGTCAATGACAGGAGATTCGATACGCGCGATGCATACAAATGACTGAAGAATAAATACCACGTTTGAGCTATGTTTTGTATGAACGTAGATAGACAGAAAGGCGTATGTGCATGATAGAATACTGACCAGGTAACCTGGCCTTCACGCATCTAGGCACGGGTAGGCCCGATCCAGGGCCGAGGGCTTCCTCTGCCAATTTATTGAGCGCCGGTGCTAGCTCGGTGTAGAACAGAATCTCCCTGGTATCAAACTGAGCCTCCGCTACGAAGAGCCGCCCGAACGGATCTCGCGGAGGCAGTTTTACAACGAGTGGCAGAGCCCTGCGCTCACCATTCGTTTCGTAGCAGACTGTCACTGCCAAAACACGACTTAGAGCTCCGGCAACACCTGCCCTTGACTCCACATGCACCTAAGATAGTAACATAAATAAGTACCTAGTTATTATTTAAGAAAAAATAATAAATACACACACGTTTCTTTGAGTTCGAAGGTAGTAGATATTTAGCAGTGACGTTACTTATTTAAGTGGCGAGTGAGTACAGAAACATAAAAAGCCGAACATATGATTTCATTTTTGTGATTTACCAGTTTCAATTTTTTATTCACGCTATCATGCTCGACTGAGAACAATAACATTCCATGCATTCTTACGTTACGTCTGCTGTAATTATACAGACAAAAGTTTTAAAGTAAAATCCAAAGTTTACTTAACAAACAATGGTAACGATAAATAATTAGATAGTAATGAGTAGGTAATAGTGACGGAGAAGAACCTCGTTTGGTGCGACCACGCCCGCGCCAGCTAGCAGCTCCCGGGCCCACTCCTCAGTGAGAGCAGCATCTGCGTCGGCCTCCGGTCCGGGCTCGCAGTCGGAATCCTCGCTGCCACTGCTGGGGGCCTCAGAGACCGCCGCGCTGTCCGGCCCCCCGGCTTGCATCTTGCGCACTGTACTCTTTAGAACAACTCTGTGACAAATACTATCTCTAACTACCTATATCGACGTGACTACGCACATTTCCGTGGGTACAATGCTTGTCGTAAGTAAAAGCGACGCGAAAAATATGAGCGCAGCAAATAATGTTACTTCATACGGGGTGCTAGTATCGGTGCACTAGCTCGAATAGATACGCCTGGGGCTACGTCTCGCTTTGCCGGCGCGGCGGGCGTCTCGCGCATGCGTGATCGCTTGTATCTAGCAGTACCTCAATAATTATTCATCGGGACTCCCATATCGTGTCACCCACCGCTCAATCATGAATCAACCTAGCATATTGCTTGTTTTTGTCTAGGGGGTAAAAGTGGGAGTGAAAGCTATTCCAAACTGTGAATCAGAAATAGTTTAAACGACCTGCATATTTTTGAATTACAGATTTCTTATTTTTTTACAAATACCAACAAAAGCTGAATGAAAAATGAGTTTAATTTTTTTTTAATGCTTCTACATCGCTGTATGTAATACCTCCTGTAATTATTAATTAATGAGGTTTTGGAAAATAAATACATCGCTTCGGATCTTATTCTAGCTCTGCTTCACTTCAGTTTATTATCAAGTGAATAATCTGTCAGTAGACCGTAATCCGCTGGTGGTTTAGTGTAAAACCATGTTATAGAAGGATTTTAAATCATAGATAATAAACATCAGGAACGGACGTGGCTTTAGGGTTAACAATTTCACTACGCGTTACTAATGAAATGCACTTATATGTACTTATTAGTTTGGTAGCTGACATTTTTATGTAGATGCAGAAAGTTCAAACAGGGTGTTATAATCATCTACATAGTGTGTAAAACAACCATGTCAACCATGGAAGCAAAATCGCCCTTTACCTACAGCGTAAGGAAAGGCCTGTCTGTCTCGACGGCTTTTATCCTATGTACAATATAAACTGTCATTTTACTACCAACTAGATCTATAACTTATATCACTAAAACTGCTCCATTTCTCGTACCTGCAAGCGCAACTGCACTGAGCGTAGGGTTCTGGGTTCGATTTCCAGGTCTGAAAAAGTGTTATTGGGGTTTTCTATTTGTAGCAAACCCGAGTTCGAAAGTTAGTAGTGTAACATCTCCGTGTCTCGGAAAGCACGGAAAGCTGTTGGTCTTGCGCCCGATCTCACCCCGATTATTTCTAATTGCACTCGATATCATATGAGTGAAAAAAGTAAAGAAAGAGAGTAAACTTGTGTTTGCGCACCAACTGTATGGGCAAACACTAGCAAGTATTAAAATATCTTCTGCGTGGCTAGTCTCCATTGACTTAAATTTCGGTCGAGAGTATTAAATATAATCAAGATCGCACCTAGTAAGATTTTTATTTTGCATGTAGGATTTAAGAAGTGTCCTAAATTCCTATCCATATTCTGCACGAACAATGAAAAGTTGAGGTAAAAACCTTTTCATAGCTTAAAAAATGTGAATGGAAAATAAAGCTCTATGGCAAAAAAAGAGAAAATGTTAATGTCAGGGTATTGCCAGTCAACTGTCAGTCAAGTCAAAGTCACTAATGTCAGTAAGTAATATCATTATTTTTCAGTAAATGTCACGCTTACGAGAAAGACGTATTGCGGCACATTGCAGAAAAATAAATGTAAATAAATTTTAGATTTTTACACATGTAAGAGAAAATCCTCAACATGGGCAAGGAAAAATCTAAGAAACGAAGAAGAACAAGTTGCTCGAGCTCCAGTAGCTCCGACGGGTCTCGAGAAAAGAAAAAACTTCGCAAATTAAAAAAAAAACTCAAAAAGGAACAAAAGAGGACTGAAAAGGCATTGAAAAAGAAGTTGAAAGAAGAAAAGAAGAGGCTAAAAAAGAAGCAGGGGAGAAAGAGTATAAGTCGTAGTCGCGATGGAAGCAACGCGAAGGATGGGGCCACTTCAGCAGACATACCCCTTGGTATGTCTGTAATGTTAAAAAATTAACCTACTTGATTGTAGTTGTGTTATCGATCGGAACATGTATGGTACAGCCTGACAGTATTCAATGAATATAAAAATTAATTAACAATGCTTCAAATTGATACCTACTACTATTGATAAAAGATTTTTGCTAGCTTTGTAACCTCGTTTTATACTCTTGATATTTATTTTCGTTCTATATTTTTTTTACGTTTTTCCCGCGAAAATCGTTTAACGCGGACAGACGAAGATGCAGGTCAAAAATAGCCTGTTCTTTTCCATATCCCACATTCCCTCCATAAAACAGACAGACAGACTTACTTTTTCAATTATAATATTAGTGTGGATTACAAGATAATGTTTGTGATTACTGTAACTATAATCTACATATAAAATGTATTCTAATTATCTTCAGAACTGATGGAAAAATCCAAAGCAATGGCCCCAATGACCAAAGAAGAGTGGGAGAAACGACAAAGCGTAGTTAGAAAAGTTCTAGATGAGGAGTCTGGCAGATACAGGTTATCCTATCCCTCTAATATCTTATGTTTATTATATCATAAAAGAAATATTCTTTTACACATGTTCCAAACTTATTGGCTTTTACAAATGAACATTATTACCATCCCTCAGTTGAGTCTTGTTTTCAGGTTAATAAAAGGTGATGGAGAGGTGTTAGAAGAGATTGTGTCCCGTGACAGGCACAAGCAGATTAATAGACAGGCCACGCATGCGGATGGAGCATACTTTCAGTCGCAGACTGTGGAGAAAAATTTGCTTTAGCAAACAATTTGGATTCATCCAAGTCACTATTACCTCGCAGAGTTACTATTCATAATTACAGCATTTTTAAAAATGCACCCACTATTAAACATGCACCAAGATAATATTATCTGCTTTACTATGTACCTATTATCCTTGTAAGTTCAAATTAATAATTAAATGTACCTTATTAGGAGTTGAACTTCTGCTTCAAAATGTTATATTTTTATTATGTTGTCTTAGCTCAATTCCTGGTAGTCCTTTTTTGAGTTGGTCTACTGTTTGTCCTTAGCAAACAACCAGATGACCTTTGTAGTGAAATCTTGAAAACTCAAGGAGGTTGTCAAGTTACTGGTTTGCATGGTTACTTGCATGGTAGTTACTGTTACAAATGATAAATTGATGTTGTCCATGCTGAAATTTTAATGTGACGGATTTGTTGACCAAGATTTATAATGTTGAAGACCATACTGACATATAGATAGATCTTAGTAATCAAAGTTTATTAGCAACTCTAAGATGACTTGAAAAACAATAAAAAAGCAGGAAAAATAAACAAATGTCTTAATAAATTTATTTATTGATCTACCTATTAACATAATTTATAGTTCATCTTTGGTTTTCATGACATCTTCCTCAATGGAAGTGGTCTCTTGAGATGCAGTGTTTGTGTTCGTATCCTGAAGGTGTTCTGTGACTAGAGTTATAAGGCTTTCCAGCGGCCGCCCGCCGTGTTCTACGTTCACTATCTTCTTCTCCTTGTATAAAATTAGTGTAGGGAGGCCGTTGATCTGGAAAAAGAACTCTTTATTATAATAACTGCCTCGGTAGCCTAATGGTCCTAAACGCGACTGCTACGCTAGAGGTCTTGAGAGCGATTCCCAGGTCGAGCAAAGTGTTATTGGGTTTTTCTATGAAATTCTCAGTAGCAGCTCGGAGTTAGGATTTGTGCCCAGTTAATGGCAATAGGCTCGCCCCCTACCTAAACATACCGGCGAACTGTGGGTGTACAGGTACACCTCTGCCTAACACTTCGGGGAATACAGGTGTGATGGTGTGTTTGTATGTTTATTATAATGTATTGGCCATTTTCAAACACTAGCCTAGCACTCTTTAAATGCGATTTTTTAATACGAAAACCTGGAATTTGATATCCATATCAATGTAGCTGAAGTTACCAAATGAAGTCTTGTCCCCAATAGACAGCAAATAAATACTAAGATAAGATTAGATATAAAATGTCTTTCTTTGCCTCACAGTTTGTGATAAGAGTAACATCAAGCCTTGTATATATATCTCTCACCTTTTCGGTTTCACATATTGGCTTTGATTGCACACAATCAACATCGGCGATTATAACGCGAGTTTCATTTTGAAACCGCTCACCCAATTTTAACCAGAGTGGACTTAACTGCATGCAATGTGCACACCTGTGAATAGAGAAAAGGAAAAATTACACAATAATCAAAATTAGATTATTCAACTATGCCATTCTAGATTCAGCTATAACTATTATCGAGATACAAAAACCAGGAAACAGTTAAATTAGCTTGTCTGAAATCACTTATCAGTAGGACAATGTTAGATGCAGACAATATATTGTATTATTTTATGTATGTACTTGAAAGAGTTATCGTGATATTTCAACCGATCTTGGTAATAGTAATTTAGATATTTACCATGGCGCAAAGTAATTTATAAAAACTAATTCCTTCTCCAGGAAGGTCTCGAATGTTTCTTCAGATATCCTGGCAACTGGTAGAGCTTTCTTTTTCTTCAAGAATTTGTCAGGATCGTGGTTTTCAGTAAGCAGCATTTTTTCCACATATCCTTTTAGATCATCTATAGTTTCTGCTTCAGCTACACCCATCTGTAAATGAAAATGTAGTCTGTTTGTAAAAAGTGCACAGTACTCAGTATTTGTTTGCACAACTGTTTGCAACCATAAAGAATAAAGGTTGATTACTTAGGTATTTGCTTGATATTGTTATTTAAAACATTGTTATTGAGTACCTACATACATTCAAGGACAAATAACAAATGTTACACCAGCCAAACCCAGAACAACTATCTAAAGATTTTATTTGCAATTATTCATGTGGGCTCATATAATGCACAATGTTTATCAACTTACAATTCTGCCGTTGACAATCCACATAAGATATGGGTACTGTTTGATGTCAAAAGTCTTGCAGGTCATCTCATTGTCCAAGCAGTTAACTTTACCAATCTGGATGTACTCATTATGTGCATACTGTACTGCTAAATCTGCCCATACAGGTGCCAATTTCTGAAAAAAAATATAATTTACTCCTAAGAACATTCAGTTTCTATTCAATTGCATTTTTTTAATATTGAGGAAAATATTTTCTTTTATGGCTGTATTGTATTTATAGATTATTTACACTGTTACTCATTATATTTACTGTAGAATTTGTTTTATACTGTAAAGAATTGCAATTTTATGATCAATTTCAACCTTGAAAAGTTTTTATGCAACACAAACTGTGTGATTGAAAATATTTTATTATTTACCTGTGATGCCTTACACCATGGTGCATAGAACATGATAAAATGCTGTCCCCTAGACACAAACTTCTCAATATTCTGATCATTCAAATAAGCCATACCACTATATGTTTTCACTTCTCTGGATTCCTTCTCATAATCTAAACCCTGGAAAAAAATATGTTGATTTATAACTGTTGTATGACTATGTGTATTTAGTAGTTATGTGTGGTCTGGGTTATACCACTTAAATGAGGTAGCAAACATGATTTTTTCTGAAAAAGGTTGGGATTGTGTTTCTTCTTCTTGTCACTCAATATATTTTTATAATCCTACTACTTTATAGACATGATGAAAATTTGTGGGGATGGTGGGTAGATTGATAGATAGAAATTATCCAAAAATTCCATGTTGTGTGTGTGTCTAGATTCTAGAATATTTGGATAATATAAGAACTGGCTTATTTCCCCCAGGCAGAAGCTAATAATTGATAAGTAACAGCCCATTAAATTAAATGGAAGACAGCATGATATGCTGTAACAACTAAATTATTACTTACCTCTGATTTCATAGTAAAAACTTCACTTAAAAATAGTGTCAGGGAAGGCAAGTCCCTTGTTCCCTTATATTCTACAGGCGAAAAAGTATTCTTATGGAAGTATAGCAGTGTTGGGTATCCTGAAAAATTATTAGAATTAAATAATTTAAAGTAAAGTCAGCAAATTGTTGTTTAGCTCTGATTTCCTCTGATTAGCATTGATTTCCATAGGTTTAGAACTCTATACATACTCATAGATGTTTCATACTTAAGTGTAATCTAATTATAAACCATTAAGTACCTGTAATGTCGTTCTCGTTACATAATTTATAATGTATTGTACAGTCAACCTGGGCAATAGCAAACTTTGAGTCTTTTGTATTGACAAGCTCTGCTAGTTCTGACCAGACTGGATGGAACTCAGTGCAGTGGCGGCACCTGGAAGTAGATTAATTTTAAGAATACTTCTTACCGGCCGACTTAGCCAAAGATAGCTTTACGGAAAATAAGTTGAAAACCTGGAGAGTTCAGGTACTATTATAAAAAAGGCTATGTGCAATTCCTTAGTATAATGTGTTACAATATATTCACCAGGGAGCATAAAACATCACAAAATTGCCGTCCATTTCTTCTATTTGGAATTTAAAGTTATTTGCATTGTATTCATACACTGAGCTTTCCTCAAGTGCAACAAAGTAGGGTAAAAATAGAAAATAAAACATCACTAGTCTCCTCAACATTCTGGAAATTTTGTCTAGAAATAATTTTAAATGAGGTTTATACAGTTAGTAACTGATACAAAAATGGGATCATCTAAGAAATTGATAAAAAAAATATAATAAAATGATGAACACGAACACCAATCATCACTTCACAACAAAAACGATTGATTGAAGTTTTTTTCTTCACAGAAAATTATCAAGCAATCGATTCAAATGCTGAACTAATCCATTCAACCATTCACTCTCTTTGATAATACCATAGACCCTAAGACTGACTATTCATTGACGACTTTAAAAAAATCTCCCATTCCATTAAAATTTCAAACTATTATTTTTATCATTATAACGCAATATTAGTACTAAATTAATTTGAAAACATTTATTTTGCTACAATTTAAACATTATTTTACAGTCATTAAAATTAATGAAGTTAGAATCACAAAAAATACAGAGCATCGACAAACGTCACTATGCCGTAGCTTTTATGAAATACAAAAGAATGTGGTAATTCTTCAAAATGGTCGCTTTGTATGGTTTGCCAACTTGCATGTCTGTGTTTCAGAGTTCTTTGTTTTCGTAATTCATTGGATATTATTACGTTAATGGAAAAGTTTATGCAAATTCTCAGTTGTTTAGTTCGGATATGAACATTGACATTGTTATCATAATTTGTGGTGTACGAGAAAGATGTCATCGGTAATGTGAGAGCTCTCCGATAGAATTTTTATTTTACGAGATTAGGACGTTTGTGATTCCGAATTATAATTGCAGAAAGTGAAAAATATCCTGGTAAATTATTATTCTATTAAATATTTTACAAACGGCGTCTGTAATTAGTTAAACATAAGAAACAAAGCTGACTCTAATTTTGGCATTCCACAGTACTATGTCATGATTGATTCGTGTTGAACATTCTTTTGGCTTGTAATGAACCAACAGCTTTGACTGGAGGAATATTAATTTAGAATGTTATTTTGTTACGTTTTATACGCACTACATCTAATTTTTGGTTATGATACTATGTGTATTGTTAGAGATTGTTATTCATGTTGATGAAATTGTGCCCATGTCAAACAGCACATAACAATCCAGTAAGAGTTGAGTTTTGTATGTGATGACAACTTATTAGAAGTCTATGAGTGTTTATTTAGTGTGTTACAAGTGATTTTATTTCTTTTTCAGTCCATAACACAAGCTCTCAATGCATTGGATATCCATATTATAATGTTTACAAAAATCAGACATTGAAAAGAAGCTAAACAAACGAATTTGAACACATCTGGACTACAAGTTGCAAGACAATATTGTGGTGTATAATAAATGCAATCGTGAGCAGTGAACATGAGTGTGGTCAGAAGGTGGTGTGTGCTCATGTGATGGGAGGGGTCGGGTGAGAGGTGAGGCGCACGGGCGCGGGCGCGGGCGCCATGAACCCGCCGGCGCCCCGCCAGGCGGCCGCTCGCTCCGGCTATCATCAAAAGGCGCTAGCCCAGATCCGCAACTCACTATTACCATTTGCTAACAATGGCAACTCTGAGCCCCCTGGCTCGTCAGCAGCCAGCACCGTCAGTTCCGGTGTCAGCTCTGGCTTCAGTTCGTCATCAGGAAATGGTCTTGATAAAGATTTAACTGCATTACCGCAGACCTTAAATCAACTGATCGCTTTAGGATTTGATGAGGTAAGTACAAGTGTTATTTAAAAACCACTTCATTATTTAAACTGAGATAAATTGTGTTGTTATTTTATAAATATGATAAACACAGAGCAATGTCCTGTTAAAACGCAATCTATATATTAATACTCATTATGTCAGCTAAGCGCTTAGAGGATAGTAAATGTCAGTTGTCTAGATATATTTAAATCCGTAGACTACCATTGAATGATTTAGGTATCATACCACTAATCCATATATTGTTATATTGAACAAATTAATACTGTAGTCAGCAATAGTTTCATACAACATTATTCTAGTTGTTGTTGCATGACTGCTTCAAAAAAGGTTTTGCCGTTTAAAAGATTTTAAATGAGAACAGCTGTTAGTATAGTAAGAGACTATACCTCATCAGTATATTTAGCCATTATACAAAAATGATTTGGAAAATCATACGCACTTTTATTTCATACATTCTAAATGCATTGAATATATCCAATAAGACATAAATAAAATGCAGACTCAAATGAACCAAATAAAAAGTACTACTGAATTCCACAGAATTTTGAATTACCTGCTTAATTAACTAAAGTCTAGTTTTTTTAATAAAGTAATAAGTAATGATGTCATAAAAGGTCATCCCTTTAAAAATGTGAAAGGACAATAATATAATTATGGCAGTAATAGTAAAATTAAGTTGTTTAAGTCTGGATTTTATTGCAATAACAACCTTATTGTATTTTAATGATTATACATAATTTATACCTCAAGCTATTTTATTTAGGTAGAGGTATAAATTATGTATGAAAAAAAAAAAAGCTATTTTATTTATATGATGTTTTTGGTTGCCTGCACCCTGGTAACACGGCCCACCATTTCTCTGCTTGTGTTAGTGTGTGGTCATTCAGCCAGTTCCTTAGCTGATTGAAAGGGATGAGCACTGGGGTTTGGGGCCAAAGGCTTTTGCGCTAGAACCCCTCCTGACGAGTTTGTCAGCCGCATCATTGTCTAGGGATCCGTTGTGTCCTTTAGTCCATTGTAGCATCACCATTTTGTGGTTGGTGTTGTGACGCGTTCCAGTGTGTTGTGACATTCTAGTATTAGTCTGGACATGATCTGGGTTTTCTTTAGGGATTGGAGGACTAAGGTGCTGTCAGGGAGTATGCGGGTGTGGGTATCCATGACCTTCCTGTCTTCTATGGCGTGTGCCACTTGGATAGTGCCTACACATTTCGCTTGGTATACAGTGTTGCACATTCCTAGGGGTCTGAATATCTTAATGTTAAGATCATTAGAGAAGACTCTTACTCTGGTCGGTTTTTGAACCCTCAGTGTAGATCCTTAGCTCCTTCGGGCTTGGGCAGTCGCATGGCTCCTCTGTCAGCTCTATGTTGTAGTGTTTTTGGAAGCAGTGTGTTTTCACGATTCTATTGTTGGATGATGCCATCATGGGTTATCGTTTGATTACATCCTCCTTTATTCTTGTGTGTTTGAATGTTGAGTTTTTATTTAGGGTGTTGGTTACATCGAGTCTGAACGTCAATCCCAGCATCGCTTGTAGAGCAGCAGTGGGTGATGTTCTCATACTGCCAGTAATCACTACACAGGCTAATCTCTGTAGTTTCTCAAGCTCTTTCTGGACTGTACTAAGATTGGTCCTCAGCTACCAAACTAAGGATCCGTATGTGATAATTGGTCGGACGACTAGTGTATAGCCAGTAGGTGATTTTGGGGCTTATGCCCCAGTTCCTGCCGAGCAGTCCTTTGCATTGCCACAAGGCTATGCTGGCCTTTGTGGTTATGTAGTCAGTGTGTTCTGCCTAGTTCAGCTGTGTGCCAAATAGATGCCCAGGTATTTGGATTCAGTCGATAGGCTTAGTGTGGTCCCAAAGAAGTGTGGTAGTTGTAGTGGTGCCAACTTCCTTTGCTTTGTGAAAAGGGTGAGTTAGGTTTTGGTGGGGTTCATGGCTAATTTCTGTAGTCCTCTACAATCTTGAAGGCTTGCTACATGAGGTTGCAAAGTGTGTTTTCTATTTATTATTATTGTTATGTCAGCAGTGTAGCCCACCTTGAAATTTTGGGATTGCTGAGACCGAGTTTCTGGGTTTGATTCTCAGGTCGCGCTAAAAAACCATTGCCCCCTGCCTCCATTCCCTCTCTGATTGTGTTGAATTGCCATCCCCCCATATGTTTGCGCACACTCTATAATATCTCCTGCATAATTGGGTAGATGACACTATTAAACAATAATTCTAAGACACAAATTCACAAAAAAAAACCAGTTTATTTTAGCCCTAAAATTTTTAAATAACTGTATATTTAGATTTTTAGTTGCTTTGAAATCAATAAATAGTGCATTGAGTTGTCAAAAACGTGACGTCATAGTTTAGTATTGTCATACAAAATCTATGGGGGAATCGCATTTTGACAGCTCATAAAAAGTATGTCAATTGATTAGTGGTGTCATCTACCCAATTGGCTAGTCTCCGTTGAGGTCGTCCACCAAAACTCGGTTAGGAGTATATTTTGTATACTATCAAAATTCAATATCTAGTTTACTGAGTAATAATTATTATTATTATTTAATTCAACTATTATTTTATTTTGGCATTATACTGTCAGCATCCATAATCTAAAACAGCATTGTGGCTAAGCTAATAATGGTCTGAATAAAGCTAATATTGGATATTCACAATTAAATCTTAATGAGAAAATTAGTTGTTTGTAGGTGTAAATTTATTCCTAAACTCAGTAAACATTCTATTTACTTAATGTGTTGTAAATAAATATTTTCTCAAGAAAAAGTCTCACGAATTTGTGTTTAGTGGTATAAATGTAATTTTTAAATTATAATTTTATTCTTTTCAGGACCCAGCTGTAAGAGCATTAAAATATGCTGGAGGGCGATTTGATGCAGCATTAGATTATCTGTCAAAGCAACAGGAATCTATTAATGGAGTCCTCAAGACAAGTAATTTAAATGCCCTAAACTCCAAGCTTATAAGAAAACCTAGTCTAGAACGTGAAATTAACCTCCATAGAGGTAGTCCTGCCCTTGATTCTGGTGCAGGCAGTTCCCGGTCCGACAGTCCTCGACAGTCGGATGCACCTCCCCTTCCTCACGAGAAGTTGAGCAGGCAGTACTCGCCGTCCGGTTTCTCTGAGCCGCCGCCCCCACCTCCCCCGCGATGTCCGTCCACGCCGCCGGTGATGCCGTCCGTGCAGCAGCTCATGAAGCGCATGTCGCCCGCGCCGCCGCTGCCGCCCGCGCGCGGCACCAGCCCCGTGGCGGCCGGCGCGCCCACGCCGCCTGCCCGCCAGCCCATGATAGTGCAGAACGGGCCCCAAGTGCAGCAACAGTTAACGCAGCAGATCCAGGCCCTGAGCATTTATCAGTCATCAGGCGGCGGCGCAGAACTTCCACCTCCGTATCCTTTATCGGGCGTGCCACCTCCTCCGTCTTATTCAGTCTCGATGCAGAACCGCCAGAGTCCCACGCAGTCGCAGGACTACAGAAAAAGTCCGTCATCAGGGATCTACTCAGGAGGCACCTCCGCCGGGTCGCCGAGTCCAATTACGGTCACGCAATCGACCGGCTCGGCGTCAGGGATGACTCGCCCTACGCCTATTCAGGCGTGGACTGCGAGACAAGCGGTGCAACCTCCCATTATCATGCAGTCTGTAAAGAGTACACAAGTTCAGAAACCAGTCTTGCAAACTGCCATAGCGCCTGTTGCTCCCCCGCCTGTCGCGAGCTCGGCCGCACAGCCGCCTCCACCCTCGTACGCTAGTTCTATTCAGCAAAAGCAACAGGCGCAGACACCGCCGAGCTACCCGCTGGCACCGAAGCCGTCCTCCCCCGGGTCCACACCCCCAGTCATCCCGACAGCGACCACTCCCACCGTCCCCACCACAGAACCGCCGAGCTACGCGATCACCATGCAAGCTCTAGCCGTGCAGAGAGGAATGCATCCTATTCCACCGCCGCCATATGGTAATCAAAACGACAATACGACCACTGTAAATTCCCACCACTCACCTTTACATAAGAAATTTTCCAACACGGGTGAACCTTCTCAGGTAGAAATTAAGTGTCCGAACCAAAACTGCACGAACAATCTTCTAAAAGACAGTGTGGCGGCGTCCAGCTCGGACAAAAGTTCGAATGGTTCATCGGAGCGGCGACCAAAAGGTGTAGAGAAAATAAGGCATCAGTCACCGATACCTGAGAGGAAGAATATTAGCAAAGAAAAAGAAGACGAACGAAGAGATTGTAAAGTTCGAAACTATTCGCCACAAGCTTTTAAATTCTTCATGGAGCAACATGTTGAGAACATTTTAAAATCGTATAAACAGCGAACCTTCAGACGAATGCAATTAGAGAAAGAAATGACAAAAATAGGTCTTAGTGCGGAAGCACAATGTCAAATGAGGAAGATGTTATCTCAGAAAGAATCCAACTACATTAGACTAAAGAGAGCGAAAATGGACAAATCTATGTTCACGAAGATAAAGCCGATCGGTGTCGGCGCCTTTGGGGAAGTGACGTTAGTAAGGAAGATTGATACTAGTCATCTATATGCCATGAAGACTCTTCGCAAGGCTGACGTGCTGAAGCGGAACCAGGTGGCGCACGTGAAGGCCGAGCGAGATATATTAGCGGAGGCTGACAATGAGTGGGTCGTTAAGCTTTATTACAGCTTCCAAGATAAAGACAACTTGTATTTTGTAATGGACTATATACCTGGTGGTGATCTGATGTCTTTGTTAATAAAACTGGGTATCTTTGAGGAGAGCCTCGCCAGGTTTTATATCGCGGAGCTGACGTGTGCTGTGGAGAGTGTTCATAAAATGGGCTTCATCCACAGGGACATTAAGCCCGACAATATTCTAATAGATCGTGATGGCCATATTAAATTGACTGATTTCGGTTTATGTACGGGATTCAGATGGACGCATAACTCGAAATACTATCAGAGAAATGGTGAGCATACTTTTTTTACAATTGTACTATGATTGACAGAATTTGACATAATATTCATGCATTAAACCCTGCGCCCTGTCTTTAATCGAGAAATTACAATTCCAACATTTATTTTGCTACTATTTATGCTGTCCTTACTTTTTCAGATCACGGACGACAAGACTCGATGGATCCGGTAGACGGAGAGTGGGGCGCCATGGGCGAGTGTAGGTGTCACCAGTTGAAGCCTCTGGAAAGGCGACGCAAGCGGGAGCATCAGCGGTGCCTGGCGCACTCGCTGGTGGGCACTCCCAACTACATCGCGCCCGAGGTGCTGCAGCGCACCGGATACACGCAGCTCTGCGACTGGTGGTCCGTCGGCGTCATTCTCTACGAGATGCTCGTGGGATCGCCGCCCTTTCTAGCCTCCACACCCGCCGAGACGCAACTCAAGGTTGGTAATTTAACATAATCTTTATTATTATCTTAGGTTTTTTTACCACTTACCAAATATTTATCGTTTAATTCGCAGGTTATAAACTGGGAAAGCACCCTTCATATTCCGGATGCAGCAAAGTTATCCCCCGAGAGCAAGGATCTAATCCTACAGCTATGCTCTGGGCAGGAGACGAGGCTCGGCAAGGATGCTAATGAGGTGAAGAACCACCCGTTCCTGCACGGCATCGACTTCGACAAGGGACTGCGGAGACAGGTGGCACCCTACATACCGCGGATCGACTACGCCACCGACACGTCCAACTTCGACCCGGTGGACCCTGACAAGTTGCGCAACTCGGGTAGTTCCGACTCCAACAAGTCGGACAGCGAGCTGCTGGACAACGGGAAGACGTTCCACGGTTTCTTCGAGTTCACGTTCCGGAGGTTCTTCGATGACGGCTACACGAACAAAATCAACCTCGACGACACCGACAGCCAGGGCCCCGTGTACGTGTAGAACGACACCGACAGTGATAAAAGAGACACTGAGACTAACTTGTAGGATTTTTTTACAAAGTGTGTGCCTTTGACTCTCTCTATTAAAACATTAGTTTTTGTAAACGTAACGAATATAACGTATTTAAAATTAATTAAAAGCCGTATTGTTAATAATCCCGGTGATAATGTTGTAATATTGTATCGTTATGTATTTGTAAGAGTAATCTTATTTCACTGTAATATATGTAACGGATGGATCACAGTAGTGCATAGCCTAACTATGGTGCTGTAAGCGGTCGGCGGGCGCGGAGCGTCGCGGCCCGCATCGCGATGTCTAATGTCCATTCAGTGTATACTATTTTTTGTAACTAGAGAAATTATTTATGAGATAAGAACAAGCTTACTGGAATTAGCGAATGATTGTCACTATATTTTCTTATGTATTTATCGAGGTAGGTCGCTTATGTGTGTTTGTTTATATACGTGTAAAACGTTTACTTATGATTCATTAACGTCATACAAACATTGGCATAATTAGTAAAACGTACTGTGCTTCCATTTTGTCTACAGGACACTAGCTCATAATGTGTGCCTTAGGATTTCAATATTAACATTTTTACAAGTGTATATTAAAGAATTTGTGATGGAGCGATCGATTGTATACTACAACATAGTAGATAAAGTTTTATAACTCGACACATGTACTGAGTGCAATACATATTTATTAACGAAACAAAAGTCGATGCATACTTCATTTGCTGTTGTTGAAGTTTTACTTCGATTTTTATTTTAGTAGAGCACATTTTCAGTCGAACTTTTGTGTTTAAAATATGCAAGATTTTGTAACTACCATTTAACTAACAATACCTATTCAGTATAGTCGCAAAGTAAATAACATAAAGTAATGAGAACAAAGGGCGTTTCAGCCGCCATACAATAACAAAGTGCTTGATTGTGGTTGTTATAAGAAAAACGCCATTTTTTCACTTGTACAGTAAAATATGAGTCAGTTCAATTTTAAATTATGTGTTATTGAATGTAAATTGTTTTATTCTGAAATGAATCATGCTTATAAGTGAATGAAAATAAAATATGGGAATTTTTGTAACTTTTTTCTTTTAAATCCTTATATTTCATGTAGTAAAAGAGAACAAAGCACTTAGCATAGTACTTATCATATTTGTATTGTGTGTTTATGAAACAATCTAGTTATGGCTCTAAGAAAAACGCTTGCACTCTTTGGTTAAAATCATCAGCATACTTCAAGTGGATGTGATGTGTGCCTTCTGGGTACAGATGTATTCTAGAAGAAAAAACAATATTAAATTTCAGACACACAAGACAATAAAGATAAAAGTTTTGTTCAATGTTTACCTTGAACCCTTAATGTGAGTGTGTAAATGGGAAATATGACTACTGTCCACCATAGCGTCCCTTTGACCGTAGAAAATGTATGTAGGGCATTTTATATGTTCTAGAAGTTCAGTGCAAATGTTGCCATTCTTCGTTTTGACTATGGCTTCTTGTCCATCTACCCACTCGGCCCAGTATTTAGCAAGTAGTTTTTCTCCATACACCTTAATTAAAGGCTCCCTCATCCTTTTTGACCATGTATTTGTATCTCTTATTTCTGTAAATAAATAGATCCTGGTAAGGTATGATTCTATTATGATAGGTTATTTATTATTCTAACCTTTCATGACCTAACTCAGGGTTTTGATCAGATTGCATTAAACTTACTCTTGTACATTAATTCCAGTTCATGAGGCAAGATGAAAGAGTTTGCGCTACAAACCACTAGTTTCTTCACTGCGTCTGGGTATTTAGCAGCATGGATCAAACTTGTAGTTCCACCATCACTGAATCCCAATACAGAATACTTGGGAATGTTCAAGGCCTAAAAATAATATAAATTATTATAGTAGTACTTAATTAAACCATTTAGGATAATGTGAAAGTTATTATATTATCAAATGATTCCTTAAAGCATATTTTGGCATCACTACCAAAGTATGGTTGTGATACTTAAAGGTGCTAATGTACCTTCATGAACTCATAAGCTGTGTTTGCATCCTTTTCATAGAAGTCAGTGGTAAATGTCTTTTCAGGTGGTCTGCTCTTACCATAACCTGGTGGATCCCAAACTACTAAGGTAAACTGTTCACGGTCGAAGTTTTCTACTTGAGGTTTCGCCTCAGTCCATATTGTGCCCAAGGCACCAGGCAAGAACAAGATGTGATGAGCTCCATTACCAACTTTTACATAGTTTATATTCCAGTTATTGACTTTTATTTTCTCTTCCTGGAAAAAAAAGAACACAAGTCTGATAACTAATGGACTCTGACCCTACTGTGGCTTATGACCAGGGTTCATGAATATTAATTTGATTACGTTACATTGACTAATTCTCTTTTATAATTAACTTCCTTACAAGGTATAGTTAAAGGTAAAAACCTTATTTAAAAAGTATCAAGGTAAGTTTAATTAGTTAACTAAAATATAATTTACCTTCGGAACTGCTGCCGTAGAGACAGCGCGACAAACATTTTTACTTAAATTAAATATTGGTGAAGTCAGTTTTCTTAACATTTCTTTAACTGTTAATTATTAATTAAAATAGAAAATCATTAGCGCGGTATTGCAGTCTTTATCAGTCTGTACAAAATAAGAGTGTAAATTCAACTTTATCACCGAGGGAAGAAACAGAATGATAATGATGATAACAGTAGAGCAAAATGAAAATAACAGCAGGTTATCAGAACACTAGTGTAGTGGAAATGTTTGACAAAAGAAGAGAGATAAAGATAAGCAATGTTGATAAACTTGACATTTAGTTTTTCATACGGTATATTGTTCCATTACACGCATGAATTATAATAAGAATTCTGACTTCATAAAAAAAATGGCTCCTATAAACAATAACATTATTAATAACTTGTAAGAGATACAATAATAAATAATAGTCGATAGAAAAAAAGCGCAATTTGTTTTTCACTTGTAAGTAAGTACTTACAGAAAAGGAGTCAAATAAGTTTTATTCTAAAATCAACCGTAATTTTTCAAATCCTTACACACATACCATCACGCCTGTATTCCCCGAAAGGTTAGGCAGAGGTGCACTACACCCACAGTTCGCACGTATGTTTTAGGTCAATCCTTACAAAATATGTAATTATGGCAGCTATTGAGTAGCATACTTTTTTATAGGTACCTACTTAGCAACATGATGTAATAGAATGCGATTACGGGATCATACTAAGAAAAGTTTATACGCACTTGTGAATAAACTTATGTACAGGCATTAAATAGTAGTCATAAATACAATTGCATTTATTAGGATGACGGCTGATGAGGGACAAATCTATATTGCGACCGGCGGCGGCGGAGTGGAAGAGAGACAAGCTTTTCCTTTAGAATAATAATACCATCACGCCTGTATTCCCCGAAGGGTTAGGCAGAGGTGTAACAATGTACACCCACAGTTCGCCGGTATATTTAGGTCCCATGTAATAAGGGGCGAGCCTATTGCCATTAACCGGGCACAAATCCTAACTCCGAGCTGCTACTGAGAATTTCATAGAAAAACCAATAACACTTTTTGCTCGACCTGGGAATCGAACCCAAGACCTCTGGCGTAGCAGTCGCGCTTAGGACCACTAGGCTACCGAGGCAGTTACAATTACATAGAATCCTAGTCCTTTAGAATTACATAGTCAATCGATGTCGGTAGACGTACTTTTAATTTTTAGTCTCATGTTTGTATGTTACATTAAGGATAAAGTCCCAAAAAAAAGAAAAATAAACAATTGACTTTTTTTTCTATTGATGGCTGAAAAAGAAACCCTCAGATTTTTTTATGGTTTTAATAAGAACTCTTGCACTCGTTGGTTAAAATCTTGAGCATACTGCAAATGTATATGGTGTTTTCCTTCTGGGTATAGATGTAACCTGAAAAAAAAACCATGCTTAGATATCATGGATGTTTTACTTATAAAGATGAAAGCTTAGTTTGAAAGCATACCTTGAACCATCAATGTCAGTGTGTACATTGGAAATATGACGGCTGTCCATCAAAGGATCCTTTTGACCATACAGAATGTATGTGGGGCATTTTATATGTTTTAAAACATCAGTACAGATGTTGCCATTTTTCGTTTTGACAATGGCTTCCTGCCCATCTACCCACTCAGCCCAGTATTTAGTGGCTAGTTTTTCTCCGTAAACCTCAATTAAAGGTTCCCTTATCCTTTTTGACCATTTATTTATATCTCTTATTTCTGTAATCAAATAAAACTTCTTAAAAATACTAATCTATACTTAGATATTAAGTACTAATTTACATGGCCCAACTCAAAGTTGAGGCCAATTTTAATAAATTCAGAATGTAAACCTACTCTTGTACTTTAATTCCAGTTCACTAGGCATGATGAAAGAGCTGCAACTCCAAACAACTAGCTTATTGACAGCATCTGGGTATTTAGCAGCATGGATCAAACTTGTTCTTCCACCATCACTGAATCCCAATACAGAGTACTTGGAAATTTTCAAGGCCTTTAAAAATTAACCAATTAAGGACTTACTTAACTTAATTATAACTTAAAGGAAATTTTAATATGAAAGCAATGTAATTATTCAAGTACTCTTTGGAAAAATGTGTCTTACTTATATTTTGGGATTACTAGACTGTTGTGCAAAATAAAACATGAAAAAATTGAATCTAATTACGAATGTACCTTCATGAACTCATAAGCTGTGTTTGCATCCTTTTCGTAGAAGTCAGTGGTAAATGTCTTTTCAGGTGGTCTGCTCTTACCATAACCTGGTGGATCCCAAACTACTAAGGTAAACTGTTCACGGTCGAAGTTTTCTACTTGAGGTTTTGCCTCAGTCCATATTGTGCCCAAGGCACCAGGCAAGAACAAGATCTGATGAGCTCCATTACCAACTTTTACATAGTTTATATTCCAGTTATTGACTTTTATTTTCTCTTCCTGGAAATATAAAGAAAACACAAATCTAATAATGTAAAACAACTCTAGTTCTCGACCAGGGTTAAATTAATTAAAAATAATTTATTTTGCTTATCTGAATGATTCTCTTACAAAGAATTTATAATTATTTGAAATTCTAAAAGTAAATCTAGGTAAGATTTTTAAACTAAAACATAAAATACCTTGGTAACTGCCGCCGCTGCCGTAGAGACAGCGCGATCAACATGTTTACTTAAATACAATTTTGGTGAAGTCAGCTTTCTTAGCATGTCTTTAAGCATTATTTATTTATAATGATTTGAAATAGAAAACCATTTTAATGCATTATTGCAATGCAAAACAAAGGTGCCCATCCATTTTTATCACCGACTGATAAGAAACAGAATGATAACGATGATAACAGTAGAGTAAAATGACAGCAGGACAACACTAGTTTACGTGTTTCTCAACAGAGAGATAAAGATAGAGGAGTGTTACTAAACTTGTTTTTTTTTTTTTTATATTATTAATCAATCATAAGACAGAGAGTTGTGAACTCTAAACAATAACAAATTGAGAGGATTGTAGATGATAAAAAAACACTATTTATTTTCCACCTATATAATCAAATGACCTTTATTCAAAAATGAATCATGCTGATATTTGAATGAAATTAAAAAAAAACTAAATTAATTCAAATCCTTGTGCACAAAATCAAAATACATAGGTACAAAATTGATGTGCTTTTACTGCTGATGCAGTGAAAAAAACATACAGTTGAATTGATTATTGAAAAGAAATCCTAAGGCTTTAATAAAAACTCTTGCACTCTTTGGTTAAAATCTTCAGCATACTTCAAATGAATGTGATGTTTTCCTTCTGGGTACAGATGTATCCTAAGGATAAAAAGAGAATGATAGAAAAAAAAACCATTAAATCTTATGAATATTATAACTTTTGTTTGGCAAGTACCTTGAACCATCAATGTGAGTGTGTAGATGTGAGGCATGAACACTGGCCACTAAAGGATCCTTTTGCCCATACAGTATGTATGTAGGGCATTTTATTAGTTTTAGAAGTTCAGCACAGATGTTTCCATCCTTAGTTTTGTAAAGAGTTTCCATTCCGTCTACCCAGTCAGCCCAGTATTTAGCAAATAGTTTTTCTCCATATATTTCAATTAAAGGCTCTCTCATTCTTTGTGACCATGATTTTATATCCTTGATTTCTGAAACATACACAGAAAATGTCAGGCATATAAAAATAAGGGCTTCAGTTACTTATATGATATTTATTGCTTATTATTGAAGCCTTTCATGGCCCAATTTAATATAAATTGTAAAAACATGACCTACAATTTTAACGACTAGAGAAAGAAAACTTACTTTTATACATATCCAGTTCACTAGGCAAGATAAAAGAGTTGGAGCCCCAAATCACTAGCTTATGGACAGCATCTGGGTATTTAGCAGCATGGATCAAACCTGTGATTCCACCGTCACTGAATCCCAATACAGAGTACTTGGGAATGTTCAAAGCCTTAAAAATATATTTTATAGTAGTTAAAATTTCTGTAAGTACCTCAATTCATCATTAAGTTTTATTTAAAAAGCAATTCCATTTTAGACCATGATAGCTGGATACAGACAGCCTGCATTATCTGCTGGTCAAAGACTACCTCTATGATTTATTTAGTTAACTAATCTATAATAATATGATTTAAGATCAGAATGTGGACTACTGTATGGATATTTGAAAAGCAATACAATTTTCTTTTTTAGGTCATCCTTTTTTCTGGTTCTTTTAAATAACTAGGTACTTCAAAAATCAATCAGTATACCTTCATGAACTCATAAGCTGTGTTCGCATCCTTTTCGTAGAAGTCTGTAGTAAATGTTTTTTCAGGTGGTCTGCTTTTACCATAACCTGGCGGATCCCAGACTACTAAAGTGAATTTCTCCCGGTTGAAGTTCTCTACTTGGGGCTTTCCTTCAGTCCATATTGTGCCCAAAGCCCCAGGCAAGAATAGAACATGATGGGCTCCATCACCAACTTTTACATAGTTAATCATACAGTTATTGATTTTTATTTGCTCTTCCTGCAACATTTAAAAAGTCTTCAATTTGACACATAATAGAACCAAGAGTTATATTTATAAAACACAACCCGATAGTCTCGTGTCTCCAATTCTAGAACAAACCTACAGTAAACAAACAAGTGTGCACCATAAGAACATACCGGCCGGGAATATATCGGAAACAGCTGGTTATCTAATCAAAAGTTATAGTACAAATACATTACCTTAGGTTTTACTGACGCAGAGAGAGCGCGACAAGCATTTTTACTTATATTAGATATTGAAGAAGTTATTATTCTTAACATGTTCTCTTTTTAGCAGAAATTTAAGATTGAACGCAACTGTTTTTGGACTTTATCAGCACTGGTTTATTCGTATTATCTACTGTTATCTGTTCGTTATTTACATTGAATAAAACCTAAATTCCACATTATATTGTCTTATCACTTCAAATATTGGAGATGAAAATACAACCCGGTTTTATCAAAATAGCACCGAGGACCACGACAGACAGACAGAAAAATTGTTGATTGAAGATTCGAAGTAGAAAACAAAAAAAATGTTCGTTTGTTATCAGCAGAGCCGGGCCGAAATGACAGCAGGATAGCACTAGTATTATAAGAGTATTTCATAAAAGAAAGAAAAGGATAGAGAAAGTACTGCAAAACAAGTCCAAAAATAAATCCACGAACTGATATCATTTGAACTCCGTTTTACACAAAAGAGTAGTTGCATATTTAAAAGTGGATTTCGACATATAAATATATTTTTGTTTTGGTTCATATAAAAAATAATTACTTTAAATTAGATTCAATATTTTTAATTTAACATGTGATTGACGTTCAAAAGTGCCTTTTAATGGTCTAATTGAAATAAATGATTTGACTTGACTTTGATTATAATTAAACTATCATGGTAATATCTATAAAGTATATTCTCCTAACCAATTATCAATCTTAATGTAGACTAAGTACGCAGAGTGCACAAGTCTGCGAGCGCACACATGTGCACGTTTTCTTTCCTTTCTTACAGCATGATCCGATGGGAAGGCAATTCGACCGACACACGACCCAGTGAGAAGGGACCAAGCGGAGGTCCGGAGGACTAATGGATAATTGCATGCTTTCCGCAGTAATGGGGTACCACGCCATTCACTACCAACTTTCAAATTCCGGCTTACTAATAAGAAATTCGTTACGGGCAAACCAATAAAATTTGCCTGACCTGGGAATCGAACCCAGCACAAAGGCAAGGGGGCGACATTCTAGGGTTCGTATTACCAACGCAACGGGATCCTATTGTCACAGACAAATAATAAAAATAAAATAAGTACGAAAATAAACACGTGTTTGTGTAAAATATTGTACTGGGGTTCGGAGCCCTTCATGTGCGAGTTTCATAAGGCTCATACATAGCTTTATCTTCACAATACCATTTTCTTGGATATTGTTGAAAGTCGTCGAGTCTTTAGAAGCTTTTTACGCATTTACAGAACTTCTATGTCAACCTGTAAACCGTGATGCCCGTAATTATTTAGACGATATAGGTAAAAAAGGAGTCGGGATTAAAAATAATATAAATCAGTAGTATTAAAATTTTATTATCAGTGTGACGCACGACACGCCCTAGCAAATAAACTAGCATTAAATGTTAAAAGCAAAGACGGTTCCTTAAAATAAATTAATCTTCCATTGATGCTAAATATTGTGACGGTGGTTAGACCCTGCGCAGATGACAAAATAATTATTTTCCTGACCATATACATCTCTCAACTGACTTACAATAAAAGGATCACTGCTCTAAAAGAATACTTATACAACCAAACTTTGGTTACTTTTCACAGACCCATTAAAACCAAAATGTCTCGAGGAAAATGAACAGTGAAGCGTCGAATCAAAATAGTTCCCTACTATATTTATTAGCAGTGAAGATGCATATACAAATTAACAATAATACTATTTTATAGCTTACAAATAAACGATTGAATAATAAAGGCATTGGAGATATTGTGTTTACTTCCGTGAAGCGTCAACATGTTAGTTACACACCCTGACGTACAAAACAATATTTTGTCGACATATAGGCACCTCAAGCATTCTATACTTTTCATTGATTGATCTCAGCACATTTAAACTATTTATGTATAATAAAAATATTATTTTGTGATTTTAACTGCAAATTCGTAATTTATAATTAGCACCACTATGGATTAATACCAGTGATATTGGTTGAAGGCGGTGCTAAGCTAAGACAAGACGGGAATTTAGCAGGGGAGGCGGGTGTACGCACACAGAAAGACCTCCAAAAATGACGTCATGTTTTCAGTGTATTAAAATTCAGTCGAGTGTAGTACTGAGATCGCCTTAGAGCTTACACCTAACATAACATCATACAGGAATTTGTTTGCATAATTATGTTACGTCAGTAGCAAGTGTAGCTTATAGTTCTCCAGCGTGGCAGGCGTCTTCATAACTCTTGCCCTTCTGTTCGGGGTCCAGTTTGATCATGTCGTCGATGCGGAGGATGGTGATGGCGGCCTCTGTGGCGAACTTGAGAGACTTCACCTTGGATATGGCCGGCTCGAGCACGCCGGCTGCTAAGTTATCGCGTAAGACGCCTTCTGTCAGGTCCAGTCCTACCCACTTCAGGTTTGCGTGTTCAACCTGAGAAAAAGACAGAAGTAGAAATTATTCTTATTTTGTGATGTCAATTTTTTGTGGTTTGGTTTGGCCACACGCGATCCCTGCTTCGTTACATTAGGTCTTATGTGTAAAGCGTTTAATAGCAGGTACAGTAATCCCAAACATTATCCAATTATCTAAAACGCCCAAAATCTTCACAGCTTCTGGGCTATAATGAACACCATACCTTGGTCTGTGATGAGTTGTGGTACGCGCGCAGCTTGGCGACAAGGTCGGTGGCGTCCCGCGCGGCGTTCACTGCCAGCGTCTTCGGGATGACCAGGAGAGACTGTGCAAATGCGGCAATCGCTAACTGCTCGCGGGAACTCTGAATTTACAAAAATAAATTGTTGAAATAAAAATACTCCTGGGATTGGGATAAAACAGTCAGATGATATGAAAATTATCTTATCAAAATGCGAAAGTAATATGAAACATTATCTAACTTAGTTCAGTTGTGTTTGGTTTCTGTGAGAGTACTTAAATTGCATCTCTATAAACTGATTGTGCAGCTTGCTAGGCCATTGTGATAATGCCCAATGAGTGGTTGTGGACCAACATACATACAACCTGCTTTGCACATTAATTATTTCTCAAACTTACCAGTGTGGTAGCGAAGTTCTCCAAGTAAATAGACAGCGCAGCTTCCACGGCGCCTCCACCAGGCGTGAGGCGACCAGACTCTAGTACGCGCCGCACGGCACAAAGCGCGTCGTGAGCTGAACGCTCCATCTCGTCACAGTACGCGTCGGTAGGACCGCGTAAGATTATGGAAGCTGCGGTGCGGGCCACTGGGCTGGAGATGAACGAAAGGATTATTGTTTTGAACTGATGCATTTAAGAAAAACGTCAAAACCAAACACAGGGTTTTTTGAAGCTATAACATATTATCTTAAACAAACATTGTAATATTGCAATGCTTTAAAATCCCACGATTATCTCGTAATGTTTTATATAACAAAAAAGCACTCTTACCCCTTGATAAGAATTAGTTGGTCATCGCAAATCTGTTCCTGTACAATTTCTGCCGCCTCTCCAAGCATGCTGGCCTCAAACACTTCTTCACCTTCCATATTAGTCAGAGAAGTTAAGAACGCTGCTCCAGTAGCTTTGGCGATTCTTTTTAGGTCAGCTTTCTTGCACCTTCGCACACCCATGGCGCCGTTTTCGACGAAGTACTTAAGACACAGGTCATCAATACCGCCTGAGCAGAGGATGACATTGGCTCCAGTTGACAGGATCTTCTGCAGACGCTCCTTGGTAATATCTAACTCTCGGGCACGAATAGCCTCTAGCTTCTCAGGGTCGCTTACCAAGACCTGTAACAATTATTGTTGTTCAAATAATGAGTTTGAAATGTGATTGTGTATGGAGTTGAGAAGCCTCCCAATACCTAAATTTCAATTTAAAAAGGTAATTGAAGGAAATTTAAAAAATTACACCTATTGCACATAAAACAGTAAATACTTTAGTTTAATAATAAATATCGTAGTTTACCTGAACGCCAAGCTTCATTTTAGTTTTCTGTAGCGAAAAATCAAGACACGCAATCTTCGCATTCACTATCTTCTTGGGCATGGCTTGTGAAGCCACAGTACAGTTGAGAGCATAGCCCTTGATCAGCACACTCTCCCGGGCACTACGACCATGAGCCTTCAAGATGTTGACAGCCTTGATAGGATATTGAGCATTTCCTTTGTAGTCTGTCACTTTGATCGCCTGCACCGCATCTACTACCATCTCGGAGAAAAAATCTGCATCACTGAGGTTGATGTTTAGGTTTATTATTGTTAAGATATGAATTAGGTACTTACAATTACAACATGACTAAGTGTCTAGTTTATGAAAGTCATTCAAATTACATTGATATTTTTTGTTGAATCATTTAGTTATTAAAAAATTAAATTGTCAGAATTCATTGCAATTGGGTAGTTGGCACCAATGAATTGACATACTTTTTATGAGCTATCAAAATGTTGTACCCCCATAGACTTTGTATAACACTATCAAGCTGTGATGTTACCTATTTGTCAACTACAATTATTACAAATTGACTGATAATTTATTGTATTCCAAGCAACATCGAATTTATCAGTTAATTGCAAATCAATCATGATTTAACAATTTTAATAAAGTGTTTTTACAGAGAAGTGTATCTTGGAATTACTGGTTAGTGCAATGCAATTTAATAGAATATTACCTTCTTTTGTTTTTTACAATAACTTTAGAGATGGTACAAGTACAAGACAACAAGCAATGTTATAACTAAAATATTAAGCATAATCTTTTATTGAAAAGGATACGCTCCAATAAGTTTGGAAGACATGGTGGTCTTGGCAGCATTGACAATGGATGCTCTGCCAAGAGACTCTACAGTCACTGTGAGATTGTCCTGAACATACTTGACAGCTTCCTTACACGCTAGACGGTAACCAGAGATAATACTTGTAGGGTGGATCTTGTTCTTCACTAGTTCATCTGCATTCTAAAATAAAATAAATATAGGTTCTTTTAGTTCCTATGCCTAATTTAATAAGCTGCCTGTCTGGTTATGAAAATAGACATCTAGATTGATGATCTTATTTAGGTACTCTAAAATTAAATACTTTTTTGTTTTTTTTTTTCGTTTTTATGTTGTCATGGCAACATAGCCTTATGACTAAATACATACCTTCAACAGTTCAGCAGCAATGATGACAACTGATGTGGTGCCATCTCCGACTTCCTCATCTTGCAGTTGCGCCAGTTCTACCAATACTTTAGCGGCAGGGTGCTCCACCTCCAACATTCTAAAAACCATAGAGTAGACTTGAAGATATTTGCAAATACGTAATAGTAGCTAATTATCAATTGCATGGGATACAGTCAAGTACAGTCAGAAACTCAGAAAAAATATTTTTATGCTGAATGCCAAAAGAGAAAGAATGTTTTGAGTGAATGTCCTATTCATTACCATTATGGTAAGAAATGCAAAAGTAGATTTGATAACTTACTTGAGAATAGTGGCACCATCATTTGTGACTGTTACATCTCCAATGTCATCAACCAACATTTTATCCAGTCCTACTGGGCCCAGTGAACTCTTCACTATGTTGGCTATAGCTGCCGCTGCCATTACTGTGAATCATTTCATCATCATCAGAATTTTCATTGTCTCCCACTCAATATTGCATAGGTTATTTTAGTTACAACAAAAATATTGCTAAAAGTACATGAACTCCCGTGCAAATCAAAGTTTACACGGCAGTAAAGCATATTGCACACAGTTTTTGTCACGTTTTCATATATCTTTTAAGATATTTACGAAAATGTAACCATAAGTCGCGATGCATGTGATCTGCCGGAGTACAAAAACCTCATGTGAATAAACTTAAATTATCATACAAACATTACCATTTTGAGTTCTGACTGACGCCCCTGATGATCTGGTCCCTGCGATGGATAATGCATGAGCGATTGTCGACATTTTTAATAGAAATGTAACACAAAATTCATAAAATAATAGCCCGTCACACTTTTTGATTCTGGAAGAACCTCTCAGTGTTGTCAATCTACTAAAATTAATGACAATGACAATTTGTTTTTAGTTGCCAGTATCAAAATAAGAATACAAAAAATAATTACAAGTTTTTTATAAATGTATTCGTTTTCGAGTAGATAGCATAAATATAGAATAATTTTTCACCTTAATTGACCACCGCGCTGCCATAGGTTATTATTTTATACGTGCAGCAACAGAATGTTTCAAGATTAAGTATTCTGTGCTTCCCATTAATTTCTCAAACACCAAAATACATATGCACTAGTTTTTGAAATAGCATAACATAACTCTTATCATCCTATGTCCTTTCACGGGTAGGTAGAGGTATATTTGATATTTTGCAAGCCTATTGTCTCTACAAGGCACAAAATCAGACTGGTCTGACGCTGAGAAATTAGCAAAGCTGGGCATTAGCTTATTAATCCGTTAATCATTATTTAACCCAGTTTACATTACGACTCACGAATGAATTTAATTTTTAAAATGTTAACGGACCTGTTAATTTCCGTAAAATTTGCCAAAGTCCGTTAATTGTTAATCCAGTACCTCCTATTCATTCACCAATAAGATACCACCGCACCGCAAAAAACATGTTCTAACAAGTAGGTACGTTCGGGTTCGGGCGGTCCGGTCGACAAGTGCCGCGAGTGATTCGGAACTAGGTAGGTCTTCCCGGCGCGACTCGCGAGTGAGTGGAAGAACTGCGGAGAAATTGTATTCTTATGATTATCCACAATATGCCAGGAGATTAAAATTCACACTCCAATTATACAAATCTTTTTTTCTTCGTAACCTGTTAATTTCCGGAACCTAAACCGACAGTATTAATGAGAAGATCACTAACATAACGATATAAAAAATGCAATTTTTATCACGGAAGACGTTAATCGTTAAACTAACGGTTTAACGATTAACGTTAATCGTTAAACTAACGGTTTAACGATTAACGTCTTCTGAAATCTAAGGCTTTAACGTGTAACGAAGTTAATTTTTTTAGTAACGGATAAGCGATTAACGAAATTAACTTTTTGTTTATAGGTGCCCAGGCTATAGGCATCTCTACTAGGAACTTTTACTAAAACTTTCCGCCTCGGTTATCGAACTCAAGATCACACGCCCAGCAGTCGAGCTTGCGAAGTTGACACCGCTTTGCTACTCTTTCGTGCTTCGCCTGAACGGAATTTGCTAAAATTTTGCACACATGTAGATACTGATCTGGTATAACACATTTTTTATCCCGTTTTTGTGTTACTGTGAGATAATTTACGGCTTTGTCTGAATTCTGAAGTCCACGGAGACGAAGACACGGCCAAAAGTTTGAAAATTTAATTATATTGCCTATCTTTAAGATCGCTTTGTATATACTTACCTACACACAACTATATCTGTCTTATGCGTTCACAAAATATACAATAACTTTATCACACCAACAACGACATCTCCGAATAAGACGCAGATTTACGATCCCAAAAAATATGAGTTAACTTTCATAAGCCCATACGGCGTAGGGGCTGACATTTGATACATTTATCACGTACGATTTAGTAAAAGGGTAGGTACATGGTTACGTGACCAGCGAGAGGACGCCGCGACCTCCACCAGAATTGGGAAAAGCACTCGTGATAGTACGTGACGAAGTTTTGCGTGCTTAAAATAACTTCCCTGTATCAGTAGGTGGACAGTAAATTAAATACGGTCTTCAGGGCGAGGGGTTAATTAACGGTCTTGGGAATGGTCTTTTTAAAACTTGTTTTATATGACCACATGCCGTCCAATGCTTCAGAAAATGATTACATTATTTCAGTTTCATCAGTGTGTATGAATAAATAAATGCTAATTGAACATACGCGATCGCGCAATGATTTAATAGTCAGCAACGTAGTAACGCAATAGAGAGCACTATTCAAAAACACAAAATTAATTAATAATAATAAATACACACATACCATCACGCCTATATTCCCCGAAGGGTTAGGCAGAGGTGTAACAATGTACACCCACAGTTCGCCGGTATGTTTAGGTCCCATGTAATAGGGGGCGAGCTTATTGCCATTAACCGGGCACAAATCCTAACTCCGAGCTGTTACTGAAAATTTCATAGAAAAACCCAATAACACTTTTTGCTCGACCTGGGAATCGAACCCAAGACCTCTAGCGTAGTAGTCGCGCTTAGGACCACTAGGCCAATGAGGCAGTAATAATAATAAATAAATATAATATTAATAATAATTAATTATTAATTAATTAATTAATTTTATTTAATTATTATTTGCCTAAGGCATTAAGTCCGCTTTTGTAGGGTGTGTTTTATTTTACATTTGTGCATAAAGCTTTAATAAATAAAATTAAAAAATTTAAGTAACCCCCAACAGAAAAATAAAAAATCCCTACCGCAGCTAACAAAAGAGCTGATAACTTTAAAACCGCTGAACCGATTTCCATCAAACATAGCTAAGAACATTCCCGACTAATATACCTTTCAAACAACAAAATCAAAATCGATTCATGCGTTCGGGAGCTACGATGCCACAGATTGACACACACACACAGACACGTCAAACTCATAACACCCCGTCGTTTTTGCGTCGGGGTTAAAAATACTAGTTAGTGTACTGTATAACATCATGCTTAAAAGCAGAATTGCGTGTTTTTAAATATTGCTATCCGTATCTACCATCCCTTGACTCCCAATGGGACCATTTTGCTATTGGAACATAATTACGGCATACTAAAAGTGGCTAGGTACCGAAATCGTGCCTGCGGGAAAACTAATCTTGTTGCTACGTCGTAGCAATTTAGCTACGACTGCTACGAGGCATGCAAGTAACCGGTAGACATACAACTATTGAAATGTAGGTTTATGTAGAACCAAGCGTAGAATTTTTATGAGTAGGTAGTAGGTACTAACAAACACACATCACGCGTGTTATTTCTAAACAGTTACCCAGAGGTGTTATCATACCGAAAGCTCGCTGTTCAGTCTATGTACGCATAAAAAATATTATTTCATAGTCTTTAAGAGTATACAACTAGGGTGCGCGGGAAAATTTTACGTCAATATATTTATTTGAGCTTACAATACGCTGATATTAATCAGCTTGGTAGTAATCAAGTTTGTCCAACATGGGAATTGAACCAAAGTTAGGTAAGTAAGTAAGTAAGTACGTAATTCTTCATTTGATTTCACAAAAATCATAAATGACACGTTTAGTCTGATACAGAAAGGATAATATAATTTATTAGCCACTAATGTATGTAATTTACTGTATTCATCAATAATAAGGAATTTTAGCACGGCAAGCTTATCAGCCTGAGAACCTCCTATCCTTGTAAGCGAAAGAAAATTTCTAGACTAAAAGTCTTACTTTCTACAATCTTCGTAAGATCATAAAACGACTTACGAATTCATTAAAAACGATATCCCCTTAACTTGTACAAATCCAGTGAAACATTTTTCTCTATTATCTGTAAGGAGGTTGTTTACGTTTACCCGGCTTTTAAACCCGCACGATGTCCATTGCAATTCATGTCAAGCGACGTGAATAAAAGCTGACAATATCTCAGAGAACTTTAGCCGACGTTCATTGGAATGCTCCGCAACGCGTACCGTATCTATACAAGAGAATAATCTCGTTTTCTGCGGCTTTTAACGAAAGCCCGATACGGAGTCGCAGAGCAAAACAAATAGCGGGTAGTTGTGCACATGCGCCGCTCGACGCACGCACGCGCCTCCGCGCGGCGCGGCAGTCGCGCGCCGCCCGTCGCCGCGCTCGCTCCCGTGCGAATTTTTCCTACCGCGCTCCCACCACGCGCTAAATGGCGCCCAAACCGGGACCTCGCTCACGCGGGTAAGTCCGTTACATAATCACATTATTATTTGAAAAAAATAATATTCGTCCTTGAGATGATAAGTGGTCCATGACGCAGCATCCGCGAGGATCTCCGAGGGCGTGGTAGGGCATCGACTGGGGAGGGGGCACGGAGTCGGCGTGTTGGCGATAGCGCGCCGCCTGATAAGGTTGCAGCCCTCCCACTGTCAACAAACCCTTACATTATATAAAACATTGGACATTTATAAATGAGCGTAAAAACGAGTGGTAGCGGAGAGTCATCTCGAAGACGTGTATCTATTGATTTTCGCTTCGCGTTCCGGAGACTCTGCGGCTGTTGCCTGAGACACAATTAGACATATTGTCGCAGCCTCTTTAACATTCAGCTGCGGAACTGTCGCTCATCGGCTGAATCAGGGGTTCTTGCGAAGTCGTTCAGAAGCACTCTGAACTCGACAATTATACGGCGACAGTGACTGGCTAGACCCTGCTTCATGCTGTCACGAGTGAATTGGCTGCAAAGTAACTTCATAGGACTTCTGTATCTTTAGTTGTCAATGCTGTATTCTCAAGTCATGTTAGCAGTCATTAGGACAGCTGTAGAGCTTGCTCTAGTAAGACGATGTAGCGTGCTTTGCACTCTTATATCTAATTCAATACATTTTTAGAATTTCAGTACCCAGTTATTCTATTTATTATATTTGTAGTCAAAGCTTTATTATTGAGACAAGCCTATACGGTGCCTAATGTAAGGAACAGTAGGCACCTATAGTTAGAAAAAAAAAAGAATTTAAATTAGAGGGTAAAATCTAACTGCCTGGCTGGGGATGGTAAAATGATTGACGGTTTTGTATACTATGTACAAGAACTATGTATGTACATGAGTATACTACAGCAAATATACAGAGTATTATAGGTATATCAATAGAATATTATAAAGAATAAGAAAAAAAGAATAAAGAAAAATAAATATGAAGAATAGAGTATTATAGGTATTATAGGTATAAACCACATTCGTCCAAGATATAGGTAGAATTGTGCTAAAATGTTCGCTATCCAAACAGAGAGTAATATGTCACTATTACTCTAACCTCTTAAAATTTTAATCCCGAATATAATTATATTTGCAAGCTGGCCTTCCCTCAAACAAAAATATCATCCAATATTTATATTTTACACTAATTTTACCCACGGCTCCGCGTTTTGGTATTAGGCATGTACCTATAGACGATTATAATTTAAGGCTTTGAAGCTCGACGCTTGTAATTTCGACTCCCAAATAGCAGCTTTTTCATTTTCTTTTCAATTTCAAAGTAATTAATTAAAAAAGCCAAACTTTTCAACCAACGAGGAATCTCATAAAAACAACAAATTGAACATCATAAAGATACTCACCAGTTCCAAATTCAAATTCAAAAACAATCTGAGAATGTTTTGGTTTCATAAAGAAATTCTTGGGATTGTTTGCTAGAAGTTATGTCTGATATTCGGAACGCGACGACTTGTCTAGTTAGTCGACGAGCTATTTCAAAGAGCTATGTCGAAGGTAGCACACGCCATAAGGTAAGCTTAGCGAAGGAATTCGGAACGTCTCGTATGGTGCAATGTTGGATAATCTACAAAGGCATACCGACAATTTGAACTATCAGTATTTTGTAGTACATATTTCTTGAATGTACCTTTAGAGATTTATAGGTGAGACTATGCATAAGAGAAGTAGTAGTTTTGATTAAATATATTAACGTTCGTACCCTATAGCTTTATAAGCTTAAGAATTGTCTGTTACATCCCATTCATGATCTTCCACAATGGACTACTTACCTACATACATATGCTCACCAAAAATCTGAATTTAAAAAGACAACTCACAATCATAATTTGTCACAACCTCGAGAGAAAAAGCGTACCCAAAAAATGGCGTCCTGGTCAATAAATAGCCCAATAGCCCCAAAGGTTAATCACTGAATAGATATCCGTGGAGCCGTGTGTACCCACAGTGTGGTCATGTTATCAAGGCCGGCGGTCCCGCGAGGACACTAGGAGGCGATTTCTTCTCCATTTATATGATAATTCGCGGGCAGCGCCGGGGAGCAGGCCTTGTCTCCGGATATTAAATGGACTGGGGTTTTAACAAACGGCGTTGGTCGAGTTATCTGAGGTAATCTTAGGTACTTCTACAATATAGGTAGGATATTGTTTACGAGAATTGGTGAGGTTTTTTAGAAAGGTCGGGTGCGCTGTGCTCACATCCGGCGTACTTGTATGACCAGATGTATGAACGTGGATGAGGCGAAAGAATCGTAACACGTGGCGTTCTGTGGTTTCTGCCTACCCCCATGCGAAAAAGGCGTAAGTTTGAGTTTATGTATATATGTATAAAGTCTAAAATCGCCAATCTGCCTTAAGCAAGCGTGGTAAGCAAATGCTAATGCCTTCTCTGTATGAGAAGAAGCTTTCGCCTTGCAGGTGGCCAAGATAGGCGCTTATTATTGTTAACACGTAACCCATTAGATACGGTCCTCCGTATCTAATGGGTTACGTACTTGTGTAATATACCGGTATTATTCACTCACTGCCGCATTGTACCCCTTTTTGCATGACATTACCTAAGGCGGTAACGTAACTCTGTGATCTTGGCTACCTATGGAGTGAGTAGTACACGGTGTTTTATAGTTTCTGCTTAGCCTAACAAGGCGTTAAAATTTAAGACATTTACGCCATATTTACGTGTGTACACCTTGATACAAAAGTTAAAGAAAAATCTAAAAAATATTTCATTCTTAGGTACCTAATTGTTTTACTAACGTTCCGCTAACCATTATTTAATCGTCAAGAAAGTCAAAGACACCCGTTCATATTGCATTTAGATTAATCTTGACGTCATATACAAATGTTACAAACTCGTTTTTATAATAGGTGTCTGCGATTTCTCAGAAACATTTCTAAGGGTCAACGTAAACTGAGCATCAATATGCTCGTTCAATTTCCATTTTTAATTGGTAATGAACCTGTCAACAAAAATATAGTTGGAAATTGTGTAATTGGGTAGATGACACCATTAAAAAATAATTCCAAGATACAACTTCACAAAAAAAACAGTTTATTTTAGCCCTGAAAACCCGATGAAGTTTTAAATAACTATAAAATTCGAATTTGATGACAAAAAAGTGACGTCATGGTTTAGTATTGTCATACAAAATCTATCGGGGAATCGCCTTTTAACAGCTGATGAAAAGTACGCCAATGTGGGGTGTCATCTATCCATTTGCAAGCAAGATACTAAATGCCGCGCTGAAATCTATCCACATGCAAAATCTTTAACTCTATTTCTAATGATACAAAATCAGTTCATTAAACAAATAATAAATGTGAAAGTAAGACTGAAAAATTTTACTTTTTGACATTATCTCAGTTTGTCATCTCGATTCTCCGAGGAATTCAGAATGTTGTATCTGTTGTTCATAAAAAAATGTTTCTTTATTATTCTTTATTGTTTTTTTTCGTTTTATGCCCGACGACGAAAATAGAACCGATTTGTTAGCAGACTGATATAATGATGATCAATGAGCTTAGTTTGGTCAGTACTCCCAATAATTTCCCTAATTTTGTCAAACTAATTCAATGTTATGCTAATTTTGTTATATTACTATTAATAGTTCCCGACGGTTTCGGCTTTGGCCACCTTCGGCAAACCTTAAGCTTCGGCCAAAATAGGCCAAAGTCGAAGGTTTCTAGCAAGCACCGAAATTGGACGAACTGTTACGAAATGTTATTAATTTTAACAAAGTCAATTTTTACCAAGTCGCTAGGCAATGTTTATCATTTATATCTACTTATATTATAAAGCTGAAGAGTATGTTTGTTTGTTTGTTTGGTTGAACGCGCTAATCTCAGGAACTGCTGGTTCGAATTGGAAAATTCTTTTTGTGTTGGATAGTCCATTTATTGAGGAAGGCGATAAGCTATATAACATCACGCTATGACACACGAGAGAGGAGCAGTAACCAAAGACGTATCTTAAAGCGGGTGAAAAATACCACGCGAACGAAGTCGCTGGCAGATGCTAGTCTTTAATAAAAACAGTTGTTCCATACAAAAGTTTCATATATTATATGAAACGGTAGATTGTTAAAAAAATAAGCGACAATACATGTTTATGCTGGCTGGGGCTCCTAAAATCGTGTACTTTACACCCTCTAATAATAATTTAGCTGTCAATTTATGTTATTGCAAATGATCCCTATCGAAACTCAACTAAATAATATATGCTTGTTCTACAACCTATAGCAAATTAAACCTACATACCCATAAGTTTATGTCGGTTCGTACCGGCCAAGAAGCAACGATAAGGGGCGCCACATTTCATGGGGTTCGTAAATTACAAGCGCAACGTTACCACGATAACGTCGGCCATAGAACTTCACGTAAGAATTGACACGTCTCTAATTTCACAGCAGGTATTCTGCGTATATCAATTTAGCAAATTAAAAGTATAAGAAGTCGTGTTTTTTTTTGCTTTTTAAATTAAGAATAAAGTAAGTAATGTGGACGTAAAAATCTCAAGTCAGAATGTGCGCAATATCTTTCACATGCCATTTGAAGAATTTTCTGTTAAAATGTTTCAACAAGAAATAAAAACGAGTATTTCTTAATTCAGCTGTTTCTATTGACGATTAAAGAATGACTCAACAATTTTCTTGAACGTTATTTACACAGAAATCGTGGAGATCGTATTCTATTATTCATGCTAACACACACGTCTATAATATGCAAACGCGTTTGTTTACTCACATAAATTGCAAAGAATTATTTGAAATTTTAATAACATGGCGTCCGTCGGACATTTTGGAGCGTTACCGACGGGGAGTGCAAGCTAAAATTTTAAACACAACACGAAGATTAGATACCCGGGGAAATTGCACCTGTAAATTGTATCCGAAAGGCCTTCAGTTTACACGGTGTAATGAGGACGGACTAACGTAGCGTTTTTGGCGCAGAACCGCCGAGTCCCGCAGATAATCGAACTAGTAGGTATCTTTGTGTGCGCTATCTAGTTAGATATTTGGAATCGGTTCACTTTTATTAGTTTTTTAATCTGTGTTCTTTTTAAGTTGTTAAATCTATTTGCCAGACAGATTGGGGTGCTGTTTCTTCTGAGTATTCTACGGATAGGTGTGTTTTGGGCGTAAATTGTCTAACTGTATAGCCATGCAGCGAAGCGAGAAAGAAGTGTGATATAAATCTGAATTAACTATTTAATATATATTAAAAGATATACATACCATTTTTTATTCTAAAATTATTACAGCACTAGAAAATACTGCACCGTTCCGTAAAAATATCATCCACCACCAGGGTTAAGCGACGAAGCAAAATATTTCAAGGAAACGAAGTGCGAATTGCCCCATATATCACGTCGGGTTGCACACGGTGTAACATAGATAAACCACGATCACACTTAGTGGGTCGTGTCTGCCGGCAGATATAGAATCACCCCATAGTTTCCCATGAGTCTCGTAAAACGGAGAAAAGGATTCTAGTATGTGTAGGTAGGTAGTTTCATGCGGTAGTGGGCTCATGACAGCGTGTGTACTGAAATGTTAAAGAGCACTGTCCATGGCAGAGTTAAAATATTAAGACTGATTTGTTGCTAGATCGAAATAAAGTAGCTAAGGGCAGTTCTTCGACGTGATATTAGACTCTCTGTAGTAGATAGTAGCGGCGAAGATAGCAAAATCAATTCACGACTACTATTTATTTCAATTAAAATTTACAGTTGGTTATAAATTAGGTTTGGAAACAATTAAAATGTCCAAAAAAGAACGTTGGCTTTACAACAAACAAGAACTTCTTGTACATTCTACTGACTAAACTAAAAATGGGGCCATAGAGGTAATTGAACTAAATATCTCTCGCCTAGATTTTTGCTGCAAGCTGCCAGTGTGCATTACTTATTCAGAATTTAGAGGACGCTGACGTTCTCAATTTGTGCCGACATAGTTTAAAAATGATTCAGGTTTTGATCGTTATTGTAGTGTAGTAATGTGAACGCTGATTGGATTGATTCTTTTATATTAAACTAGAATTTGTTAATAAACAGCACTAAAATACATATTTATCTTAATTTAAATGATGTCACCAGGCTAGTCGATGCATTTACAACTACTAGCTAATGTACTCAATTTATTATATCTTGACTCAATTTTTCACCATGTTGTCAATTATACAAGTACATAAAACTAGTCAGTAGACACTATATACTGAGACTACAGTCCACTTAAATGATTAATTAACACAAAAGTCAGCTTTTCTGTACATTTTAACCTTGTAGGTGTTATATGGAATAGTTATATTTTTTTTAGTCCATCGTAAAAGTTTGCTTCAGTGTCCTTTCCACCGTGTACTCGTATTATTTCTAAAACCCTAAAAAGTTCTTCCATACCATAAACAATCCTACTGTTGAGATTCAAGGCCACTTCCCTTTAAGAAGGAGTACTCAGACCCCAACCGAACACGATGACACTACAATAATTTCACTTTTCAAAGTTACATTTTCAAAGTGGTTGTACTTTCCACTTAAATCTGTGAACTTTAAGATTACTCTTCAAGAACAGCCACCAAGTTCGTAACGTGGCCGTGGACTCTTCAATATTGTGAGCACATCAATGGATGCGTTGGCGGAACAGCCAAACTTCGTAACTTTTGATTTACGACGGCCTTCCATCGGCGTCACGTCAATAATTCAGGGCACCTCAATGTTTGTGCGGTTTGTCTCAACATCTACAGTTTGTGCAAAGTTAATAAGATATCCTTTAGTTCACAAACTCAGGTAAGAGAAAAGGTTTTTATAAAGATACCCAAGTAGACAATACTGCATTTTTTTTCAAATCATCAAATGACTTCCCCCGTCCTGGGCGGGGCGGGAGGAAGTGTCAGATTTTTACTGACTAAAACCCACCCATATTCATTCTTGTGTCATTTGCGTTATCTCTTACGAATAACCCGCAGCCCCGGCAGACAATACCGCATACTAGTGACTTGTAGCTACTCAAATGCCAATCCTTCCTACTACAATTATGAATGTAAAAAATTGTGAGGATGGGTGGATAGATGGATGCTTGGATGCGTTAGACGGGAGGTGAGCTGTATCTACCATGAACTTACTTTACTTATTTTCATAAAAGGACATTTTTACAAAATGGGACGGTTGGTCACGATAAGGGTTGCTCAGGTAATTTATGATCCCGGGAACATGACAGGTTTGGTCCATGACATTAAGTAAGGCGCAAACAAATTAAATGGCGTAAAAGACAAAAAGCATTTGCCATAAAGTCGCGCAAAGGCGGTGAGGGATAACGATTTCAACAATACGCATTCACTCAAAAGATTACTGAACAGTAAGGAAACCGCAAGGGGGACTTCGAAATTAAAATTGGAACCCGTTTAATCAGTACCTTATCGACTTCCAACAGGGAAGGAGACGAGGAAATGGCTCCTATTATGATATTGATGGCCCCGCATTATGATACTTTTGTAACCCGGCTTACAAGGCTTTACGGTTGTCGCGAGGCTTTAAGTAATCACTTGCAATGGGGTTTACGTGAGCATTGGAGTTTTACAAAATACTTTACCTGATTGAATTATCGGGTTTGGCAACATATGCTGCGCTATGTGATACTCATTTCTTTAGTAACATATTGCCATGACGTCATGGAGGCTACTCCAAAAGTAGTGGCGTCGGGTTAGGAAAGTTTCTGTATATACTAGTCTGGTACTAAGTATATCTAGACATTTATTTATTTAAGGAAGACAAAATAGAATGACTACTGAATAGGTTCAGGTCCAGAATTCATTTCTAAATATGTGTACGACTAGTTAAAATAAACAAATCTGTCTAAAAGTTAATGACAAAGCTTTTTTATGTACTCTACTTACTAAATACATACGTATCTACCAGCGGAACAGTATATACCTACTGTAAATTTATACGTTTACGTTTTTAATTTACAAATAACCCTCGTATTCGTAACAGTAAATTCCGTTGCGTTTCGTACTGAATTATGTTTCTTAAATATACTCTCAGGTATTTAAGATAAGTCCTTTATTTTATCTACAGAGACCCTTTTATTGTTCTTCTCAAATGAAAGTCGATTTGCAATCGCGAATATCGCAAATTGGTCCTCTTATCTCTACCGTAAGTTGGTTCGTTAACTGCGAAGGACCATAATATACAGGTAGAACACAATTGGTTACGGAATCCGTTTCTGTTTTGTTTTTTTCAGTTATTTGGAGAAAATATTTTTTATTCAAGTATTGCGTTTTGGGGATTTTAAGTAGATAATAGTTTTTGAGTATCTTATTTTAGGGCTGCTTGGTTATATTAAGGGCATCATTACAGTTGCTGATTTCCCGAGCCTCACAATACTCTCCCTGCACAGGTTGAGATGTTGTATATTAGTGCTATAACTATACTATTAAATTATTATAATCATATCAGTTTATGCCCGCGACTCGCTCGCGTGAATTTATTTTCTATCGGTTTCTTTTGTTTGTAGTAAAATATAGTCTATAGTAGGGAGACCCTAGTTTCCTATTAGCAGTCAAAATTGGTTCAAACCAGGATTAATTAAAAAAAAACAAATAATCAAGCTTTATAATATTAGTATGGACTGATGTCCCAATAGTTTTTCTTCCATAAGTTCTCATAAAATTACTTGACACATCATATAGTACAGGTTCAGTTCCATTTTAATCTGTCTGGTGTGTAATCTATTGATTAGTGGTAAAACTGTACATGTATAAATAATTATTTCATCGCCAGTATGGGATGATAAAATCGACAAATTTTCCTTTTTTTATCCATCGTACAATGTCCCACTGCTGGGCAAAGGCCTCCCTTATGTCCTTCTAAATATTCTTTTCTTTTTGCCACCTCGAACCAGCCCTTTCGGTGACAGTCTAAGTTATCTCACCTCGAACATAAGCCTACCAAAACTCAAAACAACAACGTGTGTAACCGATTGTTTCATCAATGCACCAATCAAGGAGCAGGCACAGTACAACTGTCACTTTACTCCTAAAAGCCCATGAAAAGCTGAACCTAAGAGCAGTATTATTATAACACATCAACTATCCGTCATAATAATTCTTCAGTCCAGCACAGATTACCGAGACGTGTGAGCGATGTACCGGAGAGGGTAGCCCAGAGCTGTCGGTAGCAGGATTAATGATAGTCCTGCAACGACCGCTCGAGGGGAATAAAGTGCAAAATGTTTCAATGATTTCCTTATTGGATAACAAATGAAACTAGTTTGGTGTTATTCGCCGTAGTTAAGTGATGATGGGCGAGATTTATCTTACAGTCATGACTGAATGACTGACGGACAACAATGCACATTTGAAAGGTTTCCTTGGTTCACTTAGAAAGGTCTTTCGTAGCTCGACCCTGAGTTCCGGAGGGATTTTGTGCGAATCACAGGCTACTGCTAGTCTTGTTAAATTACTGGTCGTTACCTAAAATTCTACAAAAAATGATTGTCAAAAACTATTCTTGCAACAATTTCCACAGGCTATTCTAATGTTACAAAGTCAAAGTTTTGAACGTTATTTACAAAACAAAAAAATGGGGTTCAATGTATAAATAATGTACATATTTCTTAGAAATTTAACATTAAAATGTATTTCCAAAAGGTATTTTCGCATGGAGATGAATGCAAAAAACTCCATACTAACACTATCTCGTATACACCACTCCACATCATCAGGCGTAAGTGGATTGATGAGTTAACAACAGCACTAAAACACCAACATAGTTTGTTACTTTGTAATGTTGACTATGTACAAACATGGAGTAGGTACTCGAAGGCTCGCAGGTACTCCAGCTCCGAGGTGTGGGTTGCATACGTAACGTGCCACTTCTAACTTTGTAAATGCGTCAGCGCGAGTGCCGATTTCAATTAGAACTCTTCGTATTAGAACAGAGAAGTTTCAAGCATGTGATTAATATGGTAATTTGACTCTTACGCTGTAAAGTATATGATTGATTTTCTAATGTGTTGTGCCAACTTGTGAATTTGTCGGTGGAGTTTGTGCATTTATAGGTATTGTTCTAATTTCTGTCCTGTCGGCATTTGTATAGAAATTGTTTCCTTCTCTGTTTATTGTTTTTATATTTTCTATTCGCTGTCTTAACTTTCTGAATAATCTCTAGCGCTTTGGTGGTCTCATAGTAGGTACATATCTATATTGGCAATACTGTGGTCTTTCTTTTACAAAACCCTTTAATGAAGAATTAAGGTATTGTTTGCAGGAAACGCTATTCACTGTTGTCATAATCGAGTATTGATTATAATCCATGTACATCATAAAAAAAAAACAATTGTATATGATTGCTTTGTATTGTACATTTTACTATTTGAAAAACTTGTTATCCGTTTTGTTTCCAGTTCCTCAATCTTAGGCAGTTGGCTGCCCAAAGTCCAAAGGATAGTGCGTTCAGTACGACAAAGGCTCGTATGCTATGTTTATGTACGTGTCTGCTAGCGAGTTCCACCTTGTCACCAAGAAGACACATAAGAAGTGTTTGTATGGGTAAAATTCGTTCACCCTAAGCAATTCTATGTGTCCAGGACTTGTTTTGTCATGTTTTCTGTATAAGATGAACGAGGTTTTCCATTCTGAACACTATCTTCAAACGGTCTTGCTCATCCAGTTACAACCTACTCCAACGTTTACCAAACGTAATCGCGAAAGCAAACATAACAACAATTACAACAACACATGCTACACCAAAAAATATTTTTTGCCATTTCTGTATTCGTAATCTGTCATCAACATTTTCTAAATACTTCGCAATTTGGTCTATTATACACATTTTAAGACCTCGTATTATTTAGCTAATTATTTGTTTTGTACTGATAATAGTTGTGTCGGAAGCCAACCTGAATTTTGAAACATTAAACCGTTCACGGCTTGCGTGTATCGAATAATTGTTTGCTGGAATATGAATCTTTTCGATTCATATGCACTTTTTGAGTTTATCTTGGACATCATTGACATCGGTGAATTAAGACACCGTGAGAAAACCTAGACTTTTAATAAATAAAAATCTGCGATCGTGATGCAAGCGTGGTGATCAATGCATGTGCCTTCTCTGTATAAGAAGAGGCCTTTGCCCTGTAGAGAGATAATAATTGGCAGGTATTATTATCACAATGTTGGAAAAAAAAGGTTTATTCTCGTAAAATACAAGTAAAAAGGGCACAGGACACTATTTGTTGGCAGCTGCACGTCGTAACTGTGACAAGCAGAGTACCATTCAATATAATGCCGTGGCATGGGGAACCACAGCACAACGCTACTTTACACGTTAAGTTAAGCGTGTTAATTTAACGTGTTAAGTTACAGTTACTGCTTCGGTCCCGTGTGCCGTAGCGTGATGTCAATTAGCTTATACTATATATTCCTCATGAGAGCCTCATTAACCTAGTGGTCCAAAGCGCGACTGCTACGTTAGAGGACTTGGATTCGATTCCCAGGTCGAGCGAAAAGTGTTTCTGGGTTTTCCTATGAAATTCTCAGTAGCAGCTCGAAGTTAGGATTTGTGTCCGGTTAATGGCAATAGGCTCGCCCCCTGTTACATGAGACCTAAACGTACCGGCGAACTGTGGGTGTACATTGGTACACCTCTGCCTAACCCTTCGGGGAATACAGGCGTGATGGTATGTGTCCTCATGAATCTGGCTGTCTTATATATATTTTTTTTGGTATTTTCACAGATTAGCGCGTTTAAATAAACAAACTCCGTTGCTTTATATATTAGAATGGATTAAAAAAAAAAAACTATAATAATCAACTGTCAGCTATACGAAAGAGACGGAAAGAGTATTGATCACCTCGCTTCCTCTGCACTACCTCCTAATGATTACTTACCGATACGATTTATCGTTTCAGATAAGTCTGAACGATACACGGAACCCTGTTTCAATTCAGCAACGATCATCCAGTCAGAATGACTGTCAGTTATTTCATACACACTCCGATATATCTTTCAAGAATCAAGAATCAATTATTTACAGATAATAATAGATCAGTTGGTGGTATGTGTACAATCTATAGTAGCTAACTCTCAATTTTTGACGACACGGTTGGCGCAGTGGCCGAGCCATCGACTGCTGCGCTGCTTGTCGCGGGTTCGATTCCCGCACGGAACAAATATTTGTATGACCTACATATAGTTGTTCCCGGTCTGGCTATTAGTGTATGTGAGTTTGTATGTTTGTAAACGCACCCACGATACAGGAGAAATTCCTAGTGCGGGGCAACGTTTTTAAAAACAAAACAAACAGGATGTAAAAAGAACATCGCATACTCTTAAGGGTATTTGTGCACTACACGGAATTTTACCGTCCGGCAGTCAGATTTACATAGACTTTCATTGAGAATTCATTGACAATTGTAAGAAATCGGACTGCCGGACGGTAAAATTCTTTGTAGTGCAGAAACGCCCTATCTATGCATACTGCTCATTGAAGTAATCGAACAAATATTATTGCTGGGAGACGACTTCTATTTTCGCAATATAATGCATAATATTGTGCTTGCAGTCCAGAACAAAATATAATATCGTAATGATGAGAAGAATATATAGGCATTAAGTCCGCCTTTGTACTTTTTTGTTACATAACGTTTAACTAAATAACTTGTTGTGGGTTACTTGTTTTATTTATTTATTTATTAGGGATAAAAAACAGTAGTACAATAACATGTTATAGACTATAACCTTAAAATAATAGCACTTATTGTGCGACCAACACTATTATCCACTGATCACTAGCTTACAATGAGAGATTTATGCTACGTGCGTTAAATACATTAAATAAAAGTAAAAAAATCAACGATAACGGACGTTTAAGTTACATGAAAGTTTAAAAAAGTAAAAAAAAAACCATTCAAAAACAAAGAAACTAAATTAAGAAGTAGATGTTTGTATGTATGTATATATGTATTTATTATATTTTATTCCTGGAAACTTTCTGTTTCTTGCACCTACTATGTTTTGTCTCTGCATCACCCTAAGGTTGACTGGTAGAAAATGCCAAAGGCATTAAGTCCGCCTTTGTACAGTGTATTATTTACATTATGTGCAAAAAGTTTTAATAAATAAATATAATTTCGACTACAAAATCTCTAAATTTGTTTGCGGAGAGGTTTAATATGTCAATGCTCTCAAATTTATTATTATAAGAGCCCACAAGTAATAAAATATATTACTTTCTGATTCGTTAGGTATGTTTTTACACCCTTTAAACCTTACTAGCATTTGCCGCGACTATGTCCGCACAAATGTCGGTTATCGCAAACGCGAACAAAATCCCGGAATAAAAAGTAGCATTTAGGTATGTCGTTTCTTGGGGTTGAAACTTACCTCGTACTAAATATCATCAATATCAATTCAGTGGTTTAGTTGTGAAAGGGTAACAGACAGACAGAAAGAGTTATATTCGCATAATTATTATTGATTGAACTGCCTCGTTGGCTTAGTGGTCTTAGGACCACTAAGCGCGACTGCTACGCTAGAGGACTTTTGTTCGATTCCCAGGTCGAGCAAAAAGTATTATTGGGTTTTTCTATGAAATTCTCAGTAGCAGCTCGGAGTTAGGATTTGTGCCCGGTTAATGGCAATAGGCTCGCCCCCTATTACATGGCACCTAAACATACCGGCGAACTGTGGGTGTACATTGGTACACCTCTGCCTAACCCTCGGGGAATACAGGCGTGATGATATGTTTATGCATATTACCAAAGAATTATATCACAACATGTTTGTTGACGATTCTCGAGTTCTTGCGTTTTGGCTTGTTCCAAGTATAATTGATGTATTTATTTTAAGTTTCATTGAACTTTTGAAATATTTGTATAGTTTTAGTACAGTCAAAAAAGTGATAAGTAACCAGGATAGTCAGATATTGTTGAAGTGTTCTTATAAACCCTAAATATTAACATCAAAAAAAGGATTTCCTTTTTTCATTTGAATAACACTCTTTGTTTTGTAAGGAAACTTTAACTTCATTTCTTTTGTTGGCCGTTCAACTTTTTCTAATTATGTGAGATGTTTCCCACAAGAAGACAATGAAACACAGAATGCTACGTGATTGACCCATACATACTTCATTAATGTAAATTCTACATGTATGACTATTATCTTTTTTTTTAACCTATTCTATCCCACTCCTGGGCAAAGGCCTCCCTTCACTTCTTAAATTATGTTGCATTTAAGAAACACAAAGCAGAATATCTATCGTTACCCCGGTCGTCTGATTCTCAGGAAAAAATAAAGAAACAACTTTGTCAATTTCATTTCCACGATAAAACGAGGAAAACCGCTAGATAAGGTTAGCAATACAATAAAGGTTTTTCACAATATATCGAACGACAGTGTACCCCGCTTGTCACCGCCTTAAAAAGCGCATAAAAATATACGGGGACGTATCTCCCTTAAAATATTTACCTACTCATCGATGTTCCGTAGCCAAAGTTTACTTAGTACGTAGTTGCGAATAACTTTATGTTCGCCGCCCCGCCGCCAGGGGTCGCTATGTGAAATAAACTCGATAAAGGCTCCGCGGTTCGTTGCGTGACCCAATTTAGACGGTCGACTTTCATCTCCTTCCTGTTGGAGTTGGTGATTTTCGATTAAAAAGCTTTGCGGGAATAGTTTTTCTTTAGTGTCTTTTGGTATTTGGTAAGTTGGAAGTCTGTTCCGCTTTGGTTTGTGCAGTGACTGTTCATAAAAAAACGCTTTAATACTGACAGATTCAAATAGCAATTCGTGTAGTATTCGATTTTGTTCCTAGTGATAATTGTCTTTTTTTTCTAAGTTATTTAAACGTAAAACGTATAAATATTTATATGCTGATAATTATTAAAAAAAAATAACATTTTCCATAATAGCTTTTAGATCATCACATACTTCATCTGCATCGCTGTCAATAGGACAAGTGCCCAAAAGGTTAGCAGTAAAAAAAGGGCTTCAGACGACACTGATTCCTAATCTCGTTTGTTGTCTGTACTTGCACTGTATCTCTGCTCATTAACCCCCGACGCAAAAACGACGGGGTGTTATAAGTTTGACGTGTCTGAGTGTGTGTGTGTGTATGTGTGTGTGTCTGTCTGTAGCATCGTAGCTCCCGAACGCATGAACTGATTTTGATTTTGTAATCAGTCGGGAGTGTTCTTGGCTTTGTTTGATGGAAATCGATTCGTTATTTTTTTCTTCTGTCGGGGGTTACTTAAAATTATATTTTTTTTGTTGTTTTACCATCAAAAATGCACTCAGTTCAAAAAACCACAACTCAAACTACAAAATATACAGTCAGTTTTGGATGCAACAGTTTCCGTTGCTTTCCAAAGGCCACAAAAGAATAGTGCTCGAAACATCGGGAAACGTGAACAGTTGAATGGAATACCGACATAATTTGTTCAATGGTTTCATTTTAATTAGATTCACTCTTACACCGTGTCTTTTCGTGGTCTTTTTCATTTCAAATGAACAAGGAACTTCTTTGCTCTTATTCCGAGACTTGATTTTTCCTGTGGTTTCAGTATACTTTAACTTTTATGGATGATACAGTAAGGGTCTGTATTACCACCTCTCAAAGGTCAATATTTAAAAGACACTCGCATTAAAACTAGCTTAAAAACAAACAGGTTCACGTACACGTTCCCTAGTCCGCACACCAGGCTGCTCTGGGTCGTTTTGCCTGCAACTATCCTATGACACTGCAATGCAACTTTCTCTCAGTGAAATAATTTTTGTGAACATCCAGACATTATTATCCCTTACTAACAAACAAACGAGCAATTGAATTTCCGCGAAGATTTTTTCACCCGCATTAGGTTACGTCTCAGGTTACTGCTCCGCACCTATTGGTCGCAGCGTGATGATATATAGCCTTTCTCTATACATTGACTATCCAACAGCGGAAAATAAAAAGAATTTTGAAATTCGCACCTCCTGAAGTTCCTGAGATTAGCGCGTTCAACCAAACAAACAAACTTTTCAGCTTTTTATTATATTAGTACAGATCAAGCGGTTAAATTGCTTGTTTGTTATTAGTATTTTAATAAAAAAAATAAACACTTAAAATGGTCGGCCAAGTAATTTAATCGAAACTTATAGGAAGGTGAAATAGGCCCCAGATATAATATTTAACCTAGGAATTTGTTTATTTATCTGACGATGTTTATAAACAGACAAAGCCCCTTAACCTAATGCATATAGAACTAACTTGCAGTGTGTACAACGCGTAAACATATTCACAGCAATTTAACTTGTTCCAAGTTCTACTAATTAAAACTATACTTACTGAAGGTCCATTTGCGCGATGTTACTTGTTTGTTGTGGCCATAGCGCATCATTTTCATCAAGGTACTGTACCTAACCTACCTGTACCTGCACTGTAATGTTGTAACAAATAAATTGTGTTTAATAGGCAATCATTTTATTATTTTATGGAACTGCCCCGTGGGTCTCGTGCTCGCAAGCGCGACTTATGAGCGTGGGGTCCCGGGTTCGATTCCCAGGTCGAGCAAAAAGTGTTATTGGGTTTTTCCATTAGGATTTGCTCAGTAACAGCCCGGAGTTTAGAAGTTGGTGGTATGACACCCCCGTGCCTCGGAAAGCACGTAAAGCCGTTGGTCCCGGTTGTCATTCGTAGATCTTTGACAGTCGTAACGGATAGTCAGAAGCCGGGAAGTCTGACAACCAGTCTTACCAAGAGGTATCATGTTGCCCAGTAACTGGGTTGTGGAGGTCAGATAGGCAGTCGCCCCACGTAAAACACTGGTACTCAGCTGGATCCGGTTAGACTGGAAGCCGACTCCAACATAGTTGGGAAAAGGCGAATTAGATGATGAGGAAATCATTTTATTATTATACTAGCAAACTGCCCGCGACTTTGTCCGCGTGGCTTTGTTCACCCGCGTTAAGTTACGTCTTTAGTTACTGCTCCGCCCCCGTAGGTCGTAACGTGAAACATCACGCTACGACCACCACGCCACGATTACGATAACGTGGCTTTCTATGGGTAAAAGAATTTTCTAAATCGGTTCAGTAGATCCAGAGATTACCCCCTAGAACCTCACAAACTCAAAAACTTTACCTCTCTATAATATTAGCATAGATTGTGTTATCAGTATTCATTAGTTTACGAAAACTGACTGAAATTAAGAAATCACTAACAACAAATGGAAAATCCATTCATTGGTGAGTTCCTAATTTCAGTTTCAAGTTTTTTGAAAACTCAATGAGTTATTATCATTAGATATTGTTTTTAAAAAAACTGTTTCAGTGAATCCATGGTGTCTCTACAATTCATCTCAAACTCCTAAATTTTCCAAGAATTTTTTATAGAATAGACACCCAACAACCCTCTTTACACGCTAAAAACAAAACAAAGCATCACCCGCCAATCAAGTCTTTATTAAAAAACGTGTTATCGAATATTTCCGTGCCTCCAGTTCGCGGAAGCATCTCCCCCTTTAATTTTGCATGAGTGTTTTATAGGAGCAAATAGGGTCTCACGTTTCCCCCTCCTCTCCCCCTTGTTTTATGGGTACATTTTTAAGGTACTTGAGTGTAGGTAGGCGATAAGGAAACGTACGGCGTTACTGAAGTTATGTCGTGGAATGTCTCTTGTAAAAGATGCTTATCTGTTTTTTATTCATTGGTTTTCGGAAAGTTTTGAGAGTACATTATAGTTCTACGGGTAAAGTTAAATAATCCTACTAATATCCTACTTCCTACTAATATTATAAATGCGAAAGATTGTGAGGATGGATAGATAGATGGATGGATGTTGTTTCCTCTTTCACGCTTAAACGGCTGAACGGATCGGGATGAAATTTGGCACTGAGATAGATTATAGTGTGGAATAACACATAGGATACTTTTTATCTCGGCAAAATTTACGGTTCCCGTGGGATAATATCAGATGGACGATGTTGCGGGCAGAAGTTAGTTTGAAATAATAATAATGAAATAGAAATATGTAAATACATTAACGTAACGTTATTGACTTTAACCGCACGGAAATGTTTTCGGAGATTAAAGGTCATTTTGATTCAAAGCTAAATAGAAATTTTAGTTAAATATTTACAAGAAGATAAGGCGGAATAGCTATATTTAATTAAATACACGGTGGAAGGGGTAAAACGTAACGCAGACTGTAATTATGGATTCAGTTTATCATTTTGGACCCCCGAGCGTTGAATTTCAATAAAACATGTAAAGACCTGTTTTTTTTTACCTACAATTTTTTTTTCAATCTGGTTAGTCTGGAATCATGTATTGCATCCATATCAAAACTTTGTGCCTCTTCTCATACAGAGAAGGCACGAGTACTGATCAAGGCGGATTAGCGATTTCAAACTTATATTCATTATCAGTACAGATTTCCTCACGGATGTCAGAGATGTCTAAGATAAATTTAGACAGCTTGTTGGTAAAACTAAAAGCATAAATTTCATTTTAGAAGATTGACAGGAAAAAAAACATAAAAATCCGGAATTCAGCAATTCGGAGTTAGGTTTTTTGCCCGGTTAATGGCAATAGGCTCACCCCCTATTACATAGGACCTTAACATATCAGCAAACTGTGGGTGTGCACTGGTACACCTCTGCCTGACCCTTCGGGCAATACAAGCTTGATGTTGTGTGTGATGTGAAAAAACAATCATTTTGTATTATTTCCTATCTTCTTGGTAGACAAGAGAATTTGGCGCTGCAGCCAAATAATACATTCGACACATAAATTGTTACAGCTACGCCACTTCGTAACTCGTAGCCCGGGGCTACGGCGCTACGTGCTACGCTAAGCAATGAGCGTAGACCGTATTGATGTCGTTATGAGCAAAGGAAACCAATAAAGTCTTTATATCGTTGGATGATATTTTTTTATATCTTTTGTATACGTGTTAATACTTTGTATGGAAAAATATACTTAGAAAATATTGCAAATAGTCCTTATTTGTATTTTTTTTCGCTCTCTGGCTACTGTACTAGATACTATATATATAGGTCTAGTGTACATAATACAGCAATATTTAATAGGAATATTAACTGTTTAAATAGTTTATCGCCGTTGTAATTACTGTTTTGGCTCATGTATTTTAGACCTTATGACGCAGGTAAAAGTGGCCATTTTTAAGTTTATTTCATTTTGTTTCAGGTGATCTATGGTGGGCGGACGGCCGCGTCGCAAATACACATGCTGACGATATGGTAAGTCATATTAAAAAAATAAAGAAATACGTATGTTTTTTGACTGATCTGTTTTTTGAAATAATCTAATAAAATGTTAATGTCGCGAATTGATTACGCTGTAAAGCTTGTAACTTTGTGATTGTAACTGCAACGCTAAGATTATGGGTTCGATTCCAAGGTCAGACAATACAATCCATCACAAATTTTTCTCATGTGACTTAAATGTAAATGGCGAAATAACTATAGGTGTACTGAATATCTCTGCTTCAACCCTCGATCAATTCACGCTTGAAGACGTTTTCCAAAGGAAATCGCTGAATTTCCTTTACTAGCGCCATCTAGGCGTTTGGCGCAGTACTACAAACTCAGTTGGCGGCCTGTGCAAAGCTCTTCTAAACTCAGAGAGACCCCTAAACATTTAGTTCCAGCGCTTTTAACTAGATGGCGCTACGGGTGGTACTTTAGTGCCAACTTCGTTCGGCCTATTCTTCGGTTCTAGTTGATTCTACAGCCAATTAGTGAAACTATGGGTGGTTTTCCCATTAAATATGGGTTTTTAATAGAAACAAAAATACAATTCTATGGCTAACCTTTTAAATAAATAATTTTACTGTACCTATATAACTGCCTCGGAGGCCTAGTGGTTCAAGCGCGACTGCTACGCTAGAGGTCTTGGGCTCGATTTTCAGGTCGAGCAAAAAGTATTATTGGGTTTTTCCATTTGGAATTTCTCAGTAGCAGCTCGGAGTTAGGATTTGTGCCCGGTTAATGGCAATAGGCTCTCCCCCTATTACATGGGACCTAAACATACGGGCGAACTGTGGGTGTACATTGTTACACCTCCGCCCTAACCCTTCGGGGAATACAGACGTGGTGGTATGTACCTATATATACTCTATTAAAACATAGCGTAACGAATGTTCTCGCTGAATGTATATGTCGTTTTCAGGGTACAGTATGGCCGCGGCATATTGCCTCAACTCGCTCGGATGCCTGTCGCTGTCGCTGCTATGTCTCTTCGCAACTACTCTTCAAGTCACAAGCGGTAAGTACATTATCCGTGACTCATGTCATTGTACAGGAATCACAAGACAAACTTTCAGATAACGAATTAAGGCAGTCAAGGGGCTCGTTTATCGCTGTTTTTGGCGACCAATAATTTATTACGACTATTGGATAATACTTATTGTACTACTGGGGTGCTTAACCGCAAAAAGCTGCAACTACAGTAAATGGCTCTTCTAGAACAGAACACCTTGAAGATCATAGCTTGGCTGGTCTACCGGTGTCCGTGGAGTTTCTTGCTCTTTCTTCTCCATAGAGACCTACGTTTCGGAACGAGAAATTAAGTTCAACTTTCGAACTAACTGATCGACTCTTTTTTTTTCTATCTTTACTACAGAAATGGTAACTTTGCGTTGTATCCCCACAACGCAAAGTTACCATTTTATTAACATTATAATGATGGCGACTCCCTACTCAACTGTACTATTTATAATTCGATACAATTTTGTAAGCCTACGTGATTCTATACTGTAATACTTACTATTTCCATGCTCCACATGCATTCATGTGTTCTATCGCACCAATTAACTGATTAGTGACAGCTGGCTAATTATAATATACAAATGGCACGTATTTTACATTAACAAAAATACTGTTATAGGTAATACAAATAACATTCAGAGCTACGAACCAACAAAACATAGACATTATTTAGTCCTTAATACCACAATTTATACGTTACTGGTGGTCTTCTATTTGTGTCGATTGACTCATTAAATGTCCGACCAGTATTGAGCAACCTGTACAGCTCTATTATTGTCCTCCTTTAGACCTTAAATGGTGCAGGTGGTTGTGCACGACGCGCAATTAGGGAGGTGACGCATGTCCTGTGGTTGTACTCCACAATGGCACTGCGTTTGGGATGCGTAAAGACGTGGCGAAATATAATAGTACGAACCTTAAAAAAAAAACGCTCCATACATCTATTTTCGCTTATCTCGACAAAATGTAAGGAACAACTGATATTTTTATTGCAATTTTTTGTTTGATTTCATAGTGAAAGTGGTTTATTTTCATAAGCACTACAGTCCCTTAAAGTATGTCCTATGTTTAAAGGAACACCTTTTTTATAATTTTTAAAATTTATCAAATGATTGTTACGAAAAATCATTCTTTCACTACCTAAAGATGTTTTTAAAGGCGAGAATTGTGTAAAAAGTATACCTTAAATATTATCTAAACGTAAGTAAAAGGTAACTTATTGCGCTGCGTATAAAGGTAAGTCGAAATTAATTAAAAGGAGCTACGTTCAAAGGAAGTGTACGAGCTCAAAACAAAATTGATCCTGACAACAAGCTGAAACGTTATAATGTAAAGAAGATTAAAATTAATAAAATAACAAAGTATGCTCTTGTAAGAGTATGCTCAGATGGTTCGGTCATGTTGAGAGGATGAGTGAAAGGCGACTAACAAAAGGAATTTATATGGCAGATGTGAGTGGCAACGCCGGGAGGGGACGCCCTAGAAAGACCTACCTTGACCTTATTGGTGAGGTTCTTCAGAAAGGTCGGGTGTGCAGTACTCGTGCTTGTATGACTAGTTGTATGAACGTGGACGAGGCAAAAGGAGTATGTAAGGATCGTAGCAGGTGGCGTTCTGTGGTTTGTACCTTTTATTTCTTACCCACATGGGGAAAAGGCGTGAGTTTATGTATGTATATTGTATGCTCTTGTACTTACATCATATTTTTATATTAGTATCTCGAGCTGCATTATTAGTTAAGCGGGCTTTACCGACAGAATGCTTCACACCGAAGTAGTCATATTATGGTCAATAAATTATTAAATTCCATAAAATTACGTACGTTTAAAAAAAACAAAATAAAAAATAATTGTAAATAGTATAAGGGCACTAATATCAAGGCCTGCCGTTAGTTTTCAATGAAAAGCCTTTTAAATCTCTTACGTGAAGATTATTAAGTAATATCATCACCTCATAACTACGCGTGTGAATGCATTCGGCGTTATTAATGGTCTCTTTCAGAGCGCTGAGTCGTTAGAGCCGAATGAATCCTGAACAAAAGCGCTATACACGTGCTCTCAACAATACCTCAAAGTAATAAGCTCTTGGGAGTTCCTCATCCTCTCTTAAATAATTGCATTACCATCAACACGTCCAGCATCAAGAAAGTCTGTTTACTTCAGTGGTTAAATTTTTTGACAGACAACAAAACAAAAATTGTCGGTGTAAATTGTGTTCCAAATATAAATGGCATTACTGCTTTTTCTCAAAAAAGACAAGGATAATAATAATGTTCCTAAACTGTACTCCGCAACCATTAAAATCATGTATCCCCAAGTCGTTTCAAGGATCGAAAATCCCGTTACAGCCTTCTCGTGCCATAGATATCCTCTTTGGGCTTAGGGACTATTGAGTAATATACACTCATCCCGTTCTAACATATATGGTGAACTACTACCCGTCCTTTTCTTCGGTCGTAGGAAAGCGATCAATAAGGATTCGAATTCTAAATTCGAATAAGATACCGTTGGGAGAGAGGTTTTTGTAACTATGTTCAACCGGGTAGAAAGTTTGTAATTATTTCGTATCAAATAAAGTTAGTTAGTTAACGTAACCGTAACCGCGGGCCAAACGTGAACTTGAAAAGAAATAGAAAGTAACACATTAGTTTTCATTTTTGTTCACGATACGGTACTACAATAATTTAATACAAAATCAGACTTCTCTGTAAAAAGTTATGCATGATCATACATATAAAAACATATAAATAAAAATATAGGAATTGATAACCTCCACCGTTTTTTCTACGCTAGTTAAAAATATTGGGATTTTATTAGATGTTCTGTTAAAATCATCTAAAAATTACGATAGCTTTAAAGTTACACATTTTGCAGATCAAAATGCAATATGACAATCACAATAAGAGCCGTTCTTTCAATTAACTTTAATTTCAAAGACTCGATGCAAATCTCGGCGTCTATTGTCTACGCCTGCTATTCTTGCATTTTTTCTTTGGAATTCCTTCATTTCTGGCGGGAAAGTCATTAGCATAATTACGTGGGCTCTCATAAACACGCTTTTAAAACATTTCGTCGTCGTTTGAACGAATTTTTAAAGGGCAAAGGAAAAATGAAGGTGGAATTCAGCCTCGCGTCTTTTGTTAGAAATACTTATGTACAGGCGCATTCTTTAATCTTAAAGATTTTAACTCAACCGCCGCATAACTGGATGTAAGCCTCTTTGAGACTGACAGAGACCTGAGTGTCCCACTTTCTTTTAATTATAAAAATGTCTTCGTAAAGCAATCGTAAAACTGTCTAGTTCTTTCATTTAATTGCTATGAACAGTGTTATCTCTCAATTACTTTTACACTGAGAGTAATAAAGACTTTTACGACTCAATTGTCAACGCGGGTGGTGAAAAGTGTTCGTAATAGAGATCTACTAGTGTGTGCAAACACTAACGAGTAAATTAAAAGGAATCGTCGATTGTTTTCGCGAGTCGTGGGATGGACAGATGGGGATCATTCGTCACTGCGGTGAAGCTGCGGTGACTTTCGAGATGGAATTTTCCTGTTTTCTTAACCGAAGCCTTTTTCCACTCAACGCGTTAACACGCTGAGAGTAACGAATTTACTCTGTATTATGTTTATTTTATTTATTTATTTGCTAATGTTACTCTGTTTTAAATGTAAAAAGTGGTAATGTTAATGGTCATGCTGGTGGGATGTTCAATGGTTATTGTTGACAACAACATAGACTTAAACATAATAAAATTTTCAAAGTCAAAGTCAAAAGTCAAAACATTTATTTCAATTAGACCATTTACAGGCACTTTTGAATTGTCAAGAAGTTACCCATACAAAAAGTTGAAGCTAGTTGCTCGAAAGTTTTAATGGTCTAGGGCTAGTGTTTATGTCAAGATGGTTCTTATTTCAAAATTTAGCAAAACAATATTGAGTGAGTATTCATGAGTCGAAATCTTGCTACTTTACACGGGAAAAAAGTGTACAGGAAAATATAATAATATGATAGATAAATATACTCTAGTGTATTTAAATAAGTTTTCTTGTTTTTAATTTTTACAAGTACAATACTTTCAGCGAGGCTTTTTTTTTCAATATTTAAGCATATGTTGATAGTGCCACTTGCTTTCAAAAATGTGTATGGAGAAGTCATCATACCATCACACCTGTATTTCCCGAAGGGTTTAGGTCCCATGTAATAGGGGGCGAGCCTATTGCCATTAAATTGCCATTAATTGATTGAAAACGGAGATTTTAATAATAATCATTTAAATGCAATTCCGATGTTACTTATTACAAACCAATCACCGGTATTCATCTCGAACGAGGCAAAGTAAATATTTCCGTCCTTGTCATACATACGTCAAATATTAAGAATTCTACTCGAGTTCGAGCGAGATAAATCACATGTTGTCCTACCAACTCCAATTGATTGCTGAAAAAGAGGCTTCAGAACAGTTTTAGACTTTATGACGAAGGTCGTAAGGCGAAGTTGGTGTGTTCGGAGAGTTTGTGAAGTGTATAGTTATGTTTGCGAAGTTATAGATAGAATATCAGAGTGTTCAGGAATAGATTCGCTTCAGGTCTCGCTGGAGGAGTTGTTACTTTTACTAAGATGCACTTCGGTGTTCAAGAGAGTTTGACTGAACAAACCGTTAGATCAAAAATAGGTGTTTGGGTGTAAGGAATTTATAAAGTAGGTATGTACCAAAGTATGTACTTTGGTACAGTATCCTTCTTAAAAAAAACATATATAGACCGTATTTATAACATAATTTAAGGCCTGGTTCACCACCTTCCAATAAGTTCCCATGAAATGATTTGACAGATTATGTCATGCAAATTCTGTTCCGTTTTAGTATTGGTCAATAGTGTCTATTTATAGGTAGTCAAACATGAAATAAAAATGAGACTAAATAAAATTATTAAAACTAAATTAATAAATTGAATTTTTTTATATGGACTGCCCCGTTGGTCTCGTCGCAAGCGCGACTGATGAGCACGGGGTCCTGGGTTGGATTCTCGGGTCGGGCAAAAATTGTTATTGGGTTTTTCCATTACGAATTCCTCAGTAACAGTCCGGAGTTTGGAAGTTGGTGGTGTGACACCCCCGTGCTTCGGAAAGCACGTTAAGCTGTTGGTCCCGGCTGTCATTTGTAGATCTTTGACGGTCGTTACGGATAGTCAGAAGGTCTGACTACCAGTCTTACCAAGAGGTATCGTGTTGCCCAGTAACTAGGTTGTGGAGGTCAGAAAGGCAGTCGCTCCATGTAAAACACTGATATTCCGCTGCATCCGGTTAGACTGGAAGCCGACCCCAACATAGTTGGGAAAAGTCTAAGTAGATGATGGATTTTTTAATTTGAAAAACAGAAGGAGGATTCGGACTCGGCTACGCCTCTACGTCGTAGACAATTGCTACGTCGTAGCGTGTAGCACGCGTCTGGTTAAGATTTTCTTATTTTTAACCCCCGGCGCAAAAAGGACGGGGTGTTATAAGTTTAATGTGTCTGTGTGTATGTGTGTGTATGTATGTGTGTGTGTGTGTGTGTGTGTGTGTGTCTGTCTGTGGCATCGTAGCTCCCGAACGCATTAACCGATTTTGATTTTGTATTTTGTGTTTGATTTGATAGGTGAATTAGTTGGGAGTGTTCTATTGTATAGCTATTTTGATGGAAATCGGTGTAGCGGTTTCAAAGTTATCAGCTTTTTTGTTGGCTACGGTAGGGATTTTTATTCTTCAGTCGGGGGTAACTTAAATTTTTTTTACTAAATTGAAATGAGTGTGTGAATTCATGTTTTTTTTTAACATTACTCCTGTAAACCACCTTGTTCTAAGGAAATAGTTAAAGTTTAGTAAAATAAAAGAACAACTCGTAGTAGCATTCATTCTTAAGAAAAGTGTACTTAGTAAAATTTCAAAGTGATGTTTGAATTTGTGGTTACTACTTCAGGAACTATCTGCTATTCGAAAACGGAAAGCAAATTCAAAGTTGTAATTTAATAAAGTGCTTATAAATAGTACGGAATACTTGGAACCTTTTAAAAGGCTTTATTTTTATTAGACACGATGTAGAACTATGCATCTTTGAAAACATGAAATATTCTTAATTGGTAAACGTTTTATTTTAGTTTTTCAATTTATTTTAACATACCATCATGCCTATATTCCCCTAAGGGTTAGGCAGAGGTGAGAGGTACCAATGAAGGTATACCCACAGCACAAAACAAAAAATTAAATGATGAAAATGAATAAAATTAAAATTTATTTTATTTGAGTCTAATTCTGCCAAACCAACCTATACTACGTTATTTTTTCCGTTTTCAAAGTAATTAAGATATGTATGTACTTGGACTGTTATTACTGTATTGGCACATTAATTAGATTAACGTAACTAAGTTCATTATTGAGACATTGTGAGTTGGATCATTTTGACAAAACTAAGCACAATTATATACCACTACTCGCATTTCCAATGATGTCGCATTTGTGTCATCTTCGAACAACTCATCACAACTCATCATCTAATAGCCCTGAGAGGTTTTATCGTTCATAATTTATGCACTCAAGTAGAAGGACGGTCCCCAGGCCACATTGTTCCGTCAGCCACGGGGGTTCAGAGCAATTTATTGCTCTTCGCTGTACAAGGGAGATTCTATTGTATGTATGTACCCATAATAATATTACCAGCCACTCTATTCTGAAGAGTGCTTCTGTTTTGGTAGTATCAAGAAATTTATTTTGTAGTAGCAGAGCGCTTTGTGAAGGTGCTCGTCCGGCGAAGTGCTACCACCATACATATTTCTGCTGCAAAGTCGCTTTACTGCGTTCCGGTTTTAAGGGTGTAATTAGAGGCACATGAGACAGCCTTGTGTCTAAGGCGACAGCTTATCTGAAAGGCCTGTCAAGTGTTACAAATGTCTATAGGCGGCAGTGACCAAACTTCAGGATAGAGCTACCTTACTGTTCTACTGTCAACATGTATCCTAGCGTGTTGCAAACACGGCAAGAAAGCTCTTACAATATTTTTTTCCAGGAAAGTGGATTCTTTGCAGCATGTCATAAATGACCTGGCTCTTCTAGTCTTAGTTCTAGGTGACTACTAAAAAACCAGCGATGTGCTTTGCTCCCCAATAGCACACCATTATGCTAATGGGTAGTTATAGTAACCGGCACGAGTCGTGAGCAAGTTCATTTCTGGGTTAATTCTTGGGTTTTTTGGATTTTTCAGTCGCCGACGCTGCATGCCATTGGTACGATTGACGGAGCAAAAGCGTGCAGCATTGGCGACCCAAAAACGCAAAAAAACTAAGAATGACCCCAAAAATGGACTTGAAGTTTGTGCTCACGTCTGGTGCCGGTTACTATACCATGTGCAGCTGCCTATGAATTACTGTCCTGTATCCATTTTTTTTAATGCATGTATTTCTATAATAATACTATTTTTTTTTATCTTTTTCTTCTAGTATGTTTATTATCTAGCTTAGATCATTCATTATTTTATCACTACGAAACAGAGAGAGACTTTTAAAATAAAAATAATACAATCAATAAAGGTAAAGGTAGCCATACACGTTACGATATATTTGCGCAAACTTAGACTTGCACAAGTCAGTGTGATGCGTTTCTACTCATAAATGTTCCAGATACTTGAGCTAATTTATCTTACACACGTTAATACATGTACAAATCCAAATTCTCGCAAGTATGTCCTGACGTGTGTGGCTTGCGTAACGGTTAAACAGAATAAAGGTTGTAAAAGTTAACAAGGATCGTGTAGGTAATTAAAGGTAATTTGCCCGCGGCCTCATGTGGGTGGAAGACTTCGGCGCTATGCTCTCATAATTCTGTTACCTTATTATCATAGTACATTATTACTTTGTCTTTTAATTTCATATTGTAATATGATTTTATAACAAGAAAGAAAAATTGTTTATTACATACATAGGTACATATATAAACTCACGCCTTTTTCCCATGGGGATAGGCAGAAACCACAGAACAGCACCTGCTACGATCCTTAAGTATTCCTTTCGCCTTGTTCACGTTCACACATCTGGTCATATAAGCACGCCGGCTTAAGTAACAACTGCGCACCTGACCTATCTGAATTAAAAATAAATGTTTATTGTCACAAATATACGTGCAAAAAGGCAAAATAATGTCATAACACAGGTCAGAAATTAGTTGGCAGCTGCACGTTGTAAGTTTGTCAATCAGTACACACATCGTATGTACAATATTACTGAGTCATAGTTTATATTAAAAGTTCAATTCTGAAGTCTAACATAATACCTATTAGGTTCTTAATCTAATAACTTTGTAAAAAGCAGGCATCTTAGTGGTATAAAACACACATATTTTGTTAGGAAAAATAATTCGGCAGCAATTTCTTCCTCGTTTATTAAATTTCAGGCAAAGTAACGAAGTTCTTTCGCACCGGTACAACATCCTGAATGAATTTATTTGTTATTTGGGCTGTATTTCCTCCGTTACATTTGCCAGTTATTCTGTTTAACGTTTCAGGGCTACGGTGTAAAGTAATTTCCGTTTCAAAAAGCTTATTATAGAGACAATAATGCTCGCTATTTTGTATTGGCGTAGTGGGTGGTACTTTTAAAATTTTTGAACAGTATGATGATTTGTTTATAAATTTCAGAAGAACATATTTACTACACGTAAATTTCATAGAATCTTACGAATATAGTTTTATGAAAACTATATTCGTATATATACTAATACTAGCTACTACTATACTAGCGACTTGCCCTCGACTTCGTCCTTATTATTTCACCCGCTTTAAGTTACGTCTTTTGTTACTGCAGGCTCCGCTCTCGTGGGTCGTAGCGTGATGTTATATAGCCTATGTTACTCAGGAATAATGTAGCTATCTATTGGTAAAAGAATGGTTAAAATCGGTCCTGTAGTTTTGGAGCCTATTCGTTACAAACAAACAAACAAATCTTTCCTCTTTATAATATTAGTATAGATGAAGCTAGCCTCACCGTTGGCAAAAATATAGGCGCATTTTTTAAACACAACTTTTCTCTAATTCCATGAAGTATTGTCACGAACGTTCCACATTTTTTAACTAGTATAATAGTATTTTTTTGGAAACAATAACAAAGGCAAATAGGAAAAAAATTTGCAAAAAAAAAAATAGCAGCTGTAACAGTAACCTATCTCAAAGCATCCATATTAATGCTCTTACCACAAAAATCCGCACGAATATTCCCGTAAATTTAACCTTTTAAAAGCCAAAGCCTTTGCTTTCAGTAATAAAGTAGCTACGTACAAAATATATGACAATGGCCGCCACAGTTACGTGCCCAAAAATTCACTGAAAATTGTTGCTAAATGAATTCAAAACTTGTAGATTGTAGTTAAACCGAAAATGGCTAGTCAGACTGCAAACAAAAAATTAACGCAAGTTAAATGAAAGCCTACCTACCCAGTTACCTGTGGTCTTTTCTGACAGATACATAATTGGGTTTAGTTCTGTCAAAACTAACCAACCCACGTCAAAATAATTGTTATGATTTCGGATATTTGTTTTAAATCTATTGAAGCATAAGTTTTTGATGTACATTTTTGCGAGATAGGAATACATTATATTTGGCGTGGGTTTAGAATAAGTTTCAAGTATTTAATTAAATTATTGAGAGATCGTGTGCTGGCTCTTTTTGGCAGAATTAAACTTAATTATAATGTAACATATGTAAGAAGTCTAACAAACACAATTAAAACATCATCTTACGTAGGTAGGCAGCAACACCGTCGATATCTCCTTACATCATTAATTCTCCTACCATGTAGCGATGGCAACAGTTCTCTTTAAACTGAAAATGATATACCTAAGGCTCTTACCGTATTCACAAAGCCGTGTAAAAAAATACCCTTTTTACAAAAAAATCCCTTTCGTGTAATTGACACCTCGCACTAAACGTAGGTAATTGCATGTTGCTAGTGCTTTTAATAAAATCATTACTTCTTATTTATACTTAATGACTAATATAAGTGGACTTATAATCCATGCAAGTCTGAAATCGCCAATTTGCCTTAAAAAGGTTGGTTATTGTTCCTACCTTCTCTGTACGAGAGCCCCAAATGGTATTTTTTCCTGTCTGTTAATTTTTATCTAAAGAAAACATTAAGATTTGACATATTTTCTATGTAAAAACTGTCAATCTATCATCTTCATTCTTCATACAAAAGTTATTTGGCGATTAAAGAACCAGTCCTGAATAACATATTACAACATTAAATATCTAACGGATATGAAACCTATCCACAAAATTACGTGATATTTACACAGAATCGTATATTTTTCAAATAAAATTTATCTTCCGAGAACATACGCCGTTTTTCCTTATATTTTATACTGAATCCGAGGGCATTATGAGGACAGGTTAAGTAAACAATGCCTCACATCCGCGTTACTAAAATGTGACGTCAGCAGCGCAAATCGTGAGGATATATTACGTACTCACTGAATGAAGAAAAAGGTTTAAAATATTTCTGTCTATAGTAAAGCGTAATTTTATTACGAATCATTTGCTGACTCTGCTTAGAGTGAAAAACATGCTTATCACATTTGAAGCTTTGCTTAGTGCATTAGTAGAATCTTGATTATTTTGACAGTCCTTTTAGAAGTAGATGATGTAGAGACTTTGACTAGTTTTACTATATTCTTATAGTAAAACTTAATTATTACAATAGTTTATTACTCAAAAGTGAATAATGAAATAAACACTGTTCGAAAAATTAAAAAGGGTTGGTTATTCGGAAATTAGTTTTAATAATTATTTGTTAAACTTTACCAGTGCTTAATTTGAAATATTAGGAGAAGTGCCCAAGTGAGACTTCTACGCTCTCAAAGTACTTTTGTTCCTGGAAGAATAGAAAATGGACTGTTCACAAATAAATTAGAGAGAAAACTCAACAATATATAGCTCCAAGTAATCTCGACTTGTTTTCCACTTGGACGGTGTAAATAAAAACTATAAACAACTCTTTTAACATTGTATTCACTGACAGTTAATTAAAACTTAACAAAGTTTCAAACTATTTTATTCCAACACCTTTGTACTACAGTGCTCTTCCGAGACCAACTTTAATCTGTTTAAACTGGAGTTTCCCGGTGGCCTCTTGTATTTAAATTCTCCCCATGACACGTTCGATCGGCTAAGGTTTTCGAACCACATTTTATGAACTGTACAACTGAACAGCAGAGTATATTACTACTTGGTTCTGCCCGCGACTTTGACCTCGTCAAATTTGGAATTTTGGATTGGAAATTTGGGCTATCCCATGGGAATAGGATTTTTTTCCGGGATTAAAAGTATTCTTTGTGTTATTCCACACTACAATCTATCTCAGTGCCAAGTCTCATCCAGATCCGTTCAGCCGTTTGAGAGTGAAAGAAGAACAAACATCCATCCATACATCTATCCATCTTCACAAACAAGTAGGATAATCATTATTATAATACGAGTAATATCCTCTTGATTGAATTTCGGTCACGACAGGCAATCTCAATGGAGACTAGCTAAGTACTTAGTAATTAGACTGGTATGTAAATGTGGATTTCTGCAAGGTTAGCCCCAATACCAAACTTGTTGATTGAAAACTTTATCTATCAAGACACTATAATAGTCTTCTATAACTCATGGCGACGCTATTCAATGGTACAGAAAATATATCAGCTTTCAGATGTATTTGAAAAAGTCTTTGATTACTCTCATTTCTCCTTCGTATAATAAAAAGCTATTTCCTTCTTGAAGCGCCGCGTCTATGTGTGAAGTACCTGTGTACCTAGTGCTGAATCTGTTTGCGCTTCGGATAGCGCGGCTCATCTCTAATCCCGGGTGAAAGCCCAATACGACGCCCGCAATTAATAAAACTGCGCCCCCCCCCCTACTCGTTGCTGGGATTACGGAATTTTGCACATTCTGCTATTTCGTTGATTTATTTGGATTCCTTTTTTGAATTTCGGGATTTTCAATGCAATTTTAAAAATCTAAAGTTTCTTGATTAAGCACCTTTTTTGGCATATGTTTTAAGGTTGTAAGACAGTGGACGAAGCAAAGGATATAAGCCCACAAATGGAAAAAACGCGTACCTAAATGTTTAAAAATGTGTTAGTACATTTTAAATGACAAATCCTACCTTTGAACAAAATAATTCATATAAAATCTCCGTATATGAGGTGTTCCGCCGTTGCCAGTCCAGACGAATTGGACACGGAGACTGATTTAGAGCGCAGATACCACAATGACCTAATTCCTAGATAGACTTCAACAGCCCGACCTGAAACATTAAGTATGTGATCCGTTTATTTTTAGTTTCCTACGTATTTTTAGTATTAACTTTGGAGGAGTTTTGAAAATAGGATACTGTATTATTTAAACGTTTGAAAGTCTTTAATTGAGTCTTGATTTTATGTTACTTGAACGGGTTAATAATGGCCAAAAGAGTACCTTTTTCTCTGGTAAAATTAACCGTTTTTTTTTCGTTAGGTTGGTGGTAACTTGTTGTTTCTGTGTATATTTCAAACATAAAACTTACATAAATAATAATAAGATTACAAACTATGTAGGTTTATATAAAAAAGTAGCAGTAGTAGTATAGTAGTTCTTTTTTTAAGTAAAATTAAACTGAATAAAAATAATCCGCACTTTTTTTTTGCGAAAGTGTAACCAGTAATATAGTAACAGTATGTAATAGTAACCAAAGCCCTTGTTATTGATCAGAGAGTAAAAAAGATAATACGTACTCATTTTTAAGAAGATTTCTACATAACTGTTACACCCACCTGATATTGAAGTGGTCTGTACGGAAATTGATAGTCTAAATCCGTTCAATCAAAATTCGAGCGTGATTTCGATTTAGGGAGTTAATACCCTGGCCGCGGTCCCATATCGGCTCACGTCATAAGACGAGGCTATTTTACATCGTATAATTCCAGTGACTCGACATTCTTTGCGTAAGTTTTTTATATTGAAGTAGTTAAGGCGCACTTACGTGCCTTACTTAGGTACCCATAATCTTCCAGCCTCAAGAGATAAAGTATCTTAGTGAGATTCGACAATTGAAATACTAATAAGACGTGTCTATTCATTAACATCATATCAGCCGCAGGACGTCCACTGCTGGACATTTAGGCCTCCCCCATAGATTTCCAAAAAGACTCATTGGAAGCGGCCTGCATCCAGCGTCTTCCTCCGGTCTTAATCAAGTCGTCCATGCACCACCGTCCGTCTATCTGATAACATACATAACATACCATTACGCCTGTATTCCCCGAAGGGTTAGGCAGAGGTGTACCAATGTACACCTACAGTTCGCCGGTACGTTTAGGCTCCATGTAATAGGGGGTGAGCCTATTGCCATTTACTGGGCACAAATCCTAACTCCGAGCTGGTACTGCGAATTTCATAGAAAAACCCAATAACACTTTTTGCTCGACCGCGCGTAGTAATCGCGCTTAGAACCACTAGGCTAACGAGGCAGTTTCGAGGAAGCCAAATAAGACCCGTCTATTAAATATCAGCACATGACTCTTTTGAAAGCATCTATGTTCCCATGCTAAATATCAGCTGAACCAAACAGGAAAATGTAACAGTCACCAAACTAGGCAAATAAATAAAATTGGTGACAGTGAGGAAAATAACAAAATGGCAATATTTTATACAGTCTAACAGTGGAAGGGTTGTATTTAGGTCATGGAAATAGAAAAGGGATGTCAAAGCATAGATGTGACTCATCTCAGTGTTAATAACATCGCACTGCACTCACTCATCCCTATTATGGTGATCTCAGCACGAAAGGTCACGTCACTTCATACGTCTTCTGAATAATCAAGTTTTTCAAAGTTTAAATTCTTTCATATGAATTCGCATTACATGATTCTGTGGCCCTTAAAAGCTTTGATTTTCACTTGAAAGTCAAGGACAAGTTTAAATGCTATACAGCCTTGTTAACAGATAAAAATACCAATTACAAGTAGGTAAAGGCTCAGAAGACAATATTTTATTCAAAATAGTACAACGTATACTAAAAAACGTCTCGTTCCTTCTAAGGTTTTCGTGTAACGATCTCTGTAAGCAAGATGAATGTTTATTGTCAAATTGTATCTTGGAGATAATATTTTTGTCTGTGTCTTATGGAATACTACAACAAATACAATACAATAGTACTTATTATTGTACTTGATAGTAGAACAATGTATTTAGTTCGTTGTGAATTTACCCGAAGTAGCTTCGTTAGTGAGTTAAAAGTGTTCAAAGCCTATCTACGCAAAAGCTATATTTACTTTAATCTTTTTAGCTGAATTTGGAGCTAGCCACAGCCTACAAAACGACCAAAAATCCCTGACTTAAGCCTTAAAAGTGTCAATTAAAACTTTCTCATTACGATGAAGCGATCCACGTGAGAGTTAATCCCTCCGATCCATTAAAAGTCTGTCGGCGAAGGTGTTCTTCCTAATCTGTGGCAGATGGCCGCGTGATTGAGTCGGTCCGCGCCGCCCGCCCTGATCAGGCATCACGCGTCAGTGGGCGTCTGAACCTCGCCGACGCAGCACCCGCATCTCTCCCGCGACCAACAACCGCGATATTTAAACTCCAACAAAGTTATATTCTAATTATACCCGCAGTGAATAGTGCTGTTCTTTATTAGCGGTTTATAATGTTTTAGTGTTTAAAAAAGTTTAGTGTTGTATACCTATTTCGTGTTTATATATATATATATAGTAATTTTTAGTGTTGATGTTCTAGTGTTTGAGAAATTATATTAAATTATTTTTTGGTGTGTTATATTAAGAGGTGTCTAATTTTGATAAAGGTACAGCGTTTAACTGCCGATTCAAAAAAATAATTGTCGTAAAATCAGGGACGATGTTAATTAAAATGCGTGTGAAGCTTCTTGCCTACTATATAAAATAACAAAATCAGTTTGTTAAAAACAATATCCATGAACATTGATAGAGTCCATTCTCTCGGAACAGTGCAGTCGGAGCGAATCAAACAATTCAAAACTAACGTTTTTTTCGATGAATGTGAAACCAACAAAAGATTTTAGTACTGAACGGGTAAAGCTACGGTTTCGTTTTGTTCGAAACGAGATACGGGTTTTTTCCCACTTCAGATTTACAGAGTGCACACGGATTTTTCAATTGCAAAAAAGGCCACTGTACTGTTTATTTGCGCCACTGTAGGAGATACAGCAAGTAATAACTTCTACGTATTTTTACACTAATCTAGAATATAAGGAAGAACTTAAAAGTAACAAGTAGAACAGACGACATCTTTGTTGCATTGTTCTCTTACAGATACTGTTAGGACAGAGAAGTTCGATGGCTTGTGCTTAGTATTAAGTTTTCAACTTCGTGACGGCCTACAAGCCTACTTAGATATTTTAATTTCCTACTAAGTTGAGACACTGCAGCGCACATCTTTAAGCACAGTGTCAACCCATCACACCGTTTGTCAGGACAATTCTTCTCAAATCTATATGGTTTTCGCTCAAGAGACATTCATCTAGATGTTGACAAGCATGATTTTTACCAAGAAGATTTTGGAATAACCCACGTTTGTTTTCAGTGGCAATCGGATAAGAAAACAGTAACCACATTTAGCTTAAAAAAACTGACCCGACAATATAATAACCCGTAATTTATAACTAACGGACATAATAATAGATATCATTTCTCGTTTGGTAGAACTAGGATAAGTTTGCACAGTATTTATACAGTACCTTTGACCAAAGAGACAATTAACTTGAAAGGGTGCCTTTATCTATTATGGCGTGTTCACAACTAAGAGAAACAACAAGATATTTCTGTCTCGTTTATTTCAATGTTGCTGATCCCATTAGGGGTTTGGTGTCAGAGTTTCGGGATTATGAGGAACTTAGTGTATCATTGGTCCGTCGGGAGATAGCTGTTCTTGGGCTCGAGAAGAAGTACTGATATTAGCTCGGGACTACAACGTACCTTTGTTGGTTAATAGTTTGATTGACATTAAATTACAACTGTCTGGGGTATTATTTGTGTTGTGTTCTTTGTATAACCTAAGTTTATGATTTCCTCTCTGAGGAACATAGAAGGTTGTGCGAAAGTAATCTCAGTCTGTCTGTTTCTGTGTTAAGTACGGTTGCTATTCAGCTTAAAATGTATGGTTTTCTTAAAAGAGGTTATTGGTACCAGGAGATCTGAAACAAAGCTCTAGAAGAATAAAATACGCTCAGCATGTTCTTTTGCTAATATTCTTGTCTATCGTAAGCGGAGGTATTTTGAAGATATATGGGTGTATGGTGGTATATTAAGGGCTGTTACTAAAAGACTTTCTTTCTTTCTTTGTCATTACGATCCCCGGCCTATTTCCAGGCCACTTTCTCTTAGAAAACTATTCGCCTGACCCAAGTCGTCTGTAGCTAAGTACCAGAAAATTTCTGTAATTTGTACGTTTAAGAGGTACAGACACGCACAACAATACCTTTGAGAATAAAAGTTAAATATTTACTTAAAGTTTTTGTTTAACTGACAAATAAGTGCTATCTCCTAGGTTTAATTAAAATAATGTGTGATATTGGCAGAATTACGGTGCCGCTTTCACAAAAGTCATTAACCAAGAGTTCAAGTTGAGAGGAAAACTCTTTTCTACAAAATATAGATATAGTAAAGATTAGCGTATTATATAATTCCAAAAATTTGCCAACGAAAAATGACAGCAAGTACATGATTCTAGATACCCAGAGTTACCATTTCAACGAAGTAAGTTGTTACAAACATTTTGACAGTGTAGATGTTACACTTTTGTATGTAACGATATGTAATGAAAAATTTCACCGCTTTCTGTTCTAGAATCATGTAGATCCATGGCAAAAGTTTTTGTCATGATGTCCCTTTTACTGCATATAATATGTAGGTTGCACCGATACGAGATTAAAGAAGCCTGCTCAGCTCTAAAGCTAATATTAGCTATTATTATTGCTTGTAGTTCCAGTAGTTTTAATTTTACATGCAACCATCATCATCTGCTTAGCCTTGTCCAAACTAAATATGTTGGGGTCGGCCTCAAATCTAATCGTATGCAGCTGAATACCAGTGCTGTACATAGATCGACTGCCTCCTGTCTGATCTGACCTTCACAACCCAGTTAAAGGGCATACCTCTTGGTTAGACTGTGGTCAGACTTCCTGGCTTCTGACTATCCGTAACGACTGTCAAAGACAATCGAATGACAGCCGGGGCTAACGGGGCAACGAGTTAAATTTTACATGAAACCGCTCTATAAAATAAATAGTTGCATGCAGATTGGACACCACTACGGTGACTACTGTCGCAGTTTTATGCTCATCAATCACCTTACGAGATCTGCTGGTCCCGACCAGTTATCCTGACAAGACTATTTCCTTGTCAAAAACCTCACAGAGAGACTTTGTTTATGTACCTACCACTAGCTTCTGCCCGCGACTGCGCCCACATCAAATTTCATATATTATCCCATGGAACCTGTACATTTTTCCAGGATATAAATTATCCTGTGTTATTCCACACTACAATCTATTTCATCTAGATCCGTTGAGCCGTTTATGCGTGAAAGAGTATCAAACATCCATCCATCCATCCTCACAAACTGCCGCATTTATTAGATTACTAGGTATAAAACATTTGAATATCGGTCTTTAACTATACTTCATTAAAATACTATTTTGAGGCGCAATTGGCCAGCGACCACAGTCCGCCGTAGGCTACGTAATGGACAAGTTAATATAATTATGTTTCGATTTCCAAATATTAATAACTGCCGCCTGGTTAAATATTTAACAATGGACGCACCTGCCTTTTCTCACGAATATCGTACAATCGTTTACTATGTACGTACTTCAGTTATAATATTGATGATCTCGTGAATGTTTAAATATAGCTCGGTATTGTATTCCATATATACATTCATTATTAATATTTTCACAAGTTATTGCGTAAAAAAAGTATAAAATGTTTCCACATTCCTTTCGATCTAGTTGAGGTAACGTAATCAATTGCAGGTGTAATTTGTGAGTTTCGAGATTTACGTACTATGATGACGTATGCTGGAATGAATTGAGTAGTAATGTATGTTTAAAAATAGAGATGTTCAAGTAGTTCTTTTTTAAACCTTGTTCCAAAATGTTCGAATGAAGAATTTTCGAATTAGTAACATACGTTTGTTTTTTCTCTATTGTGTAATCTGACTTCACCTATTGGTAGGCATAGGCCTGTACTTATTTGTGCCAATCTTCAAGCTTCTGTGCCAGTCTCATCCAGTTTCTACCGACGACGGCACAATGTTATCCGCTCATTTCGCCGCCCGACGGCCAACGCTTCTTCCTGTTCTCAATTCACCCTGTCACAGCCTTCCTCGACATGTTATCTCAGTGCGCCTTGCTAAGTATCCCCCTTCATCTGAGTTTAATTACCTATTTTCCAGCATCGAAGATCTATGTACACCTTCGGATTTTGGCATTTGGAAAACATGACAAATGGTACGGAAGTATACAGATAGAAGATATCACCATTCCATTTATTTATTTTTATTTACTTATAATTTACAATTTTAAATATTAACATAAAAAATAAAAACATTTAAAAATATAAAAAATAGTAGCCCACCGGTATCGGGAACAGGGTCCAAGCTACCGGTGGTCAGGGCTCCTGAGAAAGGAATCTCCTAACAATACGCGGCACGTCTAGGAGTACCGCTTTCTGAATCAAGCCCTTGATCCAACTGCCCAACGAGAGCCTCCAGAGGTGATGGTCGAGGCTCTTGGCTATTACGCCATTAGCCGTCACGACTATCGGCACAATGATTGCTGTACTTACATCCCACATATCGACAACCTCGCGAGCCAGGTCAAGATACTTAATTTGTTTATCTTTCTCAGCTTTCACGAGGTTCTCGTCATGTGGGACCGTAATATCAACAATCATTGCGCGACGCTCTAATCGATCCACCACCACTATGTCAGGCTTATTGGTTTATATCATCATTATTATTAGCATTTAGCAATCCATTGCTGGATATGGTTCATGACGTGTCATTAAAAAGGTCTATGTATAATTCTTCTGAGTTCTTCGAAAACCATTTCAGTTGTAGAGCTTCAGTTGTTTAAAGTTTAAAGCCATAAAAAGTTACCGCAATATCCCAACTTCCCACGTTTGTGACACAACTAAGATTACTCTAAACTCCACCGTTCCGAAATGAACTGCGGAGAAAAAAGAAAAAGCTAAAAGGAAATATTTCTACTTTAACGAGAAGTGTTCTGGAAATTTCATAGTGAAGAGTGTGTTTCTAGATTTTTCTACCTCTGTTAACAATTATTAGGACGAACAAGTGCTATGATATTGAAAATGTGTGATGTTATTTTTGTGTGAGGTTTTACATTTTACGAAACACGATTGTCCTTAAAACTTTAAATTAAACATACCATCATCACGCCTGTATTCCCCGAAGGGTTAGGCAGAGGTGTACCGATGTACACCGACAGTTCGCCGGTATGTTAAGGTCCCATGTAATGGGGGCGAACCTATTGCCATTAACCGGGCACAAATCCTAACTCCGAGCTGCTACTGAGAATTTCATAGAAAAACCCAATAACACTTTTTGCTCGACCTGGGAATCGAACCCAAGACCTCTGCGTAGCAGTCGCGCTGAGGACCACTAGGCCAACGAGGCAGTTAACAAGAGTTATCAAGAGTGTAATAATAAATTATAAATAAGTATAATATGAAATCGACTATGACACATTTTATTACGGCCGTAAACTCCAGGTAATACTTAAACTAATTTGCTAATATTACCACGCCCATCATAAAATAACTTTTGATGGAGACAGGTATGATATCAGCGATATGACTCGTCAATGACGGTAGGGCTGAAATTTCGATAATAGAAAGAAGAATATTTAGTTGAGAAGGTACGTGTTTAATTGCTGGGCCGTTTTTAGGTATCACCTGCAAAAGGGATCTTATTCACTTACCTTCATGTGTGATAGCTGGTTTTCACACAATGTTTTGCTAGATAAAAATCATTATTTAATTATTTATAACAGCGTATAAATGAACTATCCAACACAAAAAGATTTTTTCAATTCCAACCAGAAGTTCCTGAGATTTGCGCGTTCAACCAAACAAACAAACAAACTCTTCAGCTTTATAATATTTGTATAGATGTCTTGTTGTATGTTTTTACAACATAACACACATACCATCACGCCTGTATTTTCCAGAGGGTTAGGCAGAGGTGTACCGATGCACACCCACAGTTCGCCGGTATGTTAAGGTCCCATGTAGTAGGGGACGAGCCTATTGCCATTAACCGGACACAAATCCTAACTCGGAGCTGCTGCTGAGAAATTTATAGAAAAACCCAATAACACTTTTTCCTCGACCCGGGAATCGAACCCAAGACCTCTAGCGTAGCAGTCGCGTTTAGGACCACTAGGCCATTGACGCAGTTATACTTACAACCTATGTATATTTAAAATATCTAAGAAACTCTATCCATTACGCTTTAGTGTCTCACTCATCCTTCCAGTTTTGGAGGAACCCAATTAAGACAAAATGTATGTGCATTTCCCAATAAACGTAGAAAACTCGCAAAATTCTAAAAATTAATGGTTACACAACATTATCCATGGTAATTAACTTCAAATTAACTGTTAATATTTACTTTCCTTTGAAGAAACACACTTATCTCGCCATGGCTTCGGGGCTTTTCTCAGAATGTGAACAGGCTTCTTTTTACGAGTATTTTTGCTTTTGGAAGTACATCTAAACACGTTTTCTTTACTTTAAAAGTATTTATCATAATCCTTCTTGCGATACATACGCTGCGTATAATATCAGGCGTCATTTTCTTAGCTTCTTTGGGTATATATATCAAAGGGAATTTAGCGTGCTATATTGCAAAATAATGTGTACGTCTTTTGAAGAAAAGTTGTAGTTACCTTGTTATCGGGAACACCCGTTTTTTGAGAAAAGTGTAAGAACAAGAAACACTATATGTGTTACGAGAATTGTTACAAGATACATTTTTATCAGGCACTGTTATATCATTCCAGGTCAAACGCTTGGCACTGGCTGGCAAAATTATCAAAACCACTGATTAGTTTACGGTTTAGGTGCAGCCCTAATTAAAAATGTGTGTTCTACCCTAGTATTGCGTAAACTCTTGGCTGTGGTCATCAAATAATTTTTTACTGATTTTTTCTGTAAATGGTAAGTTAAAGTTAAATGCTTTTTGTTTCAAAAGGCATTTTTGCCTAAAAGTGCCGAAACCTTATAGCTTAAAAATAAGCAATTTATTTAACAGGCATATTTCATCAGGATTTCCTGTTAGAAAAAATCTAAAGACACCTTTTCTATATTAAGAATCAGACCTACATACTCAGCCAACTAGGCTACACATCTAAGTAATAATTGTCATTAAATAAAAATAATAAAATGGAAACATATAAAATGTCCACTGAACTCCAATACTTGTTAAACAGCAACATCGGCACAATAATAGGCCGACTTCGACTTCTAAAAGGTAGCTTTACTTTAACGGAAGTCGGCCATTGCTTAGCATAATAATAGGCTCTTAGAAAGCTCTTAAGACTTACTAGATGTAATTATATTGCTCTTTACGTTGATGGAATGATTACCATAACATCGTTTTGTTTTTACGTTTCAAAGAATTCGTTAAAAAGGTACTGTATTTTTGTCAACTTGAAAACAAATTAAATATCAACCTTACAAGTCATTAGGCTGATTTTACAGTAGCTTATTCAACCGTTACTATTTATGAGTTTTCTTGGTATTTTTCATGTTTTGAATAATGTGTTGGCTAGTTTCTTGTCATATAATAGTTCTATGTAAGATTCACAAATAATCTTGGTTTCTCTTTGAGGAATAAAAAGACACGATGATGACAAAAATTTAATGTGTATGTATTCCCCAGACCGATTCCGCAAGCGGCTAATCTTAATGCAGACTAGCCAACTAAGCAGGAGTTATTATAGTGCACAAGTGTATGCGCAAACACAGGTGCAATCCCTCTTCGCTAACTATCATAGTCCGATGGGACGGCAATCCGACATAACCGGGGACAGATCAGGTGCAGGACCAACGGTTTTACATGCTTTCCGAGAAAAATGTAAAAACTCACTAACACTTTTTGCCCGACCTAGGAATCGAACCCAGGACCCCACGCTCGTGCTTGCCACCATTAGACCAACGGGGCAGGCAACAAAACACTATGATCTTTAACATTTGGCCAGCTTAGGGGAGAAAACACGCCTATTTAAATCTCTCTCAACAAAACCAATATTATCATATCAAGTTAATTAGTACATGAATGTATACTAAACAGTTCCACGGCAAATTGTCTGCCTGCGCATACATTAGCTGGCCGCAAATTAGCGCGTCCCCAATTGGTGCCGTCCGTGCCGATCGCCCCCGAATCCGATTGAAAGGCTTTCGAAGTCGTTAACGTGAATAGTATACAATGTTCCCGAGAATTGGGAATTTTAAGTACCAGGTGGCAACTATTTTATAGATAGAATTTCCTCTTTATCTTAATTTGATAGTCAGAACGAAAGTCTGTTCTGAAAAGTGTAATTGGCAAGCTGTTTTAATAATTACGTATTTTTGGCTAACTTTCGCGTTACGGATGAGCAGTAGGTCAGTAAAAAACATTGAGAAGTGTAATGTAGCTATAGGTTTTATGATTGATTATAATTATTTACACTCACTCACTCACGCCTGTATTCCCCGAAGGGTTAGGCAGAGGTGTAACAATGTACACCCACAGTTCGCCGGTATATTTAGGTCCCATGTAATAAGGGGCGAGCCTATTGCCATTAACCGGGCACAAATCCTAACTCCGAGCTGCTACTGAGAATTTCATAGAAAAACCCAACAACACTTTTTGCTCGACCTGGGAATCGAACCCAAGACCTCTAGCGTAGCAGTCGCGCTTAGGACCACTAGGCTACCGAGGCAGATTATAGATTATAATTATTTAATTTGATTATATTTGTTTCTGCGCCTCGATACAGTCATGAACAATAATTTTATGAACTTGCACAAGCACACACAAACGCATACATGCTTACACAAATGGTCCGTGTTTATCTAACTTGCTGTGTACGACTGTACATATAGGTGACAATGCCACTTTCACTTCACCTATAATCTCGATAATTTAGCGAACATTACAGTGTACTCACACGACACGTTCGCACTCTGTCATGTCTAATGTATTGTATGTAATGTAGATTGAGTCACGTGCTGGAAACGCGTTTAATACCAATTTCGCTCATGCTACCATGAACTAGATGGAATATTGAAGGTAATGATTGTCCCATTTCATAGTACTGTGTGTATGAATGTACCTGTTACTTCTTCTCATCATACCAACCTGTCTTCTGCTGCCCGCATCCAGCAGATTTCCACGACCTTCAATAGAATGACGATCCTGTCCATTTAGTATGTTGGGTTAAAGGAACGAGCCGTTTTAGGTTGAGTAATAGATAAAAGATTTTCTGGAGACTCATCATCATTAACGGGAGAGACAATAAGAGCTACAATACGTACATAAATCATTCCTTATCAAACATTACCTACGCTGAGTTAAGTCATTTATGTACCTAAATAAGAGCTAGTGCTTTTTTTTAAAAACCGATATTCAATGTTTTAATATTTGCAGAATATGTGAATTTATTTCTTGATGAAAGGGTTATTTTGTCAAATGGTTTTTTCGTCGGAGTAGAATAGTAAAAACTAGGAAAATTGCGCTTTAAATTCGTCTCCGTTTTTTACATAACATACAATCACGCTTGTATTCCCCGAAGGGCTAGGCAGAGGTGTACTAATGTACACCCACAGTTCGCCGGTATGTTTCTCCTTTTTTTAATGTCAATATTTCCGAAGTTTAGTGTAAGTAAGTCATTTCGAATGGGTCTTCATTACTGCTTAGAATAGTGGTCGGTCAGTGAGGCGAGGCTCTTGTTCAGTAATGTTCAGTAATGGTCACTTAGGTTGATTTATGTTGATGACTGGCCCATCGACTTCCAAGTTTTGGCCTTGCAGCACGGCAGGACAAAATATGGAATAAGTTCTTTCTTTTATGTGACATGGGCTCATTTTGGGGGATATTTTGTGTCAACATTAAAAAAAAAGGTTATTAAAATGTACTCATTCTATGCCTTATTTACATGAATGATCAGAGGGGCAATTTCAATTCAAATTTTTGGGAACAATCGCAATCTAATCTCAGTTTTAATCAGTCAAAAATGGCTAATTTCTTTGACATTGTTTGTCGCTAAGATAAGATTGCCATTCGATTTTGAATGTTTTTAATTACGAGAATTGCCCTTTTGTAATATTACTGTACACAGAGATACTCACACTATCTAAGTCCATGTTCGTCAGTAATTCGATAATGAGAATGAATTAATTATGATCAAGCGCCTTCAAGAGGCGTTGCTTCCAAAACATTCATTGTAGCATTGTGTGTTTGAGAAATCATTGTTTAATAATACAATTAATAAATTGTATGTGTCATATCAGTACACAGGAAAAGTGGGGATATTATTAAAAAAAAAAAACACCATTCTAAAATTAGGGAAAATAGTTACCATCATCATCACGCCTGTATTCCCCGAAGGGTTAGGCAGAGGTGTACCAATGTACACCCACAGTTCGCCGGTATGTTTAGGTCCCATGTAATAGGGGGCGAGCCTATTGCCATTAACCGGGGACAAATCCTTACTCTGAGCTGCTACTGAGAAATTCCAAATGGAAAAATCCAATAATACTTTTTGCTCGACCTGGGAATCGAATCCAGGACCCCATGCTCATCAGTCGCCCTTGCGATCACGAGACCAACGGGGCAGTCAGGGAAAATAGTTTTCGGATATGAAAATGAAAACCAAATTATACTCTGCTCCTGTCATTGAAAATTGTTAAAGTATTGCGAGCAATTATTTTTGTTTACGAATCCAAAATATAAGTCTTCTTTAATTAACTGTAGGAAATTAAGTTGACAGATACAAATACACTGGTTTTGTTTCGTTTACGAAGATATTTTTCAGACTAAATGACATAAATAATAATAACAAAACATTATCTTACTACATTATACATTCTATTGTACTCAAAAAATTGTTACTTGGTGTTTAAGATGTGAAATTACGAAATAATGTTCAAAATTACCCGTAAAATTGCACATTGTTTCGCGAAATGTTCGTAATCTAATTATTATATTATCGCGATGTCAGGAGTACAAATTAGGCCAATTATCGGCTTGGCATAATCTGGTTTGGTGGAACTCGTGAACAGTTTCCAACCGACCTAAATATGTGATAGATCAATACGTTGTTTTATTTCCTTTTCCGAAAGTTTGGGAATATAATATGAAGCGGTTGTTTGTAGTTTGTATTCAGTGTGTTACTGTTTCGTTGGTTTCGTGGTCTTAGCTTGGCTAGTCCCCAAGCTGCAAAGTGATTAGTGGTGTCAAATTTATCAGTAGCAGTCTGGAGTCTGGAAGTTGTAGGTGTGACACCCCCGTATCTCGCAAAGCATGTAGAACCGTTGGTCTTGAACGGATCTTACGCCGGACGTGTCGGATTCCATTTGATGGAGTATGAGAGTGAGGGAAAAGGAGTGCACCTGTGTTTGCGCACATAAACATGTCAAAAACATATTTATCATACAAGTATCAGTCCCAAAATCGTAACCGCTAAAATGGTTAGAAATAGCAGTAAAGTTATATCACCATATAAATAGACCAATAATAAATACGTAAACTTAGTTATTTTTATGTACAAAATATTTTTCACGTAGCGTCTATAAAATAGTCCAAGGAGACTCGTCGCGAATACCGAATGCCGACGAAGCAGTGGAATGAATGAGTATTGCTCCATTCATTGCTTTGATGGTGACAGCATTCAGAGCCCGCAGATGATTTATTACTGATGTTATCAGCATTTCCTCTGTATATTTCAATAGTAATTTAATATAACATTTTCATATATGTATGTTAACATTAAACCCCCTTATTAGTAAGCTTGGGGTAAACTCGATATTAACTACGACTTAACCACAAATTCGTAGTGTGAGTTGAACATAACTATACACTGAGTTAAATTAAAATAAGGAAGTATGTTAGACGCTGGTAAATAATGTTTTAGTTCCGTTAAACAAATATAACAATAAGAATTTTTACTATAATTTAATGAAGGGTAGAAATGTTCAATTGACAAGCATTTCTTTTTAGGGATTTTCAATTAAAAATCATCTCGTTAGTAAGTTAAAGTTGCATCACCCTGAGAGGCTCAATTTAAAATTCATCGCTGTTGAATTAATGTAGTGAGTTCGCTCTCGCATACTTCACGAACAAGTTGAAGACAAAATTAGTATCTAATGAACTATTCATGGAGAGACTTCTTTAAAGTGTTGTGAAATACTAAATTAGAGTTAAGCTGAGTCTAAAAGTTAAGTCGTAAATTAATAATAGTGATTCAGATTTCATTTTTCTGCTATTTTCATTTTGCACGATTCCATTTTGGGTCATCAGTTTTTATATATTTATAAGAACGTAGATTATTAGTAGATGAAAGTACTTAGGAATATGAAAATCTTTTACCATAGGATTAATTCTACAAAAAGAAATATCTGGTGTTCCATACATTTTTATCTTTGAGCTATATTGTACTCTAACAACGTTACCAAAGGCAATTGAAAAAGCCAGTTCCTTCAGCTAGTTTCCCAGTTGGCTACTTTTCTACAGACTAGTTAGTTATACTCATTATACAAAGGCATAAAGGTGTACTTATAACGAAGTGGAAACCTTAACAATCTGAAAGACTTTTATTTTATTTACAGAAAATGTTTTCATGTTTTAATGTTAGGTTGTTATTCAGCATTATCGTTACTGTTGTTTATTCTAGCAGACATTTTAACTGACTTTATTTCGTAATGTGGTGCAGTAGTTCTGTACTTTACAAAACCAGTTCTGTATAATTTAGTAACGAGATTACCTTTATCCTAGATTTAAAAAGATAAGAAGATAAAGAAGAAGAAGATACGTTGTTGTACATGTGTTAGCAGTGTAGGTACTGTAGAGGCTTCAATTAATGGAGCCTATACAACCTCATTCAAAATAATTACGCTTTAAAAGTAAGTAGTGGTCAGTCCGTTGCTACGGATGACAATAAGAAAATAACGTAAAAGAAATAAAATAAAATAGTTTTAAAATATAAGATTATTATAGTGGAAGAATACCTATGTAATGAGGTCATGCTATACCTAGATTCTAAGTGTATTAAATAATGTAAGTATCGATTATATTAGAGTAATAAATCATATTCGTTGCTATAAAGACGTGTTCTATTTCTCTCCCAGATCGAACCTTTATATGGCGACCCTGCCAGTTCAGTGGAATGTCCCATAAAAGGCGACTTTGTTATAAACATTGAGTGATTTGGACAGTTTTAAAGACTTGTTACGATGGCTCTATTTTTATTTGTTACGTTACGAAGTGACGGTTCGTGTACTGTAAACTCAATTTGTGACTTTTCCCGCGTTTCTCAATTTGTTAATTACAAAAATCTAATTTCAAAATGGGCAAACAACAATCTAAGACCCAGGAAGTTATAATCGCACAAAACGGCGCAGGAAATTCGGCTGGGGCCGAACAGGTGTTGCAGCATACAAGTGTGATAACTTATATGTTGATCACTATCGCAGTCATACTGATTGTTGGAGGCACTATATGGCTAATGCGCTACTATCGGAAATGCCATGGAAAATGGATTGAAAGAGGTGTTCGTGATTTCGATCTGCGAAGGTCGATGAGCTTGTTCCGTCGTCAGCAACGGGAGGCCAATTTTGGAGCTACTACAGGAACTTCACCCGTGTGAGTGTTGTGATTAAATAATAAAAGTGCGGTCACCCCAAGATAAAGTGCGACTAGTGTAAAAAGGGTACGAAAAAAAAAAAAATACGGTAATGATACAAGTATAGGGTACAACATTTATGTCTTAAATATTATGCACGTGTTTACTCCCATTTTAAAGTTTATTAAATACGGTAGTACTATTGTGTTATTTTAAATAATTTTGCCATATTTTTGTGTATAATTATGATGACTAATATAAAAATAATCATACGCAACTTTATGTAATGATGTTATGGCTAGTGAGGTTAAAGAGATATTTGATAAATTGAAATATATTAAAGATTACCTTACAAAGTTAGGTCCAATTAGAAGGACAATTAATGTAAAACAAGCTAAACTTACCGAAGTAAATATTTTGTATAAACAATTTTGTGCCTTACAAATAGCCATTGAAATTGGAATAAAAAAATAAAGAAATTAATGACAGTGACATTCAGATAATTACAAACTTATTTGATAGTATTAATAAATTGTATTCAAAAATAATTCAACTTTGTTCTGATAGTACAGAGGATACGAAAAGCACCATGGAAAAGTTTGAGTTGAAAACTGCGATTGCTTTGTTACCTGTAATGACGGGTGATGAAAACATCACCAAACAATTAATTTCAAACATCGAGATGTATGAGTCTATGATAGATGATACGGGTAAAAAGCAACTCATTCAATTTGTTTTAAAGTCACGGTTATCTGAAAGCGCTAAACTGCGCATGCGTAATACTTATTCGTCTGTTACAGATTTGATTTTAGACATGCGTAGTACTTTACTGCCAAAAAAATCTGATACTGCGATCCACAGCAAGCTGCAGCATATGAGACAGAACGACAAGAGTATCGAGAATTACGGTAAGGAATTAGAACAGTTGTTCGTCGATCTGACTATTACTCAGGCCAACGGAAACACTGATCTGTACCAAACTTTGAAGCCAATAAACGAGCGGATTGCTATAAAACGATTTTCTGATGGTCTGAGAAATAGTCGTCTTAGCACAATAATTGCAGCTAGAAATTATAGCACATTGAAGGACGCGATCCAGGGTGCATTGGACGAGAAACTATCGAGTGGAGGTGAAGAGCGGGTGATGAGTTTTCATCATAACAGAGGTAGGTCAAACCGCGGTCATCGTAATTATAATAATAGTTTTAACCGGGGTGCGTCTAGAGTATTTCCTAATTCTCAAAATTATAATAATCCCAGTCGTGGTTATCACAATTGTTCCAATCGTGTACGTAACTTTAATAATTCATCCACTTATCGCGGTCGTGGTGGTTTTCGTGGCCACACAACGTTCCGTCGCCCGGTCCAACAACACCAAATTAGGCAAGCTGAGTCGAGTGGTAGTGGGCGTTTACAAGAAAATCCTGAAGTACAGACTGAAACTCAAAATAATAACTTGTTTTTTCGTGCATGAACATTTTTATTGTCAGAATATTAACTCGATTAATTTAGATGTATTCCAAGTATCGCGTAGTTGGTTACTTGACACCGGCGCTTCGATGTCCATAATTAGGCAGGAGGCATTAGAGGGCCTGCACATTCCTTTCCATATAGAGATCATTAAAATAAACGGTATAGGTGGTCATGTGTATTGTGATGGCTTTGTTTATCTTAAATTAAATTATAATAATTATGAGTTCGCGCATAAGTTTTATGTACTCAAGAACTTTACTTGTAGAACGGATGGTATATTAGGGCAAGATTTCTTGAGTAGGTTTAATTGCATATTAGATTTTGAGCAAAATATATTGACAATTAACCATGATGTACCCATTATTATCCCATTACAAATGGGGCAACTCGGCTACAATACTTACATGACTATACCGGCCAGGTGCGAAGTTACTCACTTAGTAGAGACAAGTTTAAAAGATGAATGTGTTGTTATGTCTAAACAGTTAAGCGAAGGCGTATTTTTAGCATCTGTTATAGTAAAACCTATAAATGGTAAAATACCATTAAAATTTTTGAATACCCGAGAGACAGACATATGTTTAAGTTATTTCACGCCCGAGATTGTACCTTTAAATGAATATTTTGTATGTTCTTTTGAAAGTGATAACTTAAATGCGAATCGTGTAAAACAATTATTTTCGGTTTTGAATTTAAAGCATTTAAATAAAGAAGAACAAATTTCGATCGAAAACATTTGTGCAAAGTACTCAGATGTATTTTTTTTACCAGGCGACAAATTAGGCGTTACAAATTTATATAAACAGTCAATTCATTTAAAAGAAAATACTAACCCAGTATACACCAAACCCTATAGACTCCCTAAAAGTCAAAAAACTGAGATTGATAAACAAATCGACGATATGTTACGTAACGATATTATTGAGGAGAGTATTAGTGAATGGTCTAGCCCTGTTCTTTTGGTACCGAAAAAATGTGATAACAGCGGTAATAAAAAATGGCGAGTTGTTATTGATTATCGGAAATTAAATAATAATCTTAAAGACGATAAGTTCCCTTTACCAAATATTTCGGACATACTGGATTCTTTATCAGGAGCAATATATTTTAGCCATTTAGACCTTAGCCAAAGTTATTATCAATTAGAATTATGCCCAGAAAGTAGAAAATACACTGCATTTACTACAAGCAAACAATATCAAATGAAACGACTCCCAATGGGGTTGAAAATCAGCCCAAGTGCTTTTAGTCGGTTAATGACGGTAGCAATGTCTGGTTTAAATCATGAAAAATGTCTGGTCTATTTGGATGATCTTATATGTATAGGACGCAATTTACAATCGCATAATAAAAATTTAATTGACATTTTTGAACGACTTAGAAGTGTAAATCTAAAAATTAACCCTGAAAAATGTCAGTTTTTAAAGAAAGAATTACTGTATTTAGGCCACATTGTATCCGGTAAAGGAGTTTCGCCTGACCCTGCAAAAACACGAGTAATACAAAATTACCCCACGCCAAAAAATAGTGACGAAGTACGACGTTTCGTTGCTTTCGCGAATTACTATCGTAAATTCATTCCACACTTTGCTGATATAACAATACCTTTGAATAGGCTATGCAGGAAAGGTGCTCATTTCATTTGGAATACAGAATGTGAACATTCATTTAATCTGTTAAAGCAAAGTTTAGCCAATCCACCCATTTTACAATATCCAAATTTTGATGACGATAATGAATTCATATTGCACACAGATGCTTCGGGTGTAGCTGTAGGGTCCGTATTATGTAATAAAAATGATATGCCGATTGCTTATGCAAGCCGGCCGCTCAATAAATCCGAGCTAAACTATCCAACAATAGAAAAGGAACTCCTTGCTATTGTTTGGTCCGTTAAATATTTTAGACCGTATTTATTTGGTAAAAAATTCAAGATCAAAACGGACCATAAACCTTTACTTTATTTATTTGGTTTCAATAACCCGTCTAGTAGGCTAATAAAGTTTCGATTAACCTTAGATGAGTACGACTACGAAGTTGAATATGTTAAAGGTGTGAATAACGTGGCTGCAGACGCGTTATCTCGCATCGTGATTACATCTGTAGAATTAAAAAATATAAATCGGAATGTCTTAAATGTCATGACACGAAGTATGGCAAAAAATAAATTAGATGACAATTCTTCGGTCGATAAGAACAAAACATATGGTCGGTCTGATCAACCGAAAATCGTTGAAATTCTTAAAAAGCCGAATAATTGTACTGAATTAATATTTTCTCGGTATATACTTAAAGATAATACTAAATATATTAAAGTAAATGACTTTATTTATGTACCATCTAAATTGACAATTTATTTAGACCCAATTTCTCGATCATGCTCAGCGCGAGACGCTTTCGTGAGAGATTTGGAATCTATCTGTAAAAAAATATCAGTTGATGAAATTTATATCATTAAAAATGAGATAAGTGAGAAATATATAAAATGGTTAACCAAATATTGTAGAAGTCATAATTGGACCGGTCCACGAATTTTAATATTGAAGAATTTAATAAGAATAACAAATGACGACGATAAACGGGTAATATTAAATGATTTTCACTTGCTTCCCACTAGTGGACATGCAGGTATTAAACGTATGACAAATAATATACAGCGTTATTACTTTTGGCCAAACATGGTACAAGACGTTATAGGATTTGTAAAAAAATGCGACAAATGTCAAAAACAAAAGCATTCGTTGCATACAAAGCAACCAATGGTAATAACCACGACTGCGCAGTCAGCATTTGATAAAATATATTTAGATATAGTTGGGCCCTTAGATAAGGATTATCATAGTTACTCATATATTCTCACATTACAATGTGAGTTAAGTAAGTATGTAGAAGCATATCCATTAGTAAGAAAAGATAGCGTAAGTGTAGCACGTGCCTTCGTCGACAACTTCATACTCAGGTATGGTATCCCTCGTGAGATCGCGACTGACAGGGGAACGGAGTTCATCTCTAGTACTATGACTGAGGTATGTAAGTTGCTAAATATTAACCAAACATTTGCTAGTGCTTATCATCATGAATCGATAGGTTCACTTGAGAACTCACATAAGTCACTTAATGCTTATTTGAGAATTCAAACAGACAACAACAGTAGATATTGGAGTGAATGGCTTCCGTATTGGTGCTTCTCGTACAATACCTCTGTACACTCGGAAACAAAGTATACTCCCTACGAACTAGTGTTCGGAAAATCATGTAATATACCTAGTAATTTTCAAAATTGTTCTGTTGATCCTTTATATAACATAGATAGCTACCCTTTAGAATTAAAATTTAAGTTACAAAAAGCGCAATCTGAAGCACGACATAATTTAATTACAAGTAAATTAAAAAGAAAATGTAAATTTGATAAGTATTTAAAACCAGTGATGTATAACAAAGATGACTTATTATTAGTTAAAAATGAGACAGGAAATAAATTTGATAATGTATACCATGGTCCTTTTAAAGTTTTAGAAGATCTTGATCCTAATGTTAAAATCTTAAGAAATAATAAAGCGGAAATTATACATAAGAACAGGACAAAACTTTATAATAAATGACAATAATTAATATTGTATGTCATGTATGCTACAAAGTTAAGTATAAAAAAAAAAAAAAAAAAAAACATACCTAATGTAATTTTTTTTTTTTTTTTTCTGTTTTTGTTGGGCGTATAGTGGAAGAATACCTATGTAATGAGGTCATGCTATACCTAGATTCTAAGTGTATTAAATAATGTAAGTATCGATTATATTAGAGTAATAAATCATATTCGTTGCTATAAAGACGTGTTCTATTTCTCTCCCAGATCGAACCTTTATATTATGAACACGGAATATATGAACGTTAAAGTTGATAACGCGTTTTAAGAAGCGTGTAGAACTCTCCGCCGCTACAGTACTGCTATAGATTGATAGTTACGACAATGTATTGTGTAGTGATTGTACTAGTTGGTGTGTCTTTGACCATATATTTGACGAAATAAAGAAAGATAAGAGGTTAACTTTGTAAGTTTGTAAAGAGTAATCTCTTACAAAAATCCTTTCACTGATAAGCTACACATTATTGCTTAGTGCTTGTTGCTTATAGGCTATGTTTATGATATAAGTAGACGAATTTTAATGGAAGTTCATGTTCGTGAACGGGCGCTGTGTGTGGGCGGGCGCTGGTGTGTGTGGATTGGTCATTTCTTAACTGCCATGGCTTACATCTTTAGTACTATTATTATCTATATTTTTTTTATTGTTTTATATTCATCTACATTGTTTTCACATATAGAAGCAACAAGAATATTGTAACCAAGATTTTGTAAAAACCAATTTGAAAAGAGTGTCCATGGAGTTTCTTGCTCGTTCTTCTCCATAGAGACCTTTTTTTTTTTTTTTTTTTTTTTGGTGGGTGGGAAATCATCAAATAACTTCTCCCGCCCTGGGCGGGGCGGGAGGGAGTGTCAGACTTTTACTGACTAAAACCCACCCATGTTCCTTCTTGTGCCCTTTGCGTTCCGGGGGCGCGGTATCTCTTGCGAACAACCCGCAGCCCCGGCAGGCATCGGCCCTCAGTGGCCCCTTCCTTTTGCTGACATCTCTTTGAGGCGCGCGTGGAACACGAACGCGCCGTCGACACGGCCTGTCGTTATGCAACGTAAGGACGGTGAGCTACCCATTGCTCACCGTCCACAGGCCAGGCTCACCGTCCACAGGCCAATCCATAGAGACCTATGTTTTGGAACGAGCAACTAGCTTAAATTATTTGTATGAGTAACTTTTAGACAATTCAAAACTGCCTGTAAATGGTCTAATTGAAATAAATGTTTTGACTTTGACTTTGAAGAAATTACGAACAGAGGGGTTATTGTAAACTAGTTTCCGCTCGCGCTCGCGTAAATGTTGGTTATCACGGACGCAAAAAAAATTGCGAAATAAAGGCTATTTTACCCCTTATCAAATTTCATCAAAATCGGTTCAGTGGTTTAGTCGTGTAAGCGTAACAGATAGGCAGACAGGTAGTTACTATCGTATTTATAATATAAGCATGAAAATATGTATAAATAAAATACCTCGATGATACCTTTTATAATAACATGAGACCTTCAAGGTATGTAAGTCGTAAAGTGACATTGCTTATGTACAGTATCTGTTTCCTATTTATGTTTCAGTGACATAAAGTACAATGCTACAAAGTGGAAAATTAATTAATATTATACCACAATACTTGAGAAATTTGACGTTCATTAACATCTAACTTCGCGTCTTGAGGTGAAAGGTCAAGGTCACCATCATTTTAAACGCGGCTCTCACATAACGCGTTATAGTGAAGGAAGTAATTATGACAGCCTGATATTATATTTGCACATCATTGTATGACGTCCTTGCAATCGTGATAAGAATTTCTCGTTATTGACGCTTCGTTTTATGAGATTTGAAAGGAATGTTTTATGAAATTGTATTTATCAAATAATTGTCTTATTGGTCAAATAATTTCAATTATTATAGCTCCCGAATCGGACATGTTGATTTCAATAGAAGATTTTCGAAAACGACCTGAAATCCATTGTACTATTATAAGGCTGCAGATTTTGTTTGTTTGACCGAGCTAATCTTCGAAACTACTCGTCCGATCCAGAATTCTTTTTCGCTAATAGGAACCTACTAGGATTATATTCTTAGGTATCCGTAAAAAAAACACACAGATGAAGTCGCCTACCTCGTTAGCCTAGTGGTTTTAAACGCGACTGCTACGCAAGAGGTCTTGGGTTCGATTCGCAGGTCTAGCAAAAAGTGTTATTTGTTTTATTATAAAATTCTTAATAGCAGCTCGAAGTTAGGATTTGTGCCCGGTTAATGGCAATAGGCTCGCCCCCTATTACCTGGGACCTAAACATACCGGCGAACTGTAGGTGTACATTGGTACACATCGGCCTAGCCTTTCGGGGAATACAGGCGTGATGGTATGTACAGACGAAGTCCCGGGCAAAGGCTAGTCACAGATATGATATTATAACCTCTGCCCGTCCCTTTAGCCGTAATACATTGCATGATAGCGCTTTATCACGAGGATTGATTATTTCGGCAACCACATGATAAAGCGCCTAATCTGTTTTCAGTTTCGATGACATATCCCGACGCTATGAGCCACAAATTACGGAATATATTAACATTACTAATGCAATTTCCCGGAATTCCATATCAGAATGTAAAGTAATGTAGATGTCAATTAATCAGCCACACGGAGTGCTTTCTCGCACGTTAGGTGCGTACACGTCAGTGGATAAATCAGTCAGCGACGTGCGAAAATCACGTAAGAAGGGTCTTATGCAAGAAAATTCCGCTTGGTTGCATAAAGAAAAAAAAATTCTACGAGTTAGTTCATGTTCACTAAAGAAGCGATTTTTACATCGTCGAATCGTAACTGAACCATTGCTAATGTCTATTTCAATACATCTGCCCACTTGATAGTCGCTGAGCCATTATAATCTCAGTCTCAATCTGTCAAAAATACCTCTATTCTGCCTGTATTTTTGGCAAGCTTTTGACATTGATTGCGACTAGATATTGAACGTTTCTAATTACGGAAATCGACTTTCAAAGCAATGGCATTTATGCTTGTGGTAAGGGATTCGGGTCCCCCATCTACCATTAAGAACAGAGGCAGCCTCATGACTGCCCATTTTTAGTCCTCGACGCAAAAGCGACAGGGTGTTATAAGTTTGACGTGTCTGTGTGTGTGTCTGTCTGTGGCATCGTAGCTCCCGAACGCATGAACCAATTTTGATTTAGTTTTTTGTTTGAAAGGTGTATTAGTCGGGAGTGTTCTTAGCCATGTTTGATGGAAATTGGAGCAGCGGTTTGAAAGTTATGAACTCTTTTGTTAGCTGCGGTAGAGATTTTGATTTTTCTGTCGGGGTTTACTTAAATTTTTTAATTTTGTGTTTTTCTTTATCGCCGACAGAAGAGAAAATTTAAAACTTGGTTATAACTGTCGCCAGACTGACGCAATCCGTTACATTAGCATGTCAGTGATGAGAACACATAAGTATTGCCCCTACCAAGAAATCGTTTAAAGAGGCTAAAAAGATTTCAATTTAAAAAAAATATGCATTTAAAGTGCAAAAGTTTGAAGAACGAGAACATTTTACCAAGTTTAGCTTAAGTTCGATTCACACTAATGTAACTTTGCCTTATCACCAACTTGATATGTAACGTTTGATGTAGTACACGTAAACAAAAACCAGCCATTGTCGAACAGGCAGGTTTTTTGCTGGCGGGGCTCGTAAATCATCCACTATTCACCGGCGCTACATTGATAACGGACTCATCCATCGTCAGTGTTCACCTTATCTCAATAGTTTTTAGTGAGTGATGAGAGGTTACAGACGGTCTTGTAACTGCCTTTTTATGTTTTTGTTACTTTTTGTATCATACTATAATGTTTTTAAAATACTTTTCCATTTTTTACCCCAATTTACAAAAAAAAAAAAAACCAATTAACTGCCTCGTTAGCCTAGTGGTCTTCAGCGCGACTGCTACGCCAGAGGTCTTGGGTTCCATTCCCAGGTCGAGCAAAGTGTTATTGGGGTTTTCTGTGAAATTCTCAGTAGCAGCTCGGAGTTAGCATTTGTGCCCGGTTAGTGGCAATAGGTTATTAATTATTAGGAATATTGTTACACCTCTGTCTAACCCTTCGGGGAATACAGGCGCGATGGTATATTAACTAAAAAATTAGTTCGACACAAAATACATTGATTACAATTTTCACCTTAAAGTGTCACATGCCACCGCATAGACACATAAGCGTGTATATAAACGTACGCTTGGCGCTTGGCTTGGATGGGAAAAAAAAATCCAAGAGCTTTTTTCTAAACAACTTTAATTATTTTAATACATAAATTTAATGGGTAACAAAATACGGCGAACATCAACTTCTTACATAACATTGACGTTATTCTTTCACAAGTTTCCTCGTTACGTAACATCGATACTCCTTGAGTAAATACTCATTAAAACCAGGAGGCTCTCTAAATAAATGAAGGAGGAAATTGTCGACGCTCATTTTGACTACTGAATTTCCTTTGGACGAACGATTCCTGGCAGTAATTCAGTCAAGACTGTCTCGTGCCATTTGTCAGCAGCAGATGGGAATTTATTGATTGTAAAGGCTGTCCGGGGGAGGATACCAGATTCTGACCTTATTGCGTGGATTGTTTCATTTTTTTAAGCGGAGAAGGTCGTTGTGATATTTATTAAGGCGTTTTAAAGCTAAGTAGTTGTCATCCATATTAAAACTCGTAACTGGGCCAAGACAGCATTTTTTTCGTGTGTACAAATATTAATAGAAAACCTCAAACAATTCTGAAAAATAGCCCGTCCGTTACTCGTGATTGCGAGACGTCATCCGTAAAAAGAAAGATGGCTGCCACTGATGATTTTTCACGGCTCGCTCTGTTTTTCATTTCACAAATCATTACGGACCGACCTCCACAGTAAATATAAGGACGCGACCTCGTTGAGAAAAGGTTACAATTGTTATTGTCAGGTTTCTGATTGCAGAGTAATCTGGACCCGAACAAATGAGTGTTCAAGAACGGTTAGGACTTGCTAGCGTGTAGGGTTGGTCAACCTTTGTTGTGTTTTAAGTGGCTCATTTTAATCCATCCCTCTTTGAGAGGTTCCGAGTGTTAAATGTTTATGATGCTGATTTTACAAAAAAAATATAATACGCCATTACCATTCTAGGAGTTTCAAAGGGTCTGAGAAACCTGAAAAATAAAGCCGGTAATAAACAGATTTAGGTTGGGCTTCTTTGGTTTTTATCTACCATATTTTTGTTGTGGAAAATATGCGAATGCTTTTTATGCAAAATAAGAAAAGCATGCGCATTTCACATTTCTATGCATTACATATTTAAATTTCATGAATTTAAAGCTTGCAATACCTTTTGTAACAAGGTACAGAATATCTATTACCATAGACAACAATGAAGACCTGTTTACTTTGACAGCAGGTGTGCAGGAGCCTCGATGGCAGGTAAATATTATTGTTTTTTTTTTTTCCATACGGCACATAAATATTGGAAGGGGAAGATTTAAAGCGTGTGGTTCTAACTGCGGAATCTGTTCCATTTCCCGTTAATTATTGGATGAATTTAGTTAGCTGTGTCAATAATAATCGTGCTTCTCTTTCTCATTTTTATATTCGTATCCTGTAATGGGAGTGACCCAAGAACTTCTTTTCCGTGAATGTTCTACCCTATTTGATACAAGATTTATTTCATTCTTATATCCTTTACGACATTATTTGAAAGGACCCTCCAGGCCCGCGACTACGCTAGAAGTTTTGTTCGGATCCCTAACAATAAAAACTTTCCTTTTTATAATATTGCTACTATGATGTATTGATGGTTGTTGTGTTGTTGTTTCTCCCCTCTCGTTGCAGCCCTGTTCAGGTACGCGATATATTTTTTTTTGCTTTTCCCTCTAATTGAAGTTGCGAATACAAAACACGACGCCCCGAGGTAATGGCGAGGGAAATTGGTAGGTGTTCCACGCATTTTAATTTATATCGCGTCAGCGATAAACTTATAAACAACTTGGAGATTCATATTTCACGGGAAGTTAGGCAGTGTGCCTTCGGTGCCTGAAATTGTACTTTACTAGATTTGACAATAATTTTGATTTACGATCTCAACCAAGAAGTGTAACATACAATGTATCGAAGTGCTCAAAATTGTTGGTGAACTGCGGTACACGATATCATATTTTGAATACTTATTATTGAATTTTGTGTTTTAAATATTTTGGAATCATAGTGTTAAACTAACGGGAGTTTAACTATAGTTTAGTGCCAAAAATAGCGTTAACCCTGAACTTCTAAGTTAACAAAGTAACAACAACAAAAACTGCGGCACACGAAAACAAAGTGACAATATACCAAAGAGAACACCGTCAGTTAGTGCTAGTAACACTGAAGCAGCGTGACGTCATTTAATTTTCCCGCTGCAAGCGATCGGCGTCAGGATAAGCGCGCGAGTGTCCGCGGCGACGCTAACCGCGGCGCGCGCGCACGCCGCGCGGGGCGCCGCCAAGCTGGGCGAGCACGCGGCCATGCTCGCCGTCGCTATTTGCTGTATTCTCGTGCTACTGCTGGTCTTCATCATCCTGATCATTGTGGTCGGACAGAATATGGAGGTTAAGGGCGGCTCCTAGCGACGAAGAGGTAAGGGTGATTTTTAGTGAAATAGGATTTAGACGGTTAGTTGATTCCGGAAAAGCTTTTTTAGATGTTATTCCACATGAGCAGCGGTTAAGGAATGAAGTCGCCGGATATCCTGAATCTAAGTAACTGGGGTACTTTTGAGATTCCTTCTCGAAAAATATTATTTTTCTGAACATTTGCTAAATTTGAAACCGCACACGCGAACAGCGATAGTTTTATCAAACTGTTTACCTAAAAACAAATGTTTAATTTTGCTTTTCCTGGGACACTGAAACTGAAACTTAGTTGAAGCGAGCAACTTCGAGATCTTAATTACATTCCTTAACAAAGTCGACAACTTAGTTACTAATTGTACTAAATAACGATCGTTTAAATCCTTTGAAACTGTATACTAATCCTATTTTTGGAAGTCCCGAGACTTAACACCGTCTTCAAAAGTTCTGCGTCTATAAAAATATTGTGGCTTTGCAATCGTCTGTGGTTGCCACTCGAATGCACCTGTCTAGCGGGTAGTCGGTCCCACCTCAGTGGAGCGAACGTAACAAGTCGCTCAAAGCGCTCGCCCTGAAGCCTTGTGATCACTCTGCAGACTCTAAAGCAAAGCCTTAGACGTCTTATTCACAACTACAACTTGAGTTGATGCAGTACTTAACAAATATCGATTCAGTCCCTTAGATGGATATCGATACGCGAGTTGTTATTTATTGTTGATAATTATACTGTTCCACTCACTTAAACCATTCGATACATGTTTGGATCAGTTTCATTGTACTGTTATTAGTTTTATTTTCAATAAGCTATTGTCATGTAAGTTTCAATAGCAACCATTCGTTTCATTTTTACAATGAAAGTCACAAGTACACGTTATAGTTTTTTTTATGAATGGTTGCAAATAAGGTTGAAGTGCGTACTCTGTCCTCGGATTTAGGGAGGGATGGAAACGAAAATAATAAAGTGTTGTTTTTCTTTCTCATGTTAGTGTTAATAAAGCAACGTCAGGTTTGTGATCCGAGAGGGACAGAAAGTAAATAATTTGCTACTCGTTTATCATACACTCACGCCTGTATTCCCCGAAGGGTTAGGCAGAGGTGTAACAATGTACACCCACAGTTCGCCGGTATATTTAGGTCCCATGTAATAAGGGGCGAGCCTATTGCCATTAACCGGGCACAAATCCTAACTCCGAGCTGCTACTGAGAATTTCATAGAAAAACCCAATAACACTTTTTGCTCGACCTGGGAATCGAACCCAAGACCTCTAGCGTAGCAGTCGCGCTTAGGACCACTAGGCTACCGAGGCAGTTCTCGTTTATCATCAGGGGGGATATTAGAAGAGGAAATGAACTTTTCCTGTTATTAATATGGATATAAAGTTCTGGAAGAGGGCCTTGATAACTCTAAAGTGCCTGCAAATGGTTTGATTGAAAGGAATGCTTTAACTTTCACTTTAACCTAAAAGTACACTCACAGAAAATAATTGTTCAGGAAATATTTGTTTTATAAATTACATCTAAATCCATAATTAAATGTTAATTACAATTATAAGGCATATACACTTTATAGAAGAGAAAAGGGAAGCTGATAGGACGTCAAATTACTCGTCCGCATCGTTGTCAATGAGGCAAGTGCCGAAAAGGCCGGCAGCATTGCCAAGTTGTATGACAATACTGATTCTAATTCAATTTTAGCAAAATTGAGTAAGTATACTTAACAATTGAAATATTCTTCGTACATTCAAATGAGAACTGTCATTCTTTACTTATCAGGCGAATAAAATCGCTGTAACACGGTAAACATGGGCTGTCAATCTGCTAAACAAAACTTTCCCTCCACAGTACATGACGAAATTATATTGTCCGCGTACATCTTTTAAAAGTTGGAGCGCGCTCAGGTATGGATATGGCGGCGCATGGATGGATTCTTCGATAATTGAATGCTTTTATAGGTCACATCTCACTCAAAAATGTAATATCCAAGTAAAAGCTGAATTTCAGAACTGTTATGTTGCCAATGGAGTGCCTGAATGTCGCGAAGATAATATTGGTCGTCATCAAAATTTAGACAGGGTGCGAAATTCATCCTCGGGTATTCGAACGTACATAGAAGCTGCTGTGATTAGTTGACAGAATTATCAATGACCAATCACAGCAGTTTGACAATTGGTTACATACATTTTTCATTCGAGAAATGGGACGTTAGATTTATAGTTTTGGTGAAAAAAAGATATTTCCTACTAATATAACAAAAATGTCAACAAGTCATCACTCTAAAAGTTTTTCTCTTAGAATTAACGGTAACAATGTTTATAAACATAAATCTTCAGTTGATCTAGATAGATGATGATGGGGCTACGAGCAAAGTTTACGCTCGTAACTTTTATTGATCACAAGTTATCGCGGCTGAGTGTACCAGAATGGAATAATGCTGGAATTATTAGGAACAACTTTGGTTTATTTGGAAAGTTAACCAACTTGGAGTTAAAAAGTCATTCAAGCATAATTTCTATGGAATAAAAAATATTTTTTTTTTTTAAATGGTATTCAGTTAAGAGTTTATTGGGCCAAATATTTTGTGGCTTGCATAGCGGTGTGCCAGGTCTAAGCAGTACTTGGTAGGTACTAGTAATGCGGCTATAAGCAGCTTTAGACGATGCGGAAGATATTATTTTCCTTTGGTTGATTAGATTTCTTAACAAAAATATATCATTTTAGTAGTTAGATACTATATCTGTATTTAACAATTTTAAGTAACCCCCGACAGAAGAAAAGAACACACACACATACTCACACGCACACACACACAGAGACACGTCAAACTTATAACACCCCGTCGTTTTTGCGTCGGGGGTTGAAAATGAAAATAAATGCAGTAGGTAAACATTACTGTGACGGATTTTTAGATTAAATACTTACTTATTTTTACTCCATATATTTTACCTCTTCGTTTTAGCATCGAAAGAAGTTTAACAATGACTTCTTCATGAACAAGAAGGTCCAAAGTAATTGTCACATAAACGTCCAAGAGGTACAATCTTTTATACATATTTACTTCGTGTTCATAGCACATGTTCCTGCAGCTCACATTCCCGTTCACAGAATGACGCTACAATCACAAACAAAAAGCCTTACACAAGTATAGGTAAAACCTACAAAGTACAAAGCGCTGCCGTCAATTAGGAGTTGCGTCTGAACGTGCAATCGGAACTAATCCGGTCCCTGAAGACTCAAAGTTGCACTGTACGCGATTGTACAAGTATGACGGTTTTACGTCGTAACTAAGTTTGATGTGCATAATAGACTTTCATTGCAAATGTAAACGGCAGTTATTGTTTAATTGTTCGGATTTAGATTTTGTGAGGCCGATTTAAATGATGGAGAGGTTTATTAGATTTATATGAAGGATTTATTCAGAAACTGTTCGGTGTGTTGGTCTTGGGTTCGATTCCCAGGAAGAGCAAAAGTGTTATTGGGGTTTTCTATGACATTCTCAGTAGCAGCTCGGAGTTAGGATTTGTGCCCAGTTGATGGCAATAGGCTCGCCCCCTATTACATGGGACCTAAGTATACCGGCGAACTGTGGGTGTACATTGGTACACCTCTGACTAACCCTTCGGGGAATACAGGCGTGATGGCGTGTATGTGTTGTTCGGTAAAATGGCTGTTGTTATTAATGTTCGAGCTTAATAATAATACATAATGTGTAATAGATAATCTTAACAATGTTTTTTAAATTTGCTTTTGTAGGTAGGATAGCATAGTATAATATCGAATCTTGTGGTAAGTCAGTTTCCCGACAAACAACAAAATTTTAAACATAAACACACATACCATCACGCCTGTATTCCCCGAAGGGTTAGGCAGAGGTGTACCAATGTACACCCACAGTTCGCCGGTATACTTAGGTCCCCTGTAATAGAGGGCAAGCCTATTGCCATCAACTGGGCACAAATCCTAACTCCGAGCTGCTACTGAGAATGTCATAAAAAAACCCAATAACACGTTTTGCTCGACCTGGGAGTTGAACCTAAGACCTCTAGCGTAGCAGTCGCGCTTAGGACCACTAGGCTAATGAGGCAGGAAATTTTATAATGATGCGTAATTCAAAATATCCCACGAGACTTAAAATATGATAAATGATTTTTATTTAAACTACAAAGGAATGAAACCTTTACATGAAGCGCTGTCAGGAAAATTCCCTGAAGCTGTTTTTTTGTGTTAAGAATAGACGTTTTACCTATCTTGGTTCACAAGAGTAACAATAAGTAAAGTTAAGGCAAAAAACATCTTATGCAATATGAAATAGGTATGTAACGAGGCGTTTAGAAATTGAGAAGATATACAATTAGGGCCCAGATGTGTTACGAAATTTCCAACAACACATGACCAAAGCCCCACAATTAGTTTTGTAACCTAAAGTTTAAACCTCTCTCTACATTACACAGACTCGGTTTAATTTCAGGTAGATAAATGAAAACCTAAAAGTTTCCTTCGGCCGGACCTTATTATCATACTTTTAACTCAAATATTTGAGTCCCTAAGTTTATAAGTACTTACGACGTAATTTAGATGATTCGCGATAAAACGGTCTACGAGAAGTCTTGTCTGAAAAGTTTTAACTTAACATTAAGGTGCTATTTATGTAAGTTGATATTAAGAGCGAATTAAAAAAGAGTAACTTAGACTCGTTTTAGAAAAAAATCACTCATAACACAATCGATCGTAGCGCCATACCTGCTGAAAATTATGCGACGGAATTTCTGTAAGTAGTTGTCAAATTAAAAAAAAAAGAATTGAACTGTCAACAGTACACCAACACGTCGAACGTTCCAACTCGTAATTGGGTATATGACACCATTAAAAAATAATTCCAAGTCACAAGTTCACAAAAAGAATAGTTTATTTTAGCCCTGAAAACCCGATGAATTTTTAAATAAACATAAAGTTCGATGTTGCTTTGAAATCAATAAATAGTTATTGAATTGAGATGTCAAAACGGTGACGTCATCATCATGTATTGTTGTACAATATCTATGGGGGAATCGCGTTTTGACAGCTCATAAAAAGTACGTCAATTGATTAGCGGTGTCTTCTACCCAATTCCGGCAGATCGGTCGATACACAAAGATAACTTCAAATGTCAGCCGTGATGTAAAAAATATTTGATGACTTGGCACATTTTTGTCTTACATTCGCATACTGCTTTCGAATGATTAAATTTTTATCTATTCGGCTGTCAAACACGTTGATGGCGCAATAAAATCGACTCATGAACCTCCCTCCCTTCCTCTCTTCGGGCACACGGCAGCAAGGCAAGCTTCCCTCATTTGTGCTCCGGAAATGGAGCGAGACGGTTCCCGGGATTGGTACATCGCGCAGCTTCCTACTTTCGGTCCGTCCTCTTGTTTTTTTGTTACATCTTGATATTGATGACAACTTTTTAGTAAATGCGAACATGCATTTTAGCTGCTTATTTTACAATTGTTTATTGTTACTGTTCTTACGATGACAATAAAAATGATATTATAGGTAGGAAGAGCTGGAATAAGGCAGTCGGTGTTATCTTATTAACTTCGTTAGGGGCCTCTATGTAGGTATTAATTTTGCAATTTAACCTCGTGTTAGCAACTAACCCCGATTTCAGTTTATCGCTTAAGGCCCAAATCCCAACTATATCTAACAAAAATAGGTTGTCACTAATGGATGAAAAACAGTAAAAATGACTTAAAAGTACGAATATATTTTTTTAGAGGCCCTCTTAACAAAACAGCTTCATAAATACTAATAATTTTTTAATATCTAATGAATAATAAAGTGTTAGTAATTCAATTACTTAACAAATAAAAAAATATATTCTCACCTTTATTCACATACCACCACGCCTGTATTTCCCGAAGGGTTAGGCAGAGGTGTAACCAATGTACACACACAGGGGCCGGTATGTTTTTAGGTGCCATGTAATAGGGGGCGAGCCTATTGCATTGACCTTTATTCAGCCTAATAAAAAGTTGCAAATAAACATAAAATACATCTAAAAAGAAAACCAAGCCGCGAGAGCGTTAATTAGTTGTATGTTACATCAATGTTTACGACCCTGGAAAGATTAATGCCGTCTAAACTGAATGTCTACAAAGATCTAGCTTTGTGTCACGTCTCTTTGCCGCAATAATCCTTTAACAGGAGCTTAGTATAAAATCCCCTTTGAATTTTCCAATGTTTACTCGTTACCCACACAGTATAGACTACGTTCCGTTGAAAATTAAAACTTTAATTTAGTCCTCTATGGACTGATGGTAATAGGAATTGCAATCATGATAATCTCGTATTATTGTACGGGAACACAAATAGGTATACAGATTTTGCGTTTTATGATAAAAAAGTATTGCCTTTTTCCCTAAAGAGCAGTGACTTTTTTTAAACATAAGAAACTGACAATGTGTTTACATTTCATGATGATCGATTGAGTTGTTAAGGCGTAATATCATAACAAACAAAGCGATAAACTCACTGTTGCATTTATAAAAATATTGGATAGCTCTCAGAGCTATTGTAGCTTACAATTAACGAAAGAACTTTCAAAATCGGAGTTTTTAATTGCGATGATTAGAGTTATATAAAAAAAAATAACAAACAAACTTCAACTTTACTGTACGAGTATTAAGTATTAGATTACATTACTCTTAACGTGTATCCAGACAAATTTTCTCTGTACATTTACAACATGTAACGGCTAAGCTCGTCACTATTTACGATAGGCACTTAAGGCCCTGAATTAGTGTTCGTTTACCACATAAAGTGTTACACGTTGTAGACAGCGGTAAAGTCCCCTTTGAAACTTATCTTCGTGGTTTATTGCAGGAGGTTTATTATTAATAGTAGGTAAGTGTACCTATTATCTGGGATAGCATGTAAGATAACAACAAATATCAAAATATTTGTTGTTCGCGGCGATTGGCGTAGTGTTTGAACTATATTGTAATAAACAAATATAAAAACCAATATTAAGATCGAAAAAAGCTTGTAAAAATGGCGAAACAATTCTCTTGTATATATATCTCTATCTATATATATCTATCTATATATATCTATCTATATATATCTCTATAATCTCTTGTATAATAGTAATTTCATTTGTTATTATAGGTGGTGGATATTCTGTGAAAATTTCAAGTGTCTATCTATTAATGTTCAAAAGATACAGCCCTTTGACAGACACACAACGGAGTCTTAGTAATAGAGTTCCATTTGGCATCATTTGAATACGGAGCCCTAAAAAAGATTCTATGAGTACTTTGCAAAAATAAACAATAAAAAAAAAAATCCTGTGCTAGGTCTGAAGGCCCTGATAAACTACAAAATACAGGGTCTTTCCACTTTTTTACTTATTTATTAAATGGAACAAAAAACCTAAAAAGCTCGTAGGTATGTTCCACTATGCAGATATACCGACTAATCTGTATGTATAGCCCCAGCCTTTCTCCCGTAACTCAGTGATCCCTGTTTTCTCAATTGACTGGTCGCGCAAATATCGGTATAAAATCAAATCAGATCGCTTCACCGACTCTTCGATTTTTCTTCCTCAGTCGGGCAATGTGGCTGTCTGGGAACTGAAATAAAACGGCTATTTTTACTTTTGTACAAGCTTGGCCTTGCAATAGATGGACTTTAGAGTGAGTGTGGGAGAATTGAGGCCGAGTTTAAATTGTAACTCGGTGAGAAGTCGTTTTAACAAATAAACAAACTTATTTTAGAAGGAATAGATACGACTATTAATTACCCCGCATCTGAATACAAATGACTAGACTTTTATATTGATTACGACTATTTAATCGGCGCAAGAGTCTGCTTCGAAACCTATATTTTTACATAGTTTTCCACAGTAAATACGGGATGTAAAAATAAATATCACATACCCGTTAACTACGCGTAGGTATTGCCTATCAAACTAAGCGACATTGAGCAAAAATAAAAGTCCTTTACCAGCAATGGGGAGCGACTTTTATTTATTATAGTACACAATATAACGCACGCACAATACATTGATGTTTGAATCTGCACAACGGAACTCTATAACTGCATATACGTGTACTATGCTATAACAACAACAACATACCATCACGCCTGTATTCCCCGAAGGGTTAGGCAGAGATGTACCAATTTACACCCACAGTTCGCAGGTATGTTTAGGTCCCATGTAATAGCCTATTGCCATTAACCGGGCACAAATCCTAACTCCGAGCTGCTACTGAGAAATTCCAAATGGAAAAACTCAATAATACTTTTTGCTCGACCCGGGGAATCGAACCCAGGACCCCATGCTCATCAGTCGCGCTTGCGACCACGAGACCAACGGGGCAGTCACTATGCTATAACGTTACAGAAAATTGGAAACCTTGGACATTCAATATCTTCGTAAGTAGAAGCTTCATGGGAACCTTCTACTTCTTTCTTCTACTTCTTTTTTAGTAATAGACCATACCTGGGGATGGTAAAATGATGGAATTGACATGTATCTTTCGGTGTCTTTTTACAACCTTTTTATAATGACTTCGTTGTGTTAAGCTGTGTCTCCATTATAATCCAACCCACAACAAGTTCACTCTTAACTCTCGAGTCATAGCTCCGTAAACATTCGAATCAATCGAATCAAACTCGAATGCTCGGTTGGATTCGATAAGTTCTTCCGCAATTGAGTGCGCAACCCACTGGCTTGAAATAAAAGTATTGTTGTTATTCTATGAAGATGTCAATACGATGGGGACTGGGGAGCAGGTTTATATATTCTCTATTGAGTTTAAACGCCGTAATTTTATTGTGAACCAGCTGGTAACTTTAGTAGTGAATCAATGAATGAATGTTTTTATGTAACTGAATGACACGGTTTGTTTAAATTCTTGTTGCGAATACTTAAAATATTTTTTTTCTTTTCTCAAATATTTTTTATTTTTCTCGCCATGATTTTTGATTTTTTGGTACGGTCAACGAGAAAAATTTACATATCGTATAAAAAGAAACGTACGTGTAATAGCTAAGAGTTTATTTTATCTTACTTCCATTTCATATTTCCTTTGATATTCTGCTCAATAATTAGGATAAAAAAAACTGGAATATTAATTAACTTTTGCTGTTAACAGTAGCTATTTAAATTAAATAAAGTTATAGCAAAGGATTTTTATCAGTGTGTACAAGAAAGTCCTAATTTGAATATATGTCAGTGACATATTAGCATTGTGGTCAATTAAGAAGAAATAATGATACCTAAGTAAATTGGGAATGACACTTAAGTAATTTAGGAAGAGCAGGAAGAGAGATGGTTTATGGAGATATTTCTGATGGTGACGGCAACCGGTCATTATGCATTATTTACGACTCCGTTAATAATTTTATGATGATTTTACCACAAGAATTATGTAAAAATATATTTTAAAGAGAAACAAGATTGTTCTATGACTTTACTCGATATACGAGTGGCCGATTTGGTAATTCGCACCTGACAAAAGAAACGCCTGTTTGTAAAATGAAAATAATTAATCTCGTAGCTAACAGCACGACATGAAGATAGTACAGCCAAAAGTGATTTCAATTATGAATACAATACTAAAACTAGTAATATATAGAAACTAGAAAAAAATTTCGTTACAAGATCAATAACAATTGAAACGTTTCTTCGGGATTTATTGTACATTATTGCCTTGGCGCCACTGTTTTTGTTTTTTTACGGATGGGAAATCATCAAATGACTTCCCCCGCCCTGGGCGAGGCGGGAGGGAGTGTCAGACTTTTACTGACTAAAACCATCCATGTTCCTTCTTGAGCCCTTTGCGTTACGGGAGCGCGGTATCTCTTACGAACAACCCGCAGCCCTGGCATGGTCACCACTGTTGATTTTGGCTTTGGAATGGCAGTGGTCAAGAATAGAGTAGCGGGCTTGTTAAAAAACAAATGTATTTAAGATACATACCTTGTCAAATACATTTGGTTTCTTGCTAGCTTTTTTCAGGAATCAGGTACCAAAGATGCTTCACTTACATTTAAGTTTGATAGCTTTTGGAACAATACCCCATAAAACATACATAAAAACCTTATTGTCCGGTATGTCTGTCGGGTCCCGTATGTCGGGATCCAAAGCCCTCGGTCCAACAAACGCCTCTTTGACATTGTACATTTTAAAATAATGCCGGTATTGTTATACATAGGTGAGCATGTAAAATATTCATAAGGTACTAAATAAGCCGCTTGGTACACAAAGCCCCACAGCGCGGCTCAAAGTCCGCGGTTCAATAAGACAGATTTTATGGGTTTAAAATGGGTGTGTGCTGTTCGTCGTTAGTTCAGTTTATATTCATATGCGTATTTATTATGTAAAACTGGTGTCTGACGTGTTTCCATGTGCGTTTATTTATTATTTACGCTGGTTTTTGGAGGTTTTTTATTTTAAATTTAAGCCTACCTAGTAAAAAATGTTGTAAACCCAAATTGTACATAAATTATGGGAATAGACAATATTTTTCCATAAATGGCACCTCTTTGGGCAGTCTGTTTTTATACTAGGAAGGATAATTGAGATTATTTCTGCCGAAGCGAGCCTATCTACAATCTCTTAATAATTCAATTAATTATGTCAATCTAATGCAATATTCAGTTCAATGTGTTTCATTACTATCCAGCAAAAACAATTACTTCGAACAATAGGAAACATTTTGCCGTGTGTTGGTTTGTTTTTCCGATTCGTGAAGACTACTTACTGTAACTGGTTCCTCCTGACTTCCTTGTCGTAAGTAAGTAAAATATAAGGACCAACTACGCCTTTCCCTACTATAATAATGATATAGATTATTATTTCATGATATAGGTTTCATTAATAGATAGAGAGATTCGAGAGGATGGTTTATACGAATAGAACATCACGCTACGACCAACGGGAGCGGAGCAGTAACCAAAGACGTGACACCGCGGCGTATATAACCAGTGCTTTACATATTCACTTAGTTGACTTTACAACGCCCGCGGGAAGTAAGGACGAGTTCTAATTTTAGCAACACCGCGCACCGCCGCTAACAACAAAGTTTTATGTAAAAAGCTCCACAATTTACATAGCCCGCAATATATTTCATAAACGAAGGAAGAATATAATTTATAATAAAGTTTGGATGGATGTTCGACCGTAAATCATGGAGAAGACGGTGTGGTCAACCAGGAGGCTTTACAAAGAATTGGTAAGAAGTAGCTGTACCTTTTGAATTGCAACAGATGACAAATATGCGCCTAGAGAAGCCCTGCGCTTAAAGTACGGGCTATATATACTTATATTATATATAATAATAAATAATTTTATTAAAAGCTAGTGTATTATAATGTATTGAGATCTGCACTGCTATTCTTTAAAAATCTTTTTAGTGAATGAATTTAATAATTTTGGATGAAGTAAGCTTGAATTGAGGTATCAACCTGTCATCGTAGGATGACCACTCGTCTCAAATTCACTTTACCTAAACTCACGATGGAAAATTTAAAAAGAATAGTCCGGTAAGCTATATTTTACTCGTAGCTCACCTTTAAATATTTGTCAAAGAAAGCCTTATGACAAACGGTCTCGCAATAGGTACATGATTGACTGATTATGTTGACGAAAAAGTAGGTAGGGGATTCTGAATATATTGACAGATATTTCATATGTTCAAACGTTACGAGGGAGTCGGCTTTTATTTATACCAATATTTTGTTAAGAAATTGGGTCGTATAGGGAGCAATGGGGAGCGATGGGACATCGTTCACACCTCTTTGTTTGGGCCAGTTTTGTGAATGTCAATGTTTCTGTTTATTTTGATACGGGCAATATTTTGCCATTGTTTTATTTTTAGGACGGGTAGGTATAGAGGTTCTATTTGTATTTTGCTTATGTTTAAGTCATATTTAAATGAAGATTCTGACAGTTAATTGTTATAGTTTAGTTGTCACGATATATGAATTATGAAGAAAAATACTTTATCTGCAAGTTTGATATTATTTTTTATAATTATTTTTTTCGTTCGTTTTGTTTTAAGTAACTGAAAATAGACCCTGACTTGTAACGAGCATCTTAACACATACCATTACATAACACGTCTGCTACTGAAAAATTTATGATGGAAAATGTCGTAACATTTGGTTCTATCTAGAAATCGAACCCAAGGCTAAAAAGATATATATTTTTCCTACCTAATTACATTTAACTTCAATTAACATTATTAAATTCCAACCATAAATGTATCCTTTTGTATCAAATAATCAATTATCCCGCTAATTATTTCCCAATTGACTACACTACAGGTGTAAACATACAACAATCATTAAATAAAGCTAGTCGCAACACAATGTAGAACAATGTTCACACATGAACAAGTATTGGCAGTTGGTATCGGACTTCTGATAACAGTCGGATCGCAAACAACGTGCATTACGATCAACATGACGTACTGATGATGCGATTCCCAGCATACCTGTGAATGTGTGCTGGAAAATTAGTCAGAATCGTTTGTCAAATTAGTATAGTTGAGAACTAAAATCCCAGAACCGGCAGAAATTAAGTATTTTTATCACGGTTGAAACTCTGAAAAAGTTCCGACTTCCCACTGAAAGTTTTTCGCAATTATTAATAAATACTTTGAACAATATCCTCAATAACATATATTAAAACCAGCCATCTCATTTAGACGTAAATGATTAAGATACTTTTTGTATATGATACCTGAAAAAGGGGCCAGTATTTTTACTAACACGTACTGTTAGAATCCAGTTACATACCTGGTTTTGAAAAAATAATTAAACTATCGTAAAAAGTAATTTTTAGTAAAAATGATTTCTTTTTTGGAGCGAAAAATCACTGTTTTTGATAGCGCGCAATTCGCACAAAACCCAATTAGTACAGAGGTCGTTGGAACAATCAATTTGATATGAATATTATTTAGGTTTCAGCTTCATTAAGTGTACTTTTAAACCCTTTATTTCTCTATTTATGCTCAGAGCCATGGGAAAATGAAAAAATCTAGCGACACTCGTATCTTAGTCCAAAGTAGATCTTCAACTTTTTCCACGCTATCTGCCAAGAATACCTATTTCCTTTTCGAACGTAACTCCTTGCCGAGGCGGAATATTTCTAGTTATACAGCCGTACGAGAAAGCCGCAGTACGCAAGCCGTATTCAAAGAAGTTATTCGACGTGAATTCAAAGAGACGAATAAATATACGCTATGTAACGAGCAGCGGTATTGGTGTTATATCGTCAACTCAAACAGAAATTATGAATCGGAGAGATGTCTTAGTGAATGGTATTTTGAAGTTTCTTTCGTGGTATCTATCGTCTTTGGAATGAAATCGTTTATTTACTTACGTTTTTCATAGATACTCGGCAATAGGCTCTCCCCCTATTACATAGGACCTAAAATATACCGGCGAACTGTGCGTGTACATTGTTACACCTCTGCCTTACCCTTCGGGGAATACAGGCGTGATGGTATGTTATATTTATGTTTATAGATACTTGTGCTTTGATTGCGAATTTTAGACATTGGATCACGGAAACCATAAAGGCTTGTTCTTTTTAGTCAGGTACAGTTACTATACGTACAATTACACTTTTAAGGTGAAGTACATATATGTAAACAATGACGACCTTAGAATAGCGACCTTCTATTAAACAGATAATTGTAGTCCATGGTGTTAGTAACAAAATAAACTTAGGAACTATGTTAGTATGATATAAACGACCAAATCTTAACAATACACTAAATATATAGTTTTCGATGCGCACCTCTCATATACAGAGCAATGAAGTGGCTGACAACGGCCGAATTTAACGCACCCGCTGTCATGTTCAAGATGTCATTGCCGCTCCCTTGTACAATTATTTTTGTTATGACAAAAAAAAAAACCAATTTACAGAACTACATTTTATATATACAAATGATATTTTGCTTATTCTATTCCACTGCTGTGCCAACGTGCATAAAGACAATACAAATAAACTCAACATAACATTTACAACATCCCAATTATGACGCGCGTTAACGTATTAAACAATTCACACTCTACGGCGTAGCACGCTCGTAGCCGCTCGTAGCGTCGTAGCACGTAGCGACGAACTGTATTACTCGGAATCATTCGGCGTACTCGTGTTTGCAAAACAATTTCATTCGGAAGGCAAACATTGTCAGCATGAAGTAGATAGTAGTGGGTCCATTTAATGCAACACATATCAAAAGTGTTGGTAAAACGTTGCGAATTAGTTGTAGAAATCAAATTTACTTCCCGAGTTTTATGTACATTTGAAAGTTCTGTTTATTGCCAGGTGTATAGCTTCTGCACATTATTTTATCGTGTTGTCTGGTCCATAATCGTTAGCCTGCCCGAAGTTCCGAAGCAATTGGATTTTAATTGTACCTCCCACGTTTGGCAGAGCAGCATCTGCGCAATTGTATTTTATTTGTTTGATATTGAGCTAATGTTTACTCGACCGTTTCCAATTACTTTCAGTGCTCTCTTAGTGGCAATAAAGGGAATTTGCGTAATGTTCTTGATCTTTGACCTTAGTGTGTTGTACTTTACAAGATTAAGCGTCCGCTCATTCAAAGTGGGAATCGTGTGATTGCTGGCGAGTTCCTAATAGATTTCACCGATGGATCGCTTTGTACAAAAGCAGTCTAGTCATATTTTTTTAATAAGTCGATAATTAAACTCGATGAAATTAGAATAGGGATGGGATGATAGGATAAGGGCACAAATAATGATAGCAGTTAGCCACTTTCCCACAAAAACAAAAGAAGAGACGTAAATCTAAATATTTAATGAAATTTATAAATTATTATTTAAGCCTAAATTAATTGTTTTTATCTTATTTACAAAATATCATCAAGTTAAATTACTTATTGACCAAAATATGGCTAAACTACTTTTGAATAGCTCCTAATAACAAAAACATCTTCAGATTAATTCGGGCGCAACCGCGCGGTTTCCGTTGTGTTTCAACGTGTACTAAAGCGAATAGTTAATTAAAGTGAGCTTTGATTAAAACAGCAAAATAGAAAAAATACTTTCTCAGTTATAAGCTATCCTACAGCTCTCAAGGGAAATAATGTATAGCGTTATTCATAAAGGCAGCTAGAACAAAACTAGAAAAAAATAACACACGCCATATTAAAAAGAAAGGCAAATACAGGCGATAATTGTAATAATATTGTTTGCGGAGGAATTTTTTGATGCCATTTAGATTTAGTTTCTTTTTGTTTTTATTACGAATTTCTAATTTAAAGGCTGTAAATATAAATGTTAAATAATATTATAATAGGTGAAAGCTGAAAAGTAGGTCTGATATACAATTATGACGTATCGGTGAGTCACAAACCAAGCACCGCTTGTATCTTGTGACTCAGAAAGTGTTCAAACTTTTCAAATCAAGATACAGTCGCGATACATCGTCAAGTAAATGACATAATAAATAATACTGACAAACAACACAAAAGTGGCGGGGACTCCAAGAATGGGGCCAACAAATCCAAGATTGTGAGTGAGTGAGTGAGTGACATTTTGGAGACATGGCTTCACGCGTTCGTATAACACTTGTACTAACTTCGTCCGCGACTTTGTTCACGACTTTGTCTTATTTCGCTCATGTCACAAAAATGTTCTTAGACGACGTCTTTTACCTAAAACCTACTTGCCCAGGTTCGTAAGTCAAGTATTTTAAGATTTAGTCAGTGAACGTGTGAATGGCTGAATGAGTGACCTTCCTCTTTTATAAATATAGATTCTGTAGTACCTACTTGATATTGACAAAATTGTAGTCTCTTCCACAAAATTCATTCATGAAGACTTGAAGTTGACTCCCCGATTTCAGGTTTCGGTATCAACTTACACAGTCAACAACTTATTCAATGAAATCTTTCATTCCTCACTTTTTGTATATTTTCCTTGTTTCCCGATTGTTTTCCGATAAGTCTGTTTCATTTTGTTGGCGACCATTTTCGCCTTTTCGTATTTATACATTTAATTTGAACGAGTTTTTGTTATTTCTGCTTTTGTTGTCCGGTTTTGTAGCATTTTTCCTTGTGGCTATTTGTTTTCTCAAGTACCAGTTGTCCTATAAGCATAATAGTTTACTTGTTTTGCCCGCAATGCAAAGTTGCGGGATAAAAAGTACCACATGTCCTTATTATCCCAAGTTACCTCTTTGTCAAATTTAATTACGATCAGTGTTGTGGTTTAGCCGTAATGAGGTAACAAACACAGACAAAGTTACTTTCTCTTTTGCAAATATATGTATATCTTTGTTAATGAGAGTTTTGTTTATATACCAAGAAAGTTGCTATTACCCTCACTCGTGATAGAGATCCTAACTAACCATATCACTGTATCTTTACATAACACAATAAGAAAAGGGCGCTTTTCGATCAAATAAAAATAAGTAATTTAATTAGTTTTATCACAACATAAAACATTGTACGCCCCGACAAAAAACCATTTTATTCAACGCGAGACGTTAAATTTTACGATGCCGTTGAGACAAGAAATATGAAATGAGCAGGTATTTGTATTAGAAATATTAGAACGAATTAAAAAAAAAAGTTTAATAGTGAGACAGGTAGGTACTATAGAAAGTTGCTGGTTAAGCATATCAAGCCTTATTTTGTATAAATATTCCTAAGAGATAAACTTAAAAAAAATTAAAAACGTCTTGACAGTCCGCCACGAGGCCGTACAAGACGTATTTTTCTTCAAAAAAATAAAAGATGAGATTATAATTCCTTTAATTTAATAAACTAAAAGAAAAGTGCGCCTTTCAAGTTAAGTATAAGTACCTATCTACCTATTATTCATTTAAACGTTTCACTTAATACTATACAGCACACAAGTACATGACAGTTCTTATTCTTCATCATCGATTTCCAAAACCTTAATACACCGATAAAACTTATCGATTTTATCTACATTCTATAACACCCCTCTCCGCTAATCCCTAATTTTACACCTATAGAGTAGGTCGTTCCTTTGACGGCCGCCAGAGGGCGCTCGAGCTTCAAGTGCTAAACAAAACGAGGGTATCCATGTACAAGGTGGCATCTTCGATATCATCTCAAGATGCTGTGGCCGCGATATTTTTTCAGTGACCCACTTTCCCGCGATTTTTTTAAGCAGAGGCCAAATTGTTTCGTCGCGGAGGTTCGTTTCAGTGAGTTATGTATGTGCGTGATGTGGGATTAAAAGAGGTAGTAAATGGGTTTTTGTTGTCTGTTCTAATGCTTCACAATGTAGGGGAAGCGCTGGAAACATGTTTATGTAAAGGTGGACTTTCTTTAGACTTTATTTCGGCTGGCTGGAAGCTATCAACAATGCCGATTTGTTTATCCAAATCATTTCCAAAATACATTGACTGCACTGTCGGGACTATTTAACGAAATTATTTGTCAAAATTTTGGAACTATAGATAAATGTATCATATAACCTTTGACTCATTTATGGAAAACCCAATTTTGTGTACATAATTAGAGTATTGATCTAAACCAACGTTGACAATCAAAGGTTCAAACAAAAAAAGATTTTACATGTATCGCTTTTGTATTCAGCTGTCCTCGCTGGAGGGGATTTTTGTAAATGTATTTTATATTTTAATCAAGGCTTCGAGCGGTGCCCGTTTTTAACTCGCCAAAACCAGCTGTGTTTTAAGTGACGTTGGCACAGAGAGATAAAACATACTTTGAATATTGTTCTTTGAAAAAGTTTCAATTCATGCTCCGCCTTTTATGTGTGTCTAGTTTAAAAATATGCTACAGAATACTCAGTTTAAAAAAAAACGTGTGCTTTCCGAAATAAAGTGAAACCCAGAAAATAGTCAGAATGTACCGTTGAAATGTTACAAATGCATAATAATGTACCACCATAAACAAATGAAGGCTTTCCATTCATAATGGAGTATGGCTTGTCATACAAGCCCGATTCCCGGGTGTCGCTCAGCGCGGCTTGACCCCCGCTGACCCAAGGTCGCGCTTAGCTATTGTCGCTCGTCTTTTGTTCAAGCGAGTCTCACACGCGCGATTATGTGAGAGAATGTTTGTAGGTCAACCGGCTATACCACCTACTTTATATAAAAGCTCTGAACTCTTCGAGACCGACTTCCTTTTGGTTTTGAAAAGGAAGCAATGCGGTTGTTACCGGTGAAATGGAAGGCAGCGTATTATGTATATGAAAAAGCCTGCTTTGAATATTTAACATCTTAGAGAAATGGGAATGTATAATCTGGATGTGGAAATGTTTTCATGTGAATATTCTGGTGCCATGTATATATTTCATGATACTGTATTTTTATAAAAATAAAGTCAATTATATGATTATTTTTTAGTAAAAGAAATATCATGATATCTCGCTGTCTTAATTTCATCTTTTCTGTAAACTAATTGTTAACTAGCGGCTTTGTTAAAAATGTGTCATTTTTTTCATTCTGCTAAAAACAATATTTATTATTTTGTTATTATACATAGTTTTCGATTCAACAAAACTCCCAACGTAGAAAATATCGGAATGCTGACACTCGATACATCGCGAGTGGCTCTCGAGTTCGCAAGTGATTACTGTTCACTCGACGCACACCACTCGCCGCCACTCGATGACTCGGAACGACTCGATTACTCGATCGGCCCTACTAGTAAACCCACAGCTATTGGCGACGTTTTATTAGAGGCTGCAAGAGTCGTAAAACGTGTGACTTTATTGATGTAAATTGTGTGTGTTTGTGCCAATTTCAAAATGTTCCTTAATTTGGGTTAGTTTTACCAAAACGAACGAACCCTGATACAATTTTTTTTTCCATTTTTGCGATAACTGTAATGATTTTGGATATGGAACTGTTATTTCTAGTTAGAAATGCAATACATTGGCATATTTGATCAGTTTGAGGGTTAGTGAGTGGGCTGTTTTAGTAAAACTAAGCTCGAGTGATCGAATGTAAACGTACGTTCTATTTTTCACGTTACTTTAAATCGAAAATAAACTTGCGTAAGGTGTATGAAATTTATTTCTCTAAAGAATGTAATACTGCGACGCAAGTTGTAGGCGTCAAGTGAGTTATTAACAACTTTGAAAGCAAGCAACTATGCAGTAACTTAACTCGCGATATTACAGTCTTCCTAAGAAATACGAAGAAGTCGACGCAGTGAATGACGGATATGTCGACGTAAAACCTCAATTTCAATAACTCTCGCGAATTTCAGCGTTACGTGTACTTGTTAGAAGGAATAAAGTCGATTTTAGTGCTCAATAATAAAAAGAAGTTTATCATTTGTGTGCGTCGAATTGGAAATTTGAAACGAAGTGATAAATAGTAAAGCCCCTCGGACGAGTCGCTCTACGAGTGGCAGCATTTCATTCACTAGACTTTGTTCTTGAGATCGAATAAACCCATTCAAGACTATTTTTAGAGGTTGCGACGAGACTTTCCACGAATGTCTGGAATTATATTAAGTAAAACTCCCAAAATAGCTGGGATAAGTCTAGTGTTGTAAGGTTCTATTAGGAAGGTGTTAAATAATGAATAGACATTTAGAGAAAAACCGGCAAAATACGAATCAGGCTCGCTCACGATGGACTCCATAGCACTTATATTTAACACTATATGCAAGGCAACACATCTTCTTATTTTTTGTTGTAATTGTGGCCATAGTCATACACGTTATGAAAATTTCAATTCTTAACCTATTACGGTTCACGAGAAACACCTCGCTGACAAACAGACAGACGGTCAACGGAGACTAAAATGGTCTCATCGGCGTTCGTCAGGTACGAAACCCTAACAAAACGCTATAGCGGAGCCGAATTATATATTTTTAAAAATAAAATTTAGGTATCGACATAATAAACACACACGACGACACGGTTGGCGCAGTGGCCGAGCGATCGACTGCTGCGCTGCGTGTCGCGGGTTCGATTCCCGCACGGAACAAATATTTGTATGACCTACAGATAGTTGTTCCGGGTCTGGCTGTTTGTGTATGTGAGTTTATATGTTTGTAAACGCACCCACGATACAGGAGAAATTCCTAGTGTGGGGCAACGTTTTTATTAAAAAAAAAAAAAAAATAATAATAATAATGTGTTTATAATAACTCGAAATAATAAATGTGTTTTCTTTTTTCCCAGGTAAGCACGACAGCAATGCAGATTTCGAAACAAGTACGTAGAATTAACATAACGAGAGCACAGAATTCGATGGCAGCCATTATCGAAAATGATTATTGAAATAAATAATGCAAATGGAGGTCCTATATATTATTTTATTGTTGTATATTGTTATAAAGTGAAGGGGAAAATACCTTTTCTTACACAGAGAAGGCACGATCATTGATCACGACCGCACTTGCTCAAGGTGGATTGGTGATTTCAAACTTCTAGGTTTCCTCACGATTCCTTTAAATACTCCCTTTCCTCCTTTAATATTTCCTTTAAATATATAACTGCCTCGGTAGTCTAGTGGTCCTAAGTGCGACTGCTACGCTAGAGGTCTTGGGTTCGATTCCCAGGTCGAGCAAAAAATGTTATTGGGTTTTTCTATGAATTTCTCAGTAGCAGCTCGGAGTTAGGATTTGTGCCCGGTTAATGGCAATAGGCTCGCCCCCTATTACATGGGTCCTAAAAACATACTGGCGAACTGTGGGTGTACATTGGTCCACCTCTGCCTAACCTTTTGGGGAATACAGGAGTGATGATATGTTATGTCCTTTAAAAACAATCACATATCCTTTTCCAAATATAAACTTAGAAAGTAAAAATAAATTGAAAAAAACACGTTGGTACTTGCTCGGTATCGCCAGTATGAGACTACTAGGCAATCACATCGTAGAACATATTGCAATAAAAATATTTGAAAAGATCACGTGCATGTAGAATCTTTACAAATTAGGTATATAGGCTATTTCAGTTCCCACATAGGCTACAAATGTAAAGAGAAGCATGAATGAAGCGAAGAAAAAAATATTTTTACGCTCAAGTTCTGTTGAGTAGCGTTGCAATTAGTGCAACGGCCGCGCTAATGATAGCTTCACCGCCATCTTAATTCGCACCTCGCATTACAAAATGGCGGCCCTTCGCAAGCACACCGCCATTATGCATCCACTCGCGAATTTCCAGAAAATATGACGGAACTTTATGAACCTCTTGAATATTTATAACGTTACGAAACCCATCTCCGACGACCTTTGAGCGAATAGGGATAGTTAATTCTCGACGTTCAACGGAATAGTCCGATTCGATTGGCTTAATTGAATTAATTACTATTTCACTGTGAGTCCGATTTAATTGTCTTTTATTTCCTTGAGAATCGTGGCCGCTTTTGTTGATAGCAATTATACGTGTAAGTAATCCTTTGGATTAATGAGCGGTGTTCGTATAATTTACTGTGTTTGGGTCGTGCTTCGTGTTTTTTGGTATATCTTTTTAAATGTGTGTTCTTGTTACGAAATACGTTTGTTAAGGATGGAAAAATAAACTGCCTTTTTGGAACATAAGTTTTTTAAACAATACAGTAATGTACGGTTAACAAAAGTGATAACTACCAAGATCGTCTAATATACTTGAAGTTTTCTTTGAAAGCGGTGGTCGTTTTTAAATGGACTTTAATTAAATTAATATACTGTTCATTTTCTATTAATTAAAATAAATTTAATTTAAAAACATCTAACGGTTTTTAAAAAACGTTGAGTTTATTAGAAGACTCTGGTTACTTATCTCTTTTGCTGACTCTTTTTAATTAAGTCATCGTTAGTGTTTTGTCATAGATACCTATCTACTAGAGCTTTACACCTTTGGCTTAATATCGAATGGCTTTCCCAAACTCGAACAAAATATGTTTTACATAAACAAAAATTAATTATAACATAATTTATTCGGGATGGCTCTCGCTATCCTCTTCCTAGCCATGCTCAGGTGTAGGGGAAGGGATAAAGAATACAAATCACTGTGCTTACCTTTGAACCATATTAATGGTGTTTGACTAAAATGTAGACATTTGTATTATCGTAAATTCTCACACATTTCTCTGTGAGTAAAAGGATCCTTTTTTTTACAAAATTAATAACTTACCAGAAAAGCTAAGTACTGCTAAAACAAGCCAACCCACAATCAAAAAATTAATTTGAATAATTACGCCAAACCTGTTTAATGTGCCAAATATGGTATAGGTTTTAGGACCTGCCTGATCTTTAGCTTAGCTTGAAATTAATCAGAAATAATATATAAATAAATATCCGAAATCATTACAATTAGGTACTTCGAAAATTTTTAATGTAAGGTACATCTTATTGACAGAATTAAACACAAATAAGGGTGTACACATACATCATGGGAATTAATGAAAAAGGCTTTCTGTTGAACTCACTTAATTTCGAAAGAAAGAGAATTGCGTAGATCGAACGTAGGATCTTATCAGTACAGATAAATGCTACCACTTAACCCTTTTCTTTTAGGTAGATGGATTATTTTAGCAGAAGCCAAACTATTATAAGTATTGACCTATACTCATTGACCTTACCTCTTATGTACCGTTTTTATTTTGTGAAAATGCTTGTGCATTGGACCTTCAGAATCGTTAGTGGAACGTACTACTGCAAAAATTTCCGACTCATAGCTTCTCTTATAAATTCATAAGTTTCAACGCTCCTTCGAATAATTATTTCCAGTTAAATAAATAACTTAAAAACTTGTAAGCTGGACGGAAAGTAACTCAATTGTTATTAAAACGGGTCATTCTTATCTCTTCTCGCGGTGTCGGTCCTCCAGCATTACGATAATAAAACAAAAGAAGTTGGAAATTAAACTTTCCTGAAAATATAAGGAGCGATCCTTTTGTCGGCATAATCGAGGGGCGTGGCGGGTCCCGATCTTTACTCCCGACCCTAAATTATCTCGCTTCAATGGTTCCAGATAAAGATTAAACTATTAAACGAACCCTCGGAACCTTTCTTAGTGTTTCATAACTTTTTTTTTGTCCTTAATAGCTACCTGCCAGGGTTTTTTTTTAAATTACGAACTTTAAACTTTGTGGCTTTTTTATCTGTTTTAGTCGTATTTTTGCGGACGAAATCTTTGTGAAAGTTTTAGTGAATATTAATTATCTAAGTATCTATCTTATATCTTAGCTAAAGAGCCGACACTTGAATTATTTTCTTCAAAGGAATTTCTATATTAGCTTTACTTGAATTTACACTGTATTTCAGTCATGTATATATGTAACAATGTACCACTATTCGCATGTCCATCCATAGTATGACTCCGCTCGTCTGAAAGTGAAGAGCTGCATACCTACAATGCTATCCACTTGATATCTTAGTCACATGTAACGACACAAACTGGACTATGTTCAGGAATTTAGAACATCGAAGCTCACAAGCCACTCGACATGCCATACGAGTAGTACGGTTCACACACTGATGATCTTTCCAAATGTTAAAATTGAATCGTGTACGATTACCAAATTGGGTAGATGAGACTATTAAAAAATAATCCCGAGACACAACTTCACAAAAAAAACCAGTCTATTTTAAATGTTTTAAATAACTATAAAATTAGATTTTAGTTGCTTTGAAATCAATAAATAGTTAGTGAATTGAGATGAGAAAAAAGGTTTTGTATTGTCATGCAAAATCTATGGGGGAATCGCGTTTTGATAGCTCATAAAAAGTATGTCAATTGTTTAGTGGTGCCAACTACCCAATTGGCAATAAGTGAGCACCATGTATCTATTAACATAATTAATTTAATCCATTAAAACGCCTATTAATGGCTTAAGTGAAATAATTGTTTTGATTTGACACTTTGACTTTGACATACAACCAGTAATTTGAAGTGAATGGTTCACAGAGAGACAATACGATGGATATCATAAAGGTCTATATTCCATTCGTTTTTTTTTCTTTCATTGTCCGCTTTCCGTCCTTTTATCGATTGTGAACAACGTAACAGATCTCTTGTGAATGAGACTATAGACGTTGGAATCTGCAGGGTATTCAACATTTTATAATTTCTTTTTTTTGCGACATTAAATGCTTGTATTGTAGATCCCAAGGAAACTTTTTACTAAATTGAACCCTATATTACAAAAAATACAAGAGAAATATTGCATCCAAACCAGTTTAGCCGTTGTGATGAGACGGGAACAAACATACCTAGAAAGAAAATGGTTCTAGATTCAAAGTGGTGTATTTTCAAAGTCGTCTATTTTCTCTAGCGTTGCTAGGGTTTTTATACGTAAAATACGTTTTACGAATGAAACTAACCAACAATAAATAATTATGTTATTCCCTATTAAGTGCACACGTACCAGTTAAATTAGTTACCGGATCTAATTAGCTCTAACTCGATCTGTTCATACTTGAGTCGAATCTGATTAGCGAGGCGATACGTTGAAACCGGATGATTCTGCCGCCACCAGATGGCGCTACTCACGGAGCTGCAATATAATTTATTACATTAACTACTGATATCCTGTTTTAGGATGTTTATTGCATACAAATAGCACTCCAATATAAAATATTTATATTATTATGATAGATAAACATATTTGAAACTATTTATTACAATAAACAATAATACGATTAATAAATTATGTCACGAACTTTAACTTCCCGCTGATTGATTTGTACCAAGAGAATATTTTTTTCATAATACAAGGAGATTATTTTTCTGAATTAAAAAGTAGATGCTCCTTTTATGTTGCACAGGTACGTATTAACATGTAATGAATTATTTCAAGTATCTCAACCAATTGTTGGCACAACTGCGTCACACTGACTGCAAGTATTTCGTAACGTATGTAGCTAATTACTCATTATGTCAAAAAGTAAGTGTCACCTTTGTGTTGTGGTGTCCGTAGTTTCGATTTTTACAAAAATCTTACAAAAATATCGACCCAGCTCACTTTCATCTAAAATAATTATATCACAAGCCTTTATCTAAGCAATGTCGTTGGCAAACATCATTGTCCTCCTAAAAATCATCCCCCGATAGAATTGGACATAAACACATGTGATACGAACGTAAACAAACATGTGGATGCAATATCTCGGCAATTACAGGCGAGCGCCGATCTCCAATATCCGGCGAGCACAATCAAGATGGCCGAGCTTCCGACGGCCATGTTGCTACGTCGCACCGATACACCAATTTGTTTACACCCTGTATACTATAAGTTTTTAGTCTTAATATGAGGGTGATACTAGGTAGGTACGTTTTTGTATTTAGAACACTCGGTGTACAACAATTATTTTTTAAATATGGCCAATAATTAAAAACCTCATTTTTAATTTGGCTCATTGCCAAGAGTATCACTTTTACTATAGTATATTTTTTTTATTTTTGTTTATTAAATTGTGCACACAAATTCCAAATTTTAAATGATGTGGAATCGTTCTTGTTGGCAAGTTCTTTTGTGAACATATCTTATGTAGTAAATATTCTTTTGGTTACTATTATGTAAGCCCAAGTGATTAGATGACATGGAATACGACGTAAATTATTTTTTTCTTAAATCGATTACCTTAAAAGCATAATTTCAGAGAACACCTTGTGGAAAAATGCGACCATTCAAGATAATGACACAGACTTTATAAGTAGAAAACACTTACAACCTACCACTAACCTATATTTAAACTGTCTCTTATGGCGTGTCTCTTGGATGTAACAGGCGTTATAGCTTCAAAGAACACTTTTACGGTAATAGCTGGCTTGTAGAGTGAGAGAGTAGAGTGGGCCAAGCAAGAGCGCGGAGTAAACGGAGCATAAATGATAATCCGACCGATTTTTAAATGTAAAATATCCATTTAGTTGGAAGCCTTTTTTATTATCAATAATATCAGTCTATTATTATCCTACAGCCACAAAAGCTTTTGGCCAAAGGCTTGTCAGACGAAGAAACCAGGGGTATTGATCACATGCTCAAAGCAGATTACGACTTCAGACATATATTAATTTTAAGTCCCGGTTTCGTTACGACATTTTACTTCCCCGATATCAGTGATGTCTAAGATATACATAGAAAGTATATACCTATGAATTAAAAAAATCACAATGGTACTTGCCCGATATCAAAACGACAGCCTTATACATCAGAGGCGGGCGCTATGACCATTGGGCCATGACAACTGAAAAAAAAATATAAATGCTATATTTTGCATTTGAAAATTGACTGAGTATCAAATATTTTTGTTGCGCTCATGCTAGGCTCTCAAGTAAAGAGATGATTGAAAAAGGTGACTTGTTAAAGTCACGACGTTCTCGACTCATCGTCGGGTTTCATCCGGCATCAGTTTCCATTTTGTTCAAGGTTCTCGGGAATATGATATTTCTGCGCGTAGAAAGTTGCGACTACTTTTATGAGTTAGTGTTCGAGATGGGGTTACTTTGTGCTAAGGGTTTTGTGTTAGGATCAGATGCGGGCGGTTGGGATAACTTACATGTTGTTATTACTTGATAAAGTATACATAAAGGTTTCTATATTCTTGTAGTTTTTTTGCATTTTAAGAAAGATAAAAAACTTGCTTGTTTTCTACAAAATATCCACAGATAAAATTCGGTAAGCCTTTACATAAAATGCATTAGAGAGACTGTAAATGTCTGCATCACTCTACAAAAACAATTACTTAGATGTTCTTAAAAGAGATAGAAACAAAGCTGTCTCATTTACTCCAAACCTTTAAAGGATTAGTTTATAGGTAAATATTTCAAAGATAGTTCAGTCTGGGGGCCTTCCGCCGCAGAGCTCCGCATCGCCTACGGCCTACCTATATAAGTGTTATTTGTTATTTTGCCCTCACCTGACCCATTGTTTAACATTCACAGAACATACATTTTCTTTGCTTTCCTTTTTTGGGCATTTTGTTTGTGGAAAACGTGTATGGTTAAGGGTTTGAAATAACACCCAAATCATACTGAAAGCATAGAACATAAAAATAACATTTTTATAAATCATTATAGCCTTCAAATAAAAATGAGAAAAAGTTTGGTATTTCTAAATTGCTTAATTTGGGTATGTTATCTATACTAATATTATAAAGCTGAAGAGTTTGTTTGTTTGGTTGAATGCGCTAATCTCAGGAACTACTGGTTTGAATTGTGTATGTTTGTATTGAATAGACAATTTATCGAGGAAGGCTATAGGCTCTATAACATCACGCTATGACCAGTAGGTGCGGAGCAGTAATTAAAGACGTAACTTAATGTGGGTGATAAAACTATGAGGACGAAGTCGCGAGCAGAAGCCAGTTTAATATAATATATCTTTCTAAGTTCTTTCTACCATTCTTCTCGCAGCACTAGAAACACTAGACAAGAGCACCTTCCTGATATCCACAAACACATTACAGCCCGATTTGGTGTCCAGTAAAGCATAATATAGACAACATTAGCTATGCAGATACAAAAGTAAAAGAAAAAATGCTTCCCAACACGTCACAAATACTATCACACTCATGTTTTCCTTTAATACAGAGCCAACAATTCAGTAAAACTCAAAACACAACTTCGTTAGCTGTTCTGTCGATCAATTTGGTACCCTCTCGGTGCGCGGTAACAAAATCCTATGAGAGACTGTAAGCTGTGGCGCTCGCTGGCTTAACGTGATGCTGCAACGTTCCACCGTCAACTATGTACAAAAGTTTGTGTACTTTCATGATGTGCTTATGGAGCTAAAGCTTGGAGTTTCAGTTTGTTTGTTGTATGAAAAGCTATAGGTTGTTTAGCCTGGAAAAGTGATGTTGGATTTTTTCCGTAAATAAGTGAATTACATACCATCTCGCCAGTAATGAATACAGAAATGATGGTCCATTTAGGACGAAGGGTTAGGCAGAGCTATACCAATGTATAACCACAGTTCGTCGGTATGTTTTAGGTCCCATGTAATAGGGAAGGGGCGCAATTACCCATATGACGACTGTTAACGCAGTGGCTGAACAATATGGACTACTGGTAGTTGTTCCAGGTCTGTTAGTTTGTATATGTGAGTTTATATTTTTGTAACACATCTATTGGAGATAATCCGAGTGTTGCCATGTTATTTTGATCGAAAAAGAAAACAAAAAACCTACTGTGCACCATAATCGACCGAAACAGTGCTATTAGAGAGTTTACACCACACGAAACCTTATATAAACTTTCAAGGATATTAATAAACCGATTTTAATTAAACTTGCTACGTGTACACATAAGTGTAAAGAGATAGTAGAGAATATTAAAAAAAAAAGAATTTTGAAACCATAAATAAATAAAAACGAAGAGCGATTTAAAGTATATTTATTAAAAAAAACTTAACTACCTAAACTACTAACTTACTTAGGTAGACTGGTAGAAAATGCCTAAGGCATTAAGTCCGCCTTTGTACGGTGTATTTTGTTTTACATTTGTGCATAAAGCTTTAATAAATAAATAAATAAAACTCTCTAACCATTGTTTTTTATATTTATAGTTTGTTGGAAATACCGTGTCGTGTTAACGTTCTTAATTTTTGATGACGCAGGGAACGAACACGAGTCTAATATAAAATAAACGTGACTATGTGATGTATGGTACCGAGGTTTTGCGATTAGTGAGACCTTTTCCCAAGTGGCTGGCGTCGGTTTTCAATGTTACCAGGCGTTGCTAAATCTAATATGTAACTCAGAGTGGCAGATTGATCGATAGAACAAGATATTTCGAACCCATGGAGAAGACGCAAATTGATACTGACGGTGCCACAAAAGGGTCAATAGGCGTGCAGGGATGAAAAGTTTAAAAGGTATTTTAACGTTAAAATAATATAGTTCGTTGCCAACAAGGACTCTAATCTTTTACAGACTATTATTTTGACGTTAAAATCCCTTTTAAAGTTTCGCCCCCATTCAACCCTGCATCCCTTTTCAACCCGTTATACCCGTACTTAAAACTTAGATGGAATGATAATAATATCTAAAACAGAAGTACTTATGTAAGAATCGTAGCATATGATATACAGTTGTGTCTGCCTATCCTGTCGTAAAAAGGCGTTATGTAGATGGTACACATTTGGTGTTTGTTTCACAAGATACTATTTTACAGAATAGAACAAAGGCCCTAGCAAACGTTACCTTTTAATTGATTTTTGATTTGGCAATACCTACCCGTTTCACACTACCTGTAGGATTGGGATGGTTGGCGCTCCTTAGGGAGGCCTACGTTCAGCAATGGAGGACGGCTGTAGGCTGACATGATGACCCGTTTTACACGTAATATTATTTAATTGTTTTGTTCAAATCCATGGCTGTGCTTCTCGTATAAAACTGAACCAAAATATAGTCATAAAATGGATAGTTGTAATTCCATCTCTAAAATAAACGCGATTATAAATACTTTTAAGTTAACGCGTTCAAGCTTAGCCTAAAGTAACCGATTTGGCCGCAACGCTATATCGACATCTAACTTTCATGATAAACAAAAATAATCCCCAATAGGTACAGGTATATTCTACTAAAACTTTGGCTGAATATCCAAGCAAATCCTTGTCATAAAATATTTACCTGCAGCTTACGAACAAAGTTTATATATCGGAATTTCTGGCTAAAAATGTAGGTACATAACGGATACTAGTGTCTTCATAAAAACATCATTATTGTGTGCCATTGTTGTTGGAAACTAATCTCGGGGCGATTGCTTACAACAGCTGTTTGTGAAACTTTGCTGTTGTATCAATAATGAAGCTTAGATCTGCCAAAACAAGGCAACCCACAGTCCAACCTCTAAAATTATGCTTAGAATAGATTTCAAATTTCTTAGAAAAATGAGAAAAGAATTGGCGTTAACCTAGGAGTGCTTCCAGTACTTACCTAAGTACATGAGATTATTAAAAAGTAAGGGTCTTGTAAATTAATTCTCCGAGTAATACTTTGGCTTGTCGAGTAAAATACTGCTAAGCCCCTTGACGTCCTCCACGCGAGACTTAGGCGCTTGTTTACATATTTACGACCTACAGCGTACACACGGTTTCAAACACCAATTAGATAAATATCTTGATATAAATTTAATATTTGCTACAGAAGTAAATAAACTGTTCAGCTCCGTGCCAAAATAGGTCACCCTATTTCTCTTCATGGAGGCACGGGAGACACGAGAATAGCTCATGTCGATACGGAAAGATTAGCAAGATTGGTTGTTATTGGGGTAGATTGATACGTGGGCTTATACTCTATGCGTATCTTCATCTGAAGTATTGCATCTCGTAGATAACAAAATATGTAAATAAATTGTGCACACTTTGTAATTTAATATTTTTTTTAAGTTTTGTGTTTCAAAACAAATCAAACACTAACATAATCAAGTACTAATCTTACAAAATAATTCGTAGATTAAATTATATCGCTCTCCTTTTTATAATTTCATGTAGATATTGTAGGTACATTTATATGGAACGGCAAATTTAAATTTTTATAACCTACGTTAAATCACCCTATGGGGATCTAGAATTATATACAGAAACTACAATGTAGCTAGCTACACTGTAGTTAAACTCACCCAATCTAAATTGGGTGAGTTTCAATCGAAACACAGATGCTCCATTACGTGTGTTTATTATAAACAATTTGATACTGAATACAAATCTAATCACACTTAATTTGTTTTTCTCTTGAACACGTTGGCCACATTAGGAATTTCTCCTGTATCGTAGATGCATTTACAAACACATAAACTCACATACACAAACAGCCAGACCCGGAACAACTATCTATAGTCTAGTACTCTAGTCTGCGGTGTAGTACTAGCTTCTGCACGCGACTTCGTCCGCGTCAATTTTGATATATTATTCCGCGGCAACCGTACATTTTCCGGGATAAAAAGTATCCTATGTGTTATTCCACACTACAATCTATCTCAATGCAAAATTTCATGAAGATCCGTTGAGCCGTTTAAGCGTGAAAGAGTAAAAAATATTCATTACAAACTTTAACATACTTAACAAACTTTCGCATTTGTAATGTTAGTAGGATTATACTCGTAGTAGGATTTATGCCTAGTGGTAGGGCTGTAGACACAAAACCATGGTAAAATTTTCATTACGATGTCCTCTCCACTCCGTATAGTAATATCCAGAACGCAAATTTTCAGGAACTACAAAATGCAGTCGGAAAATCTGAAATGTTATGAAAACATTGGATGTTATTAGAAACATAATCTTGTATTGTCTTAAGATGCCGCTATATCTGAATGTGGGATGCCGGCTGTCGTGAATACAATGACTGATATTGTGTTTGATCAGCACACACATCACATTGATGCAAGCAGAATAATATTATCGTAACGTTGCATGATCAATCAGGCTTAGTTTGTACTTGTATACACACGGATTACGGTACCTAAAGACAGTTTTAAGCCGTAATTTCATCGTCGTAAAGTTTGGATTGGGTTGTGCAATTAACAATTGTATTAGAATTACGGGAGCAGCTGCTTGTTGCCGAATGTTGTAAAGGTACTCTTCGATGGGTTTAATTCTAAAAAATCTAGTTCGTTTTGGTAGAATTAAACCCATCGAAGAATTTCACCGTTCGAATCCGTAATACAATATTAAATTAAGTACGTCATATTAACTCAATACGTCAAATGTGTTACTTTACTATCAGGCAATAACGTACATCCAAATCGCTTGGAAAAGATGTGAAAGTGTTACATATCAATATAAGTACTTAAGTGCCTCGTTAGCCTAGTGGTCCTTAGCGCGACTGCTACGCTAGAGGTCTTGTGTTCGATTCCCAGGTCGAGCAAAAAATGTTATTGGATTTTTCTATGAAATTCTCAGTAGCCGCTCGGAGTTAGGATTTGTGCCCGGTTAATGGCAATAGGCTTACATGGGACCTAAACAACCGGCGAACTGTGGGTGTACTTTAGTACACCTCTGCCTAACCCTTCGGGGGATACAGGCGTGACGGTATGCACAATTACTTCCTTCAATGGGACAAATTTTGACATAGATTGGTTGATTTTAGCAGCACTTAACCCATTGTGTAGTATATTCTTATCATTCGGCAAGAATCAGCAACAAATGCCAACTCATCGGAAAATCTATTTGATATATCGATCTTTTGAAACTCTTATCTTGCTCCCAAACTAACGTGCTTGCTAGCGGATATGACGTCATTTCGTTCCCGGATACCACGGAACCCTTCGAGCAGGCTGATAAGACCGACCGTTCTCATAGACTGCCGATTCATCCCTAATTTGATCACACCAACCCGAGGTAAATATTTGTTAAAATACCGTCATCATCTAAGTGATGGGGGTCGCAGTATTTTGTCTATGAAGGGGCGAAGCTGAATGTTTTAGTATTTATAGAAAGTTCTATTGAAATTCACACGGTAAACTAATATATTTCTCGCTCCTTATCAGCCTTTTCACTGTTGCCTTTGTATGAAATTGTCAATTGATTTTCCAAATAAGTACACTTCTATTCAGTACTCGGCTTTCCTTAGAGTTTATTTTAGAAACATCCGCATTTAAGTCACATATTATATCATCCATTAGTCAGTAACGAAAATGTTTTAAATTAATTTTAATTTGTTTTCATTTATTGCGGACAACGGTGATCCATATTTTGTTAGTATTACAAACAGCGTAAATTCTAGTGTTAGTTACATTGTTATAAAAATAATTAAAAGACCAAGCAGGGAAATACGTTTCCTACCTAATCAACCTCCGCACAAAATGCCTAATAATTGGAGTAGGTATACCTTTTCGCCACAGCTCTCTGTTTTACATGTACTTATATATTTTGTGGCAATACCTACAAAAAGATTTTCTAAATTAAAAATATAGCAAAAAAAAAGGAGACAAAAGTAAGAAAACTGTTCACTTAATAGACCATTTAAATATGCAATACAGTATACAAAATACACCTTACAAAGAATAAAATTAAATCACTTTATTTTAATGAATGCACAGCAGCCGCAGCTGTGTTACACTTATTTTCTTTTTTTTTCATATAGGCCATCACTATCTTTTTCCTTTATTTTCTTCTTTGTTGAATCGAGCACACACTGGCACAATAGAAAATATATGAGAACTGACACTTTTATTTCCGACTTCAGCGTAACAATGGTAGGGTTGTGCATAATATTATTATGTTAGAAAAAAATACACCGAAGAATGAACACCTCAGTACACTTAAAACTTTTGACGCTTAATTAATACTAAATAATTAACGCTTAACCAATTATGAACCTTAAGGACCCGTCTATTTAATTTTAAAATCCAATGAATAATTATTAATAAAAAAAGGTCAATTTAAACTAATCGTAGCTTAATTTCAAAAAACGAAGTGCTGTTAAAACGTTTATTACAAAAAAAATATAAGACTCAATGGATTGAGTCTTATATAAACAATTCACAAATTTTCGTGCTAATTCAAAAAGTACTTGTGGACAAGTACTTTTTGAATTAGCACAAAAATTTGTCTGTGAAATGATGTTGCAATTTGCAAATCATGATAAATTACCGGTTTCGTTGCGAGGAAGCTGAACGATTCATTAATTACTGCTCCGAGTGTTGACTGAACACTTGAACAGATTTGCCAATTTGAGGTGCACTTTATGCAGATGTTTTTATCAGCTCGTTGAGTACGTAGTAGTTTGTGCTGCAATATATTAAAGTGGATTAAGCGCGAAATTAAATTGGAATCGATATTTTGAATTTCATTCATTTTATATATCTGAATAAAAATAATTACTTACCCATAAAGAAAATAACATTGTTGAATTTGAATTTGGAATTGCGTTTAGCCATCCGACCTTTATGATGGCTGAATACAATTCTAAATTCAAATTCACAATGTTTCTATTGTATCGTTACAACATTGTAAAGAAGTATCATTAGTAGAAAACAATATTTAATCAGCAAACCCGCTGAATCAAAAAGTAATTACATAAGTACCAGAAATATCAATCCTCCGCTAATCGGTGCAGTGAAGCATAAAAACAAATATAGACCGTGTGAACTATTTCTCATGCTGTGCTGTACTAACCATCTGTCCATTCCATACAACACGAGGGGAGAAACTGGTATTTCTAACACTTGCCCCGTCCCTGTCTAGACAGATAACAAAGAACAGAAATATTGGTAACTATGCCGTTAACCCTTAGCCAAAATGACCAGTGGATTTCCAACCCCTTTTGCAAAGATGGTTTTGAAAATCGATTTACTTGCTTTACTAACAATAAACTAAATGAGATAAACATATTGAACTCAATTTAATTACATACGCGTAGTATAAAAAATCCATTTAACATAAAACATAAAATTGCTAAAAAGCGACAGAAGACACACTATAACTACGCCACTCTGTAGAACATACGAGTAGCTTATACTGCGGAAACGTCGATGCACTTCCGACAACAAAGTTAGCGCGGTTGTCAAAAGCAGGAAGCGGTGACGTCATCGGCAAGGTGTAGCGTACCTCTAGTATGTACGCGGCCATTAGCGCCTTTGTATTCAGTTTTTAAACTTCGGTGTAGTACGTGGCAAAAGTTTGAGCTGCCTCATGTTAAAGGATTATACTTTTTTAAGTTTTTTTTTTAACATTATTGCGTAGGATTCAGTGGGAGTTGCTGAAACATTATGTTTTTGTTCGGGTTCGGGCACCTTACATATTTAGGTATACTAGGTATGAAGCTATTCTACTAAATACATTATGATACCACGATAAGTATGTATAGTATATGCTGGCTAAAATACTTCAGTATACATATTGAAAAAGTTTAGAGAGTATCAGCAAACAGTGGATAGAAATTATCTCTTAATTCAAAGCAAATGCGAATATGGAAATGGTATATTTTAATATTTTTTTCAATTGAAGTTATTTCTGCCAAAACGAACCAACACACACGTCAAAAAATCACCACTAATTTAAAATTAGATATTTAATCCTACGTCTTGTATGTACATTGACCTGTTTTTGCTGAATATGTAACACATCCAGTATAATGAATTAGTTTGACTTAGTAAATTAATTTTATTATTATGAGTCTGTGGTTTGGCTTATTTTGACAGAACCAATGTCAATTATCCAACGTCCCACAAATAACTTCCATAAAACAACTTATTATCGCTAAATCATAACAAAGTTAGAACTAATAACCGTGTCAGAATGTAGGCCGCAGCCCGCAGTAGATGTTGTTACTGTCGCCTTGTTATCGCGCGGCCTATTTCTGTCACTAACTAACATTCGGCACTTCTGAACCGATCGCACGTCACTAAAGTGTGACGTAGTACCGCCGCAGAACTTGAGAAGATACTGCGCCTAGCACGAACAGGCTAACATAAATTAATTCGACAACTACAATTAATAACACGCATGAAGGAAGCCTAAAGTCAAAGTCAAAGTCAAATCATTTATTTCAATTAGACCATTAAAAGGCACTTTTGAACGTCAATCACATGTTAAATTAAAAATATTGAATCTAGTTGCCCATTCCAAAAGGTAGTTTCGTATGGAGAAATCTAGGAGACTATCGTGCTAGCGACAAGAGGTTTGAATCAGACAAAGAATTTGAATTCAAAGGACTAAATGTTGTACGAAAACACTGGAATACCAAAACAACTATGAGCTATGTCTTCAATTCCGGCCCAAATGCTGTGCGACAGTATTAACAGAGTCGGTTGAATATTCATTAATTGTTTTATTTAGAATAATTTAGGAGAACCTGTTATTAACTGGTAATTTATTTTGTAAATTATCTTCGTGTTATTTACGACTACAGAACAACCTATTGAATGAAAAAAAATTTGACGGCACGGTTGGCGCAGTGGCTGAGCGATTGGCAGCTGCGCTGCGTGTCGCGGGTTCGATTCCCGCACGGAGCAAATATTTGTATGGCCTACAGATAGTTGTTTCGGGTCCGGCTGTTTGTGTATGTGAGTTTATATGTTTGTAAACGCACCCACGATACAGGAGAAATTCCTAGTGTGGGGCAACGTTTTTAAAATAGAAAAAAAAAAGGAAAAAAATAATGAATAGATTCTTTTGTGAATTTTAAGTGCCAATTGAAATTAAAATATTTGCAAGCCATAATAGCTGCCATAACTGCCTCGTTGGCCCTAGTGGTCCTAAGCGCGACTGCTAAACATACCGGCGAACTGTGGGTGTACATTGGTACACCTCTGCCTAAACATTCAGGGAATACAGGCGTGATGGTATGTTTGTTATATTAGAGGACTATTTTGTTCGTCGTCGAAAGATTTCATCAATCATTTTACAGGGGAGACTTGACAGCCAACTACATATTTTGTTTTCGTAAATAAAGAAATTCCAGTGAACTGGAAGTACCTTGGAAAGAATTTGTCGGTGTTTTAGATGTGATATGGGTTTACAAGATGAAACAACAAGAAGCGAACAATGTTTTCTGAAATATACTTAGTTAATTAGGACTTTTAACTTATAAAGGTTACATTTTGTGCCTTTAGTTCAACTGAAAATATTATCAAAATTTCGTCGTGAAGTTGATATATTTGTGCATTCTTCACAAGTCTAAAGTGTGAGGATACTTCATCAAGTTATGTGGAGTACAGTCGAGTGCGGAAGGTCGGGAATATTGCGCCGCGTGAATTAATTATACACGTCCACAGTGCCAGGCGTGGGAATAGTTTTCAACTAGAAAAACCTTAACTTTTATAAGCTGTTACTTAATTAAATAACATTATTGAGAAGTACAGTTTATAAAACATGGTTTTATAAAGTAATAAATTGGTCTTTACAAATAACTGGATGTTATTTCTGTGCAGTGCTCGCGGGAGAGACCACGGAGCTCTCGAGCCGCGCTTCGCTCGCAGAGCCCACGCCTACTAAACTTCCAAGTACGTCTTCTAATAATAAATTACCCAAAAAACGCTACAATAAGATCTCAAAGCAGAAAAATATTTTTGTGGCCTTAGAAAAGAGATATTTTTCTTAAAAAAAAAATACGTTTCTTGAATTAAATAATGCCTGCATATTAATAAGTACTTTCACGAATAAGACAATTGACTGCAAATGAATTTACTATGTACAAAGATTGGTAGATTACAAAAACAATAGTGAACTCAACTATTTAATAATTTGGTAATCCAAATGAAAGTCAATAAAGAACAAGCTATTCTTCATGTTTCTCATGTCTGTTCATGTATTTACGTTTCACAATCCAACACATTTCATAATACAACAAACTTTTTTGTAAAGAGATCTTATTCTAGTGACCATAGTTATTCACCCGATTGTAACACTGCACGAATGTATATCCCGCACAAGCCTAATTAAACCCCTTTACCGATATACCCGTGGCAAACTGATCTCGCAAGTCGAAAAGTCCTCATCAAATACAATTTCCTACGTCACAACAGTCACGCCAAACCAAACATTTTTATTCCAGCGAATAAAATTGAAATTGATATGAAAGAGAAAGTGTGGACGGCCGGTAAATGGAAAAACATAACTGGCATGCTTCCAATAGGTGCAACACCCTGGCACAATGTAGATCCCAATCACAGCCATCCCATTTTCGATAACGTACGCTTCACGTTTATGTGACTCCATTTTGTTGTCAGCGCCCATCGGAACGCGATTTGGAAATGTTTCCATTGTTTAAATGTGTTTTTGTTCTGTTGTGATGTGAAACCCGCGCATGTGCTATGTGATTATCTATTAGTCATATCATCTGGTGTGTTAATTATCTCGTATTCATTTCAGTATTCAAAAACGTTATAGACAAAGCGTAGGTATGACTTAGTTCTAAGCAGCGTAATAATGAACAAAAGTCCATTTTATTTCAATTAAATGTAACAGCTAAAAGCTAAAATGCTCTATTTTGACATTTACCCACCATAATTGTAGTTCAATTAAGATGCCAATCTGATCACAATCTAACCCTAAAAAGCGATAGTGCTTTTGTCTAAAAACGTTTTTCGTGATTTCGTCTAATGAAGTTTTTAATCGAGTCTACACCTACCGCGGTTTGCGGCAGGGAAACATTGAATGGCCGCTAACAGCCTGTAATGAAAAGAAATAGGGACTTGAAGCATGACTTGACCTAAGCCTGCGAGTGCTTGCGACATTTACCAAATGATACGAACTTCGCTACCGTGCTACACTTGGCTACACTATTCGTAACAAAAGGCTTGACGTGTATAAAACATGGGCGGGTTAAAACGGGTTAGTGGTTTCAGTGGAGCGTTTTGTTCATTGTGGGGCAAAAAGAATCAGTGTAAATAATTTAAAGGGTCTAAAATTAAACACACTTTACAGTTCTATTTATATTTGGACGTTCCCGGAACTATTTTAGAATATCTATGTAACATTAACGAATATTCGGAGCCTGTGTGGGAGTGTGTAAATTTCTATGAAAAATTAAGTGTCTTGGAAAAAGAAGGAATCCTTACCATATTATGTGTTGAGATCCCGGAGTCGCCAGACCTACGTCATTTCAGTATGGCTAAAATTCTAGTAGATCCTGAGTATCTGGGATCTCACCAATCATCTAGATTCTAGACGGCACAAGATAATAAAAAAAACCGGTCAACTACGAATTGGTGTCGCATACAAAGGGCCCCGTACCCCCGGTTAAAACATACAAACAGCCTAGTGGACCTGCCGGACGGAAGCACAGACAGCGACAGCTGGGCACGGAACCCTAAAAAGAAGGTCGATGTAATCAGCACTAAGTAACCTACTTCGCATAAACATTGCTCAAAGCGTTCCCACAATGCATCATACGAGAGCATTTAACAAAGAATAATGTCTGTTGCATCGCACGTCTGGCGTCATTCTATCCAGCCAGTCGTGAACACGCTTTTAAATCCGGTGCCATTTTGTTCAGAAAACAGTTCTTAGGGCCAAAGCAGCTGTAAAGATTTTGTACCAAAATAGCCGTCTTTAGCGTACCTGCTGCGGTAAGGGCCAAAGCAAGGCGAGTCTACGTATTCCATCGCAGTATTAAAAACTAATTTTTTAGAAATTCTATCGTTGCTGCACTGCGATTTCAAATCGCAGATTGCCGATGCTAAAAGTAGCGTGTGTGATTTAGCCCTTACCTAGTGCCCGGAGCAGGTTCGCTAAAGACGGCTATTTTTGGTACAAAATCTTTACAAGTCTAGGTTTAAAGACGTGGAGATAAAAAAGCTCTTTTGCTGACGACGTGATACCTATCCACGGCTATTCTAAAAGAAGCTTTAGGACTTCGCTGTTTTTAGGTTATGTGTAACTGGCTTAGGTAAAGTAGATGAAAATGATTAGAGAGTATTGCTGATTTCAAATCAAATAATTTATTTGCTTCAATATGGATACATATGAGATCACTTATAACAATATATATTACTTGAGATCCGCCCTCGATTTCATCCGCGTTGCTTAATTCAACCGCGTTAAGCGTGTGCGTCTTTGGTTACTGCTCCGCTCCCGTAAGTTACAGCGTGATGTTATATAGCCTATGTTACCCAGGAATAATGTGCCTATCTATTGGTAAAAAATGGTTAAAATCGGTCCAGTAATTTCGGAGCCTATTCGTTACAAACAAACAAAAAGTCTTTCCTCTTTATAAAATTATTTGTATAGAAAACCGTAATCTATCGTAATAAATATATAAATTAATATCTATTGTAGTTAAAGTTTTAATTCTGAGCAATATTTCTGAGTAACATAGGCTATATAACATCACGCTATGACTCACGGGAGCGAAGCAGTAATCAAAGACGTAACTTAACGCGGGTGAAATAAGCCACGTGGACGAAGTCGTGGGCAGTTCGCTAGTCTTAGATAAATATATCATCAAATGGTACATCTTCCTGTCAGTTTTAAGAAATAATTAAATTGTCATTAACCTAAATCTTTCGTGGAACCATTTCAACTTCTATCAACAAACCTCACAACAAAAAATGACAAAACAATGTCTCATTCCGGCAGCGGTTTATCAATGTTATTTCAGACTCATTTGTAAATTAACAAAGCTTACTTCCCTCATACGTTATCGCGGTTTTTCAGGAACGTAGGGGTTAACAAAGGGGACATTTTGGGGACACGGCCCTTCAAGCTTTGTGGGCTGCCCGTGACGTGTTTATTACGAGAACGAAATGGGAATAAAGCTGCCTCCCCACGATGATACAAATGTTGCGAAATATCATAATGGAATTGCAGATAATTTAAAACGTTAAATGATCTCGTTAAAGCGAAATCATTAACAACAAGTAAGAACGTACTACGTGGAGCTTGTCAACTGTTTTGGCAAATGTGTTACGAAAACATAGGTCGCGTTAGCAACATCCAGTTTTAGTGTTAGAATATTTTATGGTTCTTCATGCAAAAACTTATTGGAATCTATGTTAATATAAAGCTGAAGAGTTTGTTTGTTTGTTTGGTTGAACGCGCTAATTACAGGAACTACTGGTTCGAATTGAAAAAATCTTTTTGTTTATCGACGAAGGCTATAGGCTATATAACATCACGCTACGACCACTAGGTGCGGAGCAGCAACCAAAAATGTAACTTATATGTTGTTATATATTGAGAAAGTAAAGGTTTTAACAACTCATTATTGTATTATTCCACTGGGATTGGGGCATCTATTTATATATAAGAAAACACTGTGAAGGGTTTTACCCCGTATTGTCGAATATTTATGAGAAAAAGCAAAAAAACATTTAAAAAAATCATCTCTTTGATATGTATGTAGTATCAAAGAGACTGGCACTACTCGGTTAAAGCATCTGGAACAGCTGTTATATACTTGGTAAAAGTCTGGTTCACGATTTCCTTTCCACAGTGAACCGTGTTTGTATGTGTATAACCTTTGTTTACTACGCAACAAATCCTTTGAAGCTCCTCTAAAGGTCTCTCAACCAACCAGCATAGATCTACGACCTACTAAAACTCCCTCATTACCCGCAGAGTGCGACCGCACATTCGTGAGTCGCGGCGGCACGAGCAACGGCACGTTCCACGCTCCCGAGCTGGTCAACCCCAACAACCACACGCGCCAGTGCCTGTACACGTTCCTGGCCGCGCCGGGGCAACGGGTTCTCGTCGAGTTCCGCACCTTCGACCTCCGGGGAAAGCCGCCAGAGTATGTCAACTTTTTATACATCTTAGATTTGCTGAAATCCCTATTCAAGGGCTTTTAGTGTTCATTAATATGGATAACTAAGAACAAGATTCTTCAATGTCTCTGTAATCAAGGATAATGTATAACAAAACCAATAATTATTAGGTATAGTTAATCAGTTTGAAATGTCTGTAATCCCTAGTTTGAGAAATCGAAAGTAAAGGTGTATGTACCAGGAATAAATTAATGATTGAGTGATTCCACTCTCACACACATAATATCTATGTATCTGTTTGATAAAATAACATTTAGAGTTGATACGGTCGCACTGCTGCGCTGAGTGTCGCGGGTTCGACTCCCGCAACAAATATTTGCATAGCCTACAGATAGTTGTTCCAGGTCTGACTGTTTGTGTATGTGATTTTATATGTTTGTAAACGCAAGAGAAATTCCTAGTGTGGGGCAACATTAAAAAAAAAAAGAAAGAAAATAGTTTCTGAAAGATAACAATTTAAACACAGAAACGACTCTGTTCGACAATTCCCGTTAAATCACTAAACGACTACCTCCCCGAATCAATTTATAACTTTACCTTGGAAACACGAGTTAAGAACTTCGAGTATTTCCAATCAGCAACTTCAACAAAGCGAATCAAATAAACCGCGTCTCACATGTGTGTGGAAGTACCAAGAGTTAACAAAAGAAATAAGTATCTATAGCTCTTTTCGACCCATGGTCTGTAAGTGCGTGCAGTTGTTCAATTTTTACCATCATTTGTAAGCTTTTATTAACTTTTTCTCATACAGAGAAGGCATGAACATAGAGCATAAGACCACGCTTCCTCAAGGCGGAGGTAAATAGAAAAGTAAACATAGGTTCCTGCCCGTGTCCGCTCGTGAACTCACAGCATCGTGTATGAGCTGCGAGCGCTTTAACCTCTGGGCCATCACCACATAGTATGAAAACGTAATATGTCAAATATCAAGATTTTTTTTTCTCTTCTCTATGTTCCCAATTCTGTTGACTATATGTAGGAACATAACCTTACCATTCAACACCTTACGATCATAACACGCTGTTATTTGACTTTATCGCTCATTTATTTGTTATTTTCCAGTGGGGCCGCAGTGGGAGAGCTACCAGCGTAAGTATAGCTATCCCTCTCACCCTTCCGTTATAACTCGAGACACAAACATGTTTTCTACCAATGCTATTATTTATGTGCACAAGTAGGTATAGAATTGGAAATTAGGTCGAACTTTTCCGGAAGGGGAACATTGAATGGGAGTTCGCTTAACGTATTCCGCTTAACTCGAAATATGATTTGTTTATGACTTTGCTAGCTAAATGAATCTTAACTATTTATGTTAGAGTTATTTAGTTATTTAGTTATTTAGTAGTTATTTGTTAGAGTTAAGTAATTTTTACTGCAATCTAGTTCAAGTATTTGGTACTATCACAAAGGATACGAATACATAAACGATTTCGTCAACACAAAGTCTTTCTCTATTATTGTATTCATCATATAATCCATTCTACAAACCACTTTAAGTTGATTATATTAAAGTTATAATTGCTCAACCAGATGCAATCACGAGTCAATGGACATTTACTCGGAGATGGCATCCCTGGAGACCGGCGAGCTGGTCAACTCGGCGTTCGGCGGAAGGTACTGCGGGCCCATCCCACCGCGCCGCCGCGTCTCGCTCCACCGCGCTGTCGCACTCTCATTCTTCACAGACAAAATGTACACGCCGCCTACGCTCTTCACAGGAACCTACCAGTTCATCAACGCAAGTGAGTGAAAGAATGGATCGAAGGACCAAGATTTTTATATGGTCCTTTTTATCTATTAATATATTACATTTTTGTATACATAAAATACAAAAAAAAGCTTATAAGCATGAAGTTTTCGTAAGTTGTAGACCACAATTTAATTTAATTCCTTTGATTGTGACGTTATTATTACAATAACATCGTTATTGAATATGGCCCGACTATTTCTATCTATCTATGTACACACTATATACAAAGGAAACAAGACAAAAGACTGAGTACAAAGTACTGTCTCTCATATTTTTTTCTTTTGACGTAATTTATTAGGTCGGCAAAAATATGACAAGGACGTTATATACATAAAACTAGAACGTTCTCTCCAGTAAAGTACCAATCTATGAAAGATATTTAGTTAGTATAACAACATTGAAGTGTCTGTCAAAGTTAGCCGTCTCGTATGCATAACTAATGTCCAGCAGTTGAACTGCCAGAAGTTGCATGGTGCTCTATTTCTGATCTGTTACATTTTAAAACAACTGCCGACTTTGAAGGTACTAACCCTGACCGTACCCTTCCAGTGAGAACGATACATATATGCAATATTGAAAAGTGTACATAAATAAAATTATACTCTGTAGGTAGTGGACATGGAAAAGTATTTATTTTGTAAATAAATTTTTTCTGAATGGTTTTCTTGACAATGTAAAGTTGAAAAAACTTTTTAATGTCCTTATGCTCCGCTCCGATACTGACACATGGTAAAGACATCCACTATTTTATACGGCTATTTCGTAACTGACATTATATATAATCATGAAATTTTACCTTCTGGGTCTTATGGAATTATTGGTATTTGCTTTTCCATAACACTAAGCGAAGCTCAGGAATAGTCCCGGGCCGAATAACCTAACCTCCCCGAATTTTAATTCTCGAAAGATAGCTTTTGAGCCCAATAACTTAAAGCTATGAACTAGTTTAAACTTTTTTACCTAATTATGCTTTCCGAATTTCTGGCAAAGTGTTATTTAAATTGATGTTAACGTATGTATAATTCTCATTCTTCAACAGCGGAATTCGAAGTGGGCACCCCAGTTCCCAACACATTGTGCTCGTTCGTGATAGAGGCGAGCAAGCGCAAGACGGGGTTTCTGCTGTCACCGACGTACCCTGGCATCTACCCAAAGGACATGACCTGCAACTACCTGTTCCAAGGACAGCCAGGCCAGAGGATACGCCTCGAATTCAGAGACTTCGATCTGTTTTTCGGCGGACCTCAGTGAGTAATATTCGATTTTTCTATTCAGTAATTATTTAAATTTCTTTTATAATTTAGTAATAGTTTTTATATCGTTGTACCGTGTATCTTGTCTAAGTTTTAAAGAGTTCTCTTTAAACATATAAGTACTAAGTAACTCTTTATACTACTAAAGCACCTTTCATTTTCTTTAACTGTGACCGACTACAAAGACCAGAATTATAAATTATTATGAAAAAATGTAACCCAGGAGTCGATCGGATCGGATCCAGGATAGTTCATAGATGAATAGCGGTGATTAATATTAATAGCTACCCATAATTTGTTTTAATTTACAGCTGTCCGTTCGACTGGGTGCGCGTGTACGACGGTCCCGACAACACGTCGGCGGTGATCGGCACGTACTGCGGCCAGCAAAGGAACCTGGTGCTGTACTCCAGCGACGAGCGACTACTGGTCACCTTCTACACGCTGCCGAGATCCGCCAGCACTCAGAACCGCGGCTTTAAGGGTATCTTCGAGTTTTCAGAGAGTTTTGTTAAGTTAGGTAAGTGGAACCATATTTTTTTTACTTTTAAGAAATCCAAAAGTACTTACTTTTAGACTTCTTTATAGCAGAAGCATTATTTTTAAAAACACATAATTATAATTTTGATTCTGGAAGATCTGCTCGATTTACGTCTGCACGATCGTATTTATGAATTTTATACCTTTCATAAATTTTACATCAACTATACCTAATCCTGAGTCCCCTTTTTGACAAAATGACGGTCTAACTTAAGTTATTACAACAATCTATTGAGCGAGCACTCGCATCGAAAACTTCGTAATTTATTACATCCTTACTCGCACAATGAGATTTTTCCATTCCTCAGTTAAGTTTGCAAATAAAGTTTATATTGCCTTGCAGATTTTATAAGTAAACACGACGCCGAGCACATTAGGGGCTCAGAGTGCGACCAGAAGATTCTAAGTAAAAAGGAATCGACGGGTTTTGTGTACCATCCAAATTATCCATTCCCCTATATACAAAAAGTTGTTTGTAGGTGAGTACACTCATAAAGGGTAATTCATTATTTTTTCGGAGTACAGGAATTAAAATAATAATTGTATTGTTTCTTTTTCAGATATTTTATATATGGTATGCAAGATTCACAGAATTTGGAAAGGGTTCGATTAGAGTTTCAGAACTTTTCTATACCGAAGGGCGAGAATCCGAAACCGGAGTAAGTTCAAACAAGTAATTTTCTTACGCATATTGCTTTTATTTTCTTTATGCTGATTCCTATACTTTATATTTGAAATGTGTTTTCATTCTGGGATCTTGACAAATGTATTCAACAGTCTCTATATCCGTATAGGAGCGAACATTATGGCTAATATTGACTACGTCCTTCACTTCTTTATTTCACAACTAACTATGTACACAACTTTAATATAATAATAATAACATTACTATGAGACAACTGCCAAAAAGGCTAAAAGCATTGCTTCGTTATAAGCTGTATCTTTGGAACGGAAATAGGCCAGTCCTCTGGTCCGGTGAAGACTAGGTTATTATCCAAGTTTTCCTATAAATTAACTTTTTCTTGTACAATTTGTAGTGCATGCCCTGACGGATACCTGAAGGTATATTTGCGCGGCCAGGAGGCAACCGACTCGTATGACAAGCATGACGCCGAGCTATGCGGGGAGGGGGGAGGCAACCCACCCTTCCCCCCGCCTCTCCTGTCCGACGGACCCCGCCTTGTTATGGTCTTCAGCTCAGGAGAACTGCAAGGCAGGGGGTTCAAAGCCAAGTATACTTTCGAGACTGGTGAGTTATATTCTAAGAGGATTTCTTATAATTTTAGGTGAAAGAACTATTAATAGAAAACTTTACATTTGCACGTAGAAATTAAAGGAAGAATAAGAGATCTGACATTTTGTCCATTTGGTTATGACCTTCTGTATCCTATTTATGCAAATAGGTCATAACATTTGGATAATTTTTAAATTTTGATTTTAGATACAAAATTTAAGACAACCTTTTTTGACTTATTGTCGGATATTATTCTGTTTGAAAAACGAACTCATGGGCCTTTAGAACTAATTTTTATTATCAAAGTAATTTCATTCGACATGCTACCCATGTTCCAGAATATCGAGTGCCAGGCACAGCGGCGCCGGGCGGCGAGTGCGCTTTCACCTACCGAAGCGAAGCCAAGAAGCGCGGCGAGTTCAACTCCCCCCGCTACCCCTCGAACTACCCCTCGCATACCAACTGCACTTACACACTCGCTGCCACCCCCAGCGAGCAAGTCACCGTTGTGTTTGACCACTTCAAAGTGAGGGCAGACGCGTGGAATGCTACTGCGGGAGTGTACAGGTGAGTTGAATTCGAATCACTCATAAGCAAGAGATGCTTTTCTGGATTCTTATTAAGTGGCACTGAAACATAATTAATGAAATGTGGGTGTACATAATACGCAGACAATTTTGCTCAAACCAATGGGGAATACAGGCGTGGTGTTGTGTTCATGCCTGTCTAAGCTGCTTAATTAGATTTGGTTCCAATAGTTCGAACAGTGACCACGCTGTGCTTAATATTTCAGCTTCAGCCCTGGACGAATAATTGCTTCATTATTCTCGACCCTGTACTATTTGATTGTGTTGGTGATACGATTAGCGAAATCTAAATGGAACCCACTATGTATCTAGGTGTACAGAATTACACGGGTTGAGGTTTTCAATATTTTCAGTGGAGCGACGTGCAGCGAGGACTGGGTGGAAGCGTGGTGGGTAGGACGTGAGGGCTCGCGGGTCCCTCTGGGGCGTTGGTGCGGCCTGGCTACGCCGGGGCCCATGCACTCACCTAGGGGGGCCACGGGGCTCGTCATCGCATTGCACACTGATGCCGAGGCAGTTGCCTCTGGCTTCAAAGCTAGATATATTTTCGAGGTAATACAGGTACTTGATTCTTACTAAGATTAAGCTATTCCAGGCAGTAGTTTTACAAGTATGTAATACAATAATTAATATTCCTACATTGTGTTTATTATCCAGTAAAATGTTGATAGAATTGCCATTACAACAGACAAAATATTTATTCATTTGATGTGTACTCAAATTTAGAAGAGAAAAAATTCTTCCTCTTCCAGCCGGCAAAGTCGATATTCGGTGACTGCGGCGGCAACATGTCCGGCGCGGAATGGGGTGTCATCACTTCCCCCAACTTCCCGCAGAACTACGAGCAGCCTAAGAACGGGCCAGCCTCCAGGGTCTGCAACTGGTTCGTCACGGCGCGCCCCGGGAAGAGACTCTTGCTCAATTTTGAATACTTCGCTGTCGAGGGACATCTTACTGGTGAGTGGTGTTTCTGGCGATGTGATGCGGATGCGGTTGCTGTGATGGCGCCTTCAGTGCCACACGATGTTACAACAGTTAATCTTAACAATTATGATATAGGTGTAGTAACTGTAGCAATAAGCGTCATGAGTTTAATCCGAAACACTTTCAAAGGCAATCTTCGAAAAGTTTTTTTTTTCGCTGGATTTAAACACCTCCTAATTGCCACCTAAAGCAATCGAATAAAATTAATTTACATTAAATTGTTTTGTTTTTCCACAAAATTCTGCCTTCCAACTTCTTAGTTTTGGGTAATCTTGCATTCCAGAGCGCGGATGTCCAGCGGCAGTGCTTCGGCTGTGGTACGAGAGCCCGGGTCCACCGCTCGAGCTGTGCGGAGAGAAGGCGCCGACTGATCGCTGGCAGTACCTGTCCTCCTCCAACTCGATAAGATTGTCGTAAGTCATAGAGATTCTTTGCACATCTGTAGTTTTGAGTTCTGCACATAAGTCTAGTGTGACATCACAATTATTTTTCCATGAGAAATTTCAAGCAGGATTTCGCATTACTTTTGATAGGGTGATCAGAAATTGCTAAACTATCTACGACAGTTAGGATCGAAGGCTATGCAGGACATTTTCATTTACGTATAAATATGAGAAGGTCGTCTGAATTTAAAAGCATTCTTCTGAACTCCACACATTCCAATAGAGAAGAGTGGAGTTAGAGCAGTATTTTCGCTTGATCAGGTTTATAATAGCGGATAAGGCCGTTGGTGCAATGGGCTGGCGCGCTGTGTGGACAGAGGTGACGGTGCCGGAGGGAGGCGCGTGCGCGGAGGGTGCGGTGGACTGCGTGGGCGCCTGCCTGCCGCCCGCCGCGCCGTGCTCCGGCCTGCAGCACTGCGCGGTCATGCCCGACACCAAGCCCACACACTGTTAGTATGCACCGCTTCTAACGCAGTACCACGTCCGACACATACCGACGCGGATGATCCGACGCAGACGGTCCGTCAGTGACCACTCCGTCGAAATTCAAAAATCGGATTACGAGGAATACAAAGAGTATTCAAACCTTAACAATAGAAGTTATTCTCTTTATCTCGTACATATCTAATGACTTTCTCTTCTAGGTGTCTAACGAAACTTCTCGTTCTTCGATATGTTAAAACTTAGATTACGACTAAGTCTAAATTGGATAAGCTAAACTTTTTCCAAATTTTAATTGATTTTGAAGACACTGTATATTACGATTGGCACTTTACCGCACTTTGCATTTCCACTTGATAAATGTATCTACACCGTTGCATTTTGTCGTTGCATTATAGGGGTTACAAATTAATCAAGTCTATATAAATTATAACTATGATAATGTAGCTTGTTGAGAATACTTACGGAGTAAGCAGTATAATGAACTACTGACCAATGTTTTATGTGCTTCCATATTCGCTTAGCACACCCATAAAACGGGTATAAAACGGCGAAACATACCGAGTAGCATGTCTCCAATAATCTATATAAACTAACAAACTAATAATAATAAGAAAAAAAATTAAATACTTAATTTATTGTTAAATTGTTTGGTCCTTTGGGCCAGACGTAAGCCGTTATGCATGGGACATAAAGAAGCACCCACCCGGGATAGTAAAGACTCATCTCTGCGTTTCAAAAAGTTGAACCTATCGAGATATTCTACTCGTAACTTTATCACGCCCATAGCACAGTTAGCACCCGGTATGCTGAACATAATGTACAATAACAAAACTATGTATGTCGCCACACGAAGCTTGTCGTACATTCGCTGCTTACTCCTGCTTTTATCTTCTAAATCGTTGTAAAATATTGTATTCTAAACACTGTAGCACTGTTAACTAATAACTCTAAACAAATAACAATAATGTTATGTTCACTGTACTTTCTCAGTATACTGATGGTTCAATGCAATCTTTGTCTCTAAGGATGTTGTTACATGTACTCTAGGGCTCTAGGTGATTAGACACTTTCAAACGATAAATCATATAATTGTTGGTGAATTAGCAGAATATATTGAATATGTTGCAAAGATTACAGACTTTTTCATTTACCAAGGCTCCCCTTAGTATAATGTAAATCCAACTACTTAAATGTTCTTCACGTTTACTCATTCTTGCATCCATAACTTCTACTCCATTTAAATACTCTATTATTATTTTACTTTCTTCAAATACTGTGATGACTCAGGAGAGTTGCATCTCTGATCTGTCCTAAGTCTAAATTTTTGTTATACATGTTTTTGATCGTTTGCGTATTGATAACTTATTGCAATTGATAAAGTAGTCACTCCAATAGGACAAAGCTTGCATTGAGTCATCGCACTATGGGGCCTGGGGTACCTCGACAGCTGTTTCTAACAGAGCACTTTCTGGTGGAGTACTGACGTCGATACTTCCTTGAATATCTTCAGTTAACTAATAGTCGTGGTTGAAGGTCTTCTCTATTGTTTTGAGATCGGTTAAGTACAAGCATTGCGAATGAGTGTTACATATTTGAGTAGCATACGGTCGCAAGTGTTCCACCAGAGAGTGTAGGGTCCAGGGCCCCGCTGGTCTGACGGCGCGGTGTGCGCAGGCGGCGCGGCGCCGGGGCGGTTGGCGGCGCGCGCCGCTCTGGTCGCGCTGTCGCTTGTGCTAGCCGCCCCGCACTGACCGGGCGCTGCGCACGTGAGTCTATATTACCACCCGAGCCCTCTCACGCCTCGCCGCTCCTAGCTCCTGACTCCTCCTTTGTCCTCATCGTCATTGCCGCTTGGGGTAAGAGGGAAAGCAGACAGTCGCTAATGAATTAGGCGCTTAATTTCGGCTGGCAGCCTCTTTTGGTCGTCATGATGGCCTGTCAACTAATAAAAGTCATCTGCAGCTTCAAATAAGCAAAGTGCTTCTGCACGAAACTGAGTTTAGAAGATGTTTAACGGAAGGAATTCACAGTTTGCCTCAAAAGCGATACCTAAATGACGGCCACCGTCTGTTTTCTTCTTTACCTGCGCAATTTTTTACAAAAGGGTAATGATCTTCGCAGTAACTAGGTGCAGAACGGATGTTTTATATTTTGTAGACAGGTAATAAGCTTATTGATATTTTGTATCATTATTATCCTAATGTATTTTTGTTGCGGCCTTTGTAAACACGATTTTGTAATTAGGCGTTTGTTTTGTAATCGAGTGTCTCTTCCGTCTTGCCAAGCTTTGTCATGTGCTATTTCGGTTCAGGAATTAACTAATTGCCTCAACCACGTTCCCATTGTGTAATCCCAGATAACCAGAATCATAATGTCCTTAAGTTATCTAGGCTCGACTTATGTGATTAAGTTAACAAATACATAGCTACGCAACGGCGACATACATTTTTTTAGTCCTTCGAGTCAAAAGTGTATTTTACGTGGGACTTAAATATTTAGGGTAAAAAAACCACGTTTTGTTACTGCAACACAATGGGTTTTCACAAATACCTAGGTTCTAGTAAAATCAGCAAGGTACTAGCATTTTGGGACAATTAAACAAATCAGATAAAGGCAATTAATTATATCCAGGACCGCTTCACCACACATCACTCTCTGCTTCCCTTTCTGTCTTATTACTAACCTAATATGTTCTTTAAAATCGTAAAATTTTGCATGTTGTAAAACTGTCTACCTAAATTTGACTAAACTAAAAATAATAATAAATAAATCTAAATTTTAAAAAGCTTTACAATATTCATGGATACATCTATTAAATGAGGTAAAATACTATACAAGTACCTACACATACATGAATACTGGAGTAAACATTCGAAATACATATTTTAAGTGGCTCAGTTACCTAATTGGGCAAAAACCTAGCCAACAATAATTGATCATTCTTAAATGCTTCAGCTTATGGAAGCCGAACTTAAAAAATAATTGTACTTAAATTATTTCCATTAGTACTTAAAAAAACGAATCGCATTCTAAGAAAAAGTAAAACTATCTTGATTCCAATGAGTTATCCTTGAATATTGTAAAGTTTCCTGAAAACGACGTACCTATCTGAAAAGATCGAGAGGTTGACTCCACCCTGATTCAAGCGGAAAGCAGATCGTACAATTATCCCTTCAGCTTGTCTTCACCTGAAAGCGTAAGCAGATGTGTCACCAGTCGCCAGTTATGTCATAGCCCTCATGTAGATTACAGGTAGCGAGCGCGACTCTATTGATAGCTACAGGTCCATGTTTCAGGCTGCTACAGAGAAGTTCAGATAAAAAACCTAATAACACACTGCGCACGCACTTGTAATAACTTCAGAACAACGAGATACTTAAATACATAATTATTTGTCGTTCTTGACTCGAGAATCTGAATAGATCTGTTCGAAGCACATTAAAAATTAATGAACCAAGGTTTAGGTAGTGCGATATCCTCCTTCATGTTGGTCTTGATCTTTAAGCAACCATACGATCTGACTTCTCCTTGAACATCGTGGAGCCATGCGTTCTAAGATCCAGCGATAGTCCCTAGCCTCCGGAGGCTGGTCGAGGAGTCGACCCTCAGTGTCCGAACGAGGTTGTAGGCGTGACGTATTCGTAGGCGGCGAGAGTGCAGTGACAGGCGCGTCCGGAAGCATGGCGTGGTGGTGGGCCGTGTGCGGCGGCGGCGGCGGCGCGGTGGCGCTGGGCGCGTGGTGGGTGCGACGCGCGCGCCGGGCGCGGGCGGCGCGCGTTCGCAGGCCCCCCCCGCCGCCGCGCCCCCCGCCTCTCGCCCGCCGCGCGCCCGCTGCCCGCTTGGCTGCGCCCCCCACACTCCCCGACACCGTATGACGACGCGCCCACGCCGCAACGGCGACACACGCACCACTAAATAGTTGATTACACGACTTTAACGTACTGTTTGTTTCATTGTTCATGTATTATGAAGAAAACTATCCTCAGAACTGAGGTACGTTCGCTTCAGATCCCCACTATTCGAAAATCCTTAAAAATACATTAAAAATATTTTCTAACAACCAATACCCACTACATAATAATATACCAAGTCTCCTTGATTCGGCCACACACGATTGAAGACATAAAATTGGGCGACACGCTTATGTCTACTAAGACTATTAAGGTTCGAAAGCAATAATGGGGTATATGGTCTATACTCCATTCGATACAACATAGGAATAATAACGTTACAACGTCACAGTTTCATAACATTAAACAAAGATTAGTAACCCAAGAATATTAACAATACATTAACATTAACATACGCACCTACAACAGTCATCGTAATAATATACCTATAAATAACTATATACATTGAAGGAATGATAAGGACAACCTATGTTACGCAGATATTTCTTGCGTTATACCTACTCAGGATATGAAGTCGCTTGCTGACCGTCCGTCCAAAACCACTGCACATCCATATTGTGAGCACCGACGTTGGAGCTTTTCAATTTCTATTCTTAATATAATTCCATAAAAAATTAAATAAGAGAAGCTAGTTACAAAAGTACCGTTACAACACAACATGGTAAAATAGGAGGACCAGAACATAATTTACTTGCTGTGTAGTATCTCAAGTGTCTATATTGTGTACACCACACTTTTTGAAGCCTGTGATATTGCGAATACTGACTATAGCGAAAGTATCGCCGTTTCAAAAAAGGAATATTTTTTATCCCAAGCTGAGCCATTTTGGGCCTTTGTACTATTCCTCCAAGATTTAGCGTCAAACTTTACTGCGTTTGCAACGTCCTATTGGCATACGTAGCGCGCCTACGGTTCGTAGACTAATACTCCAGGGCTTGCGTAGCACGCCTACGCATCGTAGCCCTTTGTACAAGGGATTGCGTAGCACACCTACGCTTTGTAGATTCCTACTCAAGGGCTAGCGTAGCACCAGCTTCGTAGGCGTCCACTAAGAGCTCGCGTAGCACTGCGAGTGCGCTGTACGTTTCGTAGCTTGTCCAAGTATTGTAAGTTTGCATTCAGATGCATTATCAGAACTGTCACTAGTATATACGAATGTGGACACACGGATACCGTTGCTGTAGTTTGCTGTGCTGTGCGCTTTAGTTCCACTTTCCGCCACCTGGTCAGGCATAGATACTAAACTAGATTCACTTAGATGATGGCACAGTACCTATTCAATACTTATTTTCTGCGGTTTAGGCCTACGTTACCGAAGCTGTAGGCTCAGCTTGTGTGAAATAATATTATTGGATCACTGAGGAGTGTATGGGGTAAAATAGTTTGACACTAGATGTCGCTAAACACTGTGTAAAGCAACGACAAAGCACCTGATAAAAATTAATTGACAAGGAACACCTTTCGTGATTTTGTTGTGTGGTTGTGGTGTGAGGCCTTTTTTCAAAGTTTTGCATAGTCAGCCGACGAAGTCAAATGACGTTGTACAAAACCAGTCGTCGTACAAAGATAGGCGACGTTGTGTGATGTCAGTGGATAGCGCACGAAGTCATATCGCAGTCACGTCAGTCAATGGCGTACGAAGTCAGATCATATCAGGGTCTCAGAAACAGTAAGGAAACAAGCATATAATAAGGCAAACACAGTTTTGCAAATTTATTCCACATATTAAACTGATACAAGATTGATACAAGTCGAGTTCTAACAGTATGGACATGCTATGTGGTCGAATACAAAAAAAAAGTTTAGTACAGCAATAAACATTACAGAAATCCTGAACTTTACAATACTACTGCCTCACACTAATGTATTTTAAGGGAAATATGTAATAAAAATAAAGCAAAAAAAACTAAAGCAGGAACACAGTCGGGAAATGTTCGAGTACAGGGGGTGGTTTTATTTTAGCCGTAATCGCTAGTCGTCGGAGAGTTCAATTCATTCAAGAATCCGATTAAATTCATTCAAGTATCCTAAGTTGTAAGTATGTCAAAAAACAACAGTCAAACTTCTTACAATATAATAATTACTGCTAAAATACACATCACATCGCAAAATGCGTTCACAGAAATAAAATATATCGAATAACATGTATTAAAAAAAAACAGACAGTCGACGGGTCCGCGACCCGAGCGCGCGGTCGCAAACAGGCAACCGCGGCCGCGCGCTCCCCTCAAATAAAGTATATATTAAATATATATACGGCTAATACGACAGTGAAAAACATAAGCATAACGGGAAACTTACAATCGAAACATTTCATAACGTCCTACTTTAAGATTTTTTCGGATCGATGCGATACAAAATCGAAAACTCGAAAATCAAATAAAAAAACACATATATAGAAAAAAGTAGAGCGATCCTCTCGGCACGCAGCGAGGACCGGACTTGAACGTATCCGCGGGCCACGAGCGCGCGCGCGCAGCGGCCGGGTCCTCCCCCGCGCAGCTTGTAGTGCCTCCCATGCGGGGGCCGGCCGCTCGCGGCGCCCGCGCCCGCGCTCCCCGCCCCGCCCGCGCCTCCCGCGCCCCCATGCCCTGCGTCCCCCGCGCCCCCGCGCTAGCTGGCCAGCGGCTGCTGCGCCAGCGCGCCGCCGCCCCAGCCCGCGCCCGCGCCGCACCCGCCCGCGCCCACCCGCCGCTTGCACTCCCCCCCGACGTTCTGGTGGCCCCCGTCGTGTTTACGTTTACCTGCGACATACAAAATACCCTCAAGTACCATTCTGGCGAATGGAGCTCTAACCTGCGTCAAATGGTCACGGATTCAGAGCTCCAGTAAAAATCAGGATTAAAATAACATAGGAAGGAATATGAATTAGGAAATTCATTACGGAATAAGGAGTCGAGTAGCAGTCTGATGACGACCACCACTGGGAATATCCAGTAGGAAAGTAGGAACCTAAAGGTCTTCCACAAACTTCGAAAGAAAACAATGGACTCGTCACTCGATCGAGCTCTACAATTTTGACCAAGTTTGTGGTAGCCCTAGGACTAGTAAGGACCGATATAGGAGGTGGATAGTTACCGATATAGAATGTATCGAAATCCAGATTACACGCAAACCATCAAACATGCTGAAATAAAAGGAAAAGGTTTCAGGACATTATTTCATGGGCAACGAGGTCGACCGAGAGAGAGTCCAATGCCATTCATTCGTAATTTTGAATTTTGCAATAGGAGAGGTATAGGTAGAATAGGTATAGGATAAGAGAGGCATTTAGAAAGAAAAGTGATGCAAGTACTGTGTTAATGTGAAGAGACAAAGATGTGATGTGTTAATACAGATTCATATGATTGAATTGTACTGCACCGGAGTTCAATCTCCTACAAGAGTAAACACTATTTTGTCTTTGGCGTACAACCGTTGAGATTGCGTCACGGGGCGAGTATACTTTCACAGCCCTGAAATATACCTTCGTCAGATTTTCCATACAATACGGTACCGGTTCGAGCATTTAGTACTCGCCTAATCCAACAGTTGGATCAGAGTTAAAATCGGTTCCATTTTATTTTTTCGATTGTCTGGAGATTACAATCATTGCTTTGGTTTAAGAATAGATGCTACATCAAATGCAGGTATACGTTTTACAAAAAACACGTAGAAAAGTCAGACGTGAATCGAGTTAATATGGTCTTAGTCTGATCAGACTATCGGATACAAGATCTGACAATTGTTTATTCCTGGTCTGTTTCTAGAAACAATTTTTACAGAAGTATAGCATACGCGACTACGTGTGTGGCGTGTGGTGTGTGTGTACTGACCTGGTAAACTTGGCTTGGCGCGGGGATTGCCACGCATGGCGCTGGGCGTGCGGCGGCCACGCGCGACGCGGCGCGCACCACCACGGGCCCCAGCCGCGGCCGCCGGCGCCGCCGCCGCGCGCCGCGCCCATCGCCCGCCCGTCCCACATGACCCAGCCTGCAGCGGGGCAACGGTCACACCCGGCCGGCCACGAGACCACCCGACTCCCACCACATACTTAGGAACTGATCCCCTACGTACGAGACACGTCCGCTATGCTCTTTTACCACAAAATTAAACTACTATGAAAACTTTTCAAAACCAACATATTCAAATTCGTAGGGAACCATCCAAAGTACGATAAGGAAGAAGGGTGATAAAGTGGCTAAATAATAAAAAAAACAACGACCGATTTCTGTTTCATGTTCTTATGCTTATTGAATTTTGTTAAATGTAAGCTTAAATAAAAACCTAAGCACATGATAGGCAAATTGATTATTTGGCCTTTATAATAAACAAGCAGATCTATACTAACATGCATCAATTTTCAAGTTTACTTATTTCCATAATTTGCCCCTACGATGTGCTTAGGATTGAATAGTCATCACGTTCACTTCAATTACAGAACTCGGTCCAATAATATTAAAAAAAGATACAGGTACTCTAATCATTTCAACTATAACAATTCAAGAAAGCAATGTATGTATGTATGTACTTAAGTTATTTGACAAAAGAACCAAACACTAATAGGAATACCGTTATGGTTGAAATAACATTTGAAATAAATTACTATCATGCTGCAAAGTATTTCGCTATTGCAATACAATGTAACTATGACAAAATACCAAATAAATATCATTACACTGTAATATATGTAAATACACAACTTACAAACGCTGTTTAAACGGTTTTATTTTTAAATCGATAATTCTATAACTGGAAACGTTTAAACAACCTCTGCGAGTCCATGACATATCAACATATATATTGTGGCTTTCGAGATAAAAGTACCTGTGATGAGCTCACATCAATCAAGGTTAGTGCCAACGTCACAAGCATTGTTACGAAAAAGAACACTTTTACCATGGAACGCCGCACAATATACCAGGTCGACAAATGTCGTTATAAAAAGTAATTCAGTGAAACAATCAGGTACCTACTGAAGCTTTTTAAGTCAACTTTCATCCAACATGAATTTAATTAATGCATTCTAGGATAGGGTAACGAATATCGCTATTTACTTTGCCTACTCGACATTAAATACTTTAATTTTATTTAAGAAAATCTACAAATTCTACTAAAAACTAAGTAATTAAGAGACATCGTCTAATAAAATCTAACACCGATACGACATCCACTAAACATCAATATTATAATTTGGAATAACGTGAGCGCCCATCGGCGGTACCTGAATGCCTCCGGTTAGATCGTAGTAAAGCGAGTTGGGCCCGAGACCGAGCTCGTCGTCCTGAGTGAGGCATTTACCAAGCGGGTCAGTAAGTCTTCTCAACATATTCTCTACCTCGTTACAACAACGAGAAATATTACAACATTACTCGGGCGTTCCAAAGCTTCGGGGGCACGCTACGTTCCTCGGCTACGGGATTGTGTGCGGGTGGCAAAGCTCGAGCGTGTTATCAGTTAGTGATAAGCGAAGCAAAGCTCTACATGGGGGGTGATATAAGCGCGGCGGAATGACGTTAAGCGGTGCAAATGTGAAATGGCAACTGAAAACAACAGGTACAGATGAGAGACGGGCATGTTAGTCGGAGTGGCCGCAGCCATATAGACCTGATGGTGAGATCGGCCGACGGCCACCCCGCGCCCACTAACACTTTTCCCGGCAATCAGTGACAAGTCGGAGGCCCCGCCCGCCCAGTGCAATCACCACCGTCAGGCCTACACACTACCGTCTTTACCGAGTCACTAACTCCGTTCGAGGATGGGATTAAACAAAAAATAAAAATAAAAACAGTAGATGATAAAAATTTGGCAAATCAAAATCGATAGAACAATAATGAGTACAGCGACTAGTGACTAGTAAATAAGAGTGATACATTAGTGAGTGTGTGTGGGACCCACCGGTTGCGGTCTGTTGGGAGGCTGGCGGACGGCGGACGGTTGCGGTGGCCCCGCGTAATCAAAATAGAACTCATCGTACCGGTAAAATGGCTCATTGTAGCCACCTCGGTAATCACCGTACCCGTAATAGTCGTAATCATAATCTATAAACACACAACACAGGCCTTTTAGAGGCTAAGCTAAACGAACTCTAACTTACAAGCTACCGATGTCGGCTGGCGGATAGCGAGCCTCCACGACACTCGTACCGGGAAAAGATTATAACATGCTGTTGTCACTTTACACGGGGTACAGTACAGGTATGGTATGGTACAGCACACGGGTTAAATCCAACACCTCTGCTCCTCCTTAGCGGCCACACACTGCGTACGTACGTACGGACCGACTGAAGCTCTTCATTATCGACACAAACAACATGCATCGGGATATGTCTAACTGTTCATGTCCACTGTCTGATGAATAAAATTGTAAATGAGCATTTAGATTTAGATAATGACTGTATGCCGATTGTAACGACCCATCACCGGAGCCTACCTAAGCGTCGTTAACATGCGCAGGCGTCGGACGTCGCCGACACCTGAGCACTCACAATGACTTCACTTTGTAGCATGCACTGTCTGTTAATATTGTTATTACAATTTTAGATGGACCATGTGTGGGCTACACGATTCTTCGATAGATCAAAACTTTTCCGAAACCATGCATCGAACCTATTCCTAGCTGTCATTAATAACTAGCCTAGATAGTAGCGTTAATGAAACATGTATTGAGGCCTGAACGATACACTATAGAAATCTCCCAATGTTGTAGTATTACTGAAGGCTGGCAACACTGGCTGGAAGTCCCGGTGGCGAGTGTATAGTAGCGGCCGTCTTGTTAGTAAGGGACAGTAGCGGATTGTGCGAGTGTGCGCGTGGAGACCACACCGTGTTCACATCTCTGTTCGTGTGAGGGAGGACTCGAGCCAGGCGGAGGGAGATAGTTTATTGTTTGTACTTTAAATCTTACTATACTTTATAACTTCCACGGTATGGCTGTACAGTCAATGTATCTAGATCCCTTCACCTATCTCTGTGTGCTGTCACTTTGTACTGTTAATTGGTACGCTGGAGGCTCGGTAGGTGTTCTTATACCTTAACAACATCATTCATTATTTAGAATTAAACAAAAAAACTGAAAAGAAGCTTTATGGAAGCTCTAAATTAACATCATAAAAAAGTTTATTTTTCAACTTTATCAAAATTTCCAAAAGCACAGATTGCTGTGTACTTAGGCTCGTCGTGAATACAGCACCGAGCGTCCCCGTCCCGTTCCGTGTGGACGTGTCCCGCGCGCGTGTGGCGTGTACGTGTGAAGGTTGTGGCGTGTGTGCGTGGCGTGTGCATACTGACCGTAGTCGCCGCGAGCCTGTGGCGGGCGCGGCTGCGGCTGCGGCGTGCGCCCGCGCAGCACCGGCGAGCAGCTGCACCAATCGAATCTGACAGTTAACACCCGACGTTACATACATCGTGGACGTGCCTAGCTAGCCCCGGTAAACGCTCAAACCAGCCCAAGGCGCTTGTACACACTAGAGACCCAGTCAGCCAGGCTAACAAGCGCAGCTCGACAAAACTATCGTCAGCGAACAATTACAAGGCAACATTTTTCTGCGCGTACAAGTTAGCCTAGCAAAACAGCCCAAACGAAGACATGACTTGCTCTCATCTAGTCTTTGACTTGCATTTAATTAATTCAATTTGCAGTCTTCGCCTGTCGCGGTCAACAACAGATCGGTTGTGCATGTGATATGAACGCACTTATAGCCGATTACTCACTAGCGAGCTGTTACGGAACACGTAACAAAATTTAATGTATGTATCTACTAAACCTTGTTCGATTACAGACGCAGCCCAGTAAGTACTCAGCTAATGCATAAAACGGTTATAATTATACCAACCAATCGGGTGTAGACCTCATAGTGTGTGCAAGCGCACGTTACCTTCAACTTTTATTGCCATTTAATAGTTTGATTTTATAAAATAATATCAGCCTATTATTGTCCCACTGCAGGGCAAAAGCCTCTTCTCAAACATAGAAGGCAGAGCATGGATTACCACGAAAAACTATTGCTCAAGGTGGATTGGCGATTTTAAACTTTTCTATAATAATATTTGAATGCAGTAAAAAGATTTGTATTTTTGTTTGTAATAAATAAACTCACACTACTAAACCAAGATGTTACAATTTCTTTCATTTACGGAAAGCTACCTTATTAGCTTGTATCATAAGCTCTATATTACTTCCAAAAAATAGGAATAGGGGGAAATTCACGCCAGATGAAATAGCGGGCAAAAGCTAGTTTTAATTATAAGTCCAAATTTCCTCACGGTGTTTTGCATCACCGATGTCAGTAATGTCCAAAATAAACTCAGTACATACGAATTGATAAAATTACATTGGTACTTGCCCGGTATCAAACCAGCAGCGTTAGAGGCAGGAGCGCCTTATACATCGGGCCGTCACGACATTACTGGCATAAGTAATGGAGTTTCATTGAAAGTATTATTTTTTCAAAATAATATCAGAGAGTTGGTAATTAAATGGCTTTAAATGTTGATTGCAGGCTTTATTGTTGTGCGTATTCTTGTTGTTATCACTCGTACGAATACAAGTTCCAACCATCGCGTTTGATGGCTTACGGAGGCATAAGTAAGAGACTAACTTTGCAAAAAACGCAATTTAATAATATTTAAACGGGTTCACGTAAACAACGTCTCGTTTTATACTCAAAACGCGAACTATTCTCGGTAACAATGCACGTCGGGGATAATATCACAATAACAATAAAAATAAAAGAAAAGCTATCGAGCAAAGTTCTTGTAGGCTTTTTTTTAAACGGCTGTGCCATATACAAGTGCGTACTTTAGATAATTTTGCCCGTCAGCTTCTCAAACGTATAGAACATAAAGGCTGACACTTACCCGCCGCGGCCATGAATCATTTGCATCATGCGTCGTTCGCGCGCGCGCAGTATTTCTTCCTTCTTCTTCTTGTCGGACGGCGGCTTGGCTAACGACACTTCGAGTCGCGCGCCTCCCATTTCTTTACCGTCTAGTTCTTGCATCGCCTGGAACGGTTGGAGCGGTTTTGTTTACAAGTGAACCTCTAACTTTGGGTTTCATTTCTATGTCAAATAGTCCCAGGCTTTACCCCGTGCCGTAGTCAGGAGACCAAAGCCAGAGAGCTCAAGAGACCTAGAGCGCCAAAAAGCCCGGAATTCACGGCAATGTGCTTTAAAGAGACAATGAAGAAGGAATCAAAGATCAGCACTTGCATAATAATTTAAATTTTCGAGGAAGGGTTTAACAGCTATACAATTTTATCACGAAAAAATTTACTAATAGGTACCCATAACATTTAAATTTTTTAAATATTTATAGATTGATTTATTTATTGTTACTAGGTAAACGATGCCAGGCTGTGCTGTGGTCCGGTCTTAAAAAATATACAAAAAGCAAGTTTCAAGTCAACCTATCGACTACTTACTGAGTTGTGCAGACACAAACAAACCGAGGTAAAATGTAATATACCTTTACTGCACAGTCCCGATCTTCAAAATGCACGAACGCGTAGTCCTTAATCTTCTTGACACGTTCCACAGTTCCGAAGCGTTCAAATTCTTCTTTCAGTGCGTCTTCAGTTATCTCTTGCGTCAGGTTGCGCGCGTACAACACCTTCACCTGCACCATAGGGATTTGTATCAGTACTGTGTAGGATTGGGAAAATTGAAGGTGGGACGAAGACAATGTCTTGTATTTGGCATGTTTAGCATGTTTTTTTTTTTAAGGTTTACGCATACATAGACTTTTTATTATTTGTACAAACCTTAAAAAAACATTCTAAATATGATTTTAAGATATACTTTATCTGGGTGTTGGATGGCAATGTAACTGACTTTGCATATTGTAATAAGATGTAAATAATTTAATTATAGAAAAAATGTGGGTAAGCTCATTTTGACAGAACCAAGAGCTATCTACAGAAGGATTTTTACATGTATTCATGGTTCTGACATGATCTTAGAAATGCAAATGAAAGAATATAAGTAATGAAAGGGAGGAAGCCAGTGAACTTACTTTGCTCATTGTTTGCTCGTCCGGTTCCTCTTGTGGGTCCGCCCAGTCCACTATTATATCACAGCCCCATACCTGCTCAAATTACAAATGAACATTACACTATTACTCCGTTCGGAACAACACCGCGGTGCACAAGACGGGTGACACGTTAGCAGTAAACATTTACCTTTATTCTACCTGTCCCCAGTCTACGTTTAGCTAGTGACGCCGCTTTGTGAGACTCGTATTCCAAAAAACAAAATCCTCTATTTTTCTTCTTGTCATCGGGGGAACTATATATTATAACTTCGACGAGCCCAGCTGCAATCATAAAATATGGATAAGGATCGTGAAGCGGGGCGCAGGCACGCTAACGGTATGAACAAAGCTTCCCTCGAGCCCGACGCGCAAAAGTCAGTCATTCAACGCTACAGAATATGAAGCAAATCAAACGATATTCCAGGAGAACATATACGGTACTGAAGAAATCTATTCTAGAGAACAACAGCAAGGTTCTCCAGTCATGACCAGTGAGCATTCTCGAGGCAAAGGCCAATCAAAAGGTACGGTCGGCGGGGCCGCGGGCCACGGTGACGCGCGAGTGAGGGGCCCGAGGCCCAGAGTGGGCCAGGCCAGGCTGGGCCAGGTTAAGCCAGGCCGAGCCGCACGCATCACGGTGCCCCGCGGCGCGCTCTAGTAAACAACCGAGTAGCACTTATTATGAATTCGACAAGGACTTACGTGCGTGCCTAGTAAACTCCTCAAACAAATCGTCCCGATCTCGATTCTTAGGGATATTCCCCACGAATAACCGGTGATTGTTAAAGGAAACTGTTACGCCAATCTTTTTCCCCTTTCGAATTTCATAATCATTCAGCTGCAAGAACAATTCGAGGGAGAATAGCCTGGGCCGAGCCGGGCCGCGTGCGCGCCCGGCCGGCGTGCGGCCGTATGACTGGAGAGACGCGGGAGGGACGCGGGAGGGGACAAGCGGGACGCAAGCGGGAGCCCGAGCCGGTCCACACCAAGCCCCACGCACTCAACCCGACAACTCTATAAACTCCTTAATTCATTCGAGTGACACTTTACCTGTTAATTTACCAAACTCTTCCAGTATCTCCTCTTTGCCTTTAGACTTGGGAATGTTGCCGACGAAAAGTCGCAGATTCGGTACGCTAATCTTAATTCTCAGAGTCTTCCCTGGTTTTATTTCGTGATTATCGAGCTGTGGGAAAAATAACAAGGGAACAATTTTGAAAAAGGGCGTCGGTTTCCGACCTTTGGGTCCTTGGCCAGCCAAGCTGGCCTCGTCGACGCGCGACGAGCGACGCGCGGGGTGGATGACGGTTAGAGCCAATCGTAATGAGTTAACTGAATTTGGATGATAAGCCGACAGTGTTGTACGGAGCAAAGAGGAGAGCCTGAGATATATTACATTCTCAGTTGGAGAACTTTTCGAAGCCAATTCAAAGTTAACCCTGTAAGTGGACCGTTTGATGAAGTGAAAATAAAAGAAGCGAGTACGTGTGATGGTAACAAAAAATAAAATAAAATTAAAGCAACTTAAAATTGAACGAGGTGCAACAGTAAAGAACGGGATGATATCTCAGGACAAGCGAGGCTAGATCAGTTTATAGGTGTTATGTTTGCACATTTACACAAATTCAGTGATTATACATATTAATGGGACGGCGGCTGCTTGCCACGAAGCGGTTCAACAAGTTCAACATTACACTCTTACTGTATATAGTCAAATTTGCAAAAGGGAACAATTTAGTGCGAATGGGTGCAAATGGCCGCCGTGAGCGGGATATTAATGACATGCTTTATAAATGATAGAAGAAGCTTAAATCTAAATCTCCCAAGTGTGACTGTGAATATATTCGACAGGCAAATGATTGGGACCTTGCAAAATTACTGGCTGATGATTACTAGTAGTCTTGCAAGTGAGGCCGCGGTTTGGTCACTTCCGCTGCGCAAGGGGAAACCATCATGATGCTGCGGTGACAAGATCTAACATGTGAACTAGTTGCGGCAGTACAGCGGCTAGTGTGACGCAGAAGGAACGTGATGGTTTCGCCAGGAGGGTTCGCGCAGACGGAAGTGCCCAAACGCGCGGCAGCTAAGTGCTGTGATACTGTTAATCTTTCAAGGGAAATATACTTAAACATTTCGGCGAGTCACCTGGAAAGTAGACGTCAAATTAGAATAAATTTTGTTTCAAATTAATAACACCAATTTTAATCAATATAAAAAAAATCATCCTTATTAAAGCTTTAGAGTTTTGACACAATTTTGTGTTACCAATCGTGATAGCTGATAATGAACAATTGCACCATTGTTTTAGTTTTGCGATAACACAGTGTGCTGTAATGTTGGCTATTGGTACAGATGTGCTCGATAACATCCATGTATCGCACAAAGATAGGTGCCGCACTATCGGCGCAGGCCGCTGGTTATCAAAATATTTGCAAATCGTCAAGGCTGCGGGGACGCCGCGCTGCTGTGGCCACAGATGGCACCAATCTTTGTAGCAAATGTTTGTTCAACAACTCTACGGCTTATTGTACACTAAAGTTCGAGGGAGTGGTAATTTCATTCATCATTGATTGAGCAAACATTGATCGGACACGTATGTTCCAACACAGAGACAGGAGCGACATCGAAACAAAAATTAAATAGAATTTACGAAATTATAAAAACCAAAAAAATAATACATAGAACATCACGTAACATGCATTAGCTACTCTAACACTTATGTGAATAATAACCTCTCCCCCGGACGACACACTCGGTCTCCGATGCCGAGCCGTGCGCGGCCCAGCATGGGAGACGCCATACTGCCAGTGTAGCGGACGCGTGGGCGGCGGCGCTGCTGGGGGCTCACCTCCTGCACGGCGCGCTGCGTGGCCTCGCGCGTCGTGAACGTGACGAAGGCGTAGCCGCGGTTGGTGCCGGTCATGGGGTCCATCATGAGGCGCAGGTCCCAGATGGTGCCGCAGCGCTCGAACAGCGGGATGAGCTCGTCCTCGTACATATCCTTGGGGATTTTGCCGCAGAACACCTCGCAGCCGGCTCCCGGCGTACCGCCCTCCCACCCGGGCGGCGGCCCGCCGTACTTTCGCTGACCTGACCGACACCACTCACCAATATCAGTAAAAAATAATGCTACTCTGTTGATATTTCAAATTCTAGTGTGCTAGTGTTTTTCTGGCGAAGTGTACAAGGGGGTTAACTGATGAACCTATTCGCAACTAAGTATTTTGTATGAGAAACTTATAACACTAAATGTAAACTAAATCTTTATAAAAGGAAGTGTCCTAGAATATGTGCACTAAATTAAGTTTTGTTTTCTTGTTTGTATTGTACTTTTGGTAATTTCAATGTGCACCGACAAATATCAAACAATGCGAACGCCTATGTAACCAAAGTTTCCGTTCAAATATGAATGAAAAACGAGTGAATGCGTGTGTACCGTGCGCGTGCTACATATTACGTGCCAGTCATGTGGGCATCTGTGATCTCCATAATGAACTCTTTATTCGTGTGTAAGGTGTGTAAAACTTTACCAGTCTAAAAAGAATTCTAGCGAAACAATTAGAGTTATCAGATTTCTAAAAAAACATTTTACCTACAACACTCATTACATCGATAAATGTTTCACGGATGGTTTTCACGGATTCGGAATTGAAGAGATTGTAGTATGTTATGTTGTTATATTTATTTTTGCTGTATTATTTTATATCATTTTGTAGTTTTGCCACTTTATTTATAGCATCGCTTTGGTTTTACTGTTATGATATTATAATAGTGTGTGTAAATAAATAAAAAAATATCAATCTGATAGGAAACATTGAATTATATATTTTTATTATGTATTTTCATTGAATTTTGTAATTATGTATTCCGATATCGATCCAATTGGAGTATGGTATCGGAACAGATTCCAATATGCTGAATCAGATTCCAATAAGTCCAGTATTGAATTCTCGTTGGTCGAATCGGATTCAAACGTGATCCAATTTCGGAAGTGGTCTCTAAAAATCATTTAACGTGTACGTAATGTGTCCAGTATCTAAGTTAGAGATATGTAGGTAAAAAGTTCAGGACTCAATAATTTATTGCGTTCCATAACGTTTTACAAACATACGTCAGAAGTCTTGATAAAAAAATCCAAAATATTTTATGGGACACATGTGTGTATGTACTAAAAATGTTAACGAGATTTTAATAGAAACATCTATATTAGATAAAAATAACTTCTTAAAAGTCCTCCATGTACCAATAGCGAACAATAATATTAATTTAAAACCTTTATTTTTTTGGTTGCATGTAAATAAGGTTTAATTTGAGGTTGGTTCGATTCCCTGGTCGAGCAAAAAGTGTTATTGGGGTTTTTCTATGAAATTCTCAGTAGCAACTCGGAGTTTCCCGAGGACACGGTGGAGCACACCGTGGCGGTATGCCCCGCTTGGGCGGAGCATCGCCGAGTCGTCGTGGCGGCCATCGGCGGCGGCGAACTCTCGCGTCCGGCCCTGGTGCAAGCCATGGTCCGGAGCGAGAGGGAATGGGATGCAGTCGCCTCCTTCTGCGAGGCAGTAATGCTTGAGAAGGAGGCGGCGGGACGGTTGAGACAGCGGTTCTCCCGTTCCAGCCGCCGCGGTAGACGCTCCGGACGTCGGGAGCCGCGAGACGACTCCCGGCCACCGTAGATACTGGCCTGTGGACGGTGAGCAATGGGTAGCTCACCGTCCTTACGTTGCATAACGACAGGCCGTGTCGACGGCGCGTTCGTGTTCCACGCGCGCCTCAAAGAGATGTCAGCAAAAGGAAGGGGCCACTGAGGGCCGATGCCTGCCGGGGCTGCGGGTTGTTCGCAAGAGATACCGCGCCCCCGGAACGCAAAGGGCACAAGAAGGAACATGGGTGGGTTTTAGTCAGTAAAAGTCTGACACTCCCTCCCGCCCCGCCCAGGGCGGGAGAAGTTATTTGATGATTTCCCACCCACCAAAAAAAAAAAAAGCTCGGAGTTTGGATTTGTGCCCGGTTAATGGTAATAGGATCGCCACCTACTACATGGGACCTAAACATACCGGCGAACTGTGGGTGTACATTGTTACACCTCTGCCTAACCCTTCGGGGAATACAGGCGTGATGGTATGTGTGTAATTTGATTGTTGTTGTAAAACAAAGGAATGCTAATACAACACAAAGAAACAGACAAATAAAATATATTTATCTACATACTAATGAAAGGCCAAACTAATGAAGTACGCGACGTCCTTCGCGCTGCACTGCACGCAAAACTTGAGAACTTTATTATTCGCAAACACAATGTACGCGTATTGCATTCACAATGCAATATTATAGTTTATTTTTAAGAACGTAGTATATTTAGTTTTTTTTTGGAAAATGTCAAAAAAATAAGTGGGTAAATACATTTTCCGATCTGATAATGAGGAATTTGTGGCCCTTCAAAGCAGAAAGCCATCTAGCTAGTGAAGGATAAAAGGGGGCTCGTAAAAATTATACAAAATAAAATAGTATCACAAATACAAATATAAAGCAAATATGGATATATTGGATCGATAGTTGTGTCGATATTTTACTAATTAAATTGTACAGATTCAACACACGCTATCTCTAAACAAATATTCTCCTACATTTGAACTGTTATCTATAGAGCAAAGGTCTCTAGTCCCTTCCTAGCTACTATACTGACCTGTGGTAACATCTAACGTGTACCCAGTCCGGGCCAGTATTTGTTTGATCTTCTCTTCGTCGGGGCCCTTCACCTGGACAGTAGATGACAGCGCGGGCGCACCTTGGACGCCCGCCCTGCTTTTCTGTCTGAAATACGACACATCACTGATCAATTCCTTTGTAATGATCATACTGGGTATTTAAGATATGTACCGTCAGCAACGAAAAGGGTCCCTATACACATAAGCGGGTCGGCGCATTCGTACAACTTTTGATAATGTATTGAAAATGCCCGAACCGAATAGGCTAACCAGCTTAAGTGTATAGCGACCGTAATATTAAAAAAAAACCGGCCAAGTGCGAGTCGGACTCGCTCACGAAGGGTTCCGTACCATTATCTATAAGCTGCAAATGTAAGTTGGTACGCACAATATTGAGTGATTTACCGGGTTATTAATAGGCAACTAAGTTCTAAGAACCTAAGTAGGTACAATAAGTATTGTCAACATCTTCATTGTACCTACAATTAGTTCGCAATAAAATATTTGAATTTGAATTTGAATTAATTTTAATATCATAGACTTCTTATACGTTTTCCCGTAATCTATAAGTAGATAATTAATGTCTTTTTTTTCAAAATTTTAGGTTCAATTGTTTCGGAGATAAGGTAATGGTCAATTTATGTTTATTTTCTTGAATAACTTGGAAACCATTTATTTTAAAATAAAAAATAATATATAGTTAAGATCCTCACAACAAACCCTTTCATTTGATATGTCATATGAAACAGTTTGCAACCATTTTTGACTCCCAAAAGTGACCCCCATATACAGATTTCGTCTATTCAGGTCACAACTCTGCGTTTGGGTCACAGAAAGTAATATGTGTACCAAATTTCAACTTAATCAGTCTAGTAGATTCGGGGACTATGATGGACGGACAGACGGACACACGAGTGATCCTATAAGTGTTTTGTTTTTTCGGACGAACGGAACCCTAAAAACACTGTACAGAGAGGAGGTTAAAAGCAAAGTTGAACAAAGTTCGTTGCATAACTTCTGCATCTGAATGTTTCGCGAAAAGTATTTAAAGTGTTTGGGAACAAACTTCTTCGGGATTTCAAACTACAACCGATACGAATCGGAGAAAGAGGCGAGAAATCTTTTACAAACGATGAGTTTTCTTGATAAAGAGAGTTTGACTTCGGGAAGAATTTGAAGGTTGCATCTTAATTAAAATTTCACAATATTACTGTGACTGCAAAATATTATAGCAGATCAACCAAGAATCAAACTCATGAACTTTATGGTGTCTGCGCACTAAAGGCGACCCAACCCACAGGGACTTAGCCAACGGGCCCATTTTTAGGATTCCGTAACCAAAGGGTAAAACGGGACCCTATTACTAAGACTCCGCTGTCCGTCCAACCGTCTGTCACCAGGCTGTATCTCATGAACCGTAATAGTTTGAAACTTGAAATTTTCACAGATGTAATTCTGTTGCCGCTATTAAAAAACAATAAAATATCCCATACAACAAACGGAACTCTTCGTGCGCGAGTCCTACTCGCACTTGGCCGAGTTTTAAATACGAATAAGCCCAGCGGGTCGGGCTACCCTGTTTTCAGAAGGCAAACCACGAGGTAGTTCCTAATCGAGCGTAACGAGATACCAACACTTCAGATACTAACTCGATTTAAGGTTTTAATAAAGCTATTAAAATTGGAAACCTTAAATTGCACAGCCATTCCTTAATAAAGGCCACTAAGGATAATTCCAATTAGCATTTTATTAAATCTCGCAAACAGGTTCTGCATCACGACTGCACAGGGGCTAATGACCATCCGTAATCTAATCTTGCGACGCCCGCGCAAATAAACACGAGGACACAAGCAAAATGATCCGTCAGTCCGCCACGGAGCAAGCATTCCAGCTACAAGCACTGTGTCACGTATCAATTAACGACTCACTTTCTCGCTTCATCGACCGTTTGATCTTAAGCTCTGAGGGAATATATCGCAGCGGATAACAATGAGCCTACTCTCGTAGCCTATTAAAGAGAATTACAGACACACGAAAGCCATGTGATTGAATAAAATCTCGCGATCAATGTATCTTTCTAGTCGGTAGAAATCAAAGTTATCTTATTACACCGTGTGCCATCTAAGTGCAGTGCCATGCATTACCTGACCCTTTTTAAAATGTAGAGAGGGGTCCGGTAATGCAGAGTTACTAACTGTACACGCGGTATAACAAACAATTATACCTATTAACGGAAAGAGCGGAGCTTGAAAGCCATTTCAAATGCCACTACGACCAATCAGAACTAACACGTTAATGCTGGCCAAGAACGCATTGGCAGCCTCGGAGGCGTGATTATGCTACTTAGATATGAGTGCTAAACTTTGCAGGGGACATGCCATCTCTGCTTAGTGTCATTAGAGGGCATTTCAGACGCGGCAATCATTTTTATTGCATTTTAATGGTCGGTATCGAAGTGACCGATTCTCTAAAAGGTCGACAGTTCGACTCGAGATATTTAATTCGGCAGACTGTGGAGGAATAATAATTTTGATTGGTTGGAAACTCACTAACCGGTGATTGGCTTTGTCAAGGCTTGATGCTGTGCAAAAGAGGTATTTTTAAATTGTGCGTCGATTTTCACATTGCCTTTTCGAGACAAGGTCGTGTAGTACGTAAGACAGCATCATTTCCTAGTTACTCGGGCAAAGGGCCGCACAATTTAAATTCAACGGTTGTCCGCAACGCGGCCTATAATATGTCAAATCATTTTTATAAGATTGTGACCCAGATATACCGGGCAGTTTGGCAATCATCCAATATTTTGATCCGTGTTGCCAAGCGAAATAATGCAACATGGGTACTCACCTATAGGTCTTCATGACTCCACATAAATAAGCACTTTTATTAGAAACATGCTCGAGATTTGAATCTAAAAATTGTCCAAGAACACTTAAAGCACCGTCGGATGGAAATTCTTTTAAGGCATCTAACGCACGTTCATCCAGTTCGGCGTGCGCTAGCTTTCCAGTCTTATAAATGTCGTCGAGCTTGGCTGCTACCTGGAAACAACATGATATTCACCATTAAATTATACAATTTCTACCGATATAGAAATCACAGCGTACGGTTTTCGCACGAAGACTATTGTAGTGTGGGTAGGAACATCATTGTCTATTCCATTATAAGTGAAACAGTAGAATACGCGGTTCCGATAAAAGGTATGTCGCGGCACCTATGGAGCCTGCGACTGTGAATCTTTTTGGCTTTAAAAACGAGAGTAAGCCATATCCAGTAGCAATATATTACATACCTATAGTAGTATCCCTTAGCAGTATTGTAGTCTTTTTTAGGGGAGGCGCATAAAAGAACGGAGAAGCGCGAGCGTTAAGTACGAATATTCCGTGTTCATTTTATTGTTACAAGCCCATAAAGGAATTTAAACCTTGGGAATGCAATTCTTGATTAGGTATTATTGGAGATAACTGCAGTATGTTATATCATACACATAATAGATATCATATCACTTGAATGTCCCTCACGACAATGTAGAAATTCACTGACCATCGCAATTCACGTAAGTAAATAATTATTTTATGTGAAGATAAGGGGGGGCGAAGTGTCATTATGCCGGGTAGATATACAAGGCTATAGGCGAAGTGGCTTTGAAGTGGTTTCTCCGAAATAAAAGGATATCTTTCATACTTAGTTGCAAAGGACAGTGACGAGGAAAATTACTCAGTGCCGCCCCCCGCGCCGCCCTCGGCCCTCTCGGCGCATACCAGTGTGCATTGGCCTCATGCGTATAAGGATTTCCGAATGATAAATTTGTCAACATGTAGGTATACCTATCTACATGACCGTGGGTAGGTAGTCAGTTGGCAAACCTTATTGGAATCCAGTATGAATATCGCCTAACGGAATACAAAGCCGCAATGAAGTACTGGCGTCAATTACATTTATACCAAACAAATTATGCATGCATACTATGTTATGCAGATGAAAACATACGTTTATTTGAACATTTGCATTTTTAAATAGTAAAAGTTGGTGGTATTATTATTTGGAATTTAGTTTTAGGTGACAAAGAATTTTAGGCGTATTTACTCATTTTTTAGAGAGGAGGGAAGTTGGACAATGAATATAACTACAATCCTGTTTACAGTTAGGTTTTTATACATATTTAATAAACATTCTGGTTGGTAACAATTATTAACAACATGCAAGTCTGTATGCTTGCACTGCAGGTGCCCAGATAATAAATGGCAAAGGTCAACATTATCAGAGAGAAAGTGTAAATAAATGCTACCAACATAATAAGTTTTCATCCAAGCATTTAACTTTTCAGGTGTGACAACATAAAGACTGGAATCCCCAGATAGATTTCTAAGAACTAATGCTAGACTATGATAATCAGTACCTACTGAGTAGTATTACCTATCAGTTATATTACCTATACATTGAAGATTAACCAAATGTTTATGACATATATTGAGTAGGTAGATCAATTGTCTGAAGTATTTTTTTTTTTAGATTTTTCTAATCTACAAATAAGGAAGACAGAGCTTGAACAGGCTTTCTTATTAAACTGAATAGGCTGTATGTTTTTTTTTATTAAATCTCAGCTTAGATGCTATAGGTCTACTACTATATTCTGAGAACTAATATTTATTTAATATTTAAGAGAAAAAACAAATGAGTAGGGACCTTTATAAACTAATTTCAATAAGTAACATGTACATTGAAACAAAATTACCACCAATGTGGTACTACAAGATTCCAACTAGAATTTATATACCATGTGCTCACATTATAGCAGTACTTGAAACCCCAAGCGGATTCTAATTAGGCAGTTTTTTATTTTTTTAATTCAGAAAATATTTGAAAATAGAAATTGGTCTTTTTCACACTAACAGAGCATAATCTAGGTTTTTTTAATAAGCTGGAACAGTTTTATGCATGATGTGTAAAATATTTTTTTTAACTTCATCAAGACGGCTTTTGCCTCAAGAGTCCAACAAACTCTGCATGTACTTAGTACTTGGTGTTCTAGACTATGGGTACATAGTCTAGAACACCAGAGGTATCTACTACATAAAAAAATAGCAACAAAACACTACTGCAACTCAAAGACATGTAGGAGATTCATCAAAATTGAATAAAACTAGGGATCATATCGACAATCTTACTTTTTGCAAAAAAAACTTACTAGAGGTTGGTACACTTTAAATAAGCCTTGAATGTGCAGGCAATAGTGTGATATTCTAATAGCGTTACCTAAAATTGAAATCAAATGCTCACCTTAGGATCCAAGCCGTAGTCAATGAGTTTGCGATAATCTGGTGTCCGGCCAACATCGGAGTCCTTCCCAGGTACCTCTTCAATGGGTATTTCTCCATTGCCCTCCGCCATTCTGCACATTCATCATCATTTTACACACACTACACTAAACTGCTATAACTTTAGGGTATTAGAGGAAAGTTTATAGTAAACATTATTATGACTTTCTTCACTAGAAATTGGAATCTCATATGGCTTGCCTACAGATGATGTCATCCAGCAGCAATTCAAGGAAGCCACGCGTGTGAGCAATGCCAACCAAAAATTTTTAGATTACAATATATTTTTATATTTACATAATACTGTGGAAAAGAATAATATTTACCTTTATTTCGTAATTTTTGTAATTTTGGAAGAAAATGATAACTCTCTAATCGTCCGAAAAACAAAAAAACAAATGATGTTCAAACATATGAAACTGTGAAACAATGGGATTGTGCACTCCTCATTCCATCCGGGTGAAGGTGAAATTTCAAAAAGCGAATGCGCGTGTCATTGCATTCTTCTAGTGAAGTGACACAATTTTTGAGCCTAAAAAACGAAAATCGGAATTATGTCAGAAAATCTAACAACACCACTATTATAAAGGAGATGCGAATTCCGGCGGTCAATGACCGAAATAACACAGCAAACTGTGACAGCTCTTTAGAAACCGCTTCACATATCACTTTTAACAAATAATCACTTTAGAACACATATTTACAATCCTCTTTGAGCAATATATAAACACTAGAAACTTTCCGCGGTTGAAACTTTGATGAATGCAAAACTGCAATAAGTTGAGAGTGCAACTGCATTGCACCCGATAAGAACCGGCCGGCGCGCGCCTTAGTTTCCAAAAAGAATCCGATTGGAATCACCACAAAGGATGCCAGAAGATATAAAACACTATAGCACACAATCACTGAACGACAAAATCAATCAAAAACACTGTACACGAAAATAATTACCTATTAATTTTGCTAGTTGGTGGCCGAGACAGATATGGCGGCGCGACGTCAACGTGACCGCCAGTACGGGGTTCTCATAACGACGCGCGGGACATGCAACGAGGAGTGCATTCAAAGTTTAAAAAGGCACTTAATTTCTTTGTTAACTTTTAACTACCTCTCTGTTTTAAAACTAATTATGAACGCATCGAAATATTAAGTATTTTATTGCACAGAGAGTTTTTGCAATGGTTGCGATTGCGAATAATTTTGAATGTGAAAGAGCGCGGCGCGTCGCGCAAGGCTGCCGGCCGCGAGGTGAGACAGGCTAGCGGCAAGACGGCGACGAGCGAGAAGCCGAGAATGAAGGGGGGAGGGTGTTGCAACCGCCGGTGCAGGCGTGCAGCAGCGACGCCGCACCGAGCTCGCCTGCATACTTGCATACATACGCACACTTGTAAACCCTTTGACCTTCGTTATTCGCAATCGATTCACTGCCAGTTTCGCCTTTGTTGTTACAATTAGTTAAGTTCTTTGGTTTTGTCGCTATGCGTTGTTCATATTTACTACAATAAATAAATCTTTTATCTTAAAATAATAATCATAAAAATAATTTTCGTGGTCACCCCATTTATTTAAAATAGCCTCTAATTAGAATCTTACAATAATCATAACAATTTATAAAAACAATTGATCATTATTAGAATTAATAAAACCATCTATCTATACTAATTGGTATGCTACCATAAATTCAAACTGACAGAATTCGCGAAATCAATTCTATCATGATTTCCAGTTTTACATTTCTAAACCTATATAAATACTAAGTAGGTATAGCTTAAATAAAATAAAAATATTGTAATGACGCTTCCTTTCAAATAAAAATCACACGGTTACTAATCGACGTTGTCCAATAGTAGAACAAGGTTCATTACTCTTTGATATGGAAACGAAGGGATAAAAGAGTTAATCGCAATAACCCCTCGCCTTTAGTTCGCTTACACCTGCTGATCATCGAAGCCGTATGTATTCGCGACACATACACATATTTAAAACTGGCCTTCATACTTCAAGTGTATGTGTAAGTAAGAAACTCGGATCTGTATCCGTCGCATTATGTGGGTAGGTAGGTAGGGCGGCTACTGCGGGTGCCTCGTTTGAAACGAACAAGGTTCCGATGCGGCCCTTTTAGTGCTAATATGAATCTTAAAGGTAGGTAACAAAAAGTCGAAAATACCTCAGACACTATAAATAGCTCAGACTCTTCCATTCTCTACAAAGAAAGAACTCTGGTGTAGTGTCTTGTAGCACCACGACAGACACACTTCCTTTCTCACATTTTCTTAATATCAATAGACTTAAAACTGCAGCATCAAAACGAAAAAACTCTCACCAATTTTTGGGCGATGGCTAAAGTTTTGAGAAATATGTTAACTTTATAAATCCCGTGTCCCGTGGAAAAATATTGTTAATGCCAACTTGTTCAACAATTTACTTTTTAAATAACCGATATTTCTCTGTTTTCTGAATAAACCGTTAAATGTAACAAGAACTTCACTATTTTAGAAAATTAACAATCATTATTTTAGGAATTTGGTGTCAATTTTTTTTGTTTTTCTTTTGAATATTTTCTTTTAATTTTAATAAAATCAACCAGTTCTAACTAAATCATCATTCAATCATCATAAATAAAACTTTTCGGATGAACCTGGGACGATTGAAACTTGTAGGTAAATGTTTGACTTAATTTTAATTGATGGAAAAATGAATACTTACGTCATAATAATGTTATTACTCACCAATTCTCGGGACCTTAGAAATAGCACGAACCATCCGTCACGGACACTCACATCTATAAATAACCATTTTGCAAACACATAGCACAGCAAGCTCGCTCCGCTTGCCGCGCCGCGTACTACATTTCGCGATAAGGTACCTACTTGTGCGTATTTTAAATACGTCAACAGTTCATTGACCCCGGCGCGGTTTCGCATCGTACGTTGCTGAATTTATTGTGTCTGTAGATTTGTGGGTCACTGTACTAGCTGACGTCAAATTGGGGGCCCAGACGAACGATGACGTCACCTTATCAAATTAAACTACCTAGCCGGTGATTCTAGTTCTATTCTATAATAACGTGTTCACGAAACGAGTACTATGAATTATAATAGCCGCCCTAATCTGACCCGACTCAGTTTGAATAATAGTGTAAGTAATCGTGTCTATCATGTGTGCCGAGGTCATTGCTATTTGTTTATTTTTTTGTTAATTCAAGGGCGTCTTCGCGGCCGCCACGAGTAATCATCGACGCGTCGCGTCGCAAATATTTTTATTATGTTTTTGTGTATATTTGTTGCATTATAATATGTAGGTATGCACTACCCACTATGTGTAGGTTTCCATATTTCTTATATTATATAGAAAGATTGTTAGTTGCAAAGTGCAATTAAGTCGTGGAAGATTCTTGCCTATTGTCGTGGAGGTGTTTGACCTTTGCAAAGTGCGCGGCGCGTCGGTCGCATACTCAAAAGACCACAAATTGTTTTTTTTTTTACTATAGACACGTCTGGCCCTGGTGTCACAGATGTGCCTATTAGAAAATGTTGTATGGAAGTGAGTAGCGCGCTTTTTGAAATTGGTTCCTTTTTGAATAATTATTTTAATGACGTTAATACAACATTAAAATTAGCTCATATAAGATGAATGCATTAAACGTACCTACCTATTTAAATCGTTGATTTCTCAGACATGCGCTTGGTGTCCTAAGTTCTTGATTTTACTTCAGTGCAGCATCACTGCACCAATAGCACGCAGCCAAGTTCACGTTGCTGCCATGGATTTCATGATACTTAGTTACGTAATTCGAACAACACTAGCACGCACACATGCACTATCGCGAACTAATATTGGGTTCCTCATTTCTAATTTTCTAACTTTTACACAGTGCGTCGAAGACCGGCCGGCCTCTTGAAAATGTAGATCATTAACTGGAGGCGTACGTTTTAGCGCGTTGCCAATTAAACGTAATGATGACGTTTTAACAAGCCCGTATTGCTTGCTACAATATCTACCTTATGTGCGCATTTCCTTATAGGTAATCTACCTATTCGTTAGCAGCGGTAGAGTAGAGTTCATCTATTCTCAATTGCCTAACATGTTATTTTTTTTTTTTTTTTTGGTGGGTGGGAAATCATCAAATAACTTCTCCCGCCCTGGGCGGGGCGGGAGGGAGTGTCAGACTTTTACTGACTAAAACCCACCCATGTTCCTTCTTGTGCCCTTTGCGTTCCGGGGGCGCGGTATCTCTTGCGAACAACCCGCAGCCCCGGTAACATGTTATTTAAATGGCATTATTCAGAATAATGCCATTTAATGCCGTTTGCTTTAAAAATCTAAGAAATAACAATAAGAGTTAATAATTTACATTTTCTAGGTGTGATTTATGATGCTACTTATGATTACCTAATAGCCTGAGTTTTGTTTACGCAAAACTGGACATCTATCTACTACTTACTTAAATCTGTGTCTTTACATTAACTTTTTAAGGCATTGATTTTTTTGACATTTATTATCAGTCGTGTGAGATAAGATTGTATTCATCAAATTTTTATAAAATTTTAGTACAATCTTGCATATATTTGCATCTTGCTAATTCAGTAAATACTTGTATAGTTTAGTATATTTTGTCTATAACCAAAAAAATAGGTGCAATATAAGAGTTTGTTTGAGTTTGCCTCATTTGCCATGTGGTTCAAAACGCGACTGCTACGCTAGAGGTCTTGGGTTCAATTTCCAGGTCGAGCAAAGTGTTATTGGGTTTTTCTATGAAATTCTCAGTAGCAACTCGAAGTTAGGATTTGTGCCCGGTTAATGGAAATAGGCTCACTCCCTATTACGTGGGACCTAAACATACCGGCGTAGTGTGGGTGTACACCACTGCCTACCCCTTCGGGGAATACAGGTGTGATGGTGTGTATAAGTGTTTGCGTATCAGTAGAATTAGAGTAAACATCTACCTACTTATTTACATTATGTTCGCTAGTTATGAATGAAAATCTAATTTGCGTAAGATGCCAAAAATTTCTTAGAGCAGGAAGTTGTTAGCATTTTGTTATTGCTCAACGGCTATGTACCTACCTACCTTTTAGTGCGATTAACTAATAATATTCTTCCACATACTTATTCGCTCAGTGACTACATTTCTAGTTGTTTATTCGTCGATAGTTCAATTCACAATATTATGTAGCTATTCGACTGCTACGCTAGAGGTCTTGGGTTCGATTCCCAAGTCGAGCAAAGTGTTATTGGGTTTTTCTATGAAATTCTCAGTAGCAGCTCGGAGTTAGGATTTGTGCCCGGTTAATGGCAATAGGCTCGCCCCCTATTACATGGGACCTAAACTTACCGGCGAACTGTGGGTGTACATTGTTACACCTCTGCCTAACCCTTCGGGGAATACAGGCGTGATGGTATGTATCTATGTATGTATCTATTCTCTTAAATGGTGTATAGTAACTAGTGTAAATTATGTGTCCAATGAACATATTTCGAAGGTCCCGGAATGTGGTTATTTTACCTTTTACCAAGTTTCAATTAACTACCTTTCCCAAATAAATTTTAAATCACTTTTGAATCGTTATATTTCAGGTACAATTGGACTAGATACTCCAATATCTGGCATGCGTGTTAAAACAGCCCTAAGATTTGGTACAGAATCCTTTACAATAATGGAAACTTAAATTCATATTTTCTTAAAAGATAAAAGACAAAGCTCGTCTTATGAATTAACAAGTCGCCGATGAACTTGACAAAGGCGTGCAATTGTCTGCAACTTTTAATCTGAGACTAACTTTACTAAGTCCAAAGTGAGACTCAAGTTGACATAAATGCGGACGAAGAAATGAAGGAAACTACACAGTTTACACATCAACAGGTGCAGAAATTGTCGGCGCAATTTGTGAATTCTTTAACGAAATTACTCGAGCATTCCCATGTGGCATGTACAGATTTATGTATGTACGTATCTCTATTTCCATCTTGATCTGTGAGTAAATGCTAGTTTCCCGCGCAAAAACATAATTTTTTCCGCCGTCATGCTTTTCTGGCGGTAAAATAAATGAATGAATCAGTTTACTGCCTGTGTATTATCGCAAATAGAGAAAGATACAGATTTTTTACTGTATTACGCGATGGTTGTTGAAGTTGTCAATTTAACAAACAACTTGTAATATTCAATTCTAACGTACAAATGCCACAGCAGCATGTTAGGTTCTAATACGAAGTAAAATAATTCAAAAACTGCACACTGCTAAAATGACCACTGCTTGCCCAAGACCACCGAGAATCACACAAATAGGTTCGTTAATAACTTAACTATATCCCAGCGGATATGAAATCAGAAAAACCAAACTGATGAGTGATTAAACCAAGCCAAAAAAAAAAATTGTCCACACAGAAAATTGAGCAGACGGTCACGAAAGTTCGTTCACAACAAGCTTATCCAGACGGAGACAGTGGTTTGTTTACAAAACAGGACTTTGGCGCCCATCTTACAAGAAAACTTGGTCGTCTGTGACTACTGACTCTTACTTTATTACAAATGAAACTACAAGTGAAAAAATAGAACATTTTGCAAGGAAAACGATAATTCGTATAGCATTAAATAGTTTACTTAAATCGCTCACCTTACTTGAAAATTGTAGAACACTAATGAGTAATGTCCTTCACAAAAAATTTCACTACCGTCTGCACTTACACTTTTTAAATTACTTAATCATTAAAAATAATGCAAATAAACTTAATTTGATTATCTCTCAATAACTCAATTTTATCTACGGCCAACCAGGTGGGGTCAAGCTCATTTGGCAATCTACTTTAAAATAAAATTGTGAATAAGAAAGTGTTACATATTGCATCAAACAAAATTTACAATTCAAAATTTGAATTGGATCGTCCCATAGGACTGACCCTATTTAACCTCAACAATTGGGGTTTCTTAGCGGAAAATAAAAGAACAAGAATGGTCACCGGTCCTAAAAGATTACTCTCACCTATCACAATTTCTCCCCATTGTTCGGACATCCATTAATTTTTTTATTTCTTTATGTCGTGGCAACGGGTTTGTCTGCTCATCGAACAAAAGCAGAATGGATGAAAAGACGGCACGGTTAAATTATACAATTCATAAGACTGGTCCGGACGGATGTATGGAAAGTTCGAAAGGAACCTATCCAGACAGAAGGGTGAAAGGTCTAAATTCATTGTGACAATTGACCTTTCCTATCTGTCTATTATGTATCTAGGCAATTGTATGAATAACGGGTATCTATCTTTTGATTATTCGCAAACCTTTAATCCTGTTTTTGCAAAACGAAATTGATGAGAAAGTTTCTCACAAGATGAAAGGGATTCTTTTGAGTGATTCCTGTTATTACTTACAGATTAGGGTGCAAACCTGTTAAATAGACTAATAAAAAAATCGTATAGGTATTTTAATCTAAGGGATATATGCTCTTAAATACAAGATTGTTCACATTCAACATCTTATATAAATAGTTTTAAAGTTTGTTTTTATTTAAACTTTCGTTATAGGTTACAGCGGCTAACAACAATATAATACGAATATCCCTCGCTAAATGTCTAAACACGTAAACAAAACACAAACCTAATCTCATTATATAATTTCAAGTGTCGCCACTTGTGTTAGAAAGCCATTCATCAATTTGTGCGATGCTCGATATCGGCCGCAACGAAGCTCCCATGAAAGCTAGTCTTAGAAATAAAAGCTAATAAGTCCAAACACACGTTTGAAAGGCCTATTGAGTTCTTTAAGCGTAGTACCACCCTACCATTAAGAAAAATCCAGTTGGGCTGCAACTTAGCATGGGAATGTTCAGGGGGTCAACGCCATTCGTTTCGCGTACTTGTCCTGGGTAAGCAGTGCGTATTATTATTTCGATAGATGTTTTTATTTTAGGGTCTGAGATCCGGTCTGAGCGCCCCCTCGCCGCCTTGCGGCCGGCTGACGGTGTCGGCCGTCTCGGCTCATGCTCCATTCGATATATCATCTTGTGATGTACTTACGCGACTGTTTTTTCGCGACGAAAATTTTAGTAGCAAAATATTGAAGGTCGAGATAGTTAGCATAATGTTTGTGTAACACTTTTTCAGTATCTCAATTTATCAGCGGTTAGTCACAAACTCACCAGCAAACAACTTTTAGTACCTAGGTGGTTACATTAAAGATATGCTAAGTATAAATATAAAATTATAAATCTAGGCTACTGTGATATGGAAAAGTAAAAACCGATAATGCGTTGGGACACAATGTGACTTTTTAATACCGTTAATATATTTCAAGATCAAGCAGGAGTTACATTATTATAAAATGAGTGTTCCCAAATAAAATATGGTCGAATGTGCAACACACCTCGACGCGACCGGTTCTTCCGATCAATCTCAGCCATTGAAATCGCGAAAGCTATGGCCGGTGCGAATTTCACACCAGTCTAGTCTAGACTCTAATAATGTCGCAATAGGCAGCCTAGGTCTGCTTCTGCTCATTGCCTAGTACTGTGAGAATGAATAACGGGTCGCGACGCATGATTGAGCTCACTCGTTTTGTTATAATCTAGTTTACTAATGTACATGCATAACGTTTGATATGAGAATTTATTTCTTTGTATTTTGTTATAAAACACGTATCATGTATTTCTAGGAAGATTTAAATTATTATCTACTTGAATAGACTGTTCTATGGTTTATTCGTAGGGTTTTTTTTTAGTTTCTTCTTTTCATGATTCGTTCACTTAGTTTAGGGACTCATTTCTATGGATAAATAATTTTTTATTTTTGCAACGCTTTTATGTCATGGCATTACACGCTCTCCGTCGGTTTTTTGCAACTGCAGAGATATAACTCGATACACTTTCTATAAAACAGATTTTATTAGAACAGGATTTATTTATTTTTGATAACTGTAAAACTTAAATGACTGACTGACAAAAAATAATCTTCCATCAAATCGTAACAGTGAGCAAATGAAAATCAATTTTAGTACGCCAATTAATAAATTGCATTCGAATACCTGTTATCACGGCATCACGTGATACTGGCCTGATTGAGTGAATCACGATTTTGGACAATATGGCTTGGTACTTGAAGGAATAGAATGCAAAATGCTTATTCGAAAAATTACTGCAGTATTACTGGAACCTCTCACAGCCGTTAGGAGCAATAATGGCGTAAAGCATGTCATCTTGTCTTTCTACCGTTGAGATTATTAGATGTGCAAGTAATTAAAAGGCTCAGCATGTATGAATCGTTACGCTATTTACCCATACCGGGTGAGCTAAACTCCAAGCACATAATGTTAGTGCCGTTCAAGGTGCCGCAATTAGGTACCTATCTACTTAAAGTTAATAGATAAGTACTTTGTGTAAGTAGATGGAACATCTCCTGTAGTTACAGCCTGAAAACAAGCGTAGTCATCAATCTAACCAAACAATGAACCGACTCAAACTCGTACAATTTATTTCAACAAACCATTTACTTGTAATTTTAAATTGCTAAAGTCTTCTGTTACAATTTATTTCTACTACTATTATAGGTAATGTTAGCATACTACATAATAGTAACTAGCCTTAGTACTAGGCTATTTATTACTTATTTGTTCAAGTAAATACCCAACTAATACCCTGGGGCCTTCGATTCAAATTCGCTAAGACTGTGTATAAGGTCGACTGTGTCGACTGCCTCGGTAGCCTAGTGGTCCTTAGCGCGACTGCTACGCTAGAGGTCCTGGGTTCGATTCCTAGGTCGAGCAAAAAGTGTTATTGGGTTTTTCTATGAAATTCTCAGTAGCAGCTCGGAGTTAGGATTTGTGCCCGGTTAATGGCAATAGGCTCGCACCCTATTACATGGGACCTAAACATACCGGCGAACTGTGGGTGAATATTGTTAGACCTCTGCCTAACCCTTTGGGGAATACAGGCGTGATAGTATGTTATGTTATGTGTATAAGGATGGTGATTACTTTTTGATGCCTAGGTGTTGATTTTTTGCTTCATTATTTTGGTCACAGTACGCAACTGTGGTAACAGCCACTATAACGATAAGACAGAAAAAAAAGGAAATCGTTAAATGTTGTTTCTTAACTTTAAAATCAATGTTATGGATCCTTATGACTTTCCCTATTTCTAATAGTTTCAGATTTGTCTTTGAGTAATGATCGCTCTCAGTCAAAATCCCTGTATAAATGAACTGTTAAATTACCGTAATATGCCAAATTTCCATAAATTACGACCATAATTTAAAAAGAAATGCGATATCTAATTTATTTCCCAAAATGTAGCAGTTCTACCAGCCGTAACTTTGAGGTATTCTTCGATTTCAAAAATTTTAGAGCGCGCAAAGGAAGAAAAGTTAGGTAGAGATTCGCTTGTATTATACAAAAACGTAAACACCACCACCGCAATATTGTATTACGGTGTACGGTGTAATACGCCTAGTTGTGACTAGTTACAATTGCAGACATTACGGAGGTATGCATAGCATGCGCGATCGATTTTCGACCTAGTTGGGATTGCGAATTGACTGCAGCCAAGTAAGTACAGTGGCATGTTTTATGTATCCACGGAATTAGCTGGTACTTTAACGAGCCAGCTGTCAAGTCATTTGACCCGTAATTTGGAGTCCTCAATTTTGATAGGAAGCATTAGCAATAACGAACGAAGGCAATGTAGTTGTGATGCATGCAACTGATTATGCTCTTAAAGACCGGTCATTATAGCAGCTTGTCCAGCTGGTGCTCGTGTAGGGATTAGATGGTGATTGAATAGTACCTAAAAGAATTTGGAGTAATTACCTACTCCTTAATTCATGAAAATATTCTGATACTAATCATAAATGTACCGGTCATAACATTGTGTAGCTACACTATCAGGTCATCGTTTAGTTTTTTTTGCCAGGAAAATTACTTGGAAGTGGTATTTTTGTATATCAAAAGAACCATTAATTATTTGAATTTTTACCTTGCACCTATTGTCTTGAAAATGTATCTAAGTAGTTAGGTACCTAATTGAAGAATCAATCTGTTATTAGATATTATCACACGAGTATGACTAAATTACTTAGTGTTATCGTTTGTACTCATTTGACGACCTCATTTGATACAATTATCAAAATCTTTATTTAATAACGTTAGAAAAAAACAACGTGTACTGAATGTTGAAAATATTGTTACCTCGGTGTTTAACAAAGCGCTGAAAACACCGTCATAGTAACAGTACACTAATTTATAATTTACAGTTAGTTTCTAACTTCACGTCGAACAGTGACAAGTTGATTAGATCAATAAAGACTTTCTGCAGTCGGGTTGTCGTCTAAGTATAAAATAGAAGCCTTAAAAGTATGTTCGTCGCAACACATGCGCTAATGCATGTGGGACGCAGCCATCTGTCTGTGCCTTTGCACGCACCATAATGTCTGTATTCAACTTGAATGACGTGAAAAATCCATAATTTCATTTTGAACTTTGAACTCGAGTTCAATGATTTAAACCTGTCTGGCGTGGATATTTAAATTAGTAGGGAAGTCAGTAACTACGTGCAGGCAGATATGTGTCATTGTTTTATGTTGGAGTGAAATGCAAACGGTACTTATTTAATTACCTGTTTTGTTGCATCTGTACAAATGTAAAGACGTAGAGGTGTTGCATTATTACCTAATAATCATTATGCCTGCGACATAATAAATCTCATATTTTTATGGCTGCTGTATTTTTATTAGATACCTGTTTGTAAAAGCCATAAAATGATAACATCACAATTAACTTGCGTATGAGACGCCAGACTAGAATGGAATTCCCGCCGTTTTATGTAATGGCGCGAAACTTTTACGTACCTCGCCTGGTCTACGCCTAACTATGGGGACGCCGACTACATATTAGCGTGTTTGACACTCATCGACTTATTTTGACGTAATAGACTCACAATACTAGGAGCACTTTATACGGTTTATTGACGTTTTACGGCAATTTAAATCGCATGCAAGAATTCACGCTGGCATTTTCTCGTGGCTTATTGCTAGCTGGTACTTACACTATCTATATGTTCAGATACTTGTAGGAACTGAGTGTGGCTGATTGGATATTATTACGTTTTAAACTTTGAGAGGGTTAGACGAGACAGAAGTGTTCAAAGTACCTATGTAGTTGGTATGGTATAATTAATAAGGCCTAAGCATGACTACAGCCCAAATGTTGGCACCAACATGTTTTCCACAACTCAAAGTTACCACTGAAAGAATATTGTGCAGCTTTTGTTTCCCTCCAATTTCTATAACGCAAGACTTATTATTAAAACAGATGCATAATAATGTTATTTTAGCTATGAATCGGGTACCTATTGGAACCGTTATGAAAAGGGATTATTTTTAGGTAGGTAGATATCTATTTTTGTATGTCTACTTATGCCGTTACAGGACACCATGGGAAGAGTACGCCCTTAGGGTAAAAGTCCCGACAAAAATAAAAAAGTTCCTTTATAATATGAAATGAAGATTACTTACAGACAAGTAGTGCATTATTTGTAACTTTAGACACCGTCTGCCCGATGGAACCCTCGGTGAATTGCACGCGCAGTTGACCGGTTTCTATATCAATACCCACGGGCGTGTTGCCTAGTGATATAGGATCTTATTCCTTTATTATAAGATTTATTTACTCAAAGTATTAGGTAGGTACTTGGTTACTGCCTATAAAGTTCTTTACATGTCGGTCTTTCTTTAAAAAAAAGAAAAGATTCATGTTACCATGTGTTCCACAGTTTGTTGCTTAAATATAAACTGTACCTTTATTTTGAATATGGTTTTGGTAGTGCGGCTCATTTTGTATGGCCATTGCACGTGGGATCAAAACTACGTCCGTTTGAATTTAGAATATTCCTAATTCAAATGAAATGGACTAATTCGAAATGGATGTAGTGTGAAAATGTTTCTAATTAATGCTGTAGGTACAGTTCCTACTTTTACATAATGGTACATATACCATTTGATATTTAATGTAAAATTAGGAACTTTACATAACACGCAGGTCACACTACCTACTAAAGTGTGACTTTATACATATAAACCTATATTTTCAGTAGTGTAAGTGTATAAAAAGTTCCGTAGAGGCTACACAGTAAGGAAAAATCTATAGAAATTTTCCGCTTAAATTCTGGTTTGCTTCTCATTTGCCGAGTTCATATTTCTATAGATGTAGCCTGTCGGTAAATGCAAGTGAGCAACGGTGAAAGCTGCCCAGTCTAGCGTCGAGCGGAGCCCGAAGCAGCCCTTGACGTGCTTTGACGCTTTGATTAGAATGACTTACCTCAAACGACTTTGTAAATACTTTACTTACGTACCCGTAAGAAACTATTTAAAAGTAGGGTAGATACATACTCGTTAGCGCTAACATTATATTTAAGCGTTTTATTACTTTCAAAGTAGCTGTAGTAAAGTGTTTTTGTTTTATTATAACTCCTCATTTAATTCCTAGTTCATTACTACATTAAAAATATTGTAAGTAGCTAGATGGGTAGCTAAGATGCATTTGAACGCATTTGTAGGCATTGTATGAAAATATAGCCAGCAACCGGGTTCATATTAGATAAGGATCTTGATTGAAAAGATAACGATGAAGCACAGTCGTGTTGGTCGTGCTCGATTAAGAATCATCAACATTGTTAAATGGTTTTCGCAATTTCTGTGTAGACGGAAACGTTTTATATAGTGTTGCAAAATAAATATTAATCGAAGATTTCTAACTAATATGGGTTTTAATAGCTTTGCGCGACCCCATCTTTCTAGCACGATGTGTTGTGTGTGCTGGGGCGGCTGCTACTGGTGCCCAAAACCTCAAACGGCCCAAATATTATAAAACCTTATTATGTTTGAGTCGTTTGGGATTGAAACACAAGGGCCATGGGGTCCGAGCGCTCATCTAATTTTCAGGACATCGCCAAGCGACTCTTCACGTGACAAAAAGGCTGGCCTTTACTTGGGCCAAAGAATCAGCATTGCAACGTGGCAATGTTGCTAGCCATTTGGGCACATGTCCTATTAAAAGCGATGCGGATGAGGTTTTTGATGCCCTATGAGCTTCTTTTTGTTATAACTGTTTTTTGTTTAAAATGTACATAGGTTGTAATCTAATTATTATTTAAGTAAGTTTTATGACTGAAATAAATGAATACATAAAAAAAAGATATAGTAAACGATAATAGCTTAGTGGTTACCATTATGTAAATGTATATACCAGGGTTAAAAACTTTGGAAATTTTTCAACTGGCATTATTTTTTAATTATCGTCGTAAAACAGTAAAATAGTAACACTGAGTTTTTCAGTCACTCAGAAATGGGGCTGCTGTCAATTTATTTCAAACCCAATTTTTTGGGTTTGTTGAAATGTTTAAACAAATTAAATTGGTTTATTGTGTTCTTTAGTTTAATCAACTTATCGGTATGCATTTACGAGGACCAGATAGGCAAATTCGACTGGTAAGTGTATATTTTAGGTTATAGTGTTTCTATGTCATTGCAGGCTCGTAGTTGACTGAATTTTTAATGAAATTATGATTTTCAGGCGTCAAACATACGTGGGAAGGATTAAATTCTCCCAATTTGATACTGTATCTACTGCCAAGAAGATAATTGTCGCCACTGAGGAAAATGTTTTAGCTGCACTGAATTTGAAGACTGGTAAATTGATTTTATTGAGTATATCCGTTTTAAATGTAACATATTACTATGATAATTACTATGATAATCTATGCTTAACATTAACATACACTTGAGAGTTAATTTAATTATCTTGCTAATTAACTTTCCTGAAATTTGGATGAATGAGACAAATTCTTTATAATACAAGGGAACAGTATCTTCATAAATTGCATAGTCATTTATGTTTTGACAAATCATTACCTGTCGTAAATCATTATAAAACCTTATTATTCCGAAACTAATATTTAAGAGTATGGTTATTGTAGAACAATAATACTACAAACTAAATAATACAAACAAATTACTCATTTATAAAATACTTCAAACCTTAGCTCTGTTGTCCAGGTTTTATAAACAAATATTATGAACAATAGCGCTATCATGGTAGTCATTGAAATGACTAAGAAAATTTTATTATACATCAGATTGGTTGATTATAAAAATGAATTTGATTTTCATTTTGTCCTGGACCATATCTTTCCGTCCCCTTGTGGTTACAGAGATATTGAAGTTCAAAGTTCCAAAGGACCATGGGCGATGTTGTATGATTCTTGGGCCCTCTTTTCAACATTGCTCAACTGTAATGAGACCCATGTCATATAAAAGCCCATATTGAGTACTCCATTTCATTCTATATTCTATGGCAGCTAAGTTCAGAAAATGGTGTTTAGGTACTCGTCACCCTTGGGTAGTGTGGGAATTTTTGCCTAGGATTTACACGATAATGACAGAATGTACCAAAATACCATTTTCGTGCTAGAATTTTAACTTAGCTGCCAAAGAATGAAATGAAGTACTCTTTAAAAGGTTTCATATGAGATGGCATTTATCACTGTTGAGCAATGTTGAGAAAAGTGGGTCCAAATTGTCGCATGCTCCTTTTTTGTATTTTTTTTTTATGTTAAATACAAGTTTGAAATGTTCTAGCTAAGTTTAAATACCAGCATGACCCCTGTACTGTGGAATGCCCCCTTAAGCACAATGCTTTGTGTGCATTATATTGCACACTACCATAAACTGTGATTTTTTACACTAAAATTAAAAGTTGTTTACCAATATTTTTTGCCCCCATGTTGTTTAGTTTTATGGTTAGTCTGAGTATTTAACAGTTATGTGATGTGTGTTTTTAACCCCCAACTAAAAAGGCAGTTATAAGTTTGACATGTCCGTGTGTCTGTCTGTGGCACCGTAGCTTTTAACCAATTTGCATGCGGTTTTTTTTATTTGAAAGCAGGTTTCCTAGTGGTGGCTCTTAGAAAAGTTTTATCTGAATCGGTTCAGCCGTTTCAAAGTTATCAGCTCTTTTGTTCGCTGCAGTAAGGATCTTGATTCTTACCACCATTATAATTTTGTTTATATGCTGCAAATATGTACTTAAGATGCAAATATAAAATTTATTCTGCAGTGTAGAACACACACACACACCATCACGCCTGTATTCCCCGAAGGGTTAGGCAGAGGTATACAAGTGTACACCCACAGTTCGCCAGTATGTTTAGGTCCCATGTAATAAGGGGCGAGCCTATTGCCATTAACCGGGCACAAATCCTAACTGCGCTGCTACTGAGAATTTGCATAGAAAAACCTCAAAAACACTTTGCTCGACCTGGTAATCGAACCCAAGACCTCTTGCGTAGCAGTCGCGCTTAGGAACACTAGGCTAACGAAGCAGTTAAGCAGGCGGTGCAGTGTAGAAGATTTTCCTCAACAACATATTGAGGAAAATCTTCTACACACACATAAACATTATAATAAAATGTTGGAGAGATAATTAATATTGATAGTTTGGTTTAAATCACATGAACATAGTATTTTCATTTTCCTTATTGCTTATAAGGATATTTTGTTTATGGAACTCCAACAGATGTCACTGTATATAGTATTTTTACCTAACTACAGAAAAGTTGAAAGCAGGGTTATGAGGTTGTCTATACTCCAAAACAATTTAAATAAAAACTTAGACCCAACTGCAACCAAAACATAGCAAGCATTATAACTTTTTGGAGGATGTTAGTAGAGTAGACTTGAAGTTGGTTCATTTATGAATTTGATAAATCACAAACTATCAAAAACAGTATTAGACTATACAAAATATAAAGGGATTTTTAAAGGTTTTAGTTTTTTAACTGCCTCGGTAGCCTACTGGTCCTAAGCGCGACTGCTATGCTAGAGGTCTTGGGTTCGATTCCCAGATCGAGCAAAAAGTGTCATTGGGTTTTCCTATGAAATTCTCAGTAGCAGCTCGGAGTTTGGATTAATGGCAATAGGCTCGCCCCCTATTACATGGCACCAAAACATACCGGCGAACTGTGGGTGTACATTGTTACACCTCTGCCTAACCCTTGGGGAATACAGGCGTGATGGTATGTATTTTTTAACCTTGTTATTTGTTTTATTTTCTTTTATTGGTTCCCTTTTTTGATGTCATGTAGATTTCAAAGGAAGTAATTCATTACGGCCCCTTGTTTTGCTTCTCATCAATCATATTAACAATAATTTAATGTCCACCAGGTCAAGTGGTATGGCGTCACGTATTCGAGAGTGCCTCTACAGGCAACATTCAGCTTCTGGCTATAACGGATAAGGTAGTCACAGTCTCTGGATCCAACCCTTACTTGGTACGAGGATGGGATTCCACTACAGGTATGTAGGTACTTCTGATTAGCACAGCAAATGACTGCTGTCTTTTTTCCATATGTTTTGTCAAAGGTGATTCTAGTATTAGGAGCTTGGAGCTAGGAGCTCGTACAGGGAAGTACTACCATCATGCCTAGTTCTGCCGCAAAGCAGAGTTGCTGTGTTCCGGTTTGAAGGGTATGTGTGCCGGTGTAATTACAGACACATGAGACATTTATACTTTGTCTCTGGGATGGCAACGCATTTGCAAGGCGTCTGGTATTGCAGATGTCTATAGGTAGTGGTGACCACATAACATCAGATGGGCCTACGGCTTGTTTGCCATCCAATGACATAAAAAAACAGGCTGTCAGTTAGGGAATTCTCTCGTTTAAAATACAAAATGTATTGTTGAATTTTTGAACCGAAAGTGATAAGGGTCTTTGAAACATCTGATTAGTCAAACTTATCATTTAAATGGTCACCTTCCTACAGGAGTCCTACAATGGGAATGGTCATTGACACTTGAAAATGACAAGCAAGCGGAGTTCTCGGAGTGGTGGGTGCAAAACGACTTGTTGATACACATGCTGCCCGTGTTCGGCTCGCACATCGAGGTCAGCAGGTACAACCTCGCTTCTGGACATAACAGGGGATCTACAGCTAAATTACCTGCACTCTGGGCTAAAGATGGGTGAGAACTTATTAAAATTTAAAACTTATTTATATAGTAAGATATTTTGGCTTTAATTCAGTTTTAAACAAAAATATACTTTTATTTAACATGCATAGAGATAAAAAAAAGCATAACTACTCCTTGGCAGTCGGTTAAAAACGATTATGGAAATGAAATGCATATCTTATTTTTCTTATAAAATGAAATGACATTAATCCCATTCTATCCCTTTAGTAATCCAAAAGTCCTTCAATAAAATAGCCTAGTGGTCCTAAGCGCGACTGCTACATTAGAGGTCTTGGGTTCCATTCTTAGGTCGACCAAAAAGTGTTGTGTTATTGGGTTTTTCTATGAAATTCTCAGTAGCAGCTCGGAGTTAGGATTTGTGCCTGGTTAATGGCAATAGGCTCGCCCCCTATTACATAAGACCTAAACATACCTGCGAACTGGGGGTGTACACTGGTACACCTCTGCCTAACCCTTCGAGGAATACAGGCGTGATGGAATGTTATGTAAAATCCAGTCCAAAAGTCATTGCTAGCAAACTCTATTTCATACTTTTCTTACAGATGTATAGTAACACCACCCTACTACACTTGCATATCCGGCACGAATGGCAGTGAACAGCTGATCACCCTCGACGTTACATCACACGCCGTTCAGCTCGTAGCGCGACCACTTTCCGAATTCGTCAATCCGGAGACGTATGACGTAGGACTGCTTCCTCTTCATGGCAGCAGTGTTATACCTGCATTCTCTTTGGATGAGAAGAAGATTATAATGATAAGGAATAATAAGTTTGAAATGTTGGAGATGGAAGTTAACGATCCGTCGGGAACTGTTGCGTTGTTGGATAACGCAAATGGTCCGGTTCTGGTGCAGGCCTGGATGGATGATTATCAGGTGAAGTAGCTTTAATTATTATTTTTGAAGGCCTTGGGTACTTAGCAGTCTGTTTCTTCATAGATTTACGAAAAAGTATTTGAGAGTGACCCTAACCATGAGAATGAAGTTCAAGTCAAATAATTTATTTCAATTAGAACATTAGAAGGCACTCCCAAATGCCAATTTCAAAAAGTTGCTTCATATCTATATCTATATACTAATATTAAAAAGAGGAAAGATTTTTGTTTGTTTCTTTTTTTGTAACGAATAGGCTCCGAAATTACTGGACCGATTTTAACCATTGATTCACCAATAGATAGCTATGTTAATCCTGAGTAACATAGGCTTTATAACATCACGCTACGACACACGGGATCAGAACAGTAACGAAAGACGTAACTTAATGCGGGTGATGGGCGTCGATGAAGTCACGGGCAGTTCTTTAGTAAAAAGTAACTCCATACTTACCCCTTCAAAAGAAATGTTTAAAATGTATGTATACATGTTGCTGTATATTTACAAATATTGAAACCGTAAAGAACCACTCCTAACATTTCAACAAACAATGAAATAGTGTGTGAGCTAAAGAAATCTATAGGACTGCGCAATTTCAATGTTACATTTATCTTTACGCTTAATTAAACAGTAAGTTAAGTTTACACCAGCATATTATATATATGCCTCTATATCTATAACAGCCTCGGTAGCCTAGTGATCTAAAGCACGCCTGCAACGCTAGAGGTCTTGGGTTCCATTCCCAAGTCGAGCAAAAAGTGTTATTGAATTTTTCTATGAAATTCTCAGTAGCAGCTCGGAGTTAGGATTTGTGCCCTAACCGGGCAATGGCAATAGGCTCGCCCCCTATTACATGGGACGTAAAAATACCGGCGAACTGTGGGTGTACATTGTTACAGTTCTGCCTAACCCTTCGGGGAATACATGCGTGATGGTATGTTAGGTTATGGTATATCTATACAAACGTTATAAACCAGAAGAGTTTATTTGTTTTTTTTTTGTTTGAATGTGCGCCGTGCTTTCGTGCCTTCATGCACGGGCCACGGCATCATGCTGAGCGTCAGCCGTTTCGCGCGGTAGTGGCGCATAAATAATTCTGTCTTGGACACTATGTTTTTTTTTTTATTGTTATAGTAGTCGCACGGGTCGTGAGCACAAACGTCAAGTTAATTTTTGGGTACCTTTTTGGGCCGCCGACGCTGCACGCGATTGGTCCGATTGACAGTCCAATAGCGTGCAGCGTCGGCGGCCCAAAAAATCCAGAAAGGAACTCAAAAATTAACTCGAAGTTTGTGCTCACGACTCGTGGTGACTACTATACCTATTTTATGCTAACTTTTTTTTTGTCTTTGGCTTGATGAAGCAAAATTTTTATGTTATGTGCGTCACCTTCGCGGGAATAAATGGTTTTTCTTTCTTTGTGTATTTCTAATCTCTTGAACTACCAGTTTTCTTTTTTTATTCTTTCGTTAATAGGAAGCTATTTTATTTATCCTTGATTGCTACAGGCTCTATTTTTTTAATATTATTAAAATATGGGATCCGTAACAAAATTCATGCAGACGAAATGGCGGGCAAACAGCTAATTTTGAATAAACAAATCGTAAAATTACGCTAGTTTTTCCCATAGTAGTCAGAGATGTAGATAACACATAGATTTATCTAGTTTTGTTAAAATTTTAAAGAAGCGAATTTGAGGGTGACCTTTGCCCAGTATTGGGATAGCGTGGGCTAGAGAAAAGAAATTTTAAGAATACTGATATAGGCTTATAATGATATACACACAATTACTCAACCAAATTTCTTCGATCGTCCCCAGGGCTTCTCAATGACAGGTCACAGCGTAGCAACAGGCGATGAACTAACGGAGTTACGAGTGTGGGACCGCGCGCTGAAGCTACCTGATCCTGAGGTGTCATCAGCGGTCTGCACCAAGTCCAGTAGAGACCAGCTCATCTGCAGGATACTGTTAATCGGTGGGGATGACTCCGTGCATCTTATGCAGCAAGGAGGTATGTCAAAATTTGGTCTACATTTAGAAATATAGATGACCTTTTACTTACTACTATCCACATACATTTTGTTTAAATGGATTTGGGCGAGGCATGTCATATTTGATTCCCAAGTCAGACAAAGCGTAAGGTTTTCCTATTAGGAATATTTTAATAGCGTAATGGCTTGGGGTTTGGAAGTTGGTGGTGTGGCAGCCACCCCCGTGCATCCCGCGTAATTGTCGGGCGTTCATCTTGCGCCTATTCTCTCCCCGGTCGTTTCGGATTACCTTTTTATCTGACTATATGAGTCACATACTTGTGCACTATACTAATCTCCAGCAGATTTGGTTAGTTTACAATTGGCTATCCATGACAGAAATTCTTTCGGGACAATATTTGTTGTCTACTAATCATTCTAAAGTTGAATAATAATTAATTGGTTTCTACGAGTACTTTTAAGACTTTATTTTGCTTCCCCAGGTCGTGTGCTATGGTCTCGTGAAGAGGCGTTAGCGAACGTCGTGGCTGTCGAGTTCGTGGAGCTGCCCGTGTCAGACTTAGACGCGGCCATCGAGTCGGAGTTCGACCAGAAAGAAGGTAATGAACAGAAAAGTTTATAATACACATCATGGATGGTACTCTTAAAGGGATATTATTTAATTAGATAATCATACAAATAAACGAAATAATGGCATTAGAAATTTCATATAATAATAAAAGATTTCAGGGTGGAATTTCTTTTTAATAAATGACGAGAAAGATCATATTATGTAAAAAGATAATTTTCATATTCATATTGAAAGCTAATTCACTTTTATACAAATATGTACATTATTTGCATTTCGATAAGGTTCATTTTCGTATGAAACACCATAAAGCATGGAATTTAAATCGGTTACTACGTTTTTACTACATAACTGTTATGACGGTTGAATTAACTTGGACTTATCTTGAGTTATTGTGATCTCTATCATTCAAAGTCAAAGTCATATCATCTATTTCGATTAGACCATTTTATGGCACTTTTGAACGTCAATTACATGTTAAAATTAAGAATATTGAATCTAGTTGCCCATTCAAAAAGGTAGTTTCGTATGGAGAAGAACGGGCAAGAACTCCATTAATACTCTTTAAAAAAATTTATTACAATAAGTTGTATAATTCCATTGCATAACAAATAATTTACTTCGCATTTATCTTCTAACATGTATTATATTTATTTATATTTATCTTCTTGTTTTCTAGCTGCCAAGATGCATAGTAAGTACTGTAGACGTGTGTGATTGTGTGTTGTTTAAAACCTTGAGTTTTTCCTCAGTATACAAAACCTTGTCGTCTGTAGTACCGAAAAAAAAATTACGAGAATATTTTAACATAGTTCTGTAAAGCAGCGGTTCTCAAACTTTTTTAGTGATGTAACCCTTATGGTCAACAAAATATTTCACAGAGCCCTAAAATGGTTTTATGTGCATTTTCTATTAATAATCAAAATCATATTACTTGACAATTGATATTTGCATGTAATGGGAAGTATTAAATTGCTTTTTACTTTTAATCATTTGTTTGATATCAGGAGATAGTTGAAGTCATAATGTTAATTTTTTTGTTGCCCCCTGGAGCCCCCACAGAGGTTTTGTGGAGCCCTAGGCTAGAGCTCCGCGGAGCACACTTTGAGTATGGCTGGTGTAAAGAATAAAGGTTTGAAAGTGTGTGCTAGTGTGAAAAAGATATGCCTTGAGTTCTATATTATAAAGCTAGAGAAACTGAAGATACTTCTACACTCAATTCTCCACACAGGTTCGATCTGGGCCGCGTTCACTCGGCGCCTGCATACACAGTTCCAGCAGCTGCAGACGTTGATACAGAGCATCCAGAGGGGCGAAGGCCTAGAGGAGGACGCGCCCTCCGCTCTCGTGCGCGACTACTTCGGCCTGCACAAGATTATTGTGCTGGTTACAGAAGCGGGCAAGGTATAAGATCAATTAAGTTGCATTATTTGCTTTGCATATTCGGAACTGCCTCGGTAGCCTAGTGGTCCTAAGCGCGACTGCTACGCTAGAAGTCTTGGCTCGCCCCTTATTACATGGGACCTAAATATACCGGCGAACTGTGGGTGTACATTGTTACACCTCTGCCTAACCCTTCGGGGAATACAGGCGTGATGGTATATTTTATGTTCGGAAGCGCAGTCCTACTGCTATTATAAACGCGAAAGTTTGTGAGGATGGATGAATGCTTGTTCCTTATTTGACGCTTAAGCGGCTGTACGGAGTTGGCTGAAATTTGGCGCCCTTAAAGCTATATTGATCTAGCTTACTTAACATATGTTTTTTTTTTTTTATTTTTGTGTTTCGTAGGAAGATATAGGACTTTCGCTTAACTCTGACGTCTTCAAAGACGAAGTCGCAGGCAGAAGCTAGTTAAACATATTTTATTTTTGCATTTACTCCGCGTGGTATCTCATACAAACGTCATAAATCCAAAATCTTGTAAAGTGTGATGTAAACACTCTTAATGATGAAAGTGAAAATGTTAACGACTCTGAAAATTAAGTCGCTTATAAGAAGCTACTTTATCCCTGAGTGCTGCAGGCTCTATATTTTATTATTAAAAAAATAATTTAGATTCGTAAGATAAAGATTCACACGGACAAAGACAAAAGCTAGGTACTTATAATTATCTTTATTTTCTCCAAATAGATTAGAAGCCATATTTTTTAGTCCTTCGTATAGTAGTCGCCACGAGTCGTGAGCACAAATTCAGGTTAATTTTTGGGTTTTTGGGTTCATTTCGGAGTTTTTTGGGGCGCTGACGCTGCAGGCGATCGGTCCGACAGACGAAACAATCTCGTGCAGCGTCGGCGGCCCAAAAAACCCCGAATTGAACCCAAAAATTAACTTGATATTTGTACGCACGACTCATGGCGACTACTATACTTTTTTTTTGATATATTATGCACGTATTTGCTTATTCCTCACACATTGATATAACTTGTAGATCTTCGGAATGGACAACCTGTCAGGCGCGATCCTGTGGCAGTACTACGAAGGTAACTTGGACACGGAGGGCGTGCTTGTGTTCACACGGAGGACCGCCAGGCATCCTCCTCACGACGCGTACCTCACTGTTGTGGGTAAACATGAGGTGAGATAAATGACTCTTGTTTATAGGTTATTAAGTTCGAGTTAGTTGCTAACCCGGGCTCATTACGTATGACATTCTTAATGTAACCTCATGTTGACTTCCACCGCCCTGGACGCGGGGCGGGAGGGAGTGTCAGATTTTTACCGACTAAAACCCACCCATGTTTCTTCTTGTGCGCTTTGCGTTCTGGGGGCGCGGTATCTCTTTCGAACAACTCTCAGAACCTCATGTTGACGATTAAATCTAGTTAAGTTTTTGGTGCCAGTGGGCCTTAGTGGATGAGGAATCTCCGATATTTAAGCAGTCAGCATAATTAATTCTGTGTGTTCAGAGGAAGCGGTAATCTTGTTATTATTTATGTAAATAAAAATATCTTGATGCTCGAGGAATCCTTCATCATATCCAACTCATCGTCCATAGAACATAACTATTGTCTCAAAAACCTAAAATTGATTTCACCGACCGCCCAATGTTCTTCACCCAGGGAACAGGCAACGGCCTAATCATCAGCCTGAACCCAATAACCGGCTCATTGATCGGGGAGCGCCTCCTCGTGCTGGACGTGCAGCTGCTGCAGTGCATGATATTGCACCAAGCTGATAATGAGAAGCTTCACGCTCTTATATTGCTCGACAAAGAGGAAAATATTCAGGTATTTCGGTAGATATCAATTGGTCAACTGTAGGCAGAAAGAGGGCGTTTATTGGTACGGGTGTAGATACTTTCAGGCAATAATTCCAAGAGTCAAAACTTGTCTTAAAAAAGAAACTTTATTTTAGCTCCGAAAACCCGATGAATTTTTAATTAACGTAAAATTGTTTTACTATTTTCTTTGAACAAGTGACGTCATAGCACCCTAATGCCTATAAATTATTTTAATTTATTGGCGGTGTCTACATCCGCATTATGATTAATTTATTGGTTAAATACACTCCCGGAGCCAGCTAGCCACCGTGTATTTCTATATTAGATATAAAGGCGAACAAGACAATAATGATTTATCAAAAAAAAAAGTTTTTGTCCAGTTTTGAACCTGACGACTTACTGGTAATCTATGTTCCAAATTTAAATTCACGACCCTTTAATAAATTATAGAACTATTCAAAAAAAAGTACCTACTAAGGCTTACAATTTATAGTAAATTAAACTAAAGATTTTTGATTTCCAAATTAAACTGTTTGCAATTTTGTTCCAAGATTTTTTCCTATGAATTTAGAAACACCACGATCTAGAATGATAGTAGTGTCGTTCGCTTTGCAGGTGCTACCTCAAACAGCCACGTCGCTAGTGGAGAACACGTTTATGTACGTAGCGGAGAGGCACACGGGTCACGTGCAAGGATACGCGCTCGTATACAATGGGCAGGTAAGACCTGACACTTGTACACACGTAAATGGGATTAGAAAAAATATCATAAGTGATTGTTAAACATTGTGTTTATAAAAGGTAATTTTTCGACATGACATATTTTATCAATGTGCAAATCGATACAAAAAAATCAGTTGACACACAGTCGTGGTAAAAAATGTGGCCAAAGTCGTAAACACGATTTGTTTAATTCAAATTAAACCTACAAGTAACTTTTTAAATTGTTACTAGTAATTTTTTTCCCATATTGGGTTAGTTTCTTCTCAAAAAACAGTTTAATATTGAAATGTGTAAAAATGTACGTGAAATTACACAGATGTAAAAATGTACGTCAAATGACTCAGGTGTAAAAATGTACCTGAAATTACACAGAATGATGTCAAACGCGAAAAACAACCAGACGCACCGTTCAAATTTAGTAAAGAAATTTTCTTTACTAAATTTGAACGGTGCGTCTGGTTGTTTTTATCATCGAGTGAGTGAGTGAGTTATATTCATGGGGTCCTGTTCCCGGCGCAGACGGTAGAGGCGGTGCGGACGTGGTCGGTGCGGCTGGGCGGCGCGGCGCCGGCGCGAGTGGTGCGCGCGCTGGGCAAGGCGCCGGCCGAGCGCGTGCACTCGCCCGGCCGCGTGCTGCCCGACCGCTCCGTGCTCTACAAGTACGTCAACCCCAACCTCGTGCTCTTCGTCACCGAGGCACCTGACCCGCTGCATAAAGGTAACGACACTATTCTATTGTTTAAAGTTGGCCCCATTTACCCTTTTTATGATTATTTTCAAATGACCTGAAATACTAAGAAAAATAACCTGTATCCCAATGTCACAAAGGTTGTTTTAGAATGAATACAGTGCGCGACCGAAATTTTAAAAACTATTCACAACTTCATGTCACTTTTATTTTTATATTATTTTATACAATGAAATGAAATCTCAGCTAATTTCTTTAACGAAATTCTGCGCAACGATCTTGCATTGGACAGAATTTCTTTAGACTTTTCATTGAACGAACGCCATCAAAACATTATTATGAAATAAAGATATGCAACATATTTTATCTGTACTTTAATTTATTTCAGATATAGTAGTAGCAACATGCATAGACGCAGCATCAGGTGCTATTGTAGCTGCGCAGACGCACCGGCGAGCCCGAGCGTTACCTCTGGCGGTACACACGGAACATTATCTAGCGTACCTCTACTATAACGACAAGCATCGCAGGACTGAGATCGGTAAATATTTTCCTTTATTTTGTTAATTTTCCAAGGTAGCAAAACTATTTCAACATTTTGAAATCTTATAAAATCTTATCGTTGAAAAGTAATCCAGGTTTCATGACAAAAGTAAGATGCACAAGAACACGCGTAAAGCAAACATTTCGTAATTGAAAATGAACTAAAAAGCATCACTAATAAAGTTGAGAATTGTGTACATGCAAGATAAAGACAAAGAGAGCTAGAATTTTTTCTCATTATCACCATTTCTAGCTTTGTTTGTTTTTTAAGACCTATTAATCATGTTATTATGACGAACGCGTTTGTCCGCAGCCACGCTGGAGCTGTACGAGGGCAAGCAGCGCTGGCTGGAGGCGGGGCTGTCGTTCAGCTCGCTGGCGTCGGAGCGCGCGCCCGGCGTGGAGCGCCAGGCCTTCATCCTGGCGGCCGCGCCCGCCGCCGCCGCCACCACCGTCACCGAGCGCTCGCTCACCGACAAGCACGTGCTGCGTGAGTGCTCCTCCGCAAACCGACGCTCTTTTTTGACCAAAATATCAAAACCAACTTTAGACTCTATGGACCCGACGTATGCATCGAAAATATGTGGGATCTCCATAATTGGGAAAATGACACCACTAATCAATTGACGTACTTTTTATGAGCTGCCAAAACGAGATAGATTTCGTAAGACTACACTAACTATTTATTGATTTCAAAGCAACTAAAAATCAAATTTTATTACCCAATTATTTAAAAAGGGTCAACCTGCCTGACTGACGCAACCGAGTTCAACTAAAAGTGCTGTGTAAGCAAAAACCTAGAAATATATATATTTTTTTATTAATCCCTAAGAAGTGAAAAGGGTCAAATTCAATTTATGGAAACACTTATTTCTTAAGATAATAACTCGAAACTTAACACGAATACAAACCTAAATAATAATAAACTTTGACGTTATTAACTACCCCTCAAACGGGGGTTTAAGAGGTGTTGAGTTTATATTGGAAAAATGAATACTACGCGGACGTAATCGTCAAAAAACCCCTAGTTTATTATAAAATGTTACCACCAATAAATCGTGCTTTTCTATTTGACAGTGGCGTTAACATCGGGCGCTATCGTAGAAGTACCGTGGGTGTACCTCGAGGCTCGTCGCGGCGGCGTCACAGAAGAAGGCGTTGTCCTGCCGGCGTACGCGCCCGAGCTACCGCTAGGAGGAGACGCGAGACTTAACTACAACCGCACCGTCGCCCGGCCCTCGCAGATACACGCCGCGCCCGCCGGCCTGGAGTCCACCAGCCTTGTGCTCACTACTGGACTGGGTAAGTGCTATAGCAAAAATAATCCCGCGTGGCCATTTGCGATACCACAAAATCAATTTTTTTTACTGATCCAAGAAAAACACGCCAAATCTATAAAAGTCAATGGGCAAGATATGAAAGAACATCATTTAACGCCGGTGACTCAATTTAAATTATACCCGAGCGATACCGGGGTGAGTCGCTGTAAATGTATTCTCTAAACCGATTCCGGCCACAGCGGCTTTTTTTTTTTTTTTTTTTGGTGGGTGGGAAATCATCAAATAACTTCTCCCGCCCTGGGCGGGGCGGGAGGGAGTGTCAGACTTTTACTGACTAAAACCCACCCATGTTCCTTCTTGTGCCCTTTGCGTTCCGGGGGCGCGGTATCTCTTGCGAACAACCCGCAGCCCCGGCAGGCATCGGCCCTCAGTGGCCCCTTCCTTTTGCTGACACCTCTTTGAGGCGCGCGTGGAACACGAACGCGCCGTCGACACGGCCTGTCGTTATGCAACGTAAGGACGGTGAGCTACCCATTGCTCACCGTCCACAGGCCAGTATCTACGGTGGCCGGGAGTCGTCTCGCGGCTCCCGACGTCCGGAGCGTCTACCGCGGCGGCTGGGACGGGAGAACCGCTGTCTCAACCGTCCCGCCGCCTCCTTCTCAAGCATTACTGCCTCGCAGAAGGAGGCGACTGCATCCCATTCCCTCTCGCTCCGGACCATTGCTTGCACCAAGGCCGGACGCGAGGCCACAGCGGCTAATCTTTATTTAGAGTAGCCAAGTACGCAAGAGATATTATAGTGCAAAAGTGTGTGCGCAAAAAACAGGTGCACTCCCTCTTCCCTAACTCTCTTAGTTCGATGGGACGGCAATCGACACAACCGTCGTGCTCGCCACCACGATACCAACGGGGCAGTGCAATGGGGTGGGTCGCTAGTGTTTCATAAAAATACGTTTTCAAAATCCATTATTATGTATCCACAGACCTATTCTACACACGAGTAGCGCCCTCTAAGACCTTCGATCTGCTGAAGGATGACTTCGATTACTACCTGATCACCGTAGTCCTGGCCGCGCTCATCCTCGCTACGTACAGCACCAAGTACTTCGCCTCACGGAAGATGCTCAAACTTGCGTGGAAGTGATCCAAGTACGTCATCTAGGGTATTGTTAAGGGGAATTTGGACTGTGTTCTCTTGGAAATAAAGTTCATACTTGTTTAGCGCGCTCGCTAAGATAAGTGTTTGCCTACCGCCTAAATAGGGCAACAATTTAGACTAACAATACTGATTTCGCAAGTAATAGCCGTAACGTAGTAGATAATTAAAAGTGTTTTAGAACGAAGTAAAGCTAAATATCAAAGATTGATAAACATGTAATATTGATGTAAGTTATAAGGTGTTAAAATTATTCATATTTATTCTGAAATTCTACAAAATGTTGTTTGCCTAAATTCAATCTATTTCGAATGCTGTAACCTTAATTTTCATATCAATACTCCTGGTCTTGTTAACAGTGCCATTAGTAATCAGTTTATATTTAAGAATATTTCCTTTTATACTCAATTGAGAGTACTGCCAAAACGAGCCAACCCTCAATCTCTCAACAATTCAATTAATTTCGCCAAACTAATTCAATATGCCAAATGTGTTGCATTACTATTTAGCAATAATAGTTTAATGTGTACGTTGAACTGAAACGTATGCTTAGAATAGATTTATAATTAATCACCGTTAAATATCTAAAATTTTTACAATTGTCTCGAAACATCGAAGAAATTCGACGTTGCTTGGTTCGTTTTTGTTTACATAACTAACCCCAATTGGGTACTTAGTTATTCAGTCGAATTGGCAAATATTTGACGTCACAGTTTTACTATAAACATATAAAAGCTACTGCTATTGACAGTTCATAAATAGTACATCAATTGATGGGATGGTGTCTAGTACCGAATTATTCCAATGTCGGTTAATTTTTTTAAACTAAGTCCACTTTTTATGTATGTCAAGCAGTAAGGGTCAGTAGGAATAGTTAATAGACATGATCCATAGTTTATGGCAGATAATATTAAAAAAAAACATTATTTCTATTTACATTTATTTTTTGTAAAATTACGGGGAAATGGGTTTCAATCTACATAATATTTTAATCGGAAATAATATTCCACCGCCATAATATTTTCCGGCGCAGTCCAAATTCCTTTATTTTAATGAACTTTTAAATAAAACATAATAGTTTCGTGATCGTGCATAGTGAGTATTCACAATAAGTCAATGAATAGATACACAATACATATTTTGAGTAGTCGCTCCGATAAAGAAGATTGTATTAAAATGAGTTTTGATAAATGTTACAAAACTTGCCCAGTTGAGTTTTCATTTATTAATTGGAAATGAACTAAAAGCCATCCAAATAGAGATGAAAATTGTATGCAAGATATAATTCAGCATTGCTTAATCATCTAGCATAAAATTTGACAATTTTCAACTGTATTTATATTGTGATTTAGTTCATTATCAATTAATCAATGAAACCTGCTTCAAGATCGCTGGTTTTGTCCTGACAGTAAGCTAAGAAGGTGTTAACGTACCTATACATATTTAGTCGGAGCGTCTATGCAAATCATGACTAGTAAAACAGGTGTTTCTGAATCAATTCAGTGATCAAATTTGTTTAAATAGAACTCTGCAGTCTGGGTCTATGCAGTTTAACTTGAGCCTTGAGGCTAGATCACGAGAAAAATACGCATGCTGCACTATACAAGTAAACGTCGAGCAGCTAAAACAAAAGCAACCTTATTTACACAGAGATAAAGTTGTTATTTGTTTAGTTGTTATTTTGTGTAATAAAAACAGTTCCTTTTATTTAAGCAAGTATCAACATTATTTTCGTGTAAATAAAGTTGTTTTGGGAAGCTGCTCGATGATCACTTCAAGTGCAGAACGAAAAACGCGGTGCATTTCTCGCGGCCCTCTGGTTATGTTAAATAAATACGCAATTTACGAATTAGTGTAATAGTAACGTTTACATGGAGATTTTTTTGGAAAAACGGTATTATATCTCCTGTAACGTTGCATATACATCGTTTCATCATCAAAGGATCACGTCAAACTGACAGACATTTTATTGTAAAATTTAGCTAGTGCAATTTAGTCGTATTATTTATTTAAGGGTGGTTTGTATTATACGATTCATTTTTAATATATTTAAACCATTCCACAAATTGTCACCTTACATTACACATCAATTTTAAAATTTACTCTATTGTAAATTAAAGAAATAATATTTATTTTTTTCTCCTATTAAAATCTATTCTAAAGTCTATGTAAGGTGACTGAATATATTACCTATTAAACATAGCATTTAATAAAACATTATGTATTTAATTCAATATGTATATAAATAACACAAAATGTCTAAACATTTGTTCCTATACTTTTCTGTTTTCTTGTTATTATTGTTACTACACAAAGCAAATCTGCGCAAAAATTCTTAATATTAATTTTATCGCAATTCCCTCAAAAGATGTTCACGCTGTATAATCTCAGTTAATTTTAAGTTGCATTGTTTGTTATGGACTATAGAAAGTATTTTATGAAATCATTTCACACAATATTACTTCTTTTCAAGGCCTTTGTATAGGGTAAGATGACTTCATTATGTACTTCAGGCGTCATTTTCAAATAACAATTTATTGTTCGCTCTAATATTATAATATACATCGGAGAGCGGGTCTTATCAAACATCCTATGGTGTATTTGGTCTGAGTCAAGAAATACAATGGCATTTATATAAAAGAAGGATACACGTTAATATAAGTGAGGGGTTTTTTGTTTAAAAGTATTTGCTCACACCCGAGTTGTTAATTAGCAGTTAAGGTTAAAGTTTTACCGTGTCATTTCTTGTTTATTATGATTGTTTGTTAGTTCAACGTGTTGCAATGGCGGCTTATTAATTCAGTGACAGATAACATTGCAACCACACTCATAGACAAATACTTCTCGCTTGAGAGTAGTGTTGCTCTGTGGTCACATTCAAAATACCTAACAGCAACTGAAATGCTATGCATTTTTATCTTGTAATGATGGACCTAAATAAAATATAGGTACAGTGTAAATAACTTCGGGAGGATACATATTTCTTAAAATCGGTTAAATTATAAGAACTTTCTTGTTCTAGTAAGAGTTTGTGTAACTCCACTAAAAATATTTATTGTAAGCATGGTTTAGCCTAAGACCATTTTTCGACATTATCCTATACATTTAAAGCCTGAATATCTAAATAACAAGAATTTATTTCTTTTAAAATTATTTATATGATAAATTATGTTACTTATTCTTTATTCGGCTTATTTATTCACTTCAAATAAAATACACATTTATTGCCGTAGTATGTCGGGATGTTACCATTTCATTATTTAATTTTAGTGGTGTGGATGAAAATATTATCATTATGTTGTGAATTATGTTATCGTTCTTATACTCACGTCTCTGAATAAGCTAATCTTAAAATCGACAATCATAGGATTAGTGTACAGTTCGATGAGAAGCATCGGTTGGAAGTATGAGTGTATCAAGAATGATTATGTTTCTGTGAAACGAGACACTAATTTAACAAACATTTGCATTTATTTTGATAGTCATGCATTACACTGAGTAATGTTTATTCTTCGTCGAACTGTACCCTTTCCAATTGTACCAGTGTTGTGTACGTTTACACGAATGTTGATCAGTCAGCGTAAGTTAGCAAGTCGACGAGGACGATCGCTAGAGCGAGGGGTCCCTAAACGCAGTGACTTTGATTAGACTGAGTTTAAGATGTGAGAGTGGTTGCAATACATAAGTATAATATTATATACTGTAATTAAAAATGGGTATTTGTTTTCTGTGACCAATGTGTTTTGTAAAAAATAAAGATGAAGTAATTACTGCCATTTTAGCGTTTCATTTATCCAACTGATTAATTAACAAAACAAAAAGTAACTAAAAACGACATTTATTAGGATACTATACACTTGAATATCAACTTAATATTATTTTGATAATCCTTATCTTTAGCTTCAAAAGGAGTGCCTACTATTGGATGTAAATGCACATGGTTGATTAGAGGTGGGTTGAACACTTCATCGTTGTTGCATAGTTCTCGAAGATGATACCAGGCGGCGCCGTAGTCGTAGTCTAGAATCGTTTCGAAGAACTCCACCGCTGATGACTGAGAAAAGTAATAAATAGAGCCATTTAGTCTGCAGTTAATACAAGCGTGCTTCTACCGAATACAAACCCGACTGCTGATAATGTAGTTACAGGGCGCATAATACGCCCAATTTAGTTTATCCTTCTTCAATTACTATGCAATGGTTTAATACCGAAAATAAATTAACGGGACAAGAAAAAACGTGTAATGCAAACGAAACTTCGCAAAATGTTATTACAAAAAAAAACTGATTTCTCATACTAGTTTCTTATATGCCTAACCTGTAAAGCTTTAGGCTGTTTCTTAGACAAGTACGGCTGCACACTATTCATGGCATCTTCCAACGCTTCATCTTCAAGCATGAGATCGGTGGTGAGGTGCGGCAGAGCGGCTAGTGCGGTCAGTTGCAGGCTGTACGCTTGACTGTTGCGGTAAGCCGAGCCCACATCTTTCAGGTAACTGTCCTTTGAGGATTTGTGTAAAAAGTTGTATATGTGAGGCAGAACGTCTCTGTGAATAGGAAAGTTATGTTAGATGATTGTAGATTACTGGTCATTTGAAGACGGTATATTTTGGTTCAGGGCCAACTTTATAGTCAGAAAAACGATCCAACGCACGTCATTTTTTTTTTCACCTTTTGAAATTTGGATACACATAGAACGCTGGTAAATTTAAAATCTATTCTAATCATAAGTTTGGGACGTATCTACATAGAATTAATTTGACGTAAATTGTGGATTAGCTCATTGAAAGAACCAAGAACAATTTTAGGCAACAAAGGTAACAAATTATTCATTCAAAACCCAACTCACTTTACAGCTCTACTTCTAATAAAATCCCGTGCCAGCTCCGCCATAGTGACAAGCAATTCAAACGCCCGCTTCATGACGGTAGGCTCTTGTTGAAACCTGTTCACCAGCGGTCCCCACGACCGGTGTACGAGGGGCAGCAACTCGTCGTCATACTGTCGCAGTATTGGCAGGCCGCGGGTCAGTACTTGTAGGGCTAGTATGGAGTTATCCCGCTGAGACGAAGTCACGTAGTTCAGACAACGCTTGAGTATTGTCACTATTACTGCTACGTATTGTGGCGGTGGGGGTTTTTCTTCTGTAAATTGATATATCTTCAATACAAACTGCCGGGTTTGTCAAAAGTATTGAGCAGTAAACATTATAATGATAATACTGGCCTATTATTTTCCCAGAGCAGGACAAAGACGCAAGTATGATAGGTTGGCGATTTTAGACTTAGATATATTTATAATGACAACCTTACCTGTAACAGTATCATCATAATCTAAAACATCATCTTCTTTCTTCTTCACATCTTCTCTATACATCTCTTCTACACTCTTGCCGCTCTCCTGCTCAAACTCCTGCTCATTCAGCAACCTCTCTACTTCCTCTTTGCTTTCTACGAATGCTGCCAGTTCTTTCGTCAAGTCTATGGGTGGGTCTGGTTGAGTTATCTTTGGCAAAGTGTCAGGTATAGTATACCACTTGCGTATACATTCCACGAATGTTAGGAAGACTTGTAAGTACGCGTACAGATCTTTTTCGTAATATTTATCACAACTTTGGACTAGAACCTGGAAGTTAATATACTAATTAGGAATTTGCTTTAAAATAAATAAATAGTCAATCGAGTTGGCCAATAAGTAACGTCTCAGTTGACTACATTATACCTCATGATCTATGGACGTAGCGCGTTTTGACAGCTTATTAAAAGTCTGCTACCTAATTACCTTAGCGCACATGTTGTGACACGTAATTGTCTGATTGATGATGACTGTGATTCTGTTTTCATGTAAAGTCCACGATTTACTTACGCTCAACTCATAATGGACCACTTACATCTTGAACGATTCCGTAGAGATAGTTCAATATACTGGAGTCACTGTACTCCATCACCACCGACAGTATCTGTAGCGCTGACTGACAGTTCCAAGCCTGTAATATTATAATAATTGTTATTATTTGATGCAAAAAATTACAGGGGTGGCGTACCTTTACTAATGTTTACATTGCGTAATAAATAAGGGCCTGTCTTGACTAACACTATTTCATTTTTAGCTAACGCTGCAATAGATTTTTTGTAGTATATTGGGTATACATTTTAAATGGTTATCGCCTTGACTCGGAAATACTACATATTATTATGTACTGTTTATATATTGTTATGTTTATATATTGGGAACGAAAGATTAGAAGTTGCAGATAACGTATACTCGGGCTTACCACCATTCCATAAAACGGTATTAATAAAATATTACTTTGAAATTTCTGCTGTTACATTTTCAACTCTAAGTGCTGAGTCAAACGTTGAAATCCGACATTGGAAAGAGTTACATACCATCATGCCTGTATTCCTCGAAGGATTAGGCAGAGGTGTACCAATGTACACCTACAGTTCGCCGGTATGTTTACATGGAGGTACATGATTGGAATGTACAATAGGGCATTCCAATCATGTCTGTTCATGATCTTACCTTCTTGAGCCGCACAGTGACTTGGTTCGTGAAGTAGTCGGCGTTGTTCTTGATGAGGTCCGCGACAGAGGCGTGTCCGCACGCGTACGCTATGTCGTTGATAGCCTTCAGACCCGCTAGGTGCAGCATCTCATATTTGCTGCCTACAAACGTTAGGTAATATATAATCACTAAGGAATTAACTCATTTCCGTGTAGCATGAGATGGAAGTTGACTATCGGTTAATCACTTATTTTAAATAAATGTGATTCAGTGCTGTTTGCGTTTTGCAAGACGGTGGAGCAGTCGACTTAGCAGGAAAAATATAATGACTCGTTTGCCAGAGATTTTCATAGTGGTAGATGTTGTGATGTAGAAGTTAACGAAAAATCTAAAATCGACAAATTCCATTTTATAATTAACCAGCTTCTGCCAGCGACTTCGTTCACGTGGTTTCACCCGCGTGAAGTTACGTTTTTGGTTACTGCTTCTCTCCCGCGTGTCAAAGCGTGATGATATAAAGCCTAAAGCCTTCTCGATAAATGAACTATCCAACACAAAATTTTTATTCAATTCAAACCAGTAGTTTCTGAGATTAGCGCGTTCAACAAACCAAACAAACAAACTTCAGCTTTAATATAAGTATAGATAAAAATGGCTTACCAACTCTCTCCAACACCAAACACAGAGTCTTTAGCAGATACGGCTGGTAATTATCCATGAGCCTTATCGCCATCATGCCCACGCCCTCGGTGAGTAAGCAGGACAGCAGCATGTTGCGTTGTGCGTCTCCTAAGGTAGCGCACTTGTTGGGGTCGGCGTGCGGGCGGACGCGGGGCGTGCTGTAGCTGATGTCTGTGTAGCGCGTCTCCACCGCGCCCTCGTACAGGTCTGGGATCAAAGGTGCTATGTTATGGTATGGCATATTTATTTATCTATCTATTTACACATATAAACAGAGAGGAATAGAAAAGTTCGTACAAAAGTTATGCTTACTTCTATAGAAAACTCTTTCAGATACCTGAGATAGAGATTTAACATGTCATGTGCACATGTCATGTGCGCACGTTGCACACAAAAACGCTGTCATCTTGAATAAGAGTGTAGGCAGTCTAAGAATTGAAACTGTATGAGTGTATACGCTACGCTAGCTTGACGTAGACGAGGTTGTATAGAAACCGGCCAAGTGCGAGTCGGACTCGCGCACGAACGGTTCCGTACCATTATCTATAAAAACGGTAAAAAAGAAAAATGTCTGTTGTATGGGAGCCCCCTTAAATATTAATTTGATTCTCTTTTTTAGTATTCGTTGTTATAGCGGCAACATATATACAGCATCTGTGAAAATTTCAACTGATTAACTATCACGGTTCATGAGATACAGCCTAGTGACAGACAGACGGACGGACAGCTGAGTCTTAGTTATAGGGTCCTGTTTTAACCTTTGGGTATGGAACCCTAAAAATACGTTGTATTAACCTCAGGAACCAGGGATTTCAAATTAGGTCTCAATTAAATTCCATTAAAGATTTATTAGGTTTTTATATTTACCTGGAACACTGTCCTTATCCCAAGCCCTGGGGTTGTACACAGACACATCCAGGGTGTCCTGCTCAGTCAAAACGGGCTCCGCAGAGCCCACTTCTAGAGGCAAGTACCACACGTCTTCTTCTAAATATGTGTTTAGGATCCGCTTCACGAAATCTTCAGATGAATTTGGTGCTGCGAACCGAAAAAAGATCTTTGTTATTTTCTGAGCGGCCATTTTCCATCTGATTAAATTTTACCATTTGTCATTTAAATGCCCGTTTTCGCAATGACAGTGTCAATTTTATTTGGTTATCGTAATAATGTAGAACGAAATCTTTTATATAATAATATTTTTTTATAAATGTGGAAGCTTCTAATTAGCAACTGCCAATTGTTATTTTTTTGTTACCATTTAAGTGTATTATTCTGTAAGTTTTCTTGTAAAAATACAAATAAATCTAACAAAGATACTTTGATTTTTTTTTTCATCCAATACTTGGATGCCTCTATTTCATTTCCTCTGTGCTAGACGTTCGCACTCTTGGTTGCATCACTCACCTACAGCCATACCGTTACAGATGTACACAAGCTCACAGCTCCGCTCCTGCTGGAACAGCTCCAGCAGTCGGTCCAACAGTAGAGAAGCGTACTCGGCTGACCCAAGTAGGCACAGGATCTTTTGCATGCGATTCCAGCATTCTTGGTTGTCTATGTGACGGAACTTGCACCAGGGGGAGCCTTCGGGAGGTGGCGAGGTTACGTCTACAAGATAGTTGGAATGTTTAAAAAAAAGCTTTTAATTTTGTATTTAGAAGTTACAAGTGTAGTAAGTAGTGTAGTTGACTGCCTCCTTAGCCTAGTGGTCCTAAGCGCGACTGCTACGCTAGAGATCTGGGGTTCGATTCCCAGGTCGAGCAAAGTTGTATTGGGTTTTACTATGAAATTCTCAGTAGCAGCTCGGAGTAATGATTTGTGCGCGGTTAATGGCAATAGGCTCGTCCTCCTATTACATGGGACTTAAAAATATACCGGCGAACTGTGGGTGTACATTGGTAAACCTCTGCCTAACCTATCGGGGAATACAGGCCTGATGGTATATTGAGTTATTTAGAAGTACATTTTTTACAAGTATGGAGTTTCTTGTTTAATCTCCATACGAAACCACCTTATGGAAGAGGCAACAAGTTTTTTTTTTCTTCTTTATTACGTTTAAAAGTGCCTTTAAGTGGTCTTAATTGAAATAAAGTTGGGTTATACAAGGTGTTAGTTTAAACAAGGGACATACTTTAAGGGAGTACAGTACTCATGAAAATCATCAACTTTTACTATAGTACGAAACGTAAAATCGCAATAAAAAAAATACAGCTGCACCATACATTTACGTTAGCATAACTCGACAACATGTAAGGAACAGCTGTTTTTTTTTGCAATTTTAATTTTGATTCCATAGTGAGTGGGTTATTTTCATAAGCACTACATTTCCTTCCTTGCATGAACCCTGCTGGTTACCTCTGCAGGCTCGCTGCGTGAGCATGGTGAGGTCGGTGTGCACGGCGAGCGCCTGCGCGAGGGCCGCGCACACGCGCGTGACGCGGTCGCGCGCGCTCACGGCCGCGGTTGCGCGCTCCGAGCCCGCCATCACCAACACGTAGCCGTGCAGCAGGTTCAAGCAGTCCAGCTTGCGACTAGAGTCTACAAATAAACAAAAATATTTAGTTTCACCTGTCCCGATGTTTGTCTGTAATCAAATCTTGCAAATTAAATTTGATCCACTACCCGGTTACCGATTGAGCTGAAATATTGCATGCATGTGTAAATCAGATGACAATTCAAAATTATTAAGACATCGAGCAGATCTGATGATGGAGCTGGAAAATGGCAATAGTATAGCAACTCGGTCATTATTTACTTCTAAAGTTAAAACTTTACTTGGCTTACATCTTTTTTATTATTTTATATTCACCTTCATTGTTCTCACATATAGAATCAACAAGAATATTGCAACCAAGATTTTGTAAAAACCAAAAAGTGTCAGTGACGTTATCGTTTTGCAAAGAGCAACTAGCTTCAACTGAGTCAAATGGTGTTCTTCCAATGGTCTAATTGAAATAAATACTTTGACTTGACTTTCCTTTTTTTACTTATTAGAGCTTAGTTGGGACTTACCAATATTATTCATAACTCTAGGCAGAGTATCTATAGTGGTGAAGAAGTTCTCACAGAGCGCGTCTAAAGTACTCGATCTCACGTCGTCCGGAGCATTCGCGAAGAAAGTATTGATAGCGTTAGTGCAGTACTCTCCCACCTCCGCGTACTCGTCCTTCGCTAGCGCTATGAGTGTGTCCAACGCTACGGGCAATGTAGATGCCAGAGCACTGAAAATAAATTGTTAATCGGGATGAACAAGAATGTCATGTTACCTTACAATATGGAGTGCCTAGACCTAACTTCTCTAAAACAATATTTAAAAATTAAATTTTAAGTTTTTTAACATTCCATCACGCCTGTATTCCCCGAAGGGTTAAGCAGAGGTGTACCAATGTATACCCACAGTTTGCCGGTATATTTTAGATCGCATGTAATAGGGGGCGGGCCTATTGCCATTAACCGGGCACAAATACTAACTCCGAGCTGCTACTGACAAATTTCTAATGGAAAAACCCAATCACACTTTGCTCGACCTGGGAATTGAATCCAGGACCCAAATAAGGTTTTCGGAGGTTTTTAAATCAATTGGTAGTCAATAAAGTTTTTAATTAAGTGACATTACAGGTCACAGCAGCTCCTTATTGCCTTATAAAGACTACGGGGGAAACGCGTATTGATTGGAAAAGTCCGAAAAGCTATGCAGATGTTGAAATACTCACATATCACATTCAAACAATATTCGAGCACAGTAAACACCGAGTTCTCTCCTCACTCGGAAGTGTTCATGTGTTCTCAAAGCAACCAAGTGCTGCGTGACCAGTAGAATCTTCTTGCTGGCAACATTGAACCATTCTTGACTCCTGACTGGCAAGTTTTTGGGATCCACTGCTGAAAGTGAAAATAAAAACATAATAATAAGTAAATTAATACAGCAAAAGGAGACATTTAAAAATCACGCGTTGTTTTAGCGTTATGAAAAATTTTGAAAGTAAATATAATTTGAATGTTGGATAAGTGTCAGCACAAACATAGATGCAATATACTCCAGTAGCTTTCATTTATTAATTGATAATGAACTAAAACACTTTACAAATAGAGTTAAAAATTGTGTGCAAGATATAATTATGTGTGGCATTTAACTTGCTCATTCATTATGCAATTTTCAAATCTATTTCTGTTATATTTCAGTTCATTATTAAATTTATCAATTAAAACTATTTGATCATATTGCCGCTGTCTATACTGACTCAGTGGCTCAATTATTTTTGGTAAGATTCTCAACCAAAAATCGCGTCACCACTCTCCAATTCGACTCACACTTAACAAAAAAATAAAAAATAAACCAAAACATCGTACAAACATCCAATTCAAGTTGTAGCTGATTTTACTAATTATATTCGCTAAAATAACTAATTACCCTTACTGCTTACTTCTTTGTTTTCCTTCTCTTTGAACACATTCGCAAAGTCTTCCACAGAGACCTCAGGCGCGTACTGACACATGAACTTATTGTTCATGGCCAGACATAATATTCGATGCATTGCGTCTATTGCTATCTAGAATAAAAACATTACTATTCGGTTAGATTTAATAAAAAGTGGTTTGTTTGTAACAGTTGAAATAGAATTATGGGTCTACACGTTCGGTCTAATGACCATTTCCGCTCATATATCACCCTCAGGGTCTGCGCAGACTGGCGGACGGGACGGCAGAGGATTTAAAATTGAATTTAATAGTTATCCAATCGAACTAAAGTATATATTTCAATACTCGATGATCGGCCTTGCAGCTGTGATGCTCCGAGGCTGATCACCGAGCATTTCTCTGCCGTCCCGTCTGCTAATCTGCGCAGGCCATCAGTACGCGTATGGGCATGTGAAGAGATGAAAGGCATATGACTAAAAGAGTAACGAATATAAATGTGGATGTGTGAAGGCCAAAGAGAAGATTATGGATTGTGTGAAGGAGTCAGCGACAACGTGGCGATTTTCAGGGCGAAATGGAAGAAGGAAACGCGTTGCGCTGACCCCAAGTAACATGGAACAAGGAAGGACAGGAAGAAGATGAAGGAGCAATATAAACAGTAAGAAAGACCTAGATGTGCCCTTTTTAAACAGGCTTCCTTTTCCGAAAACGACAAAATAATTGTCAAAAACGCTGAAATCACTCTCAAGCTCACCACAATAACTGCATGTCCAGGGTTGTCTGTGCAGTTGGCGACGTCTTGCAGGGCCGACATCACGCCGGGCAGGATCAGAGACAACATATCTACTGCCAGTTTTTCTAGGACCTCATCTTTGATGTGGTAGTCTGTGGTCAGCATCGGGTGAGTTGCGGTATGCGCAGTCACGCATTGTAGTGCTGCTAATCTGAAAAGAGTTTTTTATGCTATATTAGGAGAGAACGAAGACCCGACTCGACTCTGCCCGAATGGGTGGCAAACAAACCAACGGCCCACCTAATGTTAAGTGGTCACCTCTGCCTAGACATCTGCAATACCAAAGCCTTGCAAATGCGTTGAAATATCCCATATCACTGTAATTTCACAGGCACCCTAATCATTCAAACTGGAAAATAGCAACTTAGCTATTACTGTGCTAAGCTCAAGTATAACCTAATCTCGTTTTATAGACTTTGGGTAATAAGTCAACTCACCTAAGTGGTCTCAGTCTTTCCATCTTGGCGATGTGCACGCACACGTAGACAGCTTTACCCATGAGAGGCACGTGAGCCTTCATCATCGTCTCCCTAAACGAAGGTTCCACATTCAGCAGTAGGGTGGTCAGGCAAGACATCACACTGAACTTCAGTTCTTCGGGGACTTCTGCAACTGAAAGTTATGAAATAAGACATTCCTGTATAAGAAAACGGATTTACCTATCTGGCACATAAAATCACTTCACTAATTATATAAAGATGTACAGAAGCTTTACAGTCTAAAATATGCAATAGATTCGCGAGCAAACGTTGTGATCATGCAACATTATGGTTTCATTTAAGAAGGTTGCGTTTTTATTCGAAGCCTGAGGAGGGAAACCTGCGCATCAGACGCCGTGATGTTTTAAGATGTTTGCCGTTTAATAAAATTTGTATAGGCCTATCGATATTATTGCCAATAAATGTAAACAAACGCTTTACCTGATTACATTTACTTGAAATTACGTACCATCACGCCTGTATTCCCCGGAGGGTTAGGCAGAGGTGTACCAATTTACACCCACAGTTCGCGCGTATGTTTTAGGTCCCATGTAATAGGGGGCGAGCCTATTGCCATTAACCGGGCACAAATCCTAACTCCGAGCTGCTACTGAGAATTTCATAGAAAAACCCAATATAACACTTTTTGCTCGACCTGGGAATCGAACCCAAGACCTCTAGCGTAGCAGTCGCACTTAGCACCACTAGGCTACCGAGGCAAAAACAACATCGAAAATACAACAGTCAAGAAATTGCAACAGTGCATAAATGTTAATAGTTAGACAATCTATAACTAAACAAACATACATTGATTTGTTGACCTCAGTTGACTTCAAAGATTGCCAGTGATGATAAACACTTTATTTATATTTTCATTTATATAGAGGTCATTGAGACTGTACTTTAAATCTGTTATTTATCATCACATTGTATTCAAAATAAGGGAAAGATTGACTCATCTCACATTTAGCATATTTTTTTTTATCCTATTGCAACAGTGTACACATAGAACATGTTAACATTTTTAAATTTTGTAATGCATTCCGTGTTTTACTCAGGGAACAATAAAATCGGTCCGTGTCACCAGGTTTGAAGTTACGAGTGCGGAGTGCCCGCAGCAGAAGCGCCTCACTAAACTGACTGTCTGAGCGCGGCTCCATCGGCAGCTTTCTACTGTCGACGTTATGTTTGTCATATGGCACTTACAACTATAAAAGTATAAGTAAAAGGTAATCTATACTATCTAAATTAATATTATAAAGAGGAAAGATTTTTTTGTTTCTTTGAAACTACTGGACCGATTTTAACCATTTTTTCACCAATAGATAGCTACATTATTCCTGAGTAATATAGGCTATATAACATCACGCTACGACAGTTCGCTAGTAATTTGTATAGAAAGTGTAGACTCTGAAAGAGATAATGATAGAAATGGAAATACTAGATCATAATAAAGGAAATCCTCCAGAAAACGTTAAATTCGTGCTATTATCATCTTAGGTAATGTTTGTTGGCACAAAAATTATTAGAATCAATGCAAAATTTTGTATGTATCCTGCATGGGCAGATTCGAATGCAGTGCAATAAAACAATACGTAGAAAGACTTCGGGAAGGCTTTAGCCCAGCGGGACAGTAATAAACTAGAAAAACATATTATCATTCTTTCGGATATCAATTGGGAGAAAAAGAAGATTTCTTACTCATTCCTGGTCTTTGGTGATCAAACACTATCTGCAGCAGTCCTATTTCTATCTTCATGCACATCTCAAAGCTGTTCACTCTCACTCTACTCAGCAGCATCCTCATACAGTCCACCACATTCTGTTGCACTTCATTTTTTTTTCTGGAAATTATAAAAGTTTTAACTACAAGTAAAACTATTTTAATGGTTTAACCATCAGTTATAAAAAGATGACAAGCCAAATTCTCTGGAAGGATGAGGTGCTGAAACAAAAAGGATGGAAAGAGTAGAGGGAGGCCTCTGCCCAGGAGTGGAACAAAAAAGGCTTCACAAAAAAAAAATGTCAGGCCTGGCAGTGTTTCTGGGTTTGTTGCCTTCCACCAACTGGGGGTAAATTTTCGTAATAGGGAAGAAACAGGAAAAGCGTATATCAAATAAAAGGTAAAGACATCTTCAATGAAAGATGTGGACCCTGTGATGGATGTGAGAGTAGCAGGGGACAGAAAGGATTAGGAGTGGCCTAAGCCGCAGAAGCGACTACTATTAGTATAGGTTAACTTTATATAGAAGTAACATATAAATAACCATAAGTACACCTTACCATTAATAATTAAAACTTGGAAAATTTATGTCCAGTTCTAATAGTAGTAAGGAAAAAAAGCAATTATACTTTTTTTATTTTATTTTAATTTGGTGATTGTAGTCTAGTGAATTATTATGCATGCTTTTTAAAAAATAAAAACCATTTTTTCATGAGACCCTTAAGAATCGGTAACAATTTTCTTATACAAAAGTGTTGGAAAAAATAAGTATATAATATGTAATTAGCCAGCTCGATCCCTGAGATTACCAACTGACCCAGTTTACTCTATATTTTACTGAATTCTGATGGGTCAAAAACAGTTTTTTTTTACGGATGGGAAGTCATCAAAGCCCTGGGCGGGACCGGAGGGAGTGCTAAACATTTACTGACTAAAACCCATCGATGTGCCCTTTGCATTCCGGGGGAGCTGTATCTCTTATGAACAACCCGCACCCCAGTTCCTAGTTGCTTGGTATATAATTTATTTATACCCTCCATAAACAGACATAAACAGCCTGAACTGTAGTCTTTAACAGACTTTTTATTCATCCCAAATTCCATTTCACTAGATAGATATCATTCAATGCGATTTAATATTCAGCTGTAACATGCTAACAATAGCGACAAAATTAAATATTTTATTTTTTCTTACTCAGTTTCACTTGACTTCAAATGTGTGATGAGTGGGAACAACAAGTATTGTTGGAGCTCCTGGATCATTTCTCCTTTTAAATCTGATATGCATTGTTGAAAGACATGAATGCTTTCCTTCGTAGGACACACCATGAGAATATCGCACAGAGGTTTAATGCGCAAAAATGTTTCTTTTATTTCGCCATTCATCTTCTTTGTTTTTTTCATTTATTACCGAAGTTAAATGCAGCAGGTCTGTAGAAAAACTGCAAAGGTTCTGCAGTAAGCGTTTGGTTTGTTAGTTGGAAAAAATTTGGGAAACTTCAGTTATTTTATTTATAATATTTATGAAATTCACGCAGAAAATAACAAATCATGAAAACCAAATTCTTCTTGTCAATTCCAGTTCCTTCTAATCTGTCATGGTCTTCCTTTCCCACCATAGACAATACACTATATTTTTTAATCCAATTTCCCACTTCTCAAATCCAACACACACATTATACACAACTTTGGCACGATAATTATAAAGTTTATTTTGTATTACCAAGTAGCATACGAAACAAAACATATTTAAAAAGGGCAAACTTTTTAGAAATCCTCTCGTACAGTGTGGCACTTTTAGTTGGGTAGTGTGAATATTAAAAATGCATGCTCATCTCTCATTGTATAGCATTTCCATACATTGAGAGGTCACCTTATATTCGAAATGTTTAGCTAAATATGTAGCCGTGTGTACACTGTCCAAGAGAGAGGTCACACGATGCGGTGTGTATCCGACGCAGCGCCTGTGCGGTGCCACTGCGGTGTAATACATATAAATGTCCATGGTCTATCACACGGTGCGTTATAGCGCCGCCCGCGCCGCTAGGTCACTAGTCCAAGGCGAAGCTGGGAGGGTGTAGGCGGCACCGCTTCGACAACCTTTAACATTGTTGCGACGACGCCGCGTATAAACTACGTGTGCACGCTGATGCGCATCGCACCGCACCGCATCTTGTGGCCTCTCCCTAACAAATAATGAGATTAACGGCCGTGAACATATTTTTCTAGGGTTATTCTAGTTTCCTCAAGTTAAGAAATCAAATTCAAAATCATTTTGATTTTTGTTCACGTAACATTTTCCAATTTTCTGTAGTGAGAGAGAGTTATAAGTAAGAGTACACTTTTTTTTCTAGTTTGATTATATACCTAAGCTTTTTCTTTCAAGACCTTTCTACTCGATGCAAGGCGTGGAAAAAGTATGTACCATACTCTAGTACAACAGTTTTATAATAATATAGTACAATACATAATATTTTCAAGTCTTATTTTAATTTTTTTTTAACCAAGTTTCTTCGTTATTAATCGTCATGAATCGCTTTTCCGCCACCTAACGGATTGTAAAATTAAAGACTTATAATTAACTAAGTAACTTGTAAGTTATTTAATTAATTCATTTTGTTTTTAATTACTTCTACAGGTTGACAGATAGGTATTCCTTGGTTTAATAAATAATTGAAATAGGATTATGAACTTTAAATCATTCCATGTTTTTATTAAATTGCTAATCATTGTGAACGAAACCGAAACGTATTAAAATTCAAAAGAGGAATTGTCAAAGTCAGGTGTTAAGATAATTGTTTTCTGTCAAATTGAATGGATACGAGAATGCGAGTAAATAATTGAATTACTTTAGATTTAATCATGCTGTTATGATTTTGTAACGAGTGAGAAATATCCCAAAATGTTCACCTTGGTGGGACAGCGGGTCTTACATAAGTGTCTCCAGATTTTGAGGTTATCTGCTGCAGATTTCAGCAACTTGCCCGATATCAAGAAATTGAATGCGGTTAGGACTGTTGAAAAGACTATAGATGCAAACACATCCATCTTTATTGAAAGTCCTATACATGTTAAAATTCAGCCGATCGACGTGAATGACTTAAAAGCTCACAACAAACTAACCATGACATTGTACAGTCAAGGCAAAGATACGAGTGACTTCCAGGTTAAACAGACATTCAAACGCTTGGAATTGCTCAACAAAAATACGGCTTCGGATAGAAATGACGTCTGCGTCATCCAGGTGCCATATAACTTAAACGTGCAGGTCGCAACAACTGATTTTGCTTCAGTTCATCTATCTAAACTAGAGGGACAGATGTTTTCTGTTAAAACGCAGAAAGGGGCAGTAAATGTAAGTGATGTCAAAGCACAGACTATTGTGGTCGAGAGTATTGAAGGGGAAGTCAGTACTGATGGGAGGTTACAAGCCAGTACCATAGATTTAAAGACTGGCTTGGGATCTGGAATTACATGTAACAACATAATGTCAAACGGTTTTAATGCTATGACACATGCTGGGCCAATACTTGTAAAGTCATGTTATAGTGACAAATCACATTTTACTACATTGATGGGCAACTTGAAACTGTACAGCCTGCACAGATCTGTAATGATTGATATTATTCAGAAAGGCAATCTTCACATCACAGGTTTCTCTGGGAACTTACAGGCTTCATTAAAAAGTGGAGATGTATACATGCACGCCTCACAGTTTACAGACAAGAGCAGTATTTTCATACATGAAAAGGGCAAAGTTGAGGTTCTTATGCCAGACTTGATCAAAACGTTACCTACTACTAATTTGATAGCAGAAAAAATACTAGTTGACGAAAAGATACTGAAACTTGGCTTGTTTATGGATGACTCGTATCCGAAGAGGTTCCGATTTGAGAAGGAGCCAAATCATGAGTTGCATGTAGTTTGTAAGAATGGCTCAATTGAGTTAAAGGAAACGGACTTACCATTTTTTAAGTAGTGAATTAATCTGTTTGATATGAGAAAAATGTACATTAGGTTATATTGGAGTTTATACTGTGTATCTTCATGAAACTGCTTGTTATTTTTTTTAAAGATATGAATATTCATTATATTAAATGTATTTTTAACATGGTGGTGTGTTGATCATTTTGATGGTAACTATTGTAGAAGAGATCATGTAGATTTATATAAAATTTAATTTCTTCAACACAGTATTTATGTTTTGTTAAATACATCGAAAACTATGTACAATATAATACACCCTCACAAAACAATGAAATATGTAAGTATGTATATATGAATATTATATATTATTGGTGTGTATTTATGTAATTACTATTTGCAACATTTACTGTAATATAATTATAGTTATGTCTTCCATGATCCATACAAGCATTACTAATTAGCTTGTATTATTAGTAACCTGGGAAAAAGGCGTGAGTGTATGTATCAACATGTATGTATTAATTATCACTCATGTTGAACATACACCTGATTATAGTGAATTTTAAAATGTTTATCTTTTTCATTTAGAGACCGTCTAGCCTTAAAATGAACACCCTTCCACAGCTTGTATTATATTTACACGTTTAAAATTTAAAAAGATAAAAGAAACAAATCTAAAATAGCAATGATTTGTTGGAGGGGTGCTCTTGAAAATTTTTTTTTTAATTTTGCATAAAATCATTAATGAATTAATCATCTGTGAAACACAATTTGAGGTATGTGAACATACCTACACTATATATGTGTGCATTTACAATTTGCATTTGAAGTAAAGTCAATGAAAAAGTAAAAAAAGGACAGTGAGGTTGTCCCAGCTTATTACATCAAAAGATTTATTTTTTGTAGTTCCTTATTTAGACTTTTGTGTATCTGCTTGTACCATAATGTCTCATTATTGCTAGTCCTTATTCATTTATTAGAATATAAGTATTCCAGCTTAGGACTTCAAAATGTTAGTTTAGTAGGTTATCAACATTGTTATTTATTCAGGTAGTGAATTGTTGAAAAAATCATTAAAATATTATTTCATTTTAGAGTTATGTATTATTTAAATCTATCCTTTACTAGACAATATTGAAATACTAGTGTGAGTACATTAATTTAATCCCTCGGTAATTTATTTGTCATCTAATTATGTATTTCCCAGTTTGTTTACTTTTTAACTAGGTAAACGGTAATTGGGTACAAAGATGATGGATTGTGTAGTGCGGGGCGCCGCCGCCGCTGTGATAACGAGGCTGTTTATATGCTGCGCAAGTGCGCGCGCGCGCCAGTCTTACCGCCAGCCGCACCCGCCATGCCGGCCTGTGCGCCCGAATACAGCCGCCTAGCGCGCTCCAACACAGAGTTAGTGTTCTCTCCGCGAGTCAAACGATGCTCGCATCAGCCGCCGCCCTTCACGGCCCTACGGCGATCCTTCTCATCTACGTTCTCCTTGATACCGGAGGAGCGTGCCATATCTCCTGAACGTCCACCGCCACTGCCACGCTTCATCAGAATCATCACGTGGGGACCGCGGCTCATGCTGCGACCGCTCTTCGCCTTACTAAGCCTTGTCGCCCACCCGGCCTGGAAACAAATTCTGGTCGTTTTGCCTACGTTATGGATCGCCGCCTCGTTATTCTTATTCTGGAAGTGTGTTCAGTGCCCTCTAGGAGTTCTCAAGATGATTGGCCGAGCCATTAGCTCAAAAAACCAGAAGAAGCCACGTACCGTACTAATTAGTGGAGGCAGCTCGGTGCAAGCTTTACACCTGGCTAGAAATTTCCATTCAGCTGGTGCAAGAGTTGTGGCGTTTGAAATAGAAGGGCAATTTGCATTGTTGAAGTACTCTGCTGCGGTGCATAAGTTTTACACAGTGCCGCGGCCGAATCCAGCTGATCCTCTCGCATATGCGCGGGCACTTAGAGAAATAGTGGAAAGAGAATCGGCGGTGTTCTATGTGCCTGTTAGCTCTACTACTCCGGCTTATTACGATGCGCTTGCGAAGTCACATTTAGAAGTACTTGGATGTCAGTGCTTTGTGCCTTGCGCTCGCGACGTTGTTACATTAGATGACCCTTTGGAGTTGATGAGGGTGTGTCGCGCTGCTGGCCTAGCGACACCCCACTTTTGGGTGGTAGCCAACGACGAAGATGTTCGTGCGTGGTACGATAGCGGAGCTTCTAAGGAGGGACGACATTTCATTGCTAGTGCTGGTGCGCGTGGAGCTAGAGATCGTTTGCGATTTGTTATGCCTGAAGAAAAAACGCAATTTAGATTTCCACGGGAAATTAGTGCGGAAAAACCGTGGGTAATTGTTCGAGAACCAAAGGGCGAGAGGATTGTGACGTGTACTACATTGAAAGAGTCGCGTGCTGTCAACAATGTTTCGTGCCGGGTGGACTCTGCAAGAAAAGGCCTAGTGCCTCAAAGGGATGAAGAAGCTGACGCATGGGTACAAAGATTTGTTTCATTCCTTGCGCCGGCGAGGCCTATGACTGGACATGTGTCGTTCAGGCTTGTTCGTGAAGAACAAACTACGAACGGGCATACTAATAAACTGGTGGCTATAGGAGCCCGAGTGGGAGTGTCGCTGCCGTATTTATGCCAAGGAGCGGCACGTTGCGGTCACGCGGCCACTGTGGGCAAGCTGTTGGATACCGTGCTGGATACTCGCGAAGCTCTTTTTACATTCTGGGACCCGCTCCCGTATTGCGCGTACTACCAGTCGCGGACGCCAGACGACCGGAGGCCGCCACCCCCGGAGCCGTGCAAGACGCCACCCAACGTTCCTCTCTGAAGTGTAATGTAGTGACGCTGTAGGAATTATTTATTAAAGACACTCAAGTACCTGAAGAGTGCGTGAGTGGAAGCTCTCTCGGCGTGTGCCATAGTTAAGTCGCGCTCTCTGTGTGTTGTTTACTCATCTCGCTTGTGTTCAAGTGTGCGATCGAGGGACGATACGATATGTTGTAACTACTAAGTAGATATTTTAAATATATGTGTACCTACAAAATGTAATGTTATACCTACATTATTGCTAGGTTTAAGAAATAAAAAGAGAACGATATTTTTAAATAGGACTTTTGTTTAATTTTCTTAATTCATGCAAACGTTCCTATAAATAGCTTTGAAACATGCATAACTTTTAAGGACACGATGACTCAAAATACTTCTCAATCTTCAACACCTAAAGTTGAATATTATCTGGGAAACATAATGTCATGAACCAACCTTCTTGACAGTTCAAGCTCTCTAGCCAACTAAGCAAGTATTGTTTGTCTATCTGTAACCAAGAAAGTATTGTTTTTATAAAAACAGCCAAGCGACCGTTACATACGCTTGTTAACTTTTTTATCACCAAGCAAGCACGTTGATAAATGTTATTTTTCCACAAGATCTGCGGGGAAAAGTGTGATCTATGGCCGAGCGCCCCCAGTGACCCGGACGAGATAAACGCTATCTCTTCAAGTGCACTACAATTTATAATAATATACTTAATGTACTTTGCCACTTATCGTTTTTAATGGACAAACACCAACCCTAAGATGAGTACGCAGATTCTTATGGTAGCCTCGATGTTGTATAAAATACACACATAGATAAACTCACGCCTTTTTCCCATGGAATTAGGCAGAAACCACAGAACGCCACCTGCTAGGATCCTTACATACACCTTTCGCCTCGTCCACATTCACACAAGCACGTCGGTTACGAGTTCTGCATCTGACCTTTCTAAAGAACGTCATCAATAGGGTCAGTGTATGTCTGCCTAATAATTAGACTACACTGATAATGAATATCTACCTATCAAAACGAAATATGAAAAATTATGTTAGGTACCTAAATTGTAAAAAAACTGAGAATTCGGTTTGCGGTAGGTTCAATGCCATTAGCTGTCACTCGATAACGTCAGTGGGCGCCGTTTTTTTCGCGAGATACGAAACGGGCTTACTATATCTAATTAGAACGTAGCCGGGCGTTGCACTTGTAGGTTCAATAGTAAGAACTTTCAATTCAATTTTTAACAGCACGGTTGGCGCAGTGGCTGAGCGATTGGCTGCTGCGCTGCGTGTCGCGGGTTCGATTCTCAAATTCCAAATATTTGTATGGCCTATAAATAGTTGCTTCGGGTCTGGCTGTTTGTGTATGTGATATTTATTTTATATGTTTGTAAACGCACAGAAGAAATTGATAGTTGCTCTGAATTTCTGGTTTTGGGACTACTTTAATTAGGGATGAAGTCCGCTCTGCTATATATGACTTCAAAATTCCCTAGTTTTATAGACATAACATAACATACGTTCACGCCTATATTCCCCGAAGGGTTAGGCAGAGGTGTAACAATGTACACCCACAGTTTGCCGGTATGTTTAGGTCCCATGTAATAGGGGGCGAGCCTATTGCCATTAACCGGGCACAAATCCTAACTCCGAGCTGCTACTAAGAATTTCATAGAAAAACCCATTAGCACTATATGCTCGACCTGGGAATCGAACTCAAGACCTGCAGCGTAGCAGTCGCGCTTAAGACCACTAGGCCAAGGCAGTCTAGTATTTTTAGTTTTAAAGAGTATAAGTGATTTGGTCCTCTTTCCAGCTTCTCTGGGTAATCTCAGCGTATACCCGGCTCATAGGAAGATGCTGCAGTGTCATGTATATCAGTTTTACCTGTGCTCATCACTCATTTAGGTCCAAAGCAAGCATAGCATACAAATTGAAGTTGAAGACTAAAGTTGTGGGATTGAACAATCGAAAAAAATAGTGGTTTATCTTAATTTTATTTTACACCGAAAAATATCCTTGTCTTACGTCTTACATCATATTTTTTCTCTACTTCTAACGTCATTCTTTTTCTTAAAAAGATTACAGTCATGTCATCAATGATTGTGAATAAAAAGGTCGGCACACGTGAATAAACAGTACTTTGTAAAAATAACAATTATTAATTATTTTCATGGCTCGCCCCCTATTACATGGGACCTAAACATATCGGCGAACTGTGGGTGTACATTGTTACACCTCTGCCTAACCCTTCGGGGAATAAAGGCGTGATGGTATGTAATTATTTTCATTGTTTAAAAGAAGTTTTCATTCGCAGAGAAATTACTCATTTTAAAAAGACATCGTAAAGTAAAAATAGCATGCACTGAACGATCGAAGCTGGATATTTTTAAATCCAACATCCAAATTATTGCGACGAACTCGCATTGCAATGTTTAAATAATTTGAAGGTTATTTAGGTATTTACCAGCATATAAATTGCAGAGCAAAGGCCTCTTCTCAAACAGAGAAGATATGAGTATTGTTCAGTACGCTAGTTTGAGGTGGTTTGGCGAATTCAGACTACATAATCTTACATTTATTGTTGCCGAGAGGAGATAGTAACTAGATTTTGAAAGTTTTTAATTAGTTGAATTGGGTGAACTCCTCAACTCAGTGATGTCAAAAATAAACTTGGAAAGTAGAAATGAGTATAAAAAGTCACATCGGTACTGCTCCCGGTTATGAAACCGCAACCTCACTTATGAGAGGCTGGCATCTTACCACTGAGGGGGCCTGGCGGTGACCGATATCATCATATCGATAGTTAAGAAGGAAGATTAGGTGGGTATAAATGACTACGTGATGTTGATGGCTTATATATTAGGTACTGCTTATCTAAAAGAAGTAGAAAAAAAGTAACGTAAGTTGTTTGTCAGGTAGCTAAGTAATCTTTTAAGAACTTTGAATCGCTGATAAGAATTTCTTTGCTTATTTACGACTTTCGCGTATTTAAGAAATGGAATGAGTCAAGTACGTACCTACTGTAATTTTGTAGAAATAAGAAATCGGTTAATCTTTCTAATAAAGGGGTTTCTGTTCCTTCGTCACCCATGATTAGTGCTGCTATTACACTGGAAATGGGTGAAATTATGTTTTTTTCCCTTCCTTCAGGAAAATATTAAAATATATTGTTTTTGTTAATTTATTGCTTATTTTTCAATCAGATGGGACTCTTCTGAAACCTCTGATACTAAAACCCCTTCTGGACGACTCCCGGTCGCCCTATATGTTAGGAGTAATCTAGAAAATACCAGAAAGTTGGCACCCCTGCCCATGATCATCCAGAACAACAGCGGTAAACTAAGCTCTTACAATCGAAATTTACTAAATAACTTAAAAAATGCGCACGGTCCGCGATTCCTTCCACGTTACTAAAAAAAAAACAACGTTTTTATTACTTAAAAAAAAGCAAATAAAAGCCAAGGGTTATTTGCAGAGAAACTGGGTCATTCACTTAGTCATCCGCAAATGCAATTGATATTTTTAGTGTACCTCAAGTTTATTGTGATGTGTTATTTATATCGTGAAGGAAACAAGTAATTAGCCAGTCACTCGATCGATTCGTACTGGCGCCATAAAATATTCAATTTCACCAAATACATAATAGGTAGGTGCCTACTGTTATAGGTAAACAAGTAGCCTTTGAAAAGGTGATACCCGCAATGTATACCTAACTAGAGACTTCTTACATCGAAAAATCAAGATGATTTTCCGTCGATTACAAAGGAAATTCTTTGTCTTTCGTTGAAGAAATTTTCTTCCTCCGTTTTCACGTTTTGAGAGTTTACGAAGTTCTGAGCTCGATTCCTGGCCAGTGCCAATATGACTTTTTTAATTCATACTTATATAATTTGAACGCGAGTCTTGGGTACGATTTCCAGGTCCGGCAAAGTGCGATTTGTACATTGATCATTTTTCAGTAGCAGCCCAAAGTATGTGAAACTGTAAATTGGTCCCGGTTAGTCAGAAGCGCGAAAGTTTAACAACCAGTCTTACTAAAAGGCATCAGGCTACCAGTAACTGGATTGTGTAGGTCAGACAGGCAGTCGCTCCGTGTAAAGCATTTAGCTACATCTGGTTAGACTGGAAGAAGACCCCCATATAATTGGGAAAAGACTAGACAAATGCCGAACGTAACACTTGATTTCTTATTTCTTTCAAATAACTTTAAAGTCTTTTTTTTTGTTCAGGGTGGGAAATCATCAAATGACTTCCTCGACCCTGGGCGGGGCGAGAGGAAGTGTCAGACTTTTACTGACTAAAACCCACCCATGTTCCTTCTTGTGCCCTTTGCGTACCGGGAGCGCGGTATCTCTTTCGAACAACCCGCAGCCCCGGCAGGCAACGGTCTTGAGGGATGTCCAATTGCTGACATCTCTCTGTCGACACGGCCTGTCGTTATGCAACGTAGGGACGGTGAGCTACCCATTGCAACTTTAATGTCATTTGGATAATGTTAACGTATGTTTCAATGGACAGTATTTATCAAGGAACACGCATGTATATCTACGTCGCTACAGTTTGCGTTACGATAATAAAATACTATGTTCGTTGCGTGATGACATTGCGATCACGTGAACTGAGCTGAACATTATTTCCAAAGTTCATGACGAATGCTTATCTGGCGGACTCCCACGCCTTTCTCTCAATCAATGGTTGCTTTCATTTGATATATAATCGTTTATTTTATCGTGCAACATTATCTTTTAGACGTAGGTAGGTATCAATACAGTTATTTAGCCCCTTAGTAAGTTAACAGTGAATCTTTAATTAAGTTCGCTAAGCTGTATTGGGTTTCATAAGATTAACTATAGATCCCAATCTATAGGTCCTGTTCTTATGAACCTTGGTTATCATATAATACTAAACAAGGACCGTAAGTTCAACAATGATCACATTCTAATCACAGTCTTAATTTTTCAAAAATACTTCTAATTTGACATGCACAAGTGTGAGATGTAATTGCGACTAGATATTATTATTTTTTTGTACGAGAATTGGCCTTCTTGACATTGATAGATTGCGACTTGAAATTCAACATCATTTGTAACAATTTGCATTATTTGTGTAGCCTACAGATAATTGTTAAGGGTCTGGCTGTTTATATATGTGAGTTTGTATGTTTGCAAACGCACCCACAATACAGTAGAAATTCCTAGAGAGGGGTAACGTTTAAAAATTTTACTATACCAATCGAATTCGCGACAGTCACTTCTTTAATCGACGAAAAAACGCAGGAGTTTTTCAAGTAGACGCGTATACATGTAAAAATAATACGCTGTAAAATTTTATGATCACTCATAACTTTTTACAGAGTAGTTTAATTTTGATAATTTTATATATACGAACGCTTTCCTAAAAAAAAAAACGATCCCACAAATATCCCAAATAATTCCAACCCCAAAAGGTAGGAAAACAGGGGATGATTGATTGTTCACTCATTGATTGTAAGGTATTACCACGCATAACTATTTATAGAGTAGTCCGATTTTGGTAATTAGAAAATTAGGTATAGCCGCCAAAAATTTAAAAAATAAAAAAAAAATTACAAAAAGTCAACCGCCTTCAAAAACTCAAAAGTGAAAAATAACTAGCTTTGGAAGTCAGAGGCAATACAAAACAACAAACAGAACCAAAGCCGCCGACTTCCAAAGCTAAATTTATTTTTTACTTTTGAGTTTTTGAAGGCGGTTGACTTTTTTGTAAAAATGTTTTTACTATACAGTGTCTACGTTTACTGTTGGCATAATTTTTTGCCAAAAAACACATTTTATATGTCCTCAGATAATTGTTGTTTCAAGTCTAGCTGTTTGTTTTTCTGGCACATATTCTAATTATTATGCATCCACCAACGCTACACGAAAAAAATCCTACGTATATATGGTAGATGCAATATAAAACAAACTGCAATTGTCACCTACACATGAAGGCAATAATTATGTTCTTAAACGCAATTCGTATTACGAACTTCCCGACCCTAAAGGCTACGCCCCCATGGTCACGTATCCTATCAACATGTCCCAATAGATGTGTCACGGGTAGACCAGTAGACGACGTCGTGACACGGAGGTCAAAGTCCAACTGGACGCGTCAGCGGCTGTGCTTAATGATCTACTACCTAATTATAATATGTTTATGCTGTTTTGTTCGTTTGTTCTTTTTTTGAACGAGCTTGTCTCTGGAACTACTGGTTCGATACCGCAAATTCCTTGGATATATAATTATGTACATTCTTTATTATCAAAACATTAAAAATGTATGCGGACGGATTCGTTAGTAAAAGCTTAGTAGGTGTTATTATATTTGGTGGATAGTTTATTCTGCTTAGATAGTTATTGGAGGAGCTAGATTGTGAATGTATTATTTATAAATATTATTCTCATATATTACTTACTATATATAAGTACATATAAATTACATTTTTAAATATTGATATAAAAGTAAAAACATTTAAAAACAGCAGGAATAGGGTCCAAGCCACAGGTGGTCAGGGCTCCTGAGAGAGGAATCTCCTAACAATACGCGTCGTGTCTACGAGTACCGCTTTCTGAACCAAGTCCTCGATCCTTATTATTATTATAACCACTTACTTGTAAGTAGGGCTGTAAGAAAAATATAATATAAATAAATAATAATACATAATATAATATAAATGATTAAATACCTACTTACTACTACTATTAGTACTACTTACTAGGTCTTGGGTTCGATTCCCAGGTCGAGCAAAGTTTTATTGAGTTTTTCTAAGAAATTATCAGTGGCAGCTCGGAGTTGTGATTTGAGGCCGGTTAATGGCAATAGGCTCGCCCCCTATTACGTGGGACCTAAACATACCGGCCTACTGTGGGTTGGTACACCTCTGCCTAACCCTTCGGGGAATATAGGCGTGATGGTAGGTATGTATGTTAACACCTACCTATAGATAGGGTAAACAGGGCTTGTTTTATTAATGTGTCCCGTTTTGTTTGTGTACCTATCTCAAAAAATGGCAACGTAACTATCTTAATTTATCTGATACCAAGTAGACACCTATTGCATATTTATAATTATGTGGTTTTAAGATAACAGTTTTGTAGAAAGTGTGTATCTCTAAATCGATTATGCGGCGTCAGCTGGTAAATTCCAAAGAAAATACACAGTTGTTTAATTAATTAAATATAATATCAAAACTGCCTCGGTAGCCTAGTGGTCCTAAGCGCTACTGCTACGCTATAGGTCTTGGGTTCGATTCCCAGGTCGAGCAAAAAGTGTTATTGAGTTTTTCTATGAAATTCAGGAGGAGTTAGGATTTGTGCCCGGTTAATGGCAATAGGCTCGCCCCCTATTAATATGGGACCTAAACATATCGGCGAACTGTGGGTGTACATTGTTACACTTCTGCCTAACCCTTCGGGGAATACAGGCGTGATGGTATGTTGTTTAATTAATTTATATCTACGAAAAAATTATAAAATTTAAGTGTTTGTTTGTAATGTCAAAATAACAGTATTTTACTGAATGCATATGAATGTTTACACGGTGGCGGTAGGTACTTATACAAAAAAAAAGAGATCAACTTAACAGCTGGAAAGATTTTGACAGGACTATCACTGGCAGGTAGCTAGTGTTAAAAGGAACAACTTTCTTATATTTTAGAAAAAGAATGAGGACAAAACAAAGCACAATCGATACCCGACATTACCTCTTTAGTTCTATACCTACTAGTAGAGAAATAAGAACTTGACCCATGATTACGATAGTCGTTTAAAAACCGGTAATCGTTAATTAATTATGAAGTAGGGGTCATCCATTAATCACGGGCTGCAGGTTGTTCGCAAGAGATACCGCGCCCCCGGAACGCAAAGGGCACAAGAAGGAACATGGGTGGGTTTTAGTCAGTAAAAGTCTGACACTCCCTCCCGCCCCGCCCAGGGCGGGAGAAGTTATTTGATGGTTTCACACCCACAAAAAAAAAATCCATTAGTCACGTGATGTTTTTAACAATTTTTCACCGTCCCTACCCCCGTTTCCAAAATCACTTGTATTATTTTGGTACAAACAGAGTATCTGGAAAAGTTTAAGGTGTATAATCTAAATTAATTTTGGAAAAAGAATATTTCAGTATAGTAATCGCGCGTTCAACGAAAAATGTAACACACGAGATTTCTCACTACGCCGCTTGTGATATTTCCTTGAAACCTTACGTGGTTAATTTATGATCCCTTAGGTACTAATTAAGTACGGAGTTTCCTCCACCTTCGTTATCGTGGGTATGCCCCCAATGACAGATCCGTTTCGAATGTGAACTACTGCACCTATTTACTTTAAATATTCCTTGTCTCAAGGAAACTTCCGTGTGGATTTATATTGAATTGATTATTATTTATACAGATATGATTGAATCAAATGTATTGGAACAATATGTGGGTATCAGTTCTGGTAAATTTGAGTGCGTGATGTTTGCTTGTTGACCTAGCAATGACACGGATTCGGTGGAGTCATGTATTGCCGTCACGTCAACGGAGGCCTTACCAGTTTACAACATGTCATTTTGTAGCATGGATCGTGGAAGATATTTTAAATCTTCAAGATATCTCTCAATCTCCGATTCTGCAGCTTGTAGCTCCTGCCTACCCCAGGCAGGAGCTACAAGCTGCAGCAATTTTTTGCAACGTCCATAATTCTGAATCGGAAATCGAGAGCCGTATTGATTAATTAAATATAGCCACAAATGGTGTTGGTGTATTTTCACTCTTCCGAAGGTGCATCACACCTCCACAACTAAAAACATTACACTACTTTTGTGGGGCCTAAAAACATACCGGCGAACTGTGGGTGTACATTGTTACACCTCTGCCTAACCCTTCGGGGAATATGGGCGTGATGGTATGGTGATGATATGTACTTTTTTGGGCACCTACCAAATACCACCATATTTCTATTTTGTACCTATAATTGGTAAGAGTTTATTACCAATTCATTCAACTTGAAAACTTAGGGTCGCAAATGTATCGAAATAACGTCGGAACGTGTTGCTCTACGTTGCGAAATAACCATTGTTAATCTAGGTAATGGTTACTAAGTAGGCTAGTAACAATAGTAACTATTGGCTAATCTGCGGTAGTTGGCCCGTAGGTAAACATTTAGGTATATTTATAGCAATCTGCTACGTATATAGAGTTCACCTCGAAAGGGACAAAGGGCTTCAAGATAATATATGACATGTCGTAACGGCTGACTATCGGTAATGTTAAAATTTTCCACCGGGCTCGTCGCTATCTGTCGCCATTGTTAAACCTTCAATGTTTGTTACAATTTATGGTTTGTATTTTATTCAAAATCTACAGAAGAAAATATCGAATTTACAATCCACTTTTAATGGATCTTGCTCAGCCACGAACGAATAAACTGAAAATAGAAAAGCCATACAAAACGGGCTATTTCTAGACTACAATCGTAAAAGATTTTTTAATCGTAAACAACTAGGTACGGTTCAATCACCTCTTGCAACGTCGTCATTCATTGTTATTCAGTTTAGTGAATCACCTACAGCAAATGACTTATCTAAACAGTGCCATGATGTGGCGAGCATGAATGCAGCTTCCGATAAAATTATGCCTAACTACTTAGGAGTTTCCTAAGGATATTCTAGTTGTGTAAAGGCATTCAGAACAATAAACAGTCATGTACTCGTATCACTGATTAGTGCAGTCACGATGATAGTGTCTTATATGTGTGTGTGTGTGTTCTACAGTCAGCCTTTGATACTAAAGGTAAAAGTAAAAAAAAAAACCAGACAAAGGCGACTCGCCCACCGAGGGTTTCGTACGTAGGATCATTATAAGTTACAGAATTAAATAAATAGTTTATTAATATAAATAAATTATATATTCATTTATCCACTAAAATTTGCTTAGATATCTAGGTGTTAGGTATGAAGTATGGAACCCTAAAAACAAAAAAAATAACTTAAACAGAATATCAACAAAATAAAATAACAAAGCAATAACATCTCAATCTAAATTAAAGATTTTTACGGAATACTGTCAAAATCTTATCTTTTATTTCTTTTTCGTGATGTATTTAAGGGAATTGAGCTAAAGGTGGTGGTGCTGTCGACGACCTGATGCAAGCCTGACCTCTATTTCACTTCGCATTTATTCACCGAGTGAGATTTTTACAGAATAACTAAATAAATTTTTGCCAAGTATGCAATATTTACTTAACTATTTATTGTCCTAAACAACTGATAAAATAAAATATCACTTCAATAAACGGAATTGGCCTTCAATGTTTATGTTCATCAGTTACACTTTAAATTAGTAACATTATAAACTGATTCTGATAAAATAAAAAAGGCGTAGTGTCCACGGTCCAAGGTTGCAGCGCAGACGCATCGCAGACGTTGATTAGACGTTATCACTACTTAAGTGTGTTACGAACGCTATCAGTATGCTTTGTTAGGTACAGCTGAAGAAATAAGAAAACAGAAATACTTAAGAATACTGTAGATACTGTTTTTAGGGTTCCGTACCTCAAAAGGAAAAAACGGAACCCTTATAAGATCACTTTGTTGTCCGTTCGTCTGTCTGTCTGTCAAGAGTTTCCTAGTCTACGGTCCCATGAAGATATGAAAAAATTTAACTTTTACATTTACATAAAAAAGATAGGGCCGTTTATTTAGCAAAAATCGTATATTTCGATACTCTCAAGGAAATCAAAACTCATAGGGTACTTCCAATATGAAATTTCGCGAGTGATATCGTTACCTATAGACCATAAGTACAAGAAAAAATCTCAAAACTATACATTTGTAATTAAATCTAAAAAAATAGGGGGTCTATATATTGCATAGGGGGTCGGATTTTCAAATTGCAGCTACTAGTTCAAATGGGTAATATAAAAGGGTTTGATGTGCGCATTGCAAAATATATTTAATTTATATTTTCTATTTATTAAATTCTGTAATTTATAATCATCCTACGTACAGAACCCTCGCTGGGCAAGTCCGACTCGCACTTGTCCGGTTTTTTACATACAGTTCATTTGTTGAATAAAGGTACTTAAAACCTTAGTTTTGTTTATGTAATTGATTTCAAATTTGTAAATTATGTTATACGAGTAATCGCTCTAATGTCTCGCTGATAGTAGCTAAGGATGGATACTATAGGTGTAGATCTACGCGTCATGTTCGTGAACGGGTGCTGTGGCACTAAGTGCACTGGCATGGATTACGTCTTAATTATCTTTTGAATTATTTTCACGTATGTGTAGAAGCTACAAGAATATAAATGACAAAAGCGTCTGTGGAGTTGTTTGTTCTTCTTTATCTCTATCAACGACAACTAAAGAAGAACAAGCAACTCTACAGACACTCTGTCCTACCTACGTTTTGGGTCGAACAACTAGCTTCAACTTTCTGACTAACTGACGTACTCAACGCAATTCAAAAGTGCCTGTAAATGGTTTTGTTTTTTAAATCTAGGAATTTCTCCTGTATCGTGGGTGCGTTTACAAACACATAAACTCACATACTCAAACAGCTAGACCCGGAACAACTATCTGTAGGCTATACAAATATTTGATCCATGCGGGAAGCGAACCCGCGACACGCAGCGCAGCAGCCAATCGCTCGGCTACTACACCAACCGTGTCGTCGAATTGAAATGAATGGTTTTTTTTTTTTTTTGGTGGGTGGGAAATCATCAAATAACTTCTCCCGCCCTGGGCGGGGCGGAAGGGAGTGTCAGACTTTTACTGACTAAAACCCACCCATGTTCCTTCTTGTGCCCTTTGCGTTCCGGGGGCGCGGTATCTCTTGCGAACAACCCGCAGCCCCGGCAGGAAATGAATGGTTTGACTTGAGGAAATATTATTCTCAGCATTTCTCTAATTTATATCAGCTGAGAAAAGCTAGGGAAAAGCCGACTGTTGTGCAATTTTTTGTAATTTCATAACAACACGTTTGTTTTGCATAAAGTTTCGATAAAAAGGCGGATGCTCTAACATTTATCATTCGATAAAAGTATACTTTATTTTTCAAATAATCAACGGCAACCCACGAGTGATACCTCTGTTGTTGCAAGCGTCCATAGGCAGCGGTAACCGCTTATCATCAGGCGGGCCGCTAGCTTGTCTGCCACCTTCCGTGGTATAAAAAAAATACAAACTATGTATAGTTTATATTATATAAAAAAACAAAAGAGATAAAAATCGTTACTTATCGATCGATTAACTGTGTTTATAAAACTCAGACTTTGGTATGAGATAAGATCATGAACAAATATAATGGCGTCCCGTGTCGCGACTTCGCGACACTGTTAAATTAACTAAAGTAAGTAAACCTTTTATCGTTTAAATCGACCCTAGCTCAAGGCGGATGGGCAAATTTAGACTTATATTAATTGTAAGTCCAGGTTTCCTCACCATGTTTACTTTCATCAGTGATGTGAAATTAAAAAATTGAATTGGTACTTGCTCTTGAAAGGCGAGCGCCTAAAGGCCGACGCAGACCGGGATGGCATAGCAAGGAATTTATTTTTTTATTAATGGACATTCAAACGTATTGATATAGAAATACGGCATAAATTGCTATGCTATAAAATGATGCCGTAGCATAGAAAAATCCCTTTCAATGCGTAGGCCTTTAACCACCGAGCCATGACGTAGTTAATATCAGAGGATCATGATTAAAAAACAAAACATGTTTACGAGGTGGCTTCACTCGGGTGTTACGTGATATTAAGCGCTTGCTATCAACCTGACCTGTCCTGTACCTACCGTCGCAACTTGATAAGATAGGCGGATTAAATAGGTACTATCAAGGATTTATAATTCGCAGGAATTATCGCCAAATATAATATGGCCTCGGCTAGCCTCGTGTGTCTTAACTATGCCTTCATAAGTTATTGGAGTTTACTTTTTGTACATTTTTTTTTAAATTAAATTATAAAGGCAAACATTACGAAGACATGCCCACTTTCTCCAAGAGCTTTTCAAATATTTATGTGTGTTTTAGTGGGAAAACCAAAGAATAGTTAAAAAAATATGTCCTATTGCATGGCAAAGGCTTCTTTCCATATAGAGAAGGCACGAGCATTAATCACTTGACCAAGGCAGATTGGCGATAAAGGCTGATTATAAAGTATAATGCAATTTCTGCGATGTATGACTATAAGGGCGATACGGTGGACGTGTGGAAACAAATTTTTTTTTTTTTTCAAAAAATACAACCGCATTCCAAAACTAAAAAGTGAAAAATAACTTTAGCTTTGGAAGTCGGCGGCTTTGGTAGAAATGAACCTATTTTACTTTTTATTCCATGCCATAAAGATTTATAAACGCCTTTAAAGTTAATTTCATATGAAATGTTTTATATCTACTTGCTCTACAAGAGGCTTAAAAGGCGTTGTCACTTTCAGACTCAAGGGTTTACAAAAATAATAACCACGAAGGTCTCACTTCTAACGTCACCTGTCCGAGTCGGGGTGCCCCAAGTCCCGTCCTCGCTTCTAGATTATTTATATATGAGGAATAGATATTATTATTAAGGTTTTTAGTGGAACAATATTGGGTGAGCATTTATCTATTATGGTATGCAAAAATAATATAAATACAACACGATATTTTACTTGGTACTTAGTCTTAGGGTCTAAAAATTATTTTGGTAAGCATTTAAATTGTACCCGATAAAAAACACAACAAAATTGTCGCTTGGTAAGCTGATCCTTTCCACCGTCGATAATTATTATGCAGTATCTACTAGAATTAGATGTCCAGAAAAAGTATCTGTCAAAAGGGGTCGATACAGGTCGGCCGCCGGTGATTTTCCTGCGCGTGAGTGCATTACACCCAGACGTACAAAGTGCGGCTTGTCCAGACGACGCGACCCACTTGCCGTTACATAAACATAATGTAAAATTATAAACAAATCCAAGGATATATCTGTGCTGCTCACGTGAGTGCTCCTTGAAGTCTCGAAGATAATAATTGTAAACAATATGAGGATAATTCGATGATAAATAGGTCTGGTAGAAAGTTGCTCCGAGAACTACTGCGAGTCTTTACACAGCAGTACTATTAGAACCTAGATGAAACCCCGAAGGGTTAGGCAGAGGTGTAAAAATGTACAATTGTACACCCACAGTTCGCCGGTATGTTTCGGTCCCATGTAATAGGGGGTGAGCCTATTGCCATTAACCGGGCACAAATCCTAACTCCGAGCTGCTACTAAGAATTTCATAGAAAAACCCAATAACACTTTTTGCTCGACCTGGGCATGGAACCCAAGACCTAAGCGTAGCAGTCACGCTTAGGACCACTAGGCTACCGAGGCAGTTATCAAAAATATTTTTATTTTATCTAAGTTTTCGACAATATTTTTACATTGATTGTTAAGGTTGTTAAGACGATAATTGGCCTTCCGTTTGCGCAAAAGTCAAGCGTGAAAGTGTACACTTTACTAAAGAAACACGATCAATGTAATGGTAATTGCAATTAAAACAGCAACAACACGCATTCATGTGAATTACACAACTTCAGAATCGCTAACAAAAAATTACACAAGCCGTAGACGCTACGCCGTAGCGTCGTAGCACCGTAGACCCCGTAGATCCACCTTTTAAGAAGGACGTTTGGAAACGTAAGGGAAATCACATATTATTTAATTTATCCCAATAGTCTTTATATTGTTTAAGCAAATCAAAGTAAAGTCAAAGTCAAATCATTTATTTCAATTAGACCACTAAAAGGCACTTTTGAACGTTAATTACATGTTAAAATTAAAAATATTGAATCTAGTTGCCCATTCCAAAAGGTAGTTTCGTATCATCATCGTATCATCTAAGGTTTCGTAGTTGCTTTATTATCTTTGGTCTTTGCTCTTCAGCATTTATTTTCTTGGACACAACTATTTTTGTGTATTTAGGTAACCAACATGATAATTACAATTCAGAATAAAAATAAAAGTAAATCAGTAATCTTGTGCATGTTGTCTCTGCGTGTTTCCGCATACCTTTGGATAGTATAAAGTATTTTTTATCAAATTAAAGTTAATTACGTCTGCACGTTAATTAAGCATCTCAGTTCGATAATTATATCGCCGTATGAAAAGGTCGGCAAGATTGGCATTCATTATGATATTATTTCAATCATTATTGGGTCATTTGTCTTATGATTTGCATGACGTTACTTGATATTCTCAAATAATCATTATTTTATGGATGCACAAGAACTTACGTAGAAATAAAACTATAAAACCAAAGGACAACTTTCACCAAAACCGTGTCTTAAAGTTAGTTTAGGCAATTTTAGTAACTTTTACTGATCTCAGTCGCAACCTGTCAACAGCGTCTCGATTTTACCTAGGTACATATTGAACAAGCTTTTGAGATTGCGAACAGATTTTGAACGTTTTTTAATTACGAGAATTGGCCTTTTGGTGCGCTATCGGCTCGCTTGTCAATATAAGGGATTACCTGTTTTCTTCTAAAAACGTTACATTCTTTACAGATGTGCCGGTCTGTCGCGGCGCTGGAGCTGTGGGAGTCCGCCTGCACACGGACTATTATCCCTTTCATACAGTTTCCTAAGTTTTAATATTTTATTGATTTATACTTTATACAACAAAATGTACAATGGCATTCTCCAAAGCTGGTGAAGAGATAACATGACAGGTGCAAATATATTTCTGCCGAGGGGCGGAAGAATGCTCCGAGTGACCCCCGTGCCCCGGCCGAAAGTAGTACGAGGAACACGATAGGAGTCAGAGATATCCCAAAAAAAGATGCAAATACATATGTGTGTATATTTTCAAACACTCTTCATCATGTGACTTAAAATCCCAAGTAATTAATACGAAAATATTACGCAACGTTACCCACTAATTATTATAAGCACGTTCAGAGGTCAGACAGACTCAAGCGTTAAGATAACAGATATTACTTGCTTCGATTCGAAGCTTCGCATCCGGGATGCTCGGGCACGGACTTCGATTGCTGATACAATGATAATATAAATTCCGGATCACGGGTTATGTCGCAATTAGTGTTGTTGTTTAATTTTATTAGTTTTTTTATGGAATCTATTTATATATTTGTATTTATAAATAAAGAGGAGTAGCTAGGTAACCAAAGTCTCTAGTGCAAAAACAACTGGGGTACTAATTAAATTGTTTGGAATTTATCGAGTAAAAATCTATTTAAATACCAGCTTCTGCCCGCAACTTCGTCCGCTTTATATTTGATATATTATCCCACGGGAACCGTACATTTTTCGGGATAAAAATATCCTATGTGTCATTCCACACTACAATTTATCTCAGTGCCAAATTTCATCCAAATCCGTTCAGCCGTTAAACGAGAAAGAACAAACAAACATCCAACAAACAAACATCCATGCATCCATCTTTAGAAACTTTCCCATTTATAATATTAATAGGATAGCAGGATGAAAATAATAGGTACAAAGCTAGCTAGTAGCGTATTACGGAGTTCTTCTGTATTTTTTCAAAGAACTCCCCATGATTAAAGTCGTGTTGCATTTTTAACCGAGGAAAACGGAGGAGTTTATCAATTCGACGCGTATATATACTTATATATATATATATATTTTTTATATGTATGATCACGCATAATTTTTTGCAGCGTAGTTCGATTTTGATAATTCTTTTTTATAGGAAAAGGTATACCTCGTGGGCTATACAAAAACTACAAACACAACCAAAGCCGCCGACTTCCAAAGCTAAAGTTATTTTTCACTTTTTAATTTTTGAAGGCGTTGTCTTTTTAGTGAAAAAGTTAGTTTTTTTGTTTTTGAGACACGTTTCATTTTGTATGAAGCCCACTGCTGATAATATCCTGTTTAATATGGACAAGAAACTCAAACCTAAAACATTTATTTGCATTTTAAATGTAGGTACTTACATGAATTGGTCTTATTACCAACTAGGTAGGTGCTTAAAACTTAGGGGTCTTGCTAGCATGGCAACCCTTTTAAGGATGTGAAATTTTTATAAGACTTCTTCTGCCCTGAGCGGAGCCCAAAGGAGTGTCAGACTTTTACTGACTAAAACCCGTCCGTGTTCCTCCTAATGTAATTTGCGTACCAGGACCGCGATAACTCTTTCGAACAAATTCCGCAACCCTGGACATATTTGACCTTACAACGTTCATAATATTACGGTTTCTACAATAACCAGTTCCATGTTTAAAATCCCCGTTGTTCTTGGCTGACGGATTAGTCATTGCACAACGCCTAGGTAGAAAAACTGCAGTTACGACATAGCAGACATGTTTGTACACTTTTGTTTAGTATTGGTACACAAATAAGTTCTTTATTTTTAAAGTAAGTAGGTACATAATATTTTTTCCTTTACGCACGATTGGTAAGAAGTTTTATACCTACGTTGCGTGTGACAAAGCATGATACTTACCTTTTTATTATAGCTTTTATTACCGATATTATTTTGTCGTAATAACATCTTTGGCTCTTTTAACGATTCTAAGTTTGGCATCCGCATTTTATCCATTTTTCTCATAGTTTTGTTGAGGAACCTCAGCTACCTTGCAAATTGCAATCGATGCCTCACACACTAACCTACTTACACGAAAATAGACTTTCAATAATACCGGTAACAAAGGCTATTGTTGATGCTCCTCACACTTCTACCACGCTGAACTACGCACAACATGTAAGCGCAATCCATTTGCTGTCTCTTCTTGCACCATATGTTAGGAAAAAGACAAGATATGTTGATCGTTTTTTGGAAAAGATTTCGTGGTAAAGGGAAATTGTGATTGCCTGACTTGCAATTTTTGGTAATTTTAGGTTTGATGAATCTTGGTCAGTAGCTGTAAAACTGTAGTAGAGGTAGAACGTTAAGAAATTGTTTTTAGTATTTATACTTAGTAATAAGACAATGTTAGATTTTTAAACAGTTTAGTGAAATGAGTGATTCATCAAAATGTCCTCAATCAGCGCGCTCAAGAGCACCTCTCAGTGAAGCCGGGGCAAGGTGGTGGGAAATGTACGGCGACTCCGACGAACCAGCAGAACACTATGTACAAAACGAAGCTAAAGAATTTCTAGTAGACAATAGTACGGTTACCGATGAAAACAAATCATCCGATGACAATAATTTAAAAGTACAAAGACCATTAACTTCAAAAGTCTATGCAAAATTTATTGGTAGAACTGTGAAAAATGTTGATCCTAAAGGTAAAGTATTGAAAAAATGGAGGGAAGACCAAGCAAAAGCGAGCTACGAACAAACTAGGAAAGCAATTATTAATTCACTGAAAGAAAAATTCGGTGGTCCATTGCAACAAACCAATGTACCCTCTTTGCTAAATGTCAATAAAGGGGACAATACTATAGCAATACCAACGATTATCATAACTGGAGACAATGTCGAAGAAACATCAAATTCAAATGTAAATCGTGACAGTGAAAATAGGCAGGAAATTAGTTCCAATTCCGTGTGTGGTAAGGTTGAAATTACGAATGCAGGAGTTGAGGATGTCAGTCACGCGAGGAGGATTCAGATGGGGCCAGGTGGTGAGCTGGCACAGTGGAGGCTTGCTCCTCGTGGCAGTAGGGCGGCGGGCGTGGAGGGCGGACTACGCGGGCTTACGGAGATCGACATGCCGGTAAGTAACTGCACTTTAATGTTAATTAGGTAATTTCGCCCAAATCGTTTGGATGACCCGAAATTCAAGTAATTTTTATGACTTTTGTATGGCATTCGAAAAAAAGCGGGCGATTTTTAAATGTGCACGTTGCTGTTTACAATGTGACCCATTTACCCTTCTAATTTTTTCCTAAAGTTCACTATGTCTTTGGAAATTCTCTACATTATTCCATACTACAAGTTTTTACTGCAATTCTAAATAGACAAACAACCACATTTTCACATATATAAAGCTCCATAGCTAAGCTTTAAAGCAAGGATGTTATCGAGTTCATTGAAGGCAGTAAACATTGCCTCCATTAGGACTTACGATGCAGGGAATAACCGATTGTCATGCTATCACGAACTAAGTAATCGGGAACCGGGATCTACCCTGACTGCCTGTACATGGACTACGCATGGATTTATTACGATAGCTGTTCGGAAATGCATAGTTTTATAGGCTTTAGTAACGTCAATCGGATTATGTGGGCATTGATTGTGTTTAAAAGAAATCCGGAATGACCGAAATAAACTGGGTTGTAAATTGCAATGAGGTTTTGTTTTAACATTAATAGAAAAGAAAAAATATTATTTATTTATTGAACTTATGTACCAGTATAAATTTTTGTGAAACTGTTTCTTTTTTTGTCAAAAGAGTATGGAGTTTCTTGCCCTTTCTTCTCCATATAAAACTACCTTTTAGAAAGGGCAATAAGATTCCATTTTTTTCGCCTTTTAATGGTCTAGGTAAGAGTACCTAGACCATTACAAGGCGCTTTTAAAACTCATTTACAACAAAGTCTAGCTTAAATTTAAGCTAGACTTTCAAAAACTGTTTTAAAATGCATTTTTTCTTCAAACGCAAGCAAAAAACTGCAAGTCCATTTGAAAAGATAAGAATTATCAGATAAGCTGGACACTACGAGCTTTTACCACACTCTTGATCTAAATTAACACGTAGAAGTTGTTTACAATAAAAATCTGGTGGAAAATCAACAGAATGCCAAGATTACGATTTCAATGTATCGTTTTTAAACACACCCACACTTGAACTACGGTTTATTGCTGTATTTCAGGATGGACTCTTATCAGAGTTATCAATAACGACAGGTGCAACCAACGTGATTTCATTTTGTATACTTCTGGCATGATAGACGATGGCCTTAATTAAAACTTATCACTAATTATCTTGGTCTAGATGAAGCGCGTAGCAGTCGTGCTTCAAAACGTGAGCAGACGGTGTTACCGACATATCCAGTACTTGTACTGCGTGGTATACCTGTAATGTTTAGTAGATTATGCATAAACGAGGACAATGGTGGTTGACCACTTTTTAATCTTATTATTAGGTGGCTCACCGAAATTGTCCACGATTGTACTTATGGATTGGCCCCCCTGGTACCTAAAAATTGTGCCAGCATTGAAACTAGGAAGTACATACTTCGTAAAATACGCATTTCTAAAATTTCAATCATGTAAAATGAGGTCAGTCTGTCGATTCCGGGATCTCAATTCATAAGAGATTAATCCAAAAACTGTGTCAAATTCCACAAGTTAAATGAAACAATCAGGTATAAAAACGCAGTGATTACTGTTGACGCGATAGGGGGTGAAATGGCTTCATATCTGTTTCGCAATGTACTAATGTGTTGTTGGCACGTTATGGCCTGCGAAACGCGCAACTTTTCAAATGTTTTAATACTACGGTTCACTACAATACGCATTGTGTGGCTTATGTCATCATTGTCTTCCTACTTCTTAGGAGGACTTTTCTAACAGCATACTACATACACAAGTAGTCATGTTTCGGTCAATTTGTGTATGTGAATTTATAAGTTTGTAAACGCGACTACGATTCAAGAGAAATTCGTAGTATGGGGCAAGGTTTAATTTTTAAAACAAAATAATTCATCTTGATAAAAAAATCTTGGGTCACTAATTCTGAAAGGAAAAGGATATGGTGGCTGATGATGTTAATATTTGTACTGGCAGCTATTCCCTAAGCACGTGTAATCTAACACATGCTTCACAAAAGAGTCTCATTAATTGGGGTTTCCAAATCCACAAACAACAAATATTTATCTATTAATGTGCTGGCCGTGAACGTTTGATGTTGTCGACTACGTGATTAGACACACGAGTACAATAAATAACTGCTTGAATCACGTGATGGTAGAATGCAGATTTTGTTCTAAGAGTTATTTAGAAAACAAGAAAGAAAGGAAGAAAAAAATGTTTAGTTGACACAGACTTTGTGGTACACAAAAATAATAAAAAGGTTATTAATTGAAATACCAAAAGAAAATATTAATGTGGGCCAAACAGGCCCAGTTCAGCGAAAACGCCAGACCAATTGTGCGCGTCGCTACATTATATTTTGCAATGATCTTTTATAGAATATGTATTGGATTTTTTTATCTGCTTTGAGACATTCAACAAAGTTTTTTTTTTCTAATCAAATTCATATTAATTAGTGTTAATTGGGCATTCAGTTACTATGTCAATTGTTGTGTAATCAATTTTATGATAACTAGGGTAACAAAAAACCGGCCAAGTGTGAGTCAGACTCGCGCAGGAAGGGTTCCGTACCATTATCTACAAAAACGGCAAAAAAATCACGTCTGTTGTATAATAAAAACCCTTAAATATAAATTTTATTTTTATTTATTTTTAAAGTGAACATATAACTCTGTATTGTAGAATATTTCAAGCGTGTGACTGTTATCAATATCGATCAAAAACGCGCAAAACAATCACGTTAATTTATTTTATTCTGTTATATTTTTTTGGAACTATTTGTTGTCATAACGGCAACAGAAATAAATCATATGTGAAAACTTTCAACTGCCTATCACGTTTCATGAGATACCTTAGCTTGGTGACAGACGGTCAGACGAAAAATTTTTGTTAGTCAACAAGAGTTGACTAACAATAATTTTTATAATATTTTTTTTTTTATTTGAATGTTTTTTAGACACGTCGAACTTATAACACCCCATCGTTTTTGCTTTGGGGATTGAAAACAAGAGTTGACTAACGAAATTTTTCGCGATAAAAAAGTAAACTTAGGTACATACGCACCTCGACACAGTAACATAATTATTATTTCCTTCATGCAATATGTCAGAAGTGTTGTTACATTTACAATGAATTTTTATTTGGACACAATAAGATATCCAGCGGACTTTGATGCCTACTCGTGGTGATTTCATGATACATAGGTATTTTTATACCGAATAAGATACGATTACCTATTTGTTTACGAATATTTGAATAGATATATCATTGTGATAAAAATTATATTCGGTAATTAGCTAAAGCAAATTGATTTTTATTGGTAGAGTGGGAGTTGCCGCGGTTCGGTTCGTCCGATAAAGTTTTTTTTTTGTTATGTACAAGAAAGTTAGCCAGAAATTAATTATTAGATAGAAAGGCAAACTGCCTCGTTATCCTAGTGGTCCTAAGCGCAACTGCTACGCTAGAAGTCTTGGGTTCGATTCACAGGTCGAGCAAAAAGTGTTATTGGGTTTTTCTATGAAATTTTCAGTAGCAGCTCGGATCTGTGCCAGGTTAATGGCAATAGGCTTGCTCCCCATTACAAACATACTGGCGAACTGTGGGTGTACATTGTTACACCTCTGCCTAACCCTTCGAGGAATACAGGCGTGATGGTATGATGATGAAAGGCAAACTTCTTATGAGTTTATCGTTCAACCGAAATAATGTTAGGGTATTATGATGACTCACACGATATATCTACTACAAATAACTGTATTATAATACCTAATTAGATTACGTTTAATTTTTATAAGCTATTGTAAAAGAATTAAGTACACTTTACCCATGCGGAGGATAAGAAAAAGGTCATTCAACTTTACGAATAGCAAGACACATCATAAAACGTGACTTAAGTATGTATAGTACTAGCGAACTGCCAGTTACTTACTTACTTACTACTACAGAATAGTGTAGCTATCTATTGGTGAAAATCGGTCTAGTAGTTTTGGAGGTTATTCGACACAAACAAACAAAAATCTTTCCTTTTTATAATGTTAGTAAAGATAGTGTACCTAAAATTAATAATAATATCGTAACGGCCGAATTTCGGTCACGGCGGCCAATCTCAAGAGAGACTGGCGAAGTAAGAAGGAGATAATTAATTTTAGTGCGCAAACACAGGTGCATTCTCTCTTCTCTCGCTCTCGTAGCCCGATAGGACGGCAATCAGACAAGACCGGGGGGATATCAGGCGCGTGGGTCTCATAACCCATCAACTTCCAAACTCCGGGCTTCTCCTGAGCAATTACTATTTGAAAAACCCAATGACCTTTATGCACGACCTGGGAATTGAACCCAGGGCCAGGGCAACTAACATAAAAAATTAGAAGTTAATGATTTCTTGTTGTTCAAACGATAAAAGTTTTGCTGTTTACCATTTAAATGTTTGCTAACTACTAAATAACAATTTTTAATTACTAAAACTGCCTCGGTAGCCTAGTGGTACTAAGCGCGACTGCTACGCTAGAGGTCTTGGGTTCGATTCCCAGGTCGAGCAAAAAGTGTTATTGGGTTTTTCTTTGAAATTCTCAGTAGCAGCTCGGAGTTGGATTTGTGCCCGGTTAATGACAATACGCTCGCCCCCTACTACATGGGACCTAAATATACCGGCGAACTGTGGGTGTATAAGTACATTGTTACACCTCTGCCTAACCCTTCGGGGAATACAGGCGTGATAGTTATGTAATGTAATTTCTAAAATAACGCAATTTTGCCTCGTGTTGCGTGAGTTTTATAGTCAACACATAACTGTTTGTTTCCAATATAATTCGATAATTATGTAACGTTTTGCGTTGTTGACCATTATTTCCGTACAGCGTTCTAATTATAAAGAATCCCTATCAATCCGTATCTAGTTTCTATTAAGTTACTGCGCAGTTGCTCAAATATTTCAAACATAACATTCAAGTTCGATGCACCGGAAAGCGGAATATTCTTTTACAACCTAAATAAGATACAACTCGTGTCTAAGTCATAGAATAATCAATCCTATGTCTCTTGTCATAAAGAGTAAATAAACTGCATATGATTGTATGCATAAAAGCATGCAATGAACTGAATATCCTTTATAGTTGACAATCAGAGGATGTAACTGTATATTTTTAGATGGTTCTATTTCATTTTGCTGTAACATACTGCCATAGTTCTGCTATCATTAAACTTTGATCGACGAAAAGGGTTTGCGAAATAAAAAAAGTTACGGCCAAATGTGGAAGGAGAATATCGTAATTAAATCTTTTACCATGGATTCAGTAAGGAACTGCCTCGGTAGACTAGTGGTGCTAAGTGCGACTGCTACGCTAGAGGTCTTGGGTTCGATTCCCAGGTCGAGCAAAAACTGTTATTGGGTTTTTCTATAAAACTCTCAGTAGCAGCTCGGAGTTAGGATTTGTGCCCGGTTAATGGCAATAGGCTCGCCCCCTATTACATGGGACCTAAAACATACCGGCGAACTGTGGGTGTACATTGGTACACCTCTGCCTAACCCTCCGGGGAATACAGGCGTGATGGTATGTAATATAAATGCCTAAGCAAAAAAAGATTTCATCGGTTGTTTAAAAAAAAACAACTATTTCATCCAAAAGTGCAACACTTACAGTGTCACATGGTCAAGAACATGACACGTTTGGCGCAATGGCTGAGCGATCGCTGCGCTGTGTGTCGCGGGTTTGATTCCCGCAAAGAACAAATATTTGCATGACCTACTTGTAGTTGTTCCGGGTCCGGCTGTTTGTGTAGGTGAGTTTATATGTTTGTAAACGCACCCACGACTCAGGAGAAATACTTAGTTGGGGCGAATTAAAAAAAAAAGTATGGATCAGCTAACTGACGAAAAATTTTAACGCTAGGGTGTCTAGAAATGACCACCCAGAAACGGAAGAACTCATTTGATGATATTCCATCTTTAAAAAAAAGTACTGAATCTCTGGCAAAACTTTTCGATACAATGTCCCTTCGACCTCTTATTATATTTACATTTTTCCGTGACGCTAATAAAGTTTAAAAATAACTTTGAAGTAAACAACATTAGTGATTATTGATAATTATACATAGTTAGTAGGTAAGTGATTGCAATTAGACGAGTTCAAGTAATTGTGTACTTAGTGTGGTATCACCGCATCACGCTGATGCCGAGTGTCCAGGCCAAGTTCACCTTTACTTGGGAATGTTCGATGCTTGTGACTATTTTAAAGTACCAACTTTTCTTTCATCATTTATTTAATGTGTTACGCGGTTTGGGGCCAATTCTTGCAACATGTTTATTCAAAGTTAAAGTCAAAGTCAAAAGTCAAAACATTTATTTCAATTAGACCATTTACAGGCACTTTTGAATTGTCAAGAAGTTACCCATACAAAAAGTTGAAGCTAGTTGCTCGTTCCAAAACGTAGGTCTCTATGGAGAAGAACGAGCAAGAAACTCCATGGACACTCTTTTCAAATTGGTTTTTACAAAATCTTGGTTACAATATTCTTGTTGCTTCTACATGTGAAAACAATGAAGATGAATATAAAACAATATTGAACTAAAGACTATTCGATGACAATAACTATAAGTAACTTTAATGGCAATAGGCTCGCCCCTTATTACATGGGACCTAAATATACCGGCGAACTGTGGGTGTACATTGTTACACCTCTGCCTAACCCTTCGGGGAATACAAGCGTGATGGTATATTTTTTTTTATATGTAATCAGATGACTTCCCCCGCCCTGGGCCCGGAGCGGAAGGGAATGTCAGACTTTTACTGACTAAAACCCACCCGTGTTCCGTCTTGTGCCTTTTGCGTTCCGGGGGCGCGGTATCTCTTGCGAGCAACCCGCAGCCCCGGCAGACATCAGCCCTGAGTGACCCTTCAATAATTGCTGGCATCTCTATGAGGCGCGCGTGGAACGCGAATACGTCGTCGACACGGCATGAAAACCCCAATGCATATGTATTTGAGATCCTAGTGAACCTTATAAAAACCTACTGAATAAACTTACTTATTACATACGTCATGGCTTGGCATGGCTAATTTCCGTGCGTTCAGGCGTTTTTGCCATACCTATTACTGGAATCAAATGTAACAGCTCACATTAGGACCCATTAAGTTAGTAACAATTGCAAACCGTGGTGCTTGGCAATCTGGGCTTCTCCCAGTTGTAAATATCCCCTTGTGCCTATTGGCCTAGTTCTGTTCTGTCTCCTGCTTGTTTGGAGGGAAGTGGAAACAAAATTTTTTCCTACTCCTCCGCTAATCTTTTCTGATTAATTTCGTTGCGGGATCCAAGACAGTTTTATCGTTTCTCCGGGACTCGTCGAGCTTCATTGCCTCGGCGTTCTTCTGGCGGTCTCCACTGTTGATTCTGGCTTACAGAAGTTGCAGTGGTTGGGAATAGTGTGGCGGGCTTGTAAAATACGTCATGGCTTTTAAATTCGTTAACGGTATAATCTGAAAGAAAACACTTATTTATCGATCGATCAATTTAAATAGTGTTGTCAAGTGGAACTAGATAATTAACCTAATTTGAAAGAAACGATTTTACTTCTGGATGTTGGTTTCGTAACTGCCTCGGTAGCCTAGTGGTCCTAAGCGCGACTGCTACGCTAGAGGTCTTGGGTTCGATTCCCAGGTCGAGCAAAAAGTGTTATTGGGTTTTTCTATGAAATTCTCAGTAGCAGCTCGGAGTTAGGATTTGTGCCCGGTTAATGGCAATAGGCTCGCCCCTTATTACATAGGACCTAAATATACCGGCGAACTGTGGGTGTACATTGTTACACCTCTGCCTAACCCTTCGGGGAATACAGGCGTAAGTGTATGTTGGTTTCGTAAGTGGTAATTGCAAATTATTGCAAAATGGTCTGGTTTTTTAATACTGGACCCCTTTTTTGAGCATTTGGTGAGGAAATGGAATTGTGTGGATGTTGTACTGCCCACGAAAGGTTCCGTCCTCCGTCCGTGTTAGACAACAGTTGTTCGTTTTTTTTTCGAAAAGAAATAGAGCAAATTAATTTACAATATACCAACAAAGATCTCTTACAAAAAATTGGTGCTACAAAACAACGGATCCTGCAAAAAGTCTAACGTCCGTGGCTTTAAAGTTGATGCGCGACTTTTGATGTTCTAATCTCATGAGCTCTCGTGACTCGGTACGAGTGAAACTTATAAAAAAAAAACTGTCCGTGAGCACAGTACGACATCTACACCACTTCACGACCGCAACAGTCCGACACGAAACGCTTATTAAATAGAGAACCATATAATAATTAAAGTTACATAGCAATTTATCTTAGTAGTCTTTGTACCTGCCTAAAGAGGCCTTAGTTCAATGGTGGACGTACACAAGTTACATGACACCAATAAAGGGATAATTTACATGAAGTAGCCACGAGGCGCCACGCGGCATCGAACCGACACACCTCACGCGTAAAAATCATGTGTATGCTACAATCTGCCGACCTCCGGTCAGATGCTGACCTATGAGACTAGGCTATGATAAGCCGCGGATATCTATCTGCATGTTAGCATTGTGTTGTATTGAGAGCACTGGGACTATCCGTGTTCATATTGCTGTAGCTATATAGCCACGCCTCTAACTGGACTTAGTTATGCGAAAACGAACTAAACCGCTTTGATTTTGCTCCAATTTTTTGAAGTAATTATATTGATTTCGGATATTTAACGCTGATTAATTTAAAATCTATTCAGATGTACATTGATCAGGTTTTCTGAATCTTTTGCCTAGCCTATTCCCAATTATGTAGGGGCATTTATTATTTTACGCAATTTTCAGCATACTACTGATTTGTTTGCATTGACCCTTATTCTTTCATTTTCATTTAATAAATATTGCTATGCTTCACATTAATTTTGCAAACAACATGACATTATTCTGGTTACGTCACGCTTTAAAGGGTGACCGAAAATCCGAACGGTGGTACAGCCATAAATTGTAGATTTATGATCGTAGCATGCCATCAATTGCTTGTTAGCTTATAACAATATCGTTAGCCCTTTGGTAAGTAAGTATGTACTTAATTCATTAACAATTCGCGAATTAAGTTTTTTTATTGATATCGGAATTTTAATCAGCGATTTTCTGGTTAAAATTGAAAAGATAAAGTAAAAGTGTGGATTTTACCAGTTGATAGTAATAAAATATGGCCCTATTTTAATACTATCTTGTATTATCTTGCTTCGCGTTACAAGCCGGTCTATCGAAACATATTAATTCTGTACAATAACAAAAACAGTACCTACCTTGGTGTTATTATTTTGATAAGTCAAATTACCAAAGTATCTAGAAACTTTCCGAAGTATTTTTGTCAGAGATTACAACATACTTACGAAAGTTAGTTCATAAAAGGAAAATAAATTAAGTAGGTAGGTACTGTTGCTAAGTAGGACGATGCAAGAGTCACGTGCGTGCAGAGGACAATCAAATTTCGGCAGAATGGTACTAAACGCAATTTACATAAGGAAAGTATCTCACAGAAGGAATGGCTTTTCGGTAATTTGGGAAATTGGCGCAAGAATGTGTCTTGCGCCAATTTGGTTTGATCGTAGCTTATTATAAGTTTCTAAACTTTCTAATAGATAACAATACAAGTCAAAGTTATCACAACAACTATCAACTAATTTCTAAAAAAAAAGTCATGTCGGATCAAAATTGCGCGGTACATTGTTTATTTATTTAATTAAGAACATCTACAGCAGATTTGTTTTTATTTAAACATATGTACATTAGCTTTTCTCTGCGACTTCCTCAATAGTAAAATTTAGCTTTTATCACGTAGTAGTAGTTTCGGAGTTCTGCGCATAAAACAAAATACAAACAAACTTTAGCTGTATCATTTCGCCCGCTTACTACTAATGGTGTAGCAACTAGCAACAGCAACTGCTACGCTGAAACTCAAATATGTTGCTACACTAGCGTGTGTGCGAGAAGTGAATCTCTCCATTCGACACACAATTGCTACGCTACTCTACTACGTGGAATCGTAGTAAAAATCCCGTAGCTCTATTTATGAACGAAAGTTCGAACTAAGTATTTTTGCTTACTTATTTATGTAAGCTCGACGAAGGTCTCTTTCTAATAGTCCAAAACGTCAAAAAGAAAGCATTCATTTGTCTAACTCAAGTCACGACAAGCCGTCTAACAAACAACTGTTCCTAGTCAAAACAGGCGGTTGCAACTTGCAAATGACGCCCGTAATTACCTAGAAAATTGCGAAAATATTACCCTTGCCTGTTTCCAACTAGCGAAACTCAACTCAGCCAAGTGTTTGATTGTAGTTACACCTCTCGTAACAGCACTAGTTGTTACAATTCGACTAATCTACTCGATTGCCCACTGATTGCCGACGAATCGAGATCGGCGGTAAGCACCAGTTGGCACAATCGATAGGAAGACGAGCACTCCCATTTTTATAAACAAAAGCAAAAAGATATCTACAAGAAAAATTGGATTCCTCGAAAAATTGGACTCTATGTCAAGGGCGTAACGCATTTCAATTTTGGAGCGGAAGTTTGGTAATGGTAAAGTTATGTTTGTTATATTTTACCGGCTATCCAAGATGGCGGCTTTGACACGTGACATAAAACGATATTTATGAGCGGTAAGTTCGCGAGTCGGGATGCGACATGCGAGACCGTCACGAACCGCGGATATACGGATTTAATGAACGATTTCTATTCATGACGATTTTATGTGAAGCAGGAAGGCAGACACGGGTCTTGTCGAAACCTGAGGAATGTTCCTTATACGGCATAAGATATGCTAATGTTGCAACAGCAGTTTGGACTCCACTTCATGTCGACGTCTATTCACAAGTTGTCAACGTGATTTGTATGGAGTTACTGTAACAAGACATTGATCCAAGTAAATTGTGGAAACTTTTATGAGTCTCATAAAATTACGTCAATGTTTTGGTAATGAGAGTTTAAAAGGCATCGAGTCATCGAAGCTTCATGTCTTAAAACTATAAACGGATATTGTTGTAAGCCGAGTATTAGATGCTGAAAAATTCAAATTGATCTAAAACATGAGCCTCGGAGTACCTAAACCCAATAACTTTAAAAAAATCTGTATAAATGTTACACAACCAAATATATTTTTTAAATTGCCGAGTCTGGACAAAAACTTGAAAAACCCCGGAATGTTTCTAATAACCCTTCCGGACGATCCCTGACGCCCTCTAAATCAGGACAAATCTAGGGGAATGCTGGATGGTTGAAGGCTTAGAATAATATACACATAGATATATACCCATGAAAATTAAGACATAAATCATTTCAGCCTACACCTTTTAAGTTATTTAAGAATTGAATTGAATTTCGACGGCTTAGCACCCTAGTGCTTCAATGAAGCTGTTCAGTGTTATAGTCACACCTAAACACAATAACGGTAACCAACTAAATTAACTAACTAACAAATGGCTACCTAACAGCGAGCGTAACAAGCCAAAGAGCAATTAACAGAATCTATAGTTTCGTTCACTCCCCGAACGTTGAAGTGAACATTCTATAAGTCTAAAATTATACTTAAACTTCAGTTAGTCAGCCAGTTAGACGTTGTAACAGTAGATAGTATTGTTAATAACCGGTTAGCTGTTCGTTATCGAAAAGTTTGACAGTAATGAGCAAAAGTTTTCGCCACGCGAAAAATGGCGACCGAAATGCGGAAATCGAATAAAAAACTGCGGATTATGCATAGTTAGGGGACGGGAATATTTTCATAAATAGTGTCCAAAATGACACATTTCAAACTTATTTCTTATGGTTAGACGAGGCCCCGGGGCCCGCTGGGCTACAGCCTGTCGGGGTTGCGGAGTTTGTTCGAGAGAGTTACCGCGACTTTGGAACGCTTTAGTAGGAACACGGATTTTTTTTTTTTTTTTTTTTTTTTTGGTGGGTGGGAAATCATCAAATAACTTCTCCCGCCCTGGGCGGGGCGGGAGGGAGTGTCAGACTTTTACTGACTAAAACCCACCCATGTTCCTTCTTGTGCCCTTTGCGTTCCGCCGGGGGCGCGGTATCTCTTGCGAACAACCCGCAGCCCCGGCAGGCATCGGCCCTCAGTGGCCCCTTCCTTTTGCTGACATCTCTTTGAGGCGCGCGTGGAACACGAACGCGCCGTCGACACGGCCTGTCGTTATGCAACGTAAGGACGGTGAGCTACCCATTGCTCACCGTCCACAGGCCAGTATCTACGGTGGCCGGGAGTCGTCTCGCGGCTCCCGACGTCCGGAGCGTCTAAGGCGGCGGCTGGGACGGGAGAACCGCTGTCTCAACCGTCCCGCCGCCTCCTTCTCAAGCATTACTGCCTCGCAGAAGGAGGCGACTGCATCCCATTCCCTCTCGCTCCGGACCATGGCTTGCACCAGGGCCGGACGCGAGAGTTCGCCGCCGCCGATGGCCGCCACGAGGACTCGGCGATGCTCCGCCCAAGCGGGGCATACCGCCACGGTGTGCTCCACCGTGTCCTCGGGGCGATCCACACAATGGTGACACCCGGACGTTTCCTCCCGCCCGATGAGGTGCAGGAACCTCCCGAAACACCCGTGTCCGGTGAGGACCTGCGTCAGGCGGTAGGTGAGGGCGCCGTGGCGCCTCTCCAGCCACTCCTCAAAGAGGGGACTTACCGCCTCTATTAAGGCGTGCCCAGCACGAGGTTGCGACAGTCGCTGTCTCCATGTCGCCATGAGATCGAGCCGGAGGTCGGCCCGCCGAGCGGCAATTTGCCGCGGTGGCGGACTCTCCCCCCGGCCTAGTACCTCCACGCGCCACTCGTACAGGCAGGAACACGGATGGGCTCAAGAAGTCACGTGATAATTTCCCATCTTTAAAAAAAAAAAAAGATGCTGTTATAGTTCATGATCTCACAGATTAACGTCATTTTAATATAGCCAGCTATAGCGGATAACTCTTTTTTTGGTGCATGAACAGTCGAATGGACTGTGAAGTAAATTAGCATTACTGATTGGCCGAAAATAAAAAGTAAACTAAAAAATTTGTATCTACACGTAGGAGTTGCATTGGTGGTGTAATAGTGTGTTACTCATACACCAAGGATTTTTGTAATGGTTTGCTTTGCAAATGTCTGTTTGTATTTTTCACCCCTTTCAATAAAATAAAAGCGATACACATGACTATTAACTTTGTTTGATGTTCTAATTGCCTCGTTTAAAAAGGGTGAGGGATGAATATAAAGAAATAAATACTATGAAACGCAATTATTTTATACAGCAAACACTGAGGTATGTATAGGCAATACTTGGGAAAGAGTTAAAATAGTGCTCGTAACGACTGACAGCTTACTTATTTAATTTTTATTTGGCCCCGATTCTATCGTGTGTCATTCTAACTATGCCTTTAGATTGGTAACGTCCTCGCAGAAAACACTAGAAAAAGACAAAAATACCTCAGTTAGAACTGCAGTAGTCGCTACCAATAGCTTCCATTTCATTCGTGACATAAAACATATTGCTTAAAAGTCTAGAGGTCCAAATTTCTATAATACCTTCAATAAATTGCTGACATCAACACGGGTTAGCAACAGACCCCCAGGCTATAGCTACATATAGCCCCGCCGTCTGGTCCCGTCACCGTTCGATTATTTGCCGAGATTATCATTTTGGTAGTAAACGTTTATTGTGACCCAGTTCGCAGCGGACCATCAGACACGCAGGGTTCAAATAAACAGAATAACACAATCGTTCCCGGACTTAGAAGCCACAAGCTTCTGCTAATTTATTCCACAAGGTTTTACTGTCTTGATTCGTGATAAGGTTGGTTTTGCGAGTTTCCACGGTTATAATTTGAGCACTGCTAAAAAGAGATGATGATTAAAATAAATAAACAAAAAACTCTGGAATAATAATTTAACATGAATACTAAGTGAATAGATATGTCAAGTAGTAACAAGAACAAGTTACTGACCTAGGAACTTACAAAACTTGTGTGAAATTCTATACTGTTGGGGTTGCATGTTACCTGCATTTATTCATCACATTTCAGAATAAAAATGATCTCACTCCTTCTCCATTTCTCGAAAACGGGATGATTTTTGATTTCTCGACCGGCGTAGGTTGCTGTGATTGGCTGATTATAATTCAGTCAACCTATCACAATTGGCAATTTGTCACATTATCTTTTTGTTCCAGTAATCGGTCGTTAAAGTTTTAACGTTGAATGAAATCAAACAAACCAATTGTTATGGAAACAAAGCCATCATGACGACCTTTGTCCTCATCAAAGTCAAAGAGTTTTAAGACACCGACTCTTGTTTCCAGTTTGGTGTTTTTTTCACAAAACAAATACTAAATTGGAGTCATAATATTTTGAGTTAGAAATCAATAACAAAAGGAGGTATGATAAGATTATGTGAGTCAACGTCCGAATGATTGCTATGCGCGCTGGACCACGCACTACTTGCGTCATATATGTATAATCATATTCTTTTTACTGCCTATATACATTTGATAATTAAATATAAACGGCTGCACTATCACTGCTAGTAAATCAATCTATGTCAACGGAACAACATTCTTCCATTAGAAGATCTATATAATACAGTTATTTTTTAACTCTTTCGAAAACTAAAAGGACTTTATACAGGTAATAATATTTCTGCCGACTAAAATTTTCAACCCTCGACGCTGAAACGAGCTTTGAAAATTGAACAGTGCACTTTTAATTCAGGCATCACTTAGTGTTTAAATGTGACACATAATAAAATATATTTTCTAGGTATGTTGACAGAATCATTGTTTTTTAGTTTTTTTGCTTTTTTAAAAACGTTGGACACAACAACACTAGGAAAGTCTCCTGTATCGAGGCGTTTATGAACATTTAAACAGCTAGACCCAAAACAACTTGCCGAAGGTCATACAAATATTTGTTCCGTGGAGAATCGAAACCGTGACAGCAGCAGCCAATCGCTCAGCAACTGCGCTAACCTAACCGTGTCGTGTGCGTGTGTGTGAGTTTATCATAGGAAAACTAATTGCATTATTTAATTACTTATGTAAGTTAGACCTCCTTCCTTGAACCAAGTTGGTCACTATGGTCCATTAGCTATCAGAGTGTCCGACCACCTGCACCCAACATGTTGATTAAAAAAAACGTTTAACCAGTACTGTGTCTATCTATGGAGGTTCGTCATTACCAATCTAGTTGTGTAGTGTTGTCATTACAATATAAGTCTTCATAAAATGTAAAAAAATAAAAATACCTGTAATTGGTATCAAACAGTAAAGGTAAGTACCATACATGTACGAAAACAAGAAGATAAGTAAGTGCACTTAGTGCGTGTGTACTTATGAACCCACTTTCACATAATTCATACAATGTCTGGCATTCTTACCTTTGTAACGAAGTCAAAAACAATCGACGATCAGCTAAAAAAAATGCGTTGTAAACAGTCGCTGGGGGTATCATTTCTTTTCACTTTATATAATATGTGCCTAATATTTGACGTATTTTAACACATACATAGATAAAGTATGATTTTGTCCTTTGAATTTTGGTATCAAAGTCTAAAGGGTACAGTCGTAATCTTTATTTTCATAATCCTTTGGCCGAAATGACTTTAGACTTAGCACCTTGTAAGACCAAAGTCTAAGTATCAATAGCTGTAAAGAATTAAGTCTTCTTCTTTGGTTTTTTAAACATAGGTACTATTTTGGCGTGGTTTAATTTGACTACTACGCTAGAGGTCTTGGGTTCGATTCCCAGGTCGAGCAAAAAGTGTTATTGGGTTTCTCTATGGAATTCTCAGTAGCAGCTCGAAGTTAGGATTTGTGCCCGGTTAATGGCAATAGGCTTGCCCCCTATTACATGGGACCTAAACATACGGGCGAACTGTGGGTGTGAATTGGTACACCTCTGCCTAACCCTACGGGGAATACAGGCGTGAAGGTATGTTATGTTTAATTTGGTTGCAGATACACAAATCTTACTACTATTGGATAGATAACTGCCTCATTGGCCTAGTGGTCCTAAGCGCGACTGCTACGCTAGAGATCTTGGGTTCGATTCCCAGGTCGAGCAAAAAGTGTTATTGGGTTTCTCTATAGAATTCTCAGTAGCAGCTCGAAGTTAGGATTTGGCCCGGTTAATGGCAATAGGCTTGCCCCCTATTACATGGGACCTAAACATACCGGCGAACTGTGGGTGTATAAGTACATTGTTACACCCTCTGCCTAACCCTTCGGGGAATACAGGCGTGATGGTATGTCATGTTTAATTTGGTTGCAGATACACAAATCTTACTACTATTGGATAGATGTTTGTTACTCAATCACCCCAGAACGACTGAACGGATCTATCTGATGGTGATAGATAATACTTTGGAAGAGCACATAGGCTCTTTTTATCCCGGAAAATTTACTGTTCCCGTGGGATAATTAACTTCAACGCGAACGACGTCGCGTGTGATAGTTAGTAGGTGGCTAGAAATTACCAAGACATGATATGGCTGGGAATTGGATTTGGTTGGGACTTCTTATTTTAAACATGAATCATAATATCATCAAATAATTGAGCTGAATGAAACCAATAGATACATGGTTCCCGCACGTAAGAAGAATTGTTGCTGTTCTCCTAATTCATATGTAAATACCTACCTGATATTATTGGTTACAGTACGTGTTCAGTACATACCTACCTACCACCTACCACCTAATGTAAGATAAGGTTTATAACAATATCTTATCAATTTATCAATGTGAAAGTAAGGCATTATCAATAGTCAAAGTGTTAATAATTTAAATTAATTTTCCGATGAGCTGCCTAGTAACAGAGACGCAAAAAAAAAACGATTTGTCATTATTAAACGATCATTTTGGGGCCAAGGGCTATCGTCTGAAAATGGAGGACTATAAATAATATATCTATAACAATAATATTGTTATTGCATTGCATTCAATAATAACGTTCGGATAAGATAACGTTATGCAGTCGCTCCCGTTTTTTTATGTTTTGACAGTTTATGAATTGTTGTCGACTAACTTCTGCTTGCGCCTTCATCCGCGTTTAAGTCAAGAATAGCATTTAACATAGCCTAGGACTCTCGGCAATAATGTAGCTTTCATCCGTGAAAGATTTTTTTGTAATCAAACGTGATTATCTACCTTTTACAAATGAACTTTACCTGTGTGTGTGTGTGTGTGTGTGCGTCTGTCTGTGGCATGGTTTTTTTTTAATGGGACAAGCCCACCACACTATTCCCTACCACTGCAATTTCTGCAAGCCAGAATCAACAGTGGAGACCGCCAGAAGAGCGCCTAGGCAATGAAGCTCGACGAGTCCCGCAGAAACGATATAACTGTCTTGGATCCCGCAACGAAATTAATCAGAAAAGATTAGCGGAGGAGTAGGAAAAAATACAGTTTCCACTTCCCTCCAAACAAGCAGAAGACTGAACAGAACTACGCCAATAGACACAAGGGGATGATTACAACTGGGAGAAGCCCAGTCCCAGGCCCCTATCGGGGGTTACTTAATTTTTTTATTTTTTTTATTACACTAGCCTAGATTAGTTTAAGGCAGTATCTATTCTTCAAGAAGACTTGGCTTAACCCCCTTATATTGCTTATTTGCTTATATTGCTTAAAATAAGCCTTTTATTGCATTTCTTGCCAAAGACGCTCAGCCTGCTTGTTTAATAGTTACTTAAATATTGCTGTGATGAGTATAGGTTTAATACCTTATCTCAACATGTCTTGATGACATCATCATGATTATATCAAGGCTCAGGGGTTAATACGCCTGCCTAAATAGGTATACTTGGACAGTATAAACGTGACTTTGAAATTCATAAGTCTATTCCAATTTCTGTTTCTATTCTAATTCTTGGACATTATGGACATTGTTGCAGACATTGCGAGGCATCTTGACTTAGGATAATTTACTACCTTTTGCCCGCGATTTCATTCGCCTAAAAATAGCCTTTCTTGAGGTTCAAGCTTATTTCAGAAAACAAAATTGTACCTAATAATAAGTGTACTATGATATTATAAAGCGTGGCGTAGCTCGTGCTTTTAGCGAAATGGTTATTCCAACTACCAGCAATTTATAAAGACGACATAATCTCACATATTCATCTTATGCTGGAGGTCTTGAGTTCGATTCCCAGGTCGAGCAGTGTTATTGGGTTTTTCTATAAAATTCTCAGTAGCAGCTCGGAGTTAGGATTTGTACCTGGTTAATGGCTATAGGCTCGCCCCCTATTACATGGAAATGGGAACTAAACATACCGGCGAACTGTGGGTGTACATTAGTACATCTCTGCCTAACCCTTCGGGAAATACAGGCGTATTTTTGTTTATATTTGTAGTCTGGATCATTGTTTGTTTAAATTTCCATTGACTTTTGTTATGTCAAATATACATTTAGTACAACGACTTAGTATGTAAGTGTTGTGTACTATGTCCTATAAGAGACAAATTCATCATAAATCAAACTAATGTTAGCCTCCTATGTATATGTTACAGTGGATAAGTCTTTGGAGTACTTTTCAATAAATGAATAAAATAAATATTTAGAACGACAAATTACTTATATAACTAGGTACTTTAAGAAATCCTACAATTAGCCTCGGTTACTATTTGAAATTGTGACTTCAAGAGTTATCAGGGATTGTGGTATCGGTCGTCGAACCCACGCATCGTACGCAAAGCTGTGACGCAGATAGGCGTTATTATATCATCACAGTAGTAGAGAAGGATTTCTGCAAAGTTGTATATCTCGGAACGTCGTTTAAGTGTTCTTGTAGCTTCTAGAACATTATAAAAAACCTACTCCTACTACTACTGATATATGCACACGGATGTGCATTCATTCATACATATTATTATTAAACAGATTACTGCCACAGACTACTGCCTCGGTAGCCTAGTGGTCCTAAGCGCGACTGCTACGCTAGAGGTCTTGGGTTCGATTCCCAGGTCGAGCAAAAAGTGTTATTGGGTTTTTCTATGAAATTCTCAGTAGCAGCTCGGAGTTAGGATTTGTGCCCGGTTAATGGCAATAGGCTCGCCCCCTATTATATGGGACCTAAACATACCGGCGAACTGTGGGTGTACATTGTTACACCTCTGCCTAACCCTTTGGGGAATACAGGCGTGATGGTATGTCAGATTACTGCCAGTAATACGGTTTAATTCTGTGCGACAGTATCACTTTGGTGAAAGACAACATCGAGAGGCAACCTGGACTTGTCTATACAAATAAATGAAATTGAAGGGTCTGTTTGTTATTTCAAATTACAAGCTATTCACTGCATATGGAAGTATAACGGTACTATTTTTTTTTGCCTGTCTGTCTGTTTGTTCCGGCTTATCTCCGAAACGGCTGGACCGAATTTGACGGGACTTTCACTAGCAGATAGCTGATGTTATACGAAGTAACTTAGGCTTTTTTTATTTTTTTATTTATTTTAATTAAAAAAAAGAGGGTTATGCGAAAACAAAATTGAAACCAATAAAATAGTGTCCGCGAAAGAAGTCGCGGGCAACAGCTAGTTATAAATAAAACTCTGTAATCTCCACTCTGCCTTAAGCAAGCGTGGTGATCAATGCCCATGCCTTATCTACAAGAGAAGAGTCATTTGTATTTGCCCAGCAGCGGGACAATAATAGGCTAATATTCCATTTATTTATTTAATACACATATAATTTACATTTTTAAATATTAATATAAAAAAAATATAAAAACATTTAAAAATATAAAAATTAGTAGCCCACCGGTATCGGGAACAGGGTCCAAGCTACCGGTAGTCAGGGCTCCTGAGAAAGGAATCTCTTAACAATACGCGCCGTGTCTAGGAGTACCGCTTTCTGAATCAAGCCCTTGATCCAACTGCCCAACGAGAGCCTCCTCAGGTGATGGTCGAGGCTTTTGGCTATTACGATACTATAGGCTAATATTATTATTACAAAATTTGTCGTAGTTCTATTAATTTTTCTCTTCAAATTATAGATATAACAAATACAATTATTGTAAACAGTGTGTACCTACCAACTCCATTTGTTAAAAAGCAAGTGGAAGTTATATTTATTTAATAGAGCAATAAATCGTTTTTTAACCAAGTGCCTACGGCGTGACTACTTCCTTGAATCAGACTGTATTTTGGGGACAGTCGTAAAATCAATAGTGAAAATTGGGTCAGGTTGGACTCCTACTTTAAGCAAAGAGTTCCGTATATTGTTCTTTACGAACGTCTTAACATAAATCGGATGTTCGATTACTGCTGCCGATTTTGCAATAGTTTATTCTGTTAAGTACATACTTAAATTTCATGTAAGTGGTTGGGCTCACTACCCTTATTTCTTTGTCTATCACCATTACAATTAAAAGAATCAGGTTTTTTGTAGTGCAGAACCCTAAAAAAAAAGTGTTATCATTATCATATCGTTGAGGTAGGTACACCTGTACCAACAAATAGGGGAAGGTGATCAGTCAAGCGAATCGCTCGCCCCTCGAAGTAATAAAACTTATTCGTAATTTTTTAAACAGTTCACCCCATCAGCTTTTGCTGAACACACGTGTGAAACGACGAAATATTACACGGAAATAAAAAAAATGATCTAGTTTAGGTATACAAACTGCACATAGCGTGCAAATAATAAACTGGCTGTCATAATAATTGCACCAGGCATAAAGGTAGCGAAACAAAATTAAAAAAAAGAATGAGGATCGTGGTTTTTAACAGTAAGATCCTTGAATAATTTATCTTTTGTTTAAATAAATTCAATTCTGTTTCATTAAAATGTGCATTTACTTGTTTTTAATTAAAAGTGCGTCTATGAAAAATTCGTCGTAAAGATTTTTAATTGACATAACTTACCAACACGCCTTGATTGCGTTGCTAGGATACGTGCGTATTATCAATTTTTCACAAAATTTTCATCAAATAACTCGACGAATCATGAACGCCATCACGTTTCCTTCAAAATAGGTGAGTTTTTAAACATTTCTGTAGTAGTATTTTATAGAAAAAATATATTAGAATAGTAAAAGATGGTTTGTTTACACGCTATGTTCTGCAAGGTTAAACTTAGTAGTGGTGAATGGCATACGATAGTGGCAAAGGTAATTGACCTATTACCTGACCTACATTGAGCTACGAACTTTACTAGGCACCAAAGAATAATGGTGTACCTTGCATGAGAATCAAGGTAAAAAATATTTTTTATGTCGCTGAACTTAAAACATTTTAACTGATAAAATGTTGAAATGAGACAATTTATCAATCCCATAAGGATATATATTTAATTTCTCAGAATCGAATGATATTGTTGCCTATAACTAACCAACCAATATTCGATTCCAATATTCTACCGAATGATTGGAATGGAAAACTAGCCAAATCTACAAGGAGTAGGTACTACGTAAGTTCGACAAATGGATGTGCGATGCGATTAGATCATTCGAATCTACAGTAGGTAGTTATTTCGAGGTGTAGGTACCCAATAATTGAAGTATTGATTTGGTAACTGTTTTTCAACATAATTATGACACTACTTTTTGGAAGGGGTAACTAGATCCTTTAATAATTGAAATAAATGATTTGACTTTATTCATAGCTTCGTAGTGCAGGGACTGAGGTATCTTACAATTAATCACGTAAATAACTAATCATGTTCATTTAGGTACTTACATATTCTTACGTTAAGGGGAAATTGAGTAGGTAGGTATCGCCTTCATGTAATTCCGCATTGGGGGTGTTATCCCTTTCATAGCATTAATCGAAATGAAACGTCATCGTCAGTTGTCTTGACGGAAGTCTCATAAGGGTTGATTGTATTTGTAATAATCTATACTTTGATTACTTTGTACCTATCTACATCATTTATTTAGTGCTAGAAGGGGACAGGTTTATTCACCTCGGCAAGGGGTCTCGCTGAGTAACTGCATTGTGGGCGGTGATAATTAGATGCCTAGTCCGATAGCCAGTGTTTCTTGCCGCCCTACGGAAAGCTCGCCCGACTTACTTCTGCAGTACAAACCGCAATTTCACTGTTGCCACACCTTACAATGTTGTCTTTTTACTTTTTATTACGACCTCCTTTCTATTTCCTCGAGCTAGTGGACGTTTTATTTTGTGTAAATCGCAGATAAGTGAATGAGTTAAGCTTTCGTGCAAAATGTCTTTCGAATTTAAGTCGGCACGTCATTTTTATTTAGAAATGAAGCAAAAGAAGGTTAAGAAGAAAGTTACTTTTCAGGTCGCTACTGTTTCTTATTAATTCGAGACGCCACTGATTATTTTGTTTTTAAGCTTAATTAAATTGGTTTGGGATGTTTCGTCCTGACAATCTTATTACCTACAGTAATCTGAAATACTAATCAACTCTTTTGATAACAATATTCGGTGGATTTTAGTAGTAGTTTGAAAGGAATAATAACTAATTCAGATTTATTTCCTAGTTGCCAAGCAGGGACGGTTTAACTACGCCGCGGAGCGCTCGGGCTCCTTTAGGCCGGCGACCTCCGAGCACTCTTCCTCATCAACGGCTCAAGAAGGAGGTATAAATACGCAGTAGATATTTATACCACTTATGTTCCTGCAACCCAATTTTTGGTGTTGTTCTGTTTCACTGAACTCCAACTTAATCTGTTCTGTCAAAACCGCTTAACAGTACATAAATGTTGTGCTTGTAAGCGGTTTCGATTTTCCATTTTTATTTTATGTCTGTTGTGTAGAAACCCCTGGATAGTCCTCCGGAGATGGACTCTCCGGGGGGGAGCGTCAGCAGTGACCTTCGGCGGCAAAATGAGGAGCTACGCGCTCGTCTCGCTGGAGAGGCTGCTGACCATAAGCGTAGACTTGATGCTTACCGCAAAGCACAACAAGGTCAAGCAGCTTTGGTATCCAGGCTTCAATCCAAGGTAATTGAAGGCAGTTCTTCATAATTATGTTTTGTTTAGATGGTGCTGTTCGGATTCTCAGCAATTAAACTATACTGTGTGTATTGTGTCAATGCCACTTATCATGTCCAAATTTAATTAGAAACCCGGTATTTCTCAAAATGTTATTGATTGCTTTCAAGTGTTTTTTGTTTTGCTTCTTATTACTGTTTTTCTACTCTGTGGTAATTACAATTTCCATTACTGAACGTGATATAAAACGTCAAAAAGCTGACTACATAATGTCAACGTCAATCATATGTTAGTTATGTCATAATTTATTTACAAACAGAAATGGTCTGCGTCCGTGGTAAAATAGTAGTCAAGTTTAGTTATTAGTTAATTAACTTCTATTGACTGTCTTAAACTCTCTGAATAATCTACAGTGGTGGATGAACTATCATAGTACCTACTTGATATTGACAAAATTGTGGTGTCTCTTCCACAAAAGCCATTAATAAAGAAATAAAATTGAAGTTACAAACACAAACACTTACATTCTTGGCTAAAAATAATTATTAACTATTTCTTTACACCGTTTCACTAAAAGGTACTGCAATATAAGCAGCGATGTTCAGAACTCGAAACCCAAATGCTGGAGACCACTCCACGCAGCGAGCCGACGACGTACCGGGAGCCTTCTTCGTACCGCGAGCCGTCTACCTTCCGCGCTCCGCCGGTGAAGAGCCACGGCATCTCGCTGCCGCCGCCGCCCTCCGCCACTACGTGCGCGTCGGCCGCCGTGTCAGCTGCGGACGCCAGGATCACCGACCTGGAGACCGCGTTGAGGCGTTTGGATGAGGAGAAACGCAAGTAAGGGATAATTTGGCATTGAAGGTCAGGTCATATCAGATCAGAAACTAAATAAAAGAGACAGCAAAGTGTCTTGCTACTTCCTTTCAAGGAACACTTAATAATAATGTATCTTCATTCTTCAAACTCAGTACTACTTACTTAAACTTAATAATACTTAGTCATCATCATCAAATTAGCCGTAGAAAGTCCACTGCTGGACTTAAGCCTCCCCCATAGATTTCCAAAAGGGCCTGTTGGAAGCGGCCTGCGTCCAGTGTCTTCCTATGGTCTTAATCTGGTTGTCTATCTACCTTTTGGGTTGGACGTCACACCACAACGCTTGCCAGTGCGTGATCTCCATTTGAGAACTTCGTAATAATATGCCAGTGAAAGAAAAAAAATCTAATCAATTTTAGGTACTTGTTGTAGGCTGTAAGTAAATAGGTATGTGTGAATGTAGTTTCTTGTTAAGTGCACTATCATTTCAAAAGAATAGTTGATACTTTTCTAAACTTCACCTATAGTCTTTATCTCACAACTATTGACCCATATCCATATCCCATGACTATTACCCAACAGGTGTGAGAAACTGGTGCAGCAGAACAACTTGCTCCGTGACCAACTGGAGGAGTCCCACCATCTGAATGAGGCTCTCACCAACGATCTGCAGAAGCTGACCAATGACTGGGAGGCTCTGCGGGATGAGATGTCCATGAAGGAGGATGAGTGGAAGGATGAGGAACAGGTTAGTTTTACTACTTTTATGAGAAAACAAAATGAGCAAAGTCATTAGTAATTATAGTTTTTATTAGGTTGACTAAAGCCTATAATATTATGTAAGTGTGCTTATAATTTTTTCAATTCTATTTATTTGTGTCCATTGGTGAAAAGTTGTTTCATAAAGATACTAATTACATTAGTAGCTAACTATTTTATATTATGGCAAAAAATAAAATATATAATTTATCTAATAACATTAGGCTCAATGTTACCATGACATTGTAATAAAAATAAATATATTTTGTTTTCTTTAGGCTTTCAACGACTATTACTCAAATGAGCACCACCGCTTGCTCAGCCTGTGGCGTGAGGTAGTTTCGGTGAAGCGTCACTTCTCCGAGCTGCAGACCAACACGGAGCGCGACCTGTACCGCGTGAGGAATGAGTTCGATTCCAATGCAAGGGAGCTGGTCGGAATGCTCAGTGGCTACTCCATCAATGTGTTTGCTGCTCAGAATATTAAGGTTAGTGTTGCATTAGTTAATGGATTTGAATATGTTTTAAAAACAAAATTTTCTTTTTATTTATGTGTATTAAATAAATTGTACTTCATAATAAGTATAGATATGGACTCATCTGGACCTTCCAATATCCAGACTTTTTAAGTGACACAGGCGAAAAATTATAACGACTGTAGAGATAGGCTTCTTTAGGCTTCTTTACTTAACTCATATTTAAACAACTTTAGTGGTGTACCTTGTTGAGAACTAAGTACAGTTTTCTACTTAATTCTACAAATAACAATCTTCTTAATTCGCCCCCGGCAGGAGTACCAACCCTTGTCTCACCAAACAACTCATGGGGGAGCTTACCAGACCCCACAGCAGGGTGGTTACCAGACCCAACAACAGCCTGGTTATCAGGGTTCCCATCCATCCTGTCACCAAGGCCCTCAAGGTCACCAGACCTCCGGTGGACCATCAGCAGGGCCATACAGTGTGGAGGGTATGCGCGTAGATCTGCGCGATATAACGGCGCAGCGAGACTCTGCGCTTGCTGAGTTGCGCGAACGTGACGCCCGAATACAACGCCTGCTTGGTGAACTGCAGGGATTGGTAAGTAAAAAAAAAATATAAATATATAAATAACATATCTTTGTAGCTTTTTTAAAAGAGTGTTTCCTGCTCCTTCTTTTCATGAAACAAGCAACTAGTTTCAACTTTCTGTCTGACCAACCCTCGGACAATTCAAAAGCGTTTGTAAATTTATTAAACCAATTAAGATTTTTATAAGACCTCCCAGCATAGAACCTCGGTATTATTATCAGCTTTCTGTAGGAAAAGTATGCAACTACAAATGTAGTTGCAAGTGGTTAAGCAAGTGACATGATGATGACTTGACATGATGATACAATACTACTCTGCACTTCTAGTGTTGGAGTGAGTGTACATTGATTTCTTAGAAAACTGCAGACATTGATGCGTGTGTAATTTTAATAAGCACTGCTAATCAGGGGTATCTAGTCATTTTATTAAAATCTAATCAGATCATAGTACACATTAGGGTAGACGATATTCTATTAATTTGGATGCCATGTTTAATCGGGTATAAATAAGCTCAGTTTTGCTTGGCGTGTACGTGACGTAAGGACTACGTTAACAGACGACTATTACACTAGACTAGGCTACGAGTAGTAGTGTCATTCGGCGCTAAAATAGGCAAGTGGTACTTGTTTGCGTGTTAAATACCCTCAATTACATTATTATGTTGTTCGTTTGAATAGACAGCGTGCGAAGCTATGACAGTTTATACTAAACGAAGAATCTCCAATGCTTCATATACTTTGTTATGATTTGAACTAAGTATATAATTTATTATATGAACACTTGTTTTCAGTAACAATTGGCGACACCAATTAAAGCGCACTGTTGGATTTTCTACCTTCGGTCTAGCGCTGAGATTTGAAAATCTAAGTAGGATAATATTAATTATGCAATACATTTAGGTGTCGTATATAGTAGTACAGGAAATGTACTTAATGAAATTATTATTATTATGCGCCCTATCGGGCTTTTAGGGTCCTTAAATAAGAGTGTACATCTAATATGTTTCCAGGAGGAGCGCTGCGAGGCTGCGGAGGCAGCATGTGGCGAGGCGGGCGTCATGCGCGCGGCGCTGGAGGAGGTGGCGCGCGCGCTCATACACGACTCCGACAGCGACGCGCCGCCCGCGCACCCCGCCCATCTACACATGCACGACAGGTTAACACTTCACTATTGGTTTCAATCCACAAAATAACCGCTTTTGTTACGTAGTCTTATCTTAAAACTGGAACATTATGACTGTCAGTAAGTTATTGCTACCCGACCTGTTAATTTTGTTGGTGCCTGAATTGTTAGAGATTTGTTGTAAAAGAATTTTGCAATTAATTGAATGGTATAAGAAAATTGCTAGTTCTAAAAATTGCAAGTAATTTTAGTACCATTGAAAAATATTAAACTGCTATTTTTTATAGGTCACCGAAACGCAACGTGTCTTCATCAGCCAACGCTACAGCTTTTGCTGAAAGCACAATATCAGCCGTGCAAGCAGCGCTTCATAAGTATCAAATACAAATACACGAATTACAGGTAAGATATCAGTACTATTTTCGGTATTTTTCTTTCTTTCCTTCCTTTATTGACTATTCTTTTGTTAAATTATTATTAATTATTTCGTTTCAATATAAATAACTGAATTTTTTTTCCATGTTTTGGTTCACTACAATAAAATAAGGTGTGGTGAAAAAAAAAACAAAATTTTTTAAAATGTATTGGACTAAGTATTCTTGTCAATATTGTGTTTTAGGTAAAGCTGCAGAACACACGAGAGCAATTAGTAAGTTGCAGGAAGCATGGCGAGACGGCCGACCTTACCGTCGCCTCTCTCGAGAGCAAGGTCCAGGATCTACAAGGTATCTTACTTACAGTAATTGTAATATTTGCCTGGCGCAAATTTCGGTTACGGCGGCCAATCTCAATGGAGACTAGCCAAGTACGCAAGAGATATTTTAACGTACAAATGTGTGCGCAAATATGGGTACACTGCCACTTCGCAATCCGACTCCTGTGGGGAGAGATCAGGGGCAGGAGCAACGGCGACACGTGCACGCGAGACACAGGGGTGTCACACCATTAACCAAAAATGAGACGTCTATAAAGCCGCTTGCTTGTTTGTGAACCTATAAAAAAGCATACCGTATAATTTTTGTTGCTAGGGAAAGGCAAAGTCAAAGTCAAAAGCCAAAGTCAAAGTCAAATAATTTATTTCAATTAGACCATTAAAAGGCACTTTTGAACGTCAATTACATGTTAAAATAAAAAATTGAATATAGGCCTTTCCCTAGGCCTTCCAGGTCTTATTTTCTTGCGCTATCTCGAACAAGCCCTTAACTACACCTCTTCCAGAGCCGGCTTCGGCGACGCCGGCCTTCCTCGGGCACCTATTCTGTGGAGAATGTAAACTTTACTAAGCATTAAAATTGTAAACAGGTAAACTTGACCAAGCCAACGCAGATCTTCACCAACTCTTGCAAGAAAAAGAGTCAATGCAGAAGTCGCTGGAGGCGCTCCGGATCGATAAGAATAACTTGGAGAGAAACAGAGTCGAGATCAACGCTATGGTGAGTTATACTTTGATTATTATATATTTGACTAATATAACTACCTCGGTAGCCTAGTGGTCCTAAGCGCGACTGCTACGCTAGAGGTCTCGGGTTCAATTCCCAGGTCGAGCAAAAAGTCTTTATTGGGTTTTTCTATTAAATTCTCAGTAGCACCTCGGAGTCAGGATTTGTGCCCGGTTAATGGAAATAGGCTCGCCCCCTATTACATGGGATCTAAATATACCGGCGGACTGTGGGTGTACATCACCTCTGCCTTACCCTTCGGGGAATACAGGCGTGATGGTATGTTGCCTAATATAGTCCTTTATTTTACAAAACAATGTATTTTTTTATCTCTTTACTGTTTTATTTTTTTAATATAAAGACCACATAGTCATTATATTCAAAAGTATCGACGCGTTTATGAGTTTTATAAAAATGTAATTCTAAATTGGTAAATCAAAAAAATAATACGATCATGTTTTTTAAGTATTTCTCTCTCTATATCCTTAGGTGGAATCTCTAACATCAGACTACGAGAAGCTTCAAAAGATAAACTCTCGACTGGAGAAAACTATAGAAGCGTTGGAGACTGAGAAGAGAAACTTGAATGATGAGGTGGACCATCTGCACCGTGAGGCGTCGAGTAGAGAGGCAGTGTTGAGGTACTATTTCATTCTCAGTCTTATCTCAAGAGATATAAGGTTTTAAATAATTTTAGCCTAGAACATTAGATTCGGTTTCTGTTCAATTGTCTACCATATGTCGGTCAGAATAGGGATTACATTACTTGTCATTCTTATTTTTAAATATAAATATGTTACTCACTAGGCGCCGAGACTGCATTAACCTTTACAATCGTGCTAGAAAGTTGACATTGGACTATAAATTCCTTTCTGTAAGCGTCAATTTTTTACAACATTCCCTGGATATTCTTGGCAGTATAGTAGCCGCCATGAGTCGTGAGCACAAACGCCAAGTTTATTTTTGGGTTTTTGGGCTCGTTTCTGGGTGTTTTGGGGCGCCGACGCTGCACGCGATCGGTCCGTCAGATGGACCAATAGCGTGCAATCGGTGACCCAGAAATAAACTTGAGGTTTGTGCTCACAGTTCGTGGCGGCGACTGTACCTGGTGAGGCCCTTATCGAGATTTAAATTACATACCACGCCTGTATTCCCCGAAGGGTTAGGCAGAAATTCATAGAAAAACCCAATAACAGTTTTGCTCGACCTGGAAATCGAACCCAAGACCTGTAGCGTAGCAGTCGCGCTTAGGACCACCAGGCTAACGAGGTAGTTAAAATCTCATCTATTCTACACAGGGCCGAAGAAGAACGTTCTTCGCGCCTACGCTCGGAACTGGTGACGACCAGGGAAGAGCTCAACAAGACTGCCCTAGCGAGAGACTTGTTAGACCAGCAGAAGTTAGAGGCAGACTCCATACTGTCACAGATGGAGAAACATAGGAGTAAGTACTTGACACTCTTGTTTTTGATATGAAACAACTGTAGCCACACGTAAAACCGATTATTGGCGTGGCGACGCATGCTGTGGCGATGCGTCGCCACGCTATATGATGATATATATGTAGATATGGGTCGCAGCAAATAAAAATTACGTGCTAGGAGAACCAACGGTGTTTTATTTTACTTTTAAGCACTTTAAACAAGATAGCACTACTAGTTTTTAAAATTACAACTTTAACTCGTCTTTTCGTCTTTCACACACAACGCTCAGCCCGCCATCTTGTCTTCCGTCTCTTTTTCTCGCTTCCCTTTCACTCGCACCTTAACATTCCATTTCACTGCATTCTTACTTACTTTACATTACATTATCCTTATGTTCCATGTCCGCACATCCTACATATATTTATATACAGTCTGTGATGTTTCACATCTGCCAGGCGTCCAGAGACGCACAATTTTTTTTAGATTTTTCACCTTTAACATTCGTTTTAACTACTTATATGCAACGTATCTATGGTAAGTATCTGTCTAATTTTTTTTTTTTGGTGGGTGGGAAATCATCAAATAACTTCTCCCGCCCTGGGCGGGGCGCGAGGGAGTGTCAGACTTTTACTGACTAAAACCCACCCATGTTCCTTCTTGTGCCCTTTGCGTTCCGGGGGCGCGGTATGTCCTGCGAACAACCCGCAGCCCCGGCAAAGTATCTGTCTAATGCGCCTGCGTTTAGTTTGACATTGGTTGATTTTTATATTCGTGGTCTATGATTTTTGTACCTGACGTTCAAAGACGTTTTTCTCGTATTCAGGTGACCTAGAAATAGAGTTGGAGAGGACGTTAATGGAGAGAAGTGACTTACAAGACCTCGTGGAGAAGTTGGAGGCAGTTGTCAGGAACCTAGAAAGTGACAAGAAGAAACTACATGAGGACGTCAAACATGTAAGTTATAAAATATAGATAGTGGGAAGTAACGTTTAAATATCTACTATATCGATAGTTGAACAGTTTGAACAAATCCAGTATTTTGCAATGGCGATGCAATTTTCGTATAAAAAAAATGTTCCTTCAATCACAAACATTAATCTTAACTTATATTAAAAATAGAAAAGATTTGTATTTATTTTTTGTAATGGATAAAACCAAAACTACTATACAATTAAAAAAAAAAATCTTAACCTATGGAAAGTATATCGACGAGTAAAATAGGCTATATATATCTTTGAATTAGAGATCCGTAAGACTCATGCGAAGGCATGGCCAAAAGGTAGTAATAATAATAAGATTACTGATGCTATTTATGTTCTTCCTGTTCAGCTCGAAGACGAGAAATCGAACCTGTCTAGCCAATCATCGGAGCAGCAGGGCGATCTCAATTCCTTGCGTAAAGAACTACTGGCCGCAGAACAAACTAGAATGGAGTTAGAAGCTGACAAGGCGTCCCTTTGTGAGAAAATCAAGTTCCTAGAGGGAGAAAGGGACAAGGTGGAGTTGGAATTGCGACAGATTATGAGGTGAGGAACCAATCGATACATACTGAAGATGTTTACAGATATCAAGGGTTGCTAGAACAGCTAAGGGTAATAGAGTGATGTAATAAAGCGATTCTCTGCTAAAGGAAGGGGGGAGGACGTAAAAAGTATAACTAATATCCACTTAACCCCGTCGACTTCATTTTTTAATTACAACATATTTATACTCTTTTATACCACAGGGTCTGCTTACATCCTGCGCTACTCGTTTGGTTATTTTACTAAGTGTCAATTACTTATCTAAAGCATAGGGCTCTCTCAAGAAGCTTAAAATTAGCATACCGCCATCTGCTTCAAGTCTGTCCTGGCTTTTTAAGGTGATCAGTTCATGTAGCACTAACTCAACAATGTTAATTCAGGGAGCGAGGCGAGCTAAGCTCTCAGCTCACAGCCATGGTCCGTAAGAAGGACACCCTGAACGAGGAGATTATTCGTCTGCAACAAAGGCTGGAACAAGCGAACGAAACCATCGGAAGAATCAACAGGGCGCTGGAAGACCACGTCAAGGATGGAGAGGAGAAACAGGTGAGTGACTTGTGGCGACATCTGTACCACCCTATAAGAGCTTACTCCTGCTAAAATGACACCACCTACAATTTCTTAAAAATTATATAATTTACGTTAAATTAATTAAATATGCTAAACGTGTTATTTACAACAAATCCTAACAGAACTTGTAACAAGAAACAGAGCAAGTTGCAGCAACGTGCACCACAAGTTGGCTGTATGCCACCAAACAGTAAACTGTACCAAACAGACATTACTATCCCCAAATAACAAAAACAATGAATAAGAACTTATATCACTACATAGTATAAAACAAAGTCGCTTTCTCTGTCTCTATATCACTATGTATGCTTAAATCTTTAAAACTACGCAACGGATTTTGATGCTGTTTTTTTATTAGATAGAGTGATTGAAGAGGAAGGGTTATATGTATAATAATATCAGCATTGCCCCCGTGCGAAGCCGGGGCGGGTCGCTAGTTTAGTTTAGAATAGAATTAATATTAATGTTAATGAAATACTTCCAAAAATAGGTGACATTTTCTAGTGCTTGATAATTTTTTTCAGAAGTCCAATTAGTCTCTTTAATTCAGCAAATTTAATCGTGTCTATATTTACAAACCTTTTGCTAAGTTAAATTTAAGTTGGACGTAAAATTTAGGGTGTCCTTCTTCAGGTGACAAAATTGTGCAAAGTGAATGATTTAAAAAATAATCGTGTTATGATTCCTTTCAGATCCTAATAGACTCGCTAGAGAAAGATAAGCATCACTTACAAGAGCAGTTGGCTGGCGTCCGATCGGAGAAGGACGCGTTGGAAGCCGTGTTGTTCGACACGGCTAACATGTTGGAGGACACCGACAACAAGCGAGCCAAGCTGGAACATGAGCTGCAGGACACGTTGGTGCAACAAGAGAATTACAAAGGTAGGCCATTTATATTTTTAAGAGTGCTTACTCCTCATTGTGTCTCATACAGACTTTCAAATCTAAAAATCTTTGGAATTAATAAAGCGATTTTACTTTAACTTGTTATGTATGAACTGCCTCGTTAGGCTAGTGGTCCTATGCGCGACTGCTACGCTAGAGGTTTTGGGTTCGATTCCCAGGTCAAGCAAAAAGTGTTATTGGGTTTTTCTATGAAATTCTCAGTAACAGCTCGGAATTAGGATTTGTGCCCGGTTAATGGCAATAAGGTCGCCCCCTATTCCATGGGACCTTAACATACCGGCGAACTGTGAGTGTACATTGGTACATCTCTGCCTAACACTACGGGGAATACAGGCGTGATGGTATGTATAAGCAAGACACGTAAGTCTAAGGAATGAGTCGAGAACGTTTTCGAAAAAGAGCTTTGTAGCAACAAAGCTCTTTTTCGAAAACGTTCTCGAGCTAGCAAGCTTAGAACGATTTGAAGGTTTTCCATTTTTAAATTCTCTTAAGCTCAAAATATCCAAACCAAATATACTACTAGGATTTATAACGCAGTTGAAATAAAAAATCATTGTATAATTTTGTAATTCATTTGTATTTTTCAAAATCCACACTAAAATAAAAAATGCGAAAGTAAGAGTTACTTTGGCATTTGGCTTTGGGTTTGTTCGCGAATGAAGATTCCCAGGTCGAGCAAAACGTGTTATTGGGTTTTTCTATGAAATTCTCAGTAGCAGCTCGGAGTTAGGATTTGTGCCTGGTTAATAGCAATAGGCTCGCCCCCTATTACATAGGAAACACATACCGGCGCACTGTGGGTGTACACTGGTACACCTCTGCTTAACCCTTCGGGGAATATAGGCGTGATGGTATGCGAATGAAGTCGCGGAAAAAATATAGTCTTAGTTATAAAACCTTAATAATTTATTTTTTCAGGTCAAATCGCCCGTCTATCAAAAGACTTAGAGAACAGCGAGCGTAAACTGCGCGACACTCGCAACTCCATGTCACAGGCGTCCGGCAAGAAAGAGGCGGAGTACCAGCAGATCATCAGCAACATCAACAGGACTACCACTGAGAACATCACCAAGCTGAAGGAAGAGAAGGTATATTATAATTGCCTTTTGGTACAAGTCAAAGATAAGTACTGCCTCGTTGGCGTAGTGGTTCTAAGCGCGACTGCTACGCTAGAGGTCTTGGGTTGGATTCCCAGGTCGAACAAAAAGTGTTATTGGGTTAATCTATGAAATTCTCAGTAGCAACTCGGAGTTAGAATTTGTGCCCGGTTAATGGCAATAGGCTCGCCCCCTATTACATGGGACCTAAAACCATACCGGCGAACTGTGGGTGTACGTTAGTACACCTCTGCCTAACCCTCTGGGGAATACAGGCATGATGGCATGTGTGTGGGACAAGTCCACCAAATTATTCCTGAAAGCCAAAATCAACAGTGTCGGCAGAACAGTGCCGAGGCATTGTAGCTCAACGGGTCCTGTAGAAACGATTGTACTGTCTTGAATCCCGTGACGAAATTCATCAGAAAAGAACAGAAGTAGTACGTGGTCCTTATTCTTATACTGACAAGGTTCTAATTCCTATAAGCAAATGTGATCAAGCGTTTCATGCGAATTTGAACGTTAATGTTTACTAATAAGGTTAATATTCCTGTGAAACGCTTACTGTGCTTAGTTTGAGTAAAATCTTACTACACAAGTATATGGTTCTTCTATTTACCTACTAGATCGCTATTATTTACAGGAACAACTCCGCCAAGCCCTAGAGCACAAGCTAAGCCAAACCATAGCATCTCTAACAAGCGAGAAGGAATCATGCGAGGCGACTGCGCGTGAGAGAGAGAAGAAGCTCCTCATAGCTCGAGATCAGCTGATACTGCAACATGACGAGGCGATGCTCAGAGCTGAGAACGATAAACAGCAGGCGTTGCTCATGGGTAAGTGATTATAGCCATTATGGCGAAGACCCTTCTCCCGTAGATCTTGTAGGGTAACAGTAAACTGTGACGTCACTTATTTGCCAACTCAATTGCCTATTTGTTGGTTTCAAAGAAACTAAAAATCTAACTTTGCAGTTGGCTGAAACTTTATTGGGTTTTTACGGCTAAAATAAAATGTTTCTTTAGAAAAGTTGTGGCTTAAAATCGGTTAGTGGTGTCAACTAGCCAATTGAAGTGCTGTTGTAAGTAGTGACCTGTAAAATACCGGTAGTTGAAAGTACACGGGACTTAATAGATACTAGAAATTTTATTTATTTATTGATTTATTAAAACTTTTTGCACATAATGTAAATAATACATTGTACAAAGGCGGACTTAATGCCTTTGGCATTTTCTACCAGTCAACCTTAGGGTGATGCAGAGACAAAACATAGTAGGTGCAAGGAACAGAAAGTTTCCAGGAATAAATTATAATAAATACAAATAAACATACATACAAACAAAATATACAGAGTAGAGAAAGCCAAAAAAATACATAGGTACGTAACTAACTGTGAGACGAGTCTGCCAACTTCATAAGCAAGTGTTCACGAGCTTTTACTTTCAATATGAAACGACTGACGAATTTTATATTTCCAAGTAATTTTCATCTTGTAATCTATCTCTAATGTGTACGTCGGTAACCCAGGTAACCTTCGGGAGATCGCTATTATCGTCAAGGCGGTGCTAGCCTTCCTTGGGGAGCTGGGGTTTTTTTTTTACCGATGGGAAATCATCAAATGACTTCCCCCGTCCTGGACGGGGCGGAGGAAGTGAAGCGAATGATTCACTTTCAACCCGTACGCAAAATAAGCGCTGAAACGTGGAGTTGACGGGCTGATGTCCCAGCTCAATATACTAATAATACTACCTCTAATGTATCCACAGCTCACCAAGAGCAGCAAGCACTACTTGAACGTCTAGAAGAAGCGAAACGCGCGTTTGACATGGAACAGAACAAGCTGGAGCGCGTGAGACGAGACGCGCATGCGCGGGCCGAACAGGACCGCACTTACGTCAACCAGCTGAAGGACGAGATGGCCGCCTTGAAGACCAGGCTCGATGAGGCTAAGTATGTTGTTTATACACGATGGAAGTGACGTCTGCGCGAAAACTTTCACCGTGGATTCTAGACCTCAAAGCAGTGAAATAATTCGTTGTTTAAAAAAAAACTACCATAAATTTATTTTGACCTCGTGGGTTACGCCAAAATGCATAGAAACATTATGACATCTTTAAGGAACTGATGTTTTTTTCTTAATATGTGATGAATAATTTCAACGCTGTGGGGTTTACAATTATAATTAATTTATGTTATTATCTCTAAAAACTTTGTTTTTCATTTAAAGGAATCCATCAGTTTAGGTGTCCATCCGAATTTCCTTTATTAAATTTCAGAGCGACAGCAGAGGATGAATGTGCTCGTTACGAGAACAGAATAAAAGAACTGCACTTGGAGAAGGAGGCAGTCGTAAGAGAATGTACCGAGATCCGCGCTCAGCTGTCATTGACTGAAGACAAGTACGACAATGCGTACGCGCAGCTACAGGAGACTATGAGGAAATTGAAGGAGTGTAAGTAAATATTTTTTGTAGAAGTTGCTAGAAGCTGGGTGGATTGATATTTGGTTGGTTTCTTATTGTATCAGAATAATTATGGCTGATGGTTATTGGCTGCATGATACGAAGTTACCTGATTAATTATAATAAATATGATAAAAAAGTGCTGAACACATCAAGGATAGATTTTATATGCGTATCGTTTGATAAAGCAAACGATACGCGACGAAAAGTCCGAAAAGTCTGTTATATACCTAGACAGCCGAAAAAAATACCTACTTAAAGTGTACATAACATCTGACGACAACTTTAATTTTTAAAAAACACGTGTGCTTTAGATCACACTACTGAAGTAAAACTTTAGTCTCAACTAACTAACTAACCTTAGTTAACTAACTTTAGTCTTGACATGTCACTTCAGGAAGAGAGAAAAAAAACAAGCGCGCGCACTGCTCTCTCTTGCTCCTACAGTAGTATACGAAACGTAATTCTCTCTCTTTCTATCTTCACTAACTTATATCTCCCTCTCAACTTCCGTTCGCCCGATCACACTAATTTCCGTAACGCTCTTGTCACGCATTCACCAGCTTTCATCCCAAATCAAGCGTGCGTAAAGTAGTTTTACTTCAAAAAAATGAAACGTCTATTTTTTCTATTCCCAGTGGAGAACGAATCTGACAGTCTTCGCAAAGAGCTGACGGACGTTCGTCGTCAGCTGACCAACTGTATCGCCGAGCGAGACAAGTACAACAGCAGCTGTCGGGAGCTACGGGACCACGTGAAGAGGGCCGAGCATGAGAGGAGAGAGGCCGCCCGCGCCAGGGACGAGGCGTATCATAAGATAGCAGGTAATACAGGGCCGTTTAACAGGGCTATCGAGACTATGGTATTCCAAAGTCTACTGTCCAGTTCACAAAGTAAATAATATACTGAAAATAATTATGTTTTGGGCCATGTCATGGGGACCTATAATTTTTTTTTTGGATCATGAAATGGTTTCTTTCGCTCTGGGTGGAGTGAGAGTGTCAGTTTCTTACTGTCTAAAACCTATCCGTGTTCCTCCTAATGCCGTTTGCGTTAGAGCTGCGGTGAATCCTTCCAACAAATTCCGCAACCCTAGCAAATGCTATAGGGGTGTCTGTCCTTAGGTCCCCTTATGATTGTTGGGAGGAGCAGAGTGATTATAACTTTGGTTAATTTCCTTCCGCACAGTTCCTGTTGTTTCAATAGAGTGTCACCCAAAGAAACATATTTTAATACTGGCAGATTTTGAGTTAGTATTCCTATTTACAATAAATTTTATTGTCTAGGTTTGGAAGAAAATCGCACAACTCTCGACCTGGAACTGTCTCGCGTCCAGACGATGTTGAAGGAGAGTGAGACGGGAAGCGAGCACGTCACCCGAGAGCTGAAGGCCACTGAGGGACAACTGAAGAGGGAGCGCGCTGCCTTGGAGCAAGCGAATCATGATATCAAGGAGCTGCAGTCTAGGTCAGTAGCTGGAGACTAAGGTTGCCTGTCCATTGAAGCGGAGCAAGGCTGTGGAGCGGAGAAACGGAGAAATATCAACTAATCGGAGTGTATAACAGGAGCGAAGTGAAAATTTTATGCAATCTTTTTGGTAAATATTTCTCCGTTCCTTCGCTCCGCAGCCTCACTCCGCTTCTGTGGAGAGGCAGCCTAAATGGGCATATAGTCAATTTATCGATTTTTTTTTTTTTTTGATAATTGTGAAATCGTCATAAAAAGAGTAATAATGATTACATATGTTTTCTCTTCAGGTTGCAGAACGAATGCGAGGAGCGCGAGCGCTGCGCAGGCGAGGCGGCGGCGGCGCGGCGGCTGGGCGCGGAGCTGGAGGCGCGGCTGGGCGCGGCGCGCGCCGACCTGGCCGCCTGCCGCGCGCGCGCCGCCGAGCTGGACGAGGCCTGCCGCGCGCGCGACCAGGTGCGCGCGGCCCTTATGCGACCATTTCCTTTCTCCCGTGTTGAGTAGCGTCTTTACTGCTCTGCTCCCGTGCGCGTGATGTCATACAGTCTATGACACTCACAAATAACGTAGCTTGCTATGGGCAAAACAATTGTCAGAATCGATTTAGTAGATCCAGAGATTACCCACTATAACTTCACAAACTTTACCTTTTTATATTATTAGTATAGATGAAACTAGCGAACTACTAACGACTTTCTGCGCGTGGCTTAAGTCTCCTGCGTTAAGTTACGTCGTACGTTGGTTTCTGATCCGCTCACATGGGTTGTAGCGTGAGGTTAGTTTATAACCTATGTTACTTAGAAATAATGTGACTACCTATTAGTGAAACAATGATTAAAATCGATTCAGTATTTTCGAAACCTATTTAATACATAATATACCATCACGCCTGCACTCCCCGAAGGATTAGGCAGAGATGTAACAATGTACACCCACAGTTCGCCGATATGTTTAGGTCCCATGTAATAGGGGGCGAGCCTAATGCCATTAACCGGACACAAATCCGAACTCCGAGCTGCTACTGAGAATTTCATAGAAAAACCCAATAACACTTTTTGCTCGACCTGGGAATCGAACCCAAGACCTCTAGCGTAGCAGTCGCGTTTAGGACCACTAGGCCAACGAGGCAGTTGCTATTTAATACAAACAAATAAAAAATCTTTCCTCTTTATAATATTAGCAAAGATGTTTTTTTTTGTTTCTACATGCATGTTGTCATTTTGTTCAGGAGCTAGTGCTTCGTCTGGAAGACTGCCGGTCGAAGGAGCGACGTCTTGAAGAACTCAAACACAACCTTGAAGTATGTCTTGCCGACGCCACGCAGCAGATACAGGAGCTCAAGGTCTGTATACAATTTGTTTTTATTGTAGCAATAAATACGGTGACGGCATGGTTGGCGCAGTGGCTGAGCGATTGGCTGCTGCGCTGCGTGTCGCGGGTTCGATTCCCGCACGGAACAAATATTTGTATGGCCTATAGATAGTTGTTTCGGGTCTGGCTGTTTGTGTATGTGTGTTTATGTTCACGATACAGGAGAAATTCCTAGTGTGGGGCAACGGTTTAAAAAAAAAATACCATAGATGATTACAAAAGTCATATCAATTTAAACAAAATTTTGCAATTATATTTTCTAATTTAGTTTATTACTAAACAACCCAATTCTCAGCCGCAAATTGCTAAAAAACTTAAAAAAAAATATCACGAGTTTAAAGGTACGTATTTGTGCGACAATAAAGAATTTTTGTAATTTAGTATAGTAGCGACTCACAGTAACGTTGGATACCGGCAGGCTCGGCTGGGCGGCAGCGAGGGCCGGTGCCGCGCGCTGGAGGCGTCGCTGTCGCAGTGCGAGGCCGCCAAGCGCGAGGCGGAGGCCAAGCTGTCGTCCGTGGCGCACGCGCTGCGCCGCGTGTGCGGCGTGCAGCCCGACGGCTCCGTGCACGCCGCCAGCCGCAAGCGCCTCGCCAGCCCCGCGCGCCGATACAGCCCGCACAGAGGTACCGACGTACACCCACACTTCGCCAGTGTGTTTAGGTGCCAAGTAATAGGGGGCGAGCTTATTGTTTTTAACCGGGCACAAATCCTAACTCCAAGTTGTTACTGAGAATTTCATTTAAAAACAAATAACACTGCCCGACCTGGGAATCAAATCCAAGACCTCTAGCTAAAAATATCCCGCGACTAGCAGTCGAAATATATATATACATAATGTTTCGTATGAAAAACTTATTATCTAAATAAACTCGCGTACTTATCTACGTACATACATAAACCATGAAAACATGACACTCTTTTTTACTCGATGCGCCAGAAGGAGGGTTATGTTTTTTGAGAGTATATATGTATGTATATGTTTGTATAACTGTTTGGCATGCTCTGTAGCCTGAACGGCTCGATGGATTTTAGCTTGAAATGTGTCGTTAGATTCGTATTTACTGTGAGAGTGACACTGGGTATATCAAAATAAAAAAAACAAAATGGCGGATTTTTGGCGCCAAATTCAAATGTTTGGCATGCTCTGCAGCCTGAACGGCCCCATGAATTTTACCTTGAGTGATATTGTTAGATTCGTATTTACTGTGAGAATGACACTGGGTCATCAAAATAAAAATAAATAAATGGCGGATTAAAACTAAAAAAAGTAAAAAATAAAAATGGTAATTTAAAAAACCCGACTGCTTTTCTGAGTATTATTAAAAAAGCCCTAAAACTAGAAAGCTAAAGTTATTTTTCACTTTTTTGTTTTTGAAGGCGGTTGTCTTTTTGTGATAGAGTTTTTATTTTCTGCTTTTTAGTATCAACTTTCTGTCATCCAAATCTATGAAATAACCGTGTAATACTACGTAAATTAACAAGACACCACTTAAGGGCATAAGAAAGCAGAATACGCTAATTCGTTTATTTCGATGACATATTGTTTTTTCAGTTATTTTAATTTTTTTTACCAAACTACGTAACTAATTTCGATAAAATTTTTATGGGACCACCTCTGAAGTATGATCATCAAATAACAGTGCTTAATTATGCGATTTTATTTATTTATTTATTTATTTATTATATATTTATGCGATAGCAGTAATCGCGGTTGATTTGCTGTAATTTTTCGAAGATCTCCGTTGCCGTTCTCCGCAATCCATCATAAGATCTATTTGAAATTTAAATGGCACCATTTCGGTTTCAAACAAAAAAAGAATTTTGCAAATCCGTCTATATACGAAGGAGTTATGCCCGAACATACGTAACAAATAAAATATATATAAACATCCGAATTGATAATCTCCTCCTTATTAAAGTCGCTTGAAAATAACCATTACAGTTCAGCATTCTCCTTCGATTTTCAAACAACTAAATCATAAAATAACTTTCTAATTTTCAGAGCATACTTTTATTTTTTAACTTTTGTATTTTTTTACTGCCTCGGTAGCCTTGTGGTCCTAAGCGCGACTGCTACGCTAGAGGTCTTGGGTTTGATTCCCAGGTCGAGCAGTGTTATTGAGTTTTTCTATGAAATTCACAGTAGCACCTCGGAGTTAGGATTTGTGCCCGGGTAATGGCAATAGGCTCGCCCCCTATTACATGGGACCTAAACATACCGGCAAACTGTGGGTGTACATTGTTATTCCTCTGCCAAACCCTTCGGGGAATATAGGCATGATGGTATGTATACTATAAAGGTTGGGTTACTGACGTTACTGTCACTTCAATTATGGTAATCATGACTTACACAGTCCACACGGATGAAGTCCCGGTTAGAACCTATACTTAGTTTATATAATGAAGTAGTCTCCATGTTTGTGCGGCTTGGCTGAAGTTGACTGCATTTCAGGTCGCGACCATTCCGAGGATCGCAACGAGATCATAGACGTGGATCCAGAGCTCGTGAAGAAGGGGATGCGCAACTTGATGCACGATGTGTGCCAGATTGAACGGGAGAAGGTACGGTCCACAGAATTGTCTTATTATTTGCTAACCAAATCAACTATAAATACTGTGTGGTCGTTGGGATATTTTTAAATAAAACGTCTTTTGTACTTTTCGAATTTATGTATAAACAAATGAAAAGTAATATGAATCCTGTTTGATTTATATATTCATTTGTTTATTACTTTCTTTAAATGACTATTGAAAATTTAAAATAAAGAAAATTAATTATTCCACACTAATATTATAAATATTAACATTAAAAAAAAAATTTGGCTGGTCTGCCTGTCTGTTTGTTGGCTCGTCACCTATCTTAATGAAATTATAGGAAGAGGTAGCATGAGATAAGAACATAGGCTATGTTTTTATCCGCGACTCCTGCGTCCGCGAAACCCGCAAGAAACGTTGAGGAAGTCAAGGGCAAAAGCTTCTTTTTTAAGTATGGGAATTCCTCAAATGACTTTTTCCGCTCTAGAGCGGAAGGGATTGTTAGACGCTTACTGACTAAAACCCATCCGTGTTTCTCCTAAATGCCCTTTGCGTTCCAGGGCCGCGGTGACTCTTTCGACCAAATTCCGCAAAACTGGACGGGCATAAGTTGGTTTTATCATAATTTTTTTACAGGATGACTATAAATCTCAAGTGAGCATGCTCAAGAAGCAGCTGAAGGACGCGACCGAGCAGGCGGGCAAGGGAGACAACAAGCTGCAGTCGGTGTCCGCCAACCTGCGGACGCTGCAGGAGGAGAAAGCGCGCCTGCAGACTGCGTTCGGGCAGAAGGAGGCACAGCTCAATGCTCTGGTAAGATACTGTTGTAAATATGAATTATCTTTCGATCGTTTTTATCTTGCTCGATAGAATGTGGACAGAGAAGAGAGGAAGTAATTGTGTAAGGTTTCTAGCAGCCTGCAGTAGACCTATAGTATAACTTATTTACAATCCATTGCTTAATATGACTAAAAGTTCGTCCGACTGATAACGCAAATACTGCAATGAATATTTTTGAATTCATTACATTCATGATAATTAGACTGCAAGTGGCGTTTTGTGGTATAAGCCTAACCTCTGGCAAAATACATTAGGATGACGACACAAGTGGCTACTGCTTTCGAATAATTTTTTTAATGAACTTAACGTTCTTTGAGGTGCTTCGCTTGCGCATCTTTTTATAGGAACGATATTGGTATCCTGTTTAACGTTGAAACTCGTAGTAAATGGACAATGTATGTTTAAAAACCATCATCATCTACTTAGCCTTTTCACAACTATATTGGGGTCGGCTTCCAGTCTAACCGGATGCAGCTGAGTACCAATGTTTTACATGGAGCGACTGCCTATCTGACCTCCACAACCCAGTTACTAGGCAACACGATACCTCTTGGTTAGACTGGTTGTCAGACTTCCTGGCTTCTGACTATCCGTAACGACTGTCAAAGATCTACGAATGACAGCCGGGACCAACGGCTTTACGTGCTTTCCGAAGCACGGGGGTGTCATACCACCAACATCCAAACTCCGGGCTGCTACTGAGCAAATACTAATGGAAAAACCCAATAACACTTTTTGCCCGACCTGGGGAATCGAACCCGGGACCCCACGCTCATCAGTCGCGCTTGCAACCACGAGACCAACGGGGCAGTTCCCAGTATGTTTAAAAACCAATGTTTATTTTTCAGAACGAGTCGGTACAAAGCAAGACTCTGGAGATCAGCAACTTGCGTGACAAGATCACCAGTCTTGAAGCTGCGCTGTCGTCCATCACCGAAGAGAAACTTCAGAATGAGGTAAGCTTCAAATAACGCGTTATAGAATATTTTTCTGTCGGCCTTTTGTTTAGATGATGTCAATAAAGCACATTTTGGAGTGCTCAAATTGTGACCAAAACATGGCTTTTTCAAAGAAGTAATTTATTTGATTTGATCTTTAAAAGTCGTCGCAATGCTTTTATAGAACAAAGGACAAAATCTTCAAGCGCAGTTAGCGGAACGGGTACAAGAAGTCGGACAACTACGTGAAGCGCTTGCAGCGGCTGAAGGTACGTCGTTTTTTTTCTTCTTAACTATCATTACCGGTTACCCCAAATCGGTAGCGTGGCCTTTAACAATATTTATAACACACCAATATTGAATAATATAACTCATGTAACGTAGAGAGTGGGAATATTAATCTATCCTTTCCGCGAGGTCTTCGCGATGAATTCGAATAAGGTTACGCTAGAGCACATGTTAAACAACGTACAATGTGTGCAGGTCGCGCGGCGCGGCTGGACGTGCGGCGCGCGCAGCTGGAGGGCGACGTGCAGCGCGCCGCCGTGGCCGCCCGCGACCGGGACCAGGCCTTGAAGGTATGGCCTACTCGATTGTAGATAGCTCACACAAAATAACAGGTTGGTACTTGTCATTTGTTACGGATAGTCAGAAGCTAAGTCTGACAACCAGTCTTACCAATAGGTATCGTGTTGCCTAGTAACTGGGTTGTGGAGGTCAGATAGGCAGTCGCTCCATGTAGAACACTGATATTCAGCTGCATCCGGTTAGACTGGAAGCCGACCCCAAAATAGTTGGGAAAAGGCTAAGTAGATGATGACTTGTCATTGGATTTGTAACTGGTAATCAACATTTTGTCATAAGCCATCGTCAAGCGTATGTCTGATTTATGGGATTAAAAGTAGTTTTAGATAGAGAGTAAAATATAGATCACGTGACCAACTCCTGAACTTAATAATGTAATCACAATCCTTATCTTGATCCCGATCTTAGCTTGTGATCTCTGTGAGAGCAGAAGCAGTAGCAGCAATCACAAGAAGTTAAGGATCGCAAACCATAACTGGGGATAGATATAAATTATTAAGTTCGGACATAAAATCTATCAACACCTTGTATAAAATATTTACTACTGTTAATATGTTTGTTCATTTTTCAGAAACTACAAGAGCGTTGCGAAGGCTACACCCGCACGATAGCGCAGCTGGAGGACCGCTGCACGTCCCTCAAGGGCACGGTGGAGCAGCTGTCCACAGCCCTGCAGAAGGCCGCCGCGGCCGAGAGCGAGCTGAGAGCTGAGCTCGGCAAGGTCACGCGACAGCTCAACGAGGCGAAGAACAATGAACACAACGCCGTGGACAAACTGAGGCAGATACAGAAGAGTGTCTGTAAGTTTCATATTAAATATTTTATTTGTAGTTCTTAATAGCTTTTGTGCAAATGATCAGATGCAGTTTAGAACTGTAATCTTGGCAAAAAATCTAAATCTAAATTATTTATACTAATATTCTAGAGCTTGTTTGTTTGAGTGCGTTAATCTCCGGAACTACTCGTACGATTATGAAAATTCGATTATTACATTTTTCTTATATCCTTGAGTGGTTAAGCTAAGCTATATTTTATTATAAAAAAAAAGTAAGAAAATTGACGCGGACGTTGCAAGCAGGATTAAAATTCAGTACTCGGAGACTTCGCATACTTATCTTGTATCGTAACATCTCAATCATGACGTCACATTTTATTCCAGCGAGCTGTGAGAATGAAAGACGGGTGCTGACTGAGAAGCTGGAGAGTGCCAAGTCTGCGCTCGGTGAGATGAAGAGATTGAACGCTTCTCTCGAAGACCAGGTGCACAGACTCACCAACCAGTTGGCTAATGTGGAGGTGCAGAGGTATGTCGAGATTGAATCTTACTTTGATTAAAATAAAGCATATATTTATTTGCTTTTCAGTAGGTATACGAAATATTCACAAAATGGTTAATTATGTGAAAATCAAATTAAATATTTCAATTATACTATTAAAAGTCACTTTTGAACGTCATATAGAAGAAAAAAGAATAAAACCTAGTTGCTGCACACAGTGATTGCACTAATAAATACTTTGACTTTTGATTTTGCCCCTTCCGAAAGGCGATGACTTTTTGGGATGGCTGCTCAATGTTCATGATGATACACCTTTGTTTTCCAAAGGTCCGCCTTCGAATCCCAACTCCGCATGACAACATGGGACGGCAAGGAAAGCAACAGTGACAGCGAATTAGAGCGCGAGCTGCATCAGCTGCAGCGGGAGAGGTCCGAGCTGAAGTCCAAGGTGGATGTGCTGCAGGACACCGTGCGCAAGCTGGAGGCCGAGCGCCGCATGCTGCGGCCCGCGCTCCGCAGCAAGAGCCACGACCGCGGCGACAAGACTGTGTACTACTCCGATCTCGACTCAGGTAAATCTACCATCACGCCTACATCTCCGAAGGGTTAGGCAGAGGTGTACCAAAGTACACCCACAGTTCGCCGGTAAGGTTTAAGTCCCATGTAATAGGGGGCGAGCCTATTGCCATTAACCGGGCACAAATCCTTACTCCGAGCTGCTACTAAGAATTTCGTAGGAAGACCCAATAACACTTTTGCTCGACCTGAGAATCGAACCGAAAACCTCTAGCGTAGCGGTTGCGTTTAAGATCACTAGGCTCACGAGGCAGCAAAGGATGTATCCTAACTCGAGTGGAAATCTCAGGTCATTTATTTCTACATAATTGATAACAAAATCGCCTCCCGCCGTTGTGTCGGTACGCTTAGATCTTTTAAACTACGCAACAGATTTTAATGCAGTTTCTATCAATAGATAGAGTGATTCAAGACAAAGATTTAAAACCTTCCTCTTGAAAGGATGCGTGCGGGAGCGCAACAGTAACCAAAGACGTAACTGAACGCGGATGACACAGCGGGGTATATAGCGAGTTTTAAGTAAACGCTATGTATTTAGTAAAAAGCTGTTATTTTGACATTTTAAATTGACACTTCAATTTTATATATTAAAAATTATATTATAATAAAAAATAAATAAATAATAAAAATATATTTTTTTTCAATTTTATTATTTTGTTTTTTTTTTTTTTTTATTTGTATAGATAAATTGTCGTATGTTATATTTTCAGGTCCAGACTCGACAAAGGACTCGTCGATGCGCGGCTACAAGGACTCGGTCAACATTCCCTGTAAGGACAAAGGTTTCACCACAGACCTCAGTCTCATCGAACTGGAGAACAGAGAGCTCCGGATGAAGATCAGGCGCTTGGAAAAGGAATTAGCTGATAAAGTAAGATATGCTTTTCTTTCTGGGTTAGAGCCTATTAAGATATTGATTTAAGTACCATTTTACAATGTCACAACATGCTTTTGTTTGTTTAAACGGTTTCTCTCGCTCATTCGTCCATCCGTTTATCTTTTCCTTCGTCTCGCGGTCTTTTGAACCGTAATAGGTAGATACTTGAAATTTTCACAGAGTGAGTAATAACTAATTTTATTTTTAAAACGGATTATGTCCCTGACACCGCATTAATATGGCCGCTATAACAACAAATAATAATAAAAAAAGTGTTAGATGGGCCCCATACAAGAAACGTATTTTTTTTCGGCGTTTTTAGCTCGATCTTAATATTGTACGGTATATACAAAGTGCGAATCCGACGCACATTTTTTTAGGGATGTTAGAGCCATGACCTGTATGTAAGCAAAAGTGGTATAAATTGGTACCTAATATACATGTTTTTGCTATGATTCAGGAGGCAGAACTAGCAATGGCCCGGAGCCGGTACCTGTCGGACATGTCGAGCGTGTCTCCGTCGCGGCGCGGCGACGTGGAGCACTACCGCCAGGCCGCCATGCAGGCGGAGCGGCTGCTGGAGAGTAAGGAGGCCACCTACAGGCAGCAGATCATGCGTCTCGAGACACAGGTGTGCACTCCATCCTTGGTGTAGTGGTCGCTAGTGCTAATGTTAAGCTTAGGGTTCTGGGTTTTGTCCTATGGTCGGGCAAAGTATTTTGACACATTTTAAAGTATTAGCTTGGAGTCTGAATTTGTGCCTGGTTGATGGCCATTACGATGGGGCGAGGTATGCAGACTATTACATGGGACTGCAATAAAACTGACAAATGTGGGTGTCAGTTTTCATTTTGAATATAATTTACAAGAAAGTAATTTAAAAAAACATATTGTAACTCTAGAACACTTTTCTTCTGTGACGTAGGCTTCCCAGCTCCGCTCGCAGCTGACGGCGGAGATCCGCCGCCGCCAGGCGTACGTCGCGCGCAGCGGGCGCGCCGCGCGGGACGTGCAGCGCCTGCGCGCGGCGCTCGGGGACTCGCTGCGCACTGTGTCGCAGGTAGCTGGCGACCACTTACTGTTCTTTTTTGGCGGAGAACATGCTGTGCGCATACGCACCATTCTAGAGGTGGTGGTTATGTAGGCCTAAAAAATTCGCCATATGACCTGACCCCTCATCAATTGTTATTATGAAGTCACGAGGCCTGTTGTGCATGACTTCTGCGGCTGCCCTTGCTTTCGAGCTATTAAGGTCGATGCCTCTGCGCGAATAAAATGATTATCTCGTAGTGTCGTATCTCATAGTAACAATTGAGACATTTCTTAAGAAAACTAAGGCAAGAAAAAATTGAAATGGTGATTCAGATTATACAATCGCTGCCAACTACTAGACCCACAAGGCGGTTCCTACTCGACCATTATTAGACTGTCCCATATTTTTATCTGCAAACGACACTCATTAAAATCAGACTATACCGGGACACAATCGGTCAAATCAAACAATGATAAAGATAACAAAATATCTTATCGGTTGCAGTTCAGACAGACATAATAAATAACTTGATGAAGTGGGTTATCTCGATAACAAACATTAATGTGTTCTTCTTCCAAATGGAAGACGGACAGAAAATCTGTGAAATCACGGAAAGCAAACACATTTTTTTTTATAATTTAATATATCGCCTCAATTAATTAATAAATATAAACTCCGCTTAAAAGAGTTTACGCCGCACTGTATCTCATACAAATTTTCCAGTCTAAAATTTAATTGTCAATTAATTACTAACTTTTAATTAATAATAATGCGTTTATTTCTTGCTCTTTAAACAATACAGTGTCGCCACGACCCCTGAACCACAGGGGCCGAGTTCCCTCCGGTTACATGATCTTAATGGTGGAGGCTTAGACACAAAGAAAGACTCAATTGAAGAGACAACTTATAGTCTATATCTATTCTTAATTACGAGTACATAATTAACACTTAAAAAAATGTAGTAATGTAGAGCATTTAAAATTTTCTATACACAAAACTTATTTCCAAAAAGACCAAAAACAAGATACCGTGCTGTGCAAACGCTCATAACGCGTCGACATAATTATTTAAAATTTATTTCAAATTGGGCAACAAATTCTGTGGAACAACATTGCCGTTATCAACCATAACAATTACTAGATAGGCCACGAATCGGAAACATTTCATTGTAAGCGCGATAAGTGGAGAAATAGTTTACAAGCGTTGTTTCATGAACTGTTTTATGACACAGTGTGCTATCATCTACTTATGTTATTCGATTTTGCCTGCAATTCGGGTCTGGGGAGTTCTGTACGGCCACGACCTTCACCTGGCACGTCCGATAGCACTAAGAAGTATACATTATTATTAATGTATTATCGATAATAAACTACCTTGTTGCGGTCCTAAGCGCGACTGCTACGAGAAAGGACGTGGTTCGATTCCCAAGTCGAGCAAAGTGTTATTGGGTCTTTCTATGAATTCCTCAGTAGCAGCTCGGAGTTAGTATTTGTGCCTGGTAAATGTCAATAAGCTCGCCCCTTATTTCATGGAACCTAAACATACCGGCGAACTGTGGGTGTACATTGGTACACCTCTATCTAACCCAGGGGGGATTATTGGCATGATGGTATGCATGTATCATCGATTCGAAAACAAAAAGAAGTTATGAAGGGTTCCGTACCACTATACAATAATCCATTTAGGGTCCATTTGAACCCTATTGCAAAATCTAATGTGAATTGATAATTATGCACATCTTCTTATTGATTGATTGTACCTACCACCACACTTTCTGAACCCTCTCAATTGCGTATGTGAGATGTCTGATCTACCCTTGTAGATCCCCCTAGTTTCTCCTTATAAGGTCTGTGGTTTCTATTACATGGTCAATTTGTCGTCATTTCCAACTAAGACATTGAATAATACATCTATGTTAATATTATAAAGAGGAACTATTTTTTGTTTGTTTGTTTGTAACGAATAGGCTCCGAAACTACTGGATCGATTTTAACCAGTTTTTGACCAATAGATAGCTACATTATTCTTGAGTAACCAACATAGGCTATATACCATCACGCTACGGCCCACGGGGGCGGAGCAGTAACGAAAGATGTAACTGGGTGAAATAAGCCACGCGGACGAAGTCGCGGGCAGGGCGCTAATTCTTTTAAAAAACCCAATTAGATACTTCAGAGTTTATTCAGTAAAACCCATGTAATTACCGCAACCCACTACTAACATGTTTGTGAAAGATAATGACATCAGTCCTAATGACCTAGTGATCTCACAATAAAGGGAAAATAAATACCAGTCGGCAATGATCCTGCGCAGTTTCATTAGTAAGAGGAATCATGCGTAATCTTCTTAGAATTGTAGCGTTTCTTCTAACTAATAACTATGTACCTACTTATTTACTAAAGCTCCTGCCTACGCCTTCGTCCGCATCAAAGTTGTTATATTATCCCGCTGGAACCGTAATTTTTTTCGGGATGAAAAGCTTATGTACTATATCAGACTATAATCCATCTCTGTGCCAAATTTCATCCCGATCCGTTTAGCTATTCTGGCGTGATTGAGTAACAACCATCCAAACTTTAGCATTTGTAATAGCAGTAAGAAGTAAGATAATAATAGTTACCTCGTTAGCCTAATGGTCCTAAGCGCGGCTGCTACGCTAGAGGTCTTGGGTTCGATTCCCAGGTCGAGCAAAAGTGTTATTGAGTTTTTCTAGGAATTCTCAGTAACAGCTCAGAGTTAGGATTTGTGCCCGGTTAATGGCAATAGGCTCGCCCCCTATTACATGGGACCTAAACATACCGGCGAACTTTGGGTGTACATTGGTACACGTCTGCCTTATCCTTCGGGGAACACAGGCGAGGTGGTATGTGTATGTTATATAAAAATATAACTGTCTTAGGCAGTCACTTTTTAATTTTGTAATCCTGTCATGTGTATTTGGGCTGGTGTATTTATACGGTTACAACGTACTATAGCTTGAGACGCCAGAGCCATTCTTGAATTTGTAATAAATGTCTGTTGATATTCTATCTGGGATAAGGGCAGGAGGATGATATCTGTTGTAACAGCAATAGACTGCACCACACTTTTTTGGAATAAATAAATAAATAATTATAATTATTTACTGTACTGTACATCGTTTGTACACCTATGTACCCCATCATGCTATTGAACATCATTAAAGAGGAAAAGAGCTATAGGTTACAAACTAGCTACTTATTGTAGTATTACGATAATGCCAGTTAGGTATAAGTACCTGTTCGAATAAATGAATATTATCTGTTTTATATTCAAACAGTTTTTCCTGTGTTTGAGTCAAACATGTATTAGGATTAGGTACCTACGCCAAAGTGTAATTACGTATTACTGCTAAGGTACCTAAGTATTGCCTAATCTAAATTATTATCACACAAATTGAGAGTGTTTTTTTCTAAGTGGCGGTAAGTAGGCGGAGCTTGCGCCTGCCAGGCTTGGGTTTTAACTTACGAGTTATAGAAACCGGCACGAGTCGTGAGCACAAACATCAAGTTTATTTTGGGTTTTTGGGTTCCCTTTCTGGGGTTTTTGGGTCGCCGATGCTACACGCGGTTGGTCCGTCCTAGAAAGGCACCCAAAAACGAACTAGTCATTTGTGGTCACGGCTCGTGCCGGCTACTACCTATAGGTACCTGGTTGCTAACACGGACCCATTATTTAGGTTTTTTTTTTTTTCTTATTAGGCTCACCAACAATTGAATACACTGATACAAATATATGAGATACATCCAATATGCTTATAGACTAGTGTACCAATTTCTTACAGGTACCTAAGCACATCATGTATTAGGTACTTTTTTGTCGAATGGTATTGGGCGCCTGCTTAAAATTAGATGAGTTGTTATACTCAACGAACATAAGCATGTTTTCGACCAAATTCTAGATATAAATCGAAATTAAGTCATAACTTGCCATTACATAAGCCATAATAAATTTAAATTCATCTTAGGGATTTTAGATAGGTAAGCACTTATTAAGAAATGTCAAAAAAATTGACATTTCGGTCCATGAAGGTGGGAGACGCGTGCAGAACTCGCTATGATCGCTGATTCACAGTCTCCATTATTTAAACGACAATTAGTCACCTATGGATCCTTTGGCCAGGTCAGCTACTGCCTAGAGATATAATGCCTAATTATCTGCATTCCTATAATTAGTAGTTATGCTGATAGTTAGGCCCTATTATGTCTGGAAATGTCTGTAAAGGCTAGTTACTTACGGTATGACTTAACTGCAATCATATTTTGCATGCTCAACCCCGATTTGCGTTATTATTCTGCTGGGGTACCAATACTACCTCTTTAGAACCAATAGACGTAGCATATTTGTAATTCTATATTTAATTAGAAGCCCAGATAAGTTTCAGGGAAAACAACTGGACCGTGGTCTACTTATGTCATGACGTTATAAAGTTATAGGTAATATCATACAATTATGCATTATTTACCATTTACACGTAAGTAACTTAGGTATTGCTATCATTTTACACTTCAAGGGACTTCAAATATCATCATCGTGAATTTTTAAGGCCCGATATCAATATTGGACTTTGCCTGTAATTACCGTTAGTTTTTATAGTTCAAGATTTTGCTACATAAATAAAAATACATCCGTAATCGTATTAATGTCGTTGTTTATGGTCAGTGTATCTACTAAATACCAGACTTTATACTACTCCATTCCTACCGACTTCCATTTGGAAGTTTGGAACAACTAGGTAGGTATTCCATCAGTATTGAATAATGATACATTAGACTATTAGTATGTAACTACTGTCTACTAGACCTCGGACCATAAAGGCTGAGATAAACAATACCTTGTAAAAAAAACAAAGTTAGATTTTGATTCAGTAAAGTAAAGTAGGTACCTACACCTAATTGTATCCACTACCGTAAAAAAAATAGCTTTAGCTTCTACTTGAACAATTGAACCTTCGCCACTGCTAAATAGCAACCGTATATAAACAACACGCCCGATAACATCTCATATTTAATTTTATGCCATAGCTAGAACATAACCTTATACTCAAGCTATTTACGTCCCCCATCTGTGCTTTGCCGGCCAGCCAGACGACCGAATAAGTTAGAACACCCCGGAAAAATCTCGCGAGGTGATCACTACTTGAGTTGTTTGCCTAAGTTTTTCTACATTTCTAATCTATCTAGATTAAATTAGATGAAACTACGCGATGTCTAGCTATAGTTGCAACGTCGTGGGCTATGGTAATCCATGCAAGGCATCTGAATGCATTATGTATTCGGGTTCCAGTTTCCGGTTCTCCAGGCTGCTTATAATGTACATTATAGTATTTAAATTAGCTGCAAACTAGCGGTTTTTTTGTCATGTTCAAATCGTCTTCTAGGAGCAACTTCTTTGTATATCTGTAGATTTAGGTACATAATATATCATACAAACTTTTATGTTCAAAATCTTGGAAATCGAAACTTTTTTTTTTTCAAAAATGTTGTTCCGCCCTAATAAATTCACATACATAAACAGCTAGACCTGGAATAATTATCTGTAGTCCATACAATTATCTGTTCGGCCTATTCCGTGCAGGAATCGAACCCACGACACGCAGCGCAGCAGCCAATCGCTCAGCCACTTGATAGGTCCGTATACGTAAGATAAAGAAGTCTAAAGAGTTAGTTAAGAACATTTTTCAAGTGTTTTATCTAATGCAGAAAGTGTGTTCTTTAATACTCTTTCTCAAAGATGAGCTGTACCTAACAATTAAAATTGGATCTTATAAAACAAGGTGGCGACAATATGATCCACCTCCTACCTCTAAAAATTACTGTTAATTGATTCATCAGTTTGAATAAAAGGAATTAATTGCTATAATTCTCGAGATGATGATGTCTCATACCTATGACGTTGACATATCAAGCGGACTATGTAGCAACATTTTTCCTCGATTACGCGCGAGGAAAACGGTCATACTGAGAGACTAGTTATTGAAGTGCTTTAAACAAGTACCTAGGAGATACGTGTAGGTACGAACACTTTAATTAGCGGAATGGCTGGCTAGGGCCTAAGCCTTTGTTTCTATAAGATAGTTTGTAAATTAGCTACACGCGGACTAAATTGATATCGCAGACCTGTTGATTGTTCTGTTTTTTAATGATTTGCGGTTGTAATTAGCGTCAAAATTAGTTCAGTACCTACCTACTTAGAATCATAGAAACTAGATAGATATCTACCAACATCATAGTTACCTACTTAAGATTATTATGAGTGACGGATTTTGTGTAGAATTTTCATGATTGCCAGAAAAGTGGAGCTACATAATCTACTTAGCCTTTTCTCAACTATATTGGGGTCGGCTTCCAGTCTAACCGGATGTAGCTGAATACCAGAAAAGTCAAGTAAATGTTCAATATTTAATTAATATTGTTTGTCCCCAGGACCCAGCACTAGACTCATATACTTTGGAACACGAAGCAAGAAAGTTGGATAGCACGCTCACCCACAGCCTGCCGCCGCTCAACGACAGCTACGACTCGTCCAAATAAACAACGGCGCGGCAACAAGCAATATTTACTAATACCGAGCTGCCGACACTCGCGCATTGTGGAAAAAACACACAATAGGACTACAGATGGTGTAATTTATAACCAGCCGTGTAGTTTCAAGTTTCTATTATAGAAAAATTCGGCTGCGGTGTTAAATTAGCAGATAACATAGACACAATAGATGACAGCAACGTTATTCGTATCCTCCAAACTGATTACAAGTTTTTCAAGTCACCATGGTGACTATATTTAGTCTCGTTCGAAAATTCCTAAATGTAAATTGGACGGCAACGACAGTACAAATATGGTACGGACTCGCGAGGGCGAGCATTTATGACAAATATACATTCTGTAACCTTCGAGACATAAACAGGCCTCATTCATGATGGACCAAAACGTTGAAAGTTGTTATGAGATCGTTAATCAGTAAAAGTATTGCTGAATACCATTGTACTTATCGGTACACTCGTGACGTCATCACTGCCTGTGTCATTAGGACGTATGTTTACTAATTTAATTTGTTTGACATGCGAGTTATATTCGAGTTAATTATACCACATGTCAGTAGTTCGAGAATCTATATGGTATGTTGGATGTGTTGGTAGTTTAAATGACCGAATTTTTTAGATTCTTCTTGGTAGGGGTAATGCACGAACTAATCACGAATAATTTAGGAGAAGTGTCATGTATTTGTCATTTAGCAATGATTTGTTTGATAACACGCGTGAGTCAGTGCGTCTTGATGATTCATACCGAGGTCAGTTCAAAGTCCGGAAGTGTGGAGGAAGAGATTTTTTAACGGCAATGGCTCAGTAAAATCTAGTTTAGTACCTAGTGAGATTATGTGTAAACTGTGTGGACAGTAGGTATCAGTTTTGTCTAGTCTGAGAGATGATTAAATGTGAAACAAACAGTATTTTAACAACGGGTCGTGATTCTAAATTAAATTATTTTAAAACGATGATCTAATAATTGATACTTATACAAAAAAATAACGAAACTATGCAAAAGAGTTTAGTTACGGCCAAATGTAAATTGTCTATAGGTGGTTGTAAAACCATTATCGGGCCTCAATATAAATAGCAGTTTTACATTGTTTCATTATGTTACCTACCTTGTCTAGTCAATTATGTTTCACGGCCTAAAGTCTAAATATAAATAATAAGTAATTATATTATTGTCATTTAATGTTCCTCATGCATCCAGATTAAATATTAAAACGTAGTTATTTACAACTTTGTGCCCATTACATCATTGTTTTTGTTATAACATCTACGTAATTCGTATAAATGAATACACGTGTTCATAAAAACATAATTATAATATAATATGAAGATTTCTTAGTTTGATATAATAATTATATGTCTATTGTGTGATTATGCAAATTTTTATATAATAAATATAAGTAACAGCCACCTGTACTAGTCAGATAGTATTAATTAAAACAAACGATTCCGTCCAGGACTATGTTCTAATTACAATCTATAATGTGTAATAACAAATGTATCGACACCTGGGTCCTTATCACGTTTTCCGCCTCAACGACTTATGAATATTGTTTAAAAATAGTCTCGTAATAGGTAAGAACCTAACAAAATTTATTTCAATATAAGTAAGTACACGTTTTATTAACACAAAGGAAAATAAAGCGGGTTTCCCGAAAATCCCACAACCATTTCAATTCAAACTGTACTGTGTAACAATCCATTGTATTATAACATGTTTTGTATTAAACACACAAAGTTTATAAAATACGTGTAAGTTACACTTCACACTATAGCGTAAAGGGGCGAGGCAGTTTAGCTATCACTATTTTATATAAGCATAAAATAAATGACGCGGATAACGTTATCAAACTAATTTTATGAGCATTTATCAAAAAGCAAATTGTCCTGATAAGTGTATATGCACTTAGTATTCGGTTATTATTACTATAGTAAAAAGGGCAGTAACAATGCTCTTCGCTAACATTTGACCCTGCTGCAACCCGCTAGATAAGCGCCGCAGACCGGCTCGGGGTGCTTTGATAAAAATGGTTCAACACCATTTCACTACACTATCTATTGCGCCGGCTATCGGCTGACACTGTAGACAACCCTATTGTATGTAGATTCACATTCCCACACGCTTATTACTTCCAATTAACAACTTTACAGTATTTACTATTAAGAATTTGTTTTGTACGTCTCACGCGCCCCATAGTGGGCTCGATCTATGTATGAGACCTTGTTACACACCATGGGGTGTGTCAATAGAAAACTAACGCAACTGTAGGTAATACAACACTTGTTTTGCATCATAGATTAGATTGCTTAGTTATCGAGTTCAAGTAGATATTAAGTTAGGCGTATTGAGTTCGTTTCCACTGGACTGTGTCAATTCTTATGTTACTAGAATGTCGACATACGCCCGCCACGTCACACTGCCATATAATATTTTTTTATCATGATTGTACCTACTGTTTAGTTAGTCCCTATAGAATTAAGTATAGACACGTTTATGTAACTTTTTTACACTCGTCAAGTCAATAAAATAGTTGTAGATGGTATATGGTTGTTTCAATTAATTAAATTCCATTAAAATTCCGAGCCAATTGACGTTTATTTGATAGTCGGTGGGGTACCGGCGGCGTGCGGAGCGGTCGCAGGCTTGGGATGTGACTCATCACTCCGCGACCTCGATTGACATCACGGGAGCGCCGGCCGCGGGGGGGACAAAACATACCCCAAAACGATAATATTTAAAATTGGTTTTATTGATGCAAAAAAAAAAGAAATTAATTGATTATTGTACATGTCCATTATTGATTGAAAAGATAAAATATACAAGTTCTTAAATTTTCACAATATATATAAAAATATAATTCAACTCAGATCAAAGTCATATCCAATATCCTTGTGCAGTAAATCTTACATGTTAACAGAAAAGAGAATGGAGGAAACATCTAATTCCGTAACAATATTTGAACACCTATATAATATTATTACTTTTAACAAAGTTCTAGCAGCAAAACATAGGTTGATATTATTTATATTTAAATGAGCCAGTAATTATAAATCTTTAATCCATTTACAATAACGATAAATTTCTTATTTCTCAATTTCATAGGTTAGGGGTTATAGTATGGTGGCCTGTGGTGTACATTAATAACACAAGGCATAGGGCACCACCATTATTACACTGGAGACTCTAAGGTCGCAGGGTGCAATCACATAAGGCTCTCTAATATTTGTTCAAAAATTACCGAGTCCTAAACGGCTTCACATTATCAACTTTTCACTCGATACATTTGAATTATATAACAAGACAATAATATATTCTGAAAAAATTTAATGTATCCTTAATTCACATAATATTTAAACATTACATACTGGGTCAGGCCTTCAGGGCACTTCACCCAGGACTTTTCAGAGCCTGCTTCAACCTTCACACAGCTGTTCAGAAGTTTCAGGCCTTCCCTTTATCAGTATGATTAGATAATAACTACTAAATGGTAAACTATACCTATATTAGGTCCAGACAGATAAACATATATTTATTTATATATATCTATAAATGCAGTCACGTCAACATGTTAACCATTTATGAACAGCCACAGTATACATTACGATGGTGACACTACAACGGGACCTTGAAAGATAATTTCATGGCAAATAAGTATTGCACTCATTTTCCTGTTCAATTAAATTTCAGAGGACTGTCTGCACCTAATATTGTTAATATTATTATTAAAACAAAAATATTTTTAGTTGCTTTTCATATATTTGAAAATCATAATTGAGAAACAATGAGAAGTACATACGTAGAAGAGCGTCTCGAGTGAAGTAGTGCCATGTTTAAGATTATAACTGGAATGAACATTGATGAAGTCAGTATTGTCACAGGAAGTTCTAGAACATACTCCTCATAGCCTCTAAATACATGAATATGTTTATACTTACATCAAGTAGTTTTTAAATTTATAACCATTTACAACTTCTGAACCTAACAGCATCCACACATTACAATTGGAATTTCTAGAGTGAAACACACACAGAATCGTTGAATCTATCCTTGAATATTATAACTATGAAAATATAGACCAGAAGGTTTGAGAGACACTGTGGATAGGTATATGGAACAATCCAAACCGCTCTGTGGATTTTCCACCAGTGCTGCTGCACGCCATCACATAACTCAACAAATGCACATTCTTGAAATGCTACAGGTATGATTACCAAGCAATGATGCTCAACACCCGACCTAGATAACTTTGGGAACAGTCGAGAGCCAAATCCGGGTACCAGAAGTCTTTCAAATGATTAAATATTTTATACCTAGACACGTCGGAGACTCCAGCGACATTCTTACAGAATGCGACATGGACGTTTTTTTACTTTCTCACTGTTGATAGGTGTTCTCCTGTTGATTTGACGTACTAGGTCGAAGAACACATCGTTCACGTGTATTTTGGCTTTTGCCGAGGTCTCCATGAACGAGCAGTTGAAGTGGCGTGCGAGATTGCTTCCCTGTTCCTTGCCCACCACGCGCTCCGCTTCCAGGTCAGTCTTGTTGCCAACCAACACCATGGGAACGTCGTCTTTGTCCTTCACCCGCAGGATTTGCTCCCGCAGGTCTTGCAAGTCGTTGAACGTTGATTGTGCGGTGATGGAGTATACTAGGACGAATCCTTGTCCGTTCTTCATGTATAAGTCTCTCATCGCTGTAAATTGCTCCGTTCCAGCTGTGTCTAGTATTTCTAGCATGCATTGTTGACCATCAACTTCCACCTGTTTCCGATAACTGTCCTCGATGGTGGGGTCGTATTTCTCGACAAAGATGCCTTGTACAAACTGTACTGTCAGGGCGGACTTTCCCACGCCTCCGCTCCCTAACACGACTATTTTGTATTCGCGCATTATTAACTATTTTTTATCACGTGATATTATCAACTTAAATCAAAGATCAATTTGCTAAAAAGCACATTAACTAGTAAGATATTGCAAAAAAAACCTTTAACAAGTCAAACCGCCATGACACCGTTAGCAGGGCGATGGCTCACTGTGTCGGTATTGCCATAAATAAATTTAAATTATTTACCACTTTACTACACACACAACTCTAGGAACAAAGTTCAGTTTTTTCCATTGTACGCTAGGTGCAATTAAATATTTTTTGTTTTATTGTTAATTCAATAAAGTTTTGGAATACTTATTTTTTTATCAAACCTTACTGTATTTGTATGAATCAACAGAGTTGAACAGAGTGACTGTCAATATGAAATCACGGACGCATGCAGCAAACACTAATAGTCCAATGAAAATTAATTGAAAGGATGCATCAAATTATTTAATTAATACAGTTTATTTTTCAACGATTGCAGCTCAATAAACGCATAGTAAGTACTTGGTATATTTTATGAAGTAATTAGATCATGTGGAAATCGTTCTCATTAGAAAATCTATGTTGTTAATTTTCTTTTGTTATTTTGCTTGTTTGTCCTGTAAAGTGTGTGCATGTGCAAGTTTTATATTGTTTAAATTTTGGATTTTGAGAAAAAACATACATACATAAATTATTGTAAATATTAAAATGAAAAATATTTTCAATGACAACAGAAGTTTTGCTTCATTATATTACCTGTGCCAATTGCACAAGTAGTTCCAAGTTGTGTAGATAGATGGCATAATACTCAAGTATCTAATGAGGAATAATTTACTTAGGTTGAAACCTTAAACTAACAGGTAGCGTTGTTTGACCACAATGTAATGTAATGTTTCCTTTATCCGTCAGTACATAAATACCGTGTTTATGCAGATAAGTTAGTACATTAAAAAATGTTTTTCAATGAAATGGAAAATATTTCGTATTCGTATTTTTGACTTTTGACATTATTTCTGCTGTGACAACCTCTTTTCTGTCGTTTTCTTGTTTCACCCAAGAACATTGGTAGTCCTAGTCATCCGATAGCTTAAGAAAAATTAGATTGGAACTACAACACTAACACAAAATCTTTCCTATTTATTCTGAGTGGTCAGACGTAGGCGTAGGTACATAAAGTACGCGGTGAGCCCGAACAACCCAATTGGTAGCTATACCATTTTGCCCGGCATCAGTAACAACGCTTGCGAACAACTATCTGGTAGTCGAGAATAAGGTATATCAATGTACACCCACATTTCGCCGGTATGTTTATAGTCGAGAATAGGATGTATTTATCCAAAAAAGTTATGGATAAATACACCCTATTCTCGACAATAGCTTATCAACATTTTGAACCATGTAAATCTCATCTAAAATTGCGGAAGAAAACCTTAGCCAGGCACACCTGCGTTCAGGTTTTAATTACTATGCGTGTAATATGTAGTTTAATATTAGCCTCGCGTGATGCACGAACGCACCCGATCATCCCCAAAATGGCGGCAATGATAGGGTCGGAGGCGGCAATTTAATTTAAAAAAATTGTACATTTTCGCGACAGTCATGCGCCACTCCTTATAAATAGAGTTACTGAATATTTATTCCAACGTTATTTTTGGTTTATGATGGACTTTTAGCGTTGTTTTGCTTTTAAAGGATTCGTAATAAAAGTATTGCCATGGTTCATAAAGTTTGGAGAGAAGAATTGGGTTAATTTGGTTCTCGTAAAAAAAGTTTGTTCCTGAAAAGTGTATTGGAATGATAAAAGCGAATCTTTAGGGTATTTTTTTAAATGCTTTGCCGTTGGTGTTGGTCTGCTTGCTACCTAGTAGGTATAAAGATGAATGAGTTATCTGTTGTAGTGTAGATAAGTGAAGGAAGTTATTCGATGATTGGAACCCAAATATTAACTGGACGTTTGTGTTCACAACTCGTGGGGACCACTATACTAGACCTACTAGGGTCTATGCTGTAGTAGGTCTCTTATTCAATGTACAAGTACATAGAATAAGAGACCTATTAAGTTACCACGTGTGACGTGATAAGTAAGCAGACTGGATAAAATAATGGTTGTAGGTAGATACTGCCCTATCACGTTAACTGGGTCATGGTCAGTAGAGTTGCCATACACAAATATTTAGGGTACCTAAGGCACAGGGGTTCGTCAACGTACCCTAAATATTTACAGATGGTAACACGATAGATTACGTACAGACCTAAGAACGGGAGGTCGGAAACGGTAAGCTGGTCATGAGGACGCAATTTATCCAGTTGTCTAACCCCGGTTTTTTGAACGAAGAATGAATGTGACAAATTGGTTGACTGAATTATCCACAACCAATCATAGCAGCAGCAGCGATAGCGATAGCGGGTGATCGAAACAAAAAATATATTCGAAGATCTTACAATTCCCAAATTAAACGCAAAATATCAAAGACTTTTTAAAAAAATATTTTGTACAATAAAATCCTTTTTCGATATTTATGACAGATGAATTGCCCATAGATTTTTATGATGCAAAAAGCAGTAAACAATTTTAAGTGGCAGTGAAAGCAGCGAAAATAATAAAATAAACTTTTCGTGGTAGTCGATTAAGCCAGCTCGAACCGAATTATTTTTGGTAAAAAAAAATACGTTTTTGTTTTATGTTTTTGGTTGTGTTCACGATAAAAGCGAATTTATTAAAAAATCTGAATCGTGCATGAATGCTTTTTAACGTAGAATAGGTTCGGGTTTGTTTGTTCTACAAAGGAATGTGAGTTTCTTCACGCTTTAAATGTATAAGAACAAGTGGAAAGCAATTTGGCCAGGTTCAAAGGGCGTCATATTACAAGATCCACAATTTGGCTCCATGAAAAGTGTGACTGTCTATTCTACACCTCTACTCAACTTTTAGGGAAATATATTCGAGGTTTTATGTTAAAAAAGTGGACCATTCATCATCATTAGACAACAGAATTGACAGTAGCTTAGGTAGGTCCTAAGTAGGTACTAGAATATTGATAAACTTTCATGGCCTGTAATAAAATAAACATGAACATTACCTACCGTTTAATTATACTAAATAAGCTTTAAAAATGATTGAAACTTTCAATTTATTAGTTGACGCGCTTTGACACCGTGGAGCGCTAGCTCAGTGTCGTCGCCCGGCTAATGAGATAACTTTGTAAGAACGTTGCGAATATTAAATAAGCCCGATAACACTACACTACAAAGTTGTCTCGTACAGAAATTATTAATTTTATGAATTATTTAGTTACCTACCTTTGCTATGAGATTGTATGTTGGTGTATTTTTTCGTGTCGGTAGAATACTGGAAAACTTTTTTCGTCCCGTCTGCTTATATATAAAAACTTAAAAGAACGTAAAATAAGAGTTTTGAATATGGTTTAGTGATGTTATTTTTAAATAAGCTTTAATTAGAAGAATTTTACCGCAGAAACTTATACCTACATACACTCTATGTGCTGCAAGACTAACTAACATCATTTCTATAGCTTCAGCCAAGTGAAGACAGCTTAGCCATAGACACTATACACGGCAGAAAAGACATCTTGACACAAACCTTTTTTGATTCAGTTCCTCCGAGCGAAAAGCGTTCAAAATAGAACAGTAATTATTTAAATACCAAACCAAAAAAAAATATATAACGCTCAGGAGCGTTATTGAATGTAGACTCCTGTCTACATTCATATACTGAATCCATGGTAAAAGTGTATGTCACGATGTCCCTTCCACCGTGTATTATTAATTAATCAGTTTTGATTACAAGCACCACACACACACAAGACTTATTGTTATATGTGTGCGTGTGTGTTATGAGACTTGCGGCGTATGAGCTACACTATCAGGCTCATCCCTTGCGTGTCCTCACTAATTAACATATTAATTGCTAGCAATACATGCCGTGATTCACGCTACGCCGAACCCTATTCGTGTGAGGGAAATATACGCGGAATATGAACGGCCTATTTATTTTTTCGATGCAGGTAAAAAAAGTGTATGTATTAGGCATAAATATGTATCTACGTATATGTTGTTATTTAAATCTGTTTTACAGGAAATTAACAGGTATTAAAATAGGTTAAAAAAAGGTTTTCTGCGAATACCATATGTATTTGTAATTATGTTGGAAAATTACCTTACATTGTGATTTGAGCACAATTATTTTTTAAAACATTGTGAGCAAATCACAAAGCCAGGTATTTTTTTAACGAGCCAACTTTGATTTTAAAATATATTCCAAAATCCTAACGAAACCATCTCTGAACAGTCTACCACGCCTGGTGTCTATGGCAGTATTCCCAAAAATCTTTTATAAGTCCCGAGCAGACAGTTATGAATGCGCGAATAAGTCGACAGAATCTCTTCGTGTCTCCTACAATTTGTCTAAAAGTATAAGCAACAGATACGCTCTTTTCATTTCGCTACCATTGTGTAAAAAACATAATAACCAAGTATTTTAAAACATCCCCGCCATTGTTAGCAAACAAACAACATGTCTGAATTTTTGTTTTAAATATTTTCCATTCTGTCGAGTTGTTAAAATAAAGTGTTTTATTGAAATTCGTGTCTTGCACGTCTTAAAATAGAGGAACATCTGTGGGACTGTGGAGAATACTAATGTGAGGACATTCTGTTTGTGCAACAACTCCATTGCTTTTAGCCAATATTGAGGGAGCGAAAAAATGTTGCCGCAATATAGTGCAGATATGTGTAGAAGAAAATAGAATAATGTAGTGGCTATTTGCGGTTCGAGTTGTTTGTTATTATAGTGCCGTGAGAATGTGGAGTTCTAATTTCAATTAAATCAAATAGGTAGGTAGGTACATACTTTGAGACTAAGCAACATTTTAGGGAGATGCGATTTTTTTGACACAATATCCTTTTACATAATAACCCTTCTCTCTAACTTGGACAATTCAGATTGAATTGATATTCAACTGCAATAGCAGGTTCACTTCCATTTGAACAAGGAATTTCGCCAACGTGCAGTATCCTAATACGAATCAATTTCATAAACAAAGGATCTCTATCGCTTTGTCTATACATATTGGAATTCCGCTCACTTTTACGATTCCCAACATATAAAACCTTTTCAAACGTGAAATTTAAACCTTAGGCTAAGAACACACGGAACGAATTCCGTCCGTGCCCGTCGCGGATGCTGTACCGCGATTACAATCGAAACAATCTTCTTTTTTCGAGTAAACTGCATCGTGTTTTTTCTGCCCTTCTGTCACCTACATTTCCCTAAAACTTGAGTTGCGGTCTCTACAGACCCTCCATGAGTTCTTAACCTAACATTGCTCCATTGGTAAAATTTCCAATTATTGTGTGAATCTCAAAGTACATTAGCTTAATGCCTTGAAAAGCTTTCGCGGAACAAATTCAGGTCGCATACAGGACGTCTCGTAAAGGCTCCTTCCATCAATTGACTTTGAGCTAAGTATGTAGAAGTGCGACATTCTGAAATTTTATCTACAGATAAGCTAAGTGGCCTTCAAGTTTAAATTACAGTGACAGGAGCGCTAAAGGGTCTTTGCCTGTATATTATAGTTACCTATTAAAAAAAAACAGTTGATAATTAATGAGACGGTTTTTTCCCACTTTTTTTGTAGATGATTTTAAGCATAGACCTAGGAATGTACGGACAAAAAGGGTAAAGTTAAAATATTTAAACGATGTGGCATCTGTACCATCCACTAAACAGTACTTTAATTCTGGTCAAATTTTCCTCTAATCTGAAATTATAACACGGGTTGGAATACTTCGCGTTAAATAAACCGCGACCCTCACGGAATTATGCCAAAACAATTTTGTTTGGTAGCCTGATTGACGTCAAGCCCAGTTAACATGAAAACAAACAAATTAACAGGACAATCTACACATTTAAGATAAATTTTAGGACAAAATTCAACAGACATATGGTTAGCTGTTGAATCATAAGTTGAAAAGAGTTCTGTCAATTCATCTAAAATGAAAACAGACTTGCTTCTTTTTTTTTAATTAATTGTAAAAAGAATTTATTTATAAAAAAATATTAAGCCAAGCCGTAGCTACCTCCAGCCTATTCTCACAGCATTGAACATGTCATGTCGCGATCATTTCTAATTAATCTGCTAAGCGCGGTGATTTACCTCTGGCTCCGGTTTCTCGAAAGAAAACATAACGTGACAAATTGTCCAGCTCGCATAAGCTACTACGATTGGTTGTTGATAATTCTCTCAATCATTTAATAGTTACGCGTACTTGGCAATTTGTCACATTAATTTTCCGTTCGAGAAACCGAAGGTTAAACAATGTTTCCCAGGGCATTTAAGCAGTTATAAGAAGTTCATCAATAGAAGTGGCAATTTCAGGCTGCCATGACCCAGTACAGCCGATGACCTTTGTACTGCGTGCAACTTTTAATTACAAAGTTTGATTTAATTTAAGAGAGCATATCTTATGGGCACAATACGGGCGGCTAGCGCATGAATGAGTTCGTTACCAACTCTGACGTGGCTAAGAGCGGCACAGAGCCAATGAGCGACGAATGTTTTGGACACCGCACTTTGTAGGAAGTTGCTGAAGAGTGCTGAATTAAAAAGAAACTGGTCTCCTCGCCAATTTACACCAATAACCAATAATTTCACAATACAACAATTTGAAAAAGCACTTTATTTTAGCGCCGATTAATTTTAAATGTACGGTTAAGTATACTAGATTTGTAGTTGCTTTGAAATCAATAAATAGTTATTGAATTGAGATGTCAAAACGGTGACGTCATCATCATGTATTGTTGTACAATATCTATGGGGGAATCGCGTTTTGACAGCTCATAAAACGTACGTCAATTGATTGGTGGTGTCCAGTACCTAATTGAAGATGTGTTTGCACTATCCTTCCATTTAAACATCATGCACCCTTGATTGATTGGCCAAAACATAAGCACTAAATTCTGTTTGTCCCAAAAACTTTGTTTTCTAAGCAGTGTCTGTAACTTATAATGAGCATATTCGTCCCATGATCCAATCGAGTATCTCTTGTATACAGTCCCATAGGGAAATAATAGGTGTAGTACGTATAGGAAAAAGTTAATAGTAGACCGATTGATGATCTGCCTATCAGAGACTTCAATTCTTCTACCAACTTACTACAGTAACTGCTGCAGTAAATGATCGGGCTATCACACACGCCAACCTCCTGTAGAATGGTCGATTCAATTTGGTACCCGATCGGCACAGCTGTTCTGGGTGATTCCCTCTCAATGGGTGTTCTAGCTAAAAGTTCACGTGCCAATATGTCGAGTAAGGTGCAAAATTGGATCATCTTGGCTTGGCTACTTCATCTGCAGGCATAAAGATACGCAGGTAGATAGGTACATATTCCAAACTCAGAGATTGATTAAGAAATGTTGGTATAACTTTTCCAACTTAAATAGTATGGCTGATTTAAGACAACATCTAAAACTTATCGATAAAATCAATTTAGGAAAACAATTCTAATTTTCTACGACTATTACTTGCATAAATCAAAGTACCTTTTGTATAACCAAACAATACAGTGAAAATAATTAATGTCAATTCGCAGAAAAGAGTTTACAATTTGAATGTTCACTACATTCAACAATCAACAGTAATATTGTGGTCTCCCAAATAGTTCGCATGATTTTAATTAACATTTCGTCAATATGAAAATTATGTTGAAATATTCTGAGAATTTTCCAGTCATTAACATTTCAATATAATACGTAATTAAACAACTTGCGTGACCCGCTCGTGTGTCTGGGCTGTTTTCAAAATTAGATATTAGATACGAAAGTAATTTTGCAAAAGTTTATTAGTAGATAACACTGTTATTTATATGAAGTTTTAAGTAATTACATGAAGTCACTGTGAATCCTTTTCTAATTTCGTGTGAACACAAGCATTTAGAGTAGTTAATTTCTAGACAGATCGGGATGTCGATTGTTGGGCTAAGTGCCCAGGGACTGTAGACTTATTTCGGTGATATATTTTTTATACAGTTCTTTTGCTTGTCTATGAGAGTGAGGGACTATAAAGGACATCTATGTTTGTGCACAATAATATATCCTGTGTCGATAGCTAGCCTCCGTTGAGAATGACCGCCATGACCGACATTTAGGTCTTATTATCCTAAAGTGCTGGGGTGCAGCAAGTGACCACATGTATCCACTAAAGAAAACAAAACGTTCATATCCATCGTACCATATCAATTTTTCCCACGTCTCATCACTTTTCAGCGGGCGAAGTTAAATTGATCATTCAAAACTCGGATAATAGCCGCTAGAAACGTTTGGAGCGTGCCTTAGACCTTGAGGGGGCCAATGAGATCTGCGATTCTTCTCCTCGAACGCTTCCAGCAAAGTAGTTCTGTGCCCACAATCGATTGTGAACTTTTAGTATCACTGTGAAACTTCTTTTAGGAACGTTTCAGTGTCTTTTTTGTCATTTAGGACTTCTAGTATAATGTTAGGGCCATTATTGTAAAGATAAGTTCTCAGAATTGGTTTTTGTATCATTTCCTTTAGAGGAAATGGGATGAGAGGACCTTTAGGAAAAATTGATAGAGAGAAAGTCGCAAAGACAAAATAAAGAATAAGTACCCTGAAAAATTCGAGCTAGCTTTTCTAGATAACGGTGTGGAAGACGTTGGGACGAAATCTTTTACCATCAATTTAGTACATGATTCTACATACTCCAGAGATAATATTTTTCGTCGGTTAATAAAAAATATACACTGGCTAAGTTTTTGTTCGCTATAAATCTGGTAAGGAGACATTGTACCTTTTATTATGAACAACTTTTACAAGAAAAATCTGCTGATCCACACATTTATGTTAGCATAACTCAACGAAATATATGAATCGACTGATTTCAGGGTTGGTCCCATAGAAAAAGATTTACATTGTAATGTTTTTTAGGTTTTTTATTTAAACTAAATCGAAGGTTGTATAAGTACCTACCTTGAGAATAAGGGACTGCGTATTAATTATAGTGTGCTGATATTACAAGGATAAAAACCAAGCTACTAAACAGATTTTGATAAAATTTCTATGGGACTAATACAAAAGTATATCGTTTCAAATAAAAAAAAAAAAACTAATCGGTTGATAAATGACGAACTTAACATAACATACCATCACGCCTGTATTCCCCGAAAGATTAGGAGAGGTGTACCAATGTACGCCTACAGTTCGCCGGTATGTTTGGCTTCCATGTAAAAGGGGGCGAGCGTATTGCCATTAACCAGACAAAAATCCTAACTCCGAGCTGCTATTATGAATTTGATAGAAAAACCCAGTAGCATTCGCGCTTAGAACCACTAAGCTAACGAGACAGTTGCCGGAGTTCGGGGGTAACAAACAGAAAACAAAATACAACCAAATTGATAACCTCCTTCTTTTTTGAACCCGTTTTAAAAGAGAACCTTCATGTCTAACAGTATAACGAAAACAACTCATGTGTAAGTACCTGTCTTATCCAAAACGCCCCATGACACCACGTCAGAAGTCCTGTTCAAATATTGAATAGATAGGCGAAGACACCAAGCGTTGACATACGAATATTAATGAGCCCACATTTTGCCAAGTAACGCTTTCAGGTTTATTTAGGATGTTAAAGGACCAATATTTTTTGCTGAACACTGATCCTCGGATCTCGGACGTACCGAAAATAGTTGGACTGATTGGATTTTGACGTCCGCGCCCGATATATGAATTCGGCGGATTTGTTCAGGGGGACACTCCCGTTTATTATTATGTGTTAGATACTTACTGTGTGAAGGTTTTATTCAATATTTCGTTGTACGTTGAAATTTTAAAGAAACTTTGTAGTCATTGAAAAATACGAGACTAGCTTCTGCTCGCGACTTCGTTCGATACCATGAAACATATCCTATGATACTCGGTAATAGTGCAGCTTTGTATCAGTCAAAGAATTTTTATAATCGAATCACTATTTCCAGAGATTACTGCTACAAACAAACAATTTTACCTCTAATATTAATGTAGATAAAGACTGAAAATAGATACTTTTGCACTTAAAGAAGCATATCGAATGCTCTCGATATTACAATCTTCTCCAACATTATCTGTGTAGGCATAATTACAAAAGTACCGAATTAAAAATCACGTAACTTGCAGAAAACATGTAAGTCTACCTACCTAAGCTAAAATAAGCATATAATTTATTTTCTCATTTAAAAATAGATGACAAGATAACTTCTATTGTAATTGGAATTGAATTTTACAATCTGTACGCGAGTGCACAAAAGTTCAATTACCATTTAAGGCAGGAGTACATGATTGGACTACTGATTATTGTCTGTGTTGAATTAACCTATACGATGCTCCTTCAAGTGCTTTGACGGTCAGCTGGGCTTTCTCGTATAACGATTTGATTTTGCTTTGTGATTTTGATAGATAGACAAACATCCTACTTCAATTCCTAGGTGTATATAGTATATATAGGTGTAGTAGTATATAGGTGAAGTTTTTTTTTTTTTTGGTGGGTGGGAAATCATCAAATAACTTAAATAGCTTAGGAGCGGGAGAGAGTGTCAGACTTTTACTGACTAAAACCCACCCATGTTCCTTCTTGTGCCCTTTGCGTTCCGGGGGCACGGTATCTCTTGCGAACAACCCGCAGCCCCGGCAGGCATCGGCCCTCAGTGGCCCCTTCCACGTGGCGCGTGGAACACGAACGCGCCGTCGACACGGCCTGTCGTTACGTAACGTAAGGAAGGTGAGCTACCCATTGCTCACCGTCCACAGGCCCGTATCTACGATGGCCGGGAGTCGTCTCGCGGCTCCCGACGTCCGGAGCGTCTACCGCGGCGGCTGGGACGGGAGAACCGCTGTCTCAACCGTCCCGCCGCCTCCTTCTCAAGCATTACTGCCTCTCAGAAGGAGGCGACTGCATCCCATTCCCTCTCGCTCCGGACCATGGCTTGCACCAGGGCCGGACGCGAGAGTTCGCCGCCGCCGATGGCCGCCACGAGGACTCGGCGATGCTCCGCCCAAGCGGGGCATACCGCCACGGTGTGCTCCACCGTGTCCTCGGGGCGATCCACACAATGATGACACCCGGACGTTTCCTCCCGCCCGATGAGGTGCAGGAACCTCCCAAAACACCCGTGTCCGCTGAGGACCTGCGTCAGGCGGTAGGTGAGGGCGCCGTGGCGCCTCTCCAGCCACTCCTCAAAGAGGGGACTTATCGCCTCTATTAAGGCGTGCCCAACACGAGGTTGCGACAGTCGCTGTCTCCATGTCGCCATGAGATCGAGCCGGAGGTCGGCCCGCCGAGCGGTAATTTGCCTCGGTGGCGGACTCTCCCCCCGGCCTAGTACCTCCACGCGCCACTCGTACAGGCACGCGAGGACCAGCGCCTCCAGATCCCACGGCGGCAATCCGGCAAGGAGGCTCGCCGCCTCCCCCGAGATCGTGCGGTATCCTCGGATGACCCTTATGGCGATCACCCGTTGGGACGCAATGAGGTAGTGGGCGGCAAGTCGCCTTAACCCCTGCGCCCACACCGGGGCCCCGTAAAGGGCCATCGACCGCACGACTCCCGCGTAGAGCCTCCGGCAGGAGGCGTTTGGTCTCCCCAGGTTGGGTAGGAGCCGCCTAAAGGCAGCCCGGGCCCGTTCCAGTTTGGGGGCCAAACGTCGGAAGTGCTCCGCGAAGTTCCACCGGCTGTCGAGGACGCGTCACAGGTACTTCATCGTCGACCCGACGCCGATGTGAACCCCTCCTACCGTTAGTTCCGATCCCGACGGTGGCCTATTCCGAGGCCCATAACAACACATGGCCTCAGATTTGTGCAAGGCCACCTCGAGACCCAACCCCCGGATCCTCTCAACGACTATCGCAACCCCATATAGGTGAAGTAAGCTTGAGGTAAGCTGTTCTTGGGTGAGAAAGAATGCTCAGAACGACGTTCGTGCCCACCCGAAGGACGTTGGGGGAACACCCCAACGGCACACCTTTACCTTCCCCGAGGCGGAGCCAGTACATTAGGATATCCCTACTAAAAATAAAATAAAAAGCTGTTTCCACCTTAAAGCTAGGGATTGCCGCACATCGTTCAATGACATTCTACCTAAATTCTCCAAAAATTTTCACCTGAACCAGAAGAAATGGAATAATTGCGGAACTCATTTTACAGGCTGGTTGTACAGTCTGACAATGCTTATTTTTTTAAAATGAATTTTAAATTTGATATCGAGTGCTGAGTGATTAAAGGGAACGTAACATGTAACACGTACGCATCAGATTTGCATAGGTTATTAATCCTCTGTGCGGATACAATAGGCGGGGTTGAATAGATTTTTTTTCACGAATTGTAATTTCATTTGTTTAACTTCAATTGTTTTCTTTCCATTTTTTATTGGGATTATGGGATTGTGGTGTATTTGGTTAGTTAATTTTGCTATGTTACATTTTTACAGGTGAATAATTTGGAAAATATTTTGTCTTTGTTTGTGTAAATATGCTCAGTGGCTAGAAGTTTGCGTCTAACTGGGCTAACAGGATGTTAAAATAATTAGTTTACAAAACTGGAAATATTTTATCAGCGTCGTACATTCAATCGTCGATCATTTCAATGTTTTAAGCAAGCCTGAAATGCAGCAGCAGTTGATAACGAGATAACATATCAGGGGAGCAATACCCGCATTTTTTAAAGATTTACGCATTTTTATCTTGGTTTTAAACTGTTAAAAATACCGATAAGTTACTTAAATTTTGACAAGTATTTGACAGAGATTAACGCTGATTCTTAGAACGTTTCTAGTTACGTGAGACGGCCTGCAGCTCGGTTCGAATGTTGGCAAGAAATAAGTTTGAACCCAAAGCGCACATTAAGAGGACAATCATTATTAATTTGCCCGCAATTACTACGTTCTTTAACCAAAAGATCAAAGATAAAAATGAGGAATAACAAATTAAGTCAACATTTAACATAAATTCATAATTCTCCACCCAAATTGAGTCATAAACGAAATTGAGATGCCATAATAAAAAGTGTCGGAACTTCACGTCTACGAGTCACCGAGAAAAGAGAATATTCGCAAAAGCACAAACTTTATGGTAATGCGTAACCTTGGAAGTTCAGGCGACACTCACCGGTGCAAAACCGTCGTAAAACCGGCCCGACATAAGGGTGCTGTCCGTCCGGTTTTTAACTTATGGACGGAAACGCGTTCGTGTGGGTTTTCTTTGGGTTCAAGTTGTTATGGCACCCGCTGCATTAGTGAACGTTTCTTGGCGGGGTTTTTCAGCTTATGAAGAAAAATAGTATTTATTTCGTTCAATATTACTTGATATCTCCCAAAAGAATGAATGAGAATTTAGTATGCACGACGGTTGTTTGATTGCCGACTTTCGATTATCTATTGCGTGTGAACACCGATTGTTGTGGATCTTTGAGACTTGTATAACACCTGTTTCTACTGCTAGGTATAGGTCAACAGCTGGGTTAGGAGTCAAATGTAGAAGGCGGTCGATTGAACGCGGCACAAAATGTGAGAAGGTTTCTCACTCTGGATCCCTTAACGCCGCGCCGTTAGCTTGGGTCCCACTACCTCGCGGCGGGCGGAGGATTATATTGGTACTGACATTTTTTATACTGTTTTCTTTTTTAAAGTAAAGTGAGAAATACTGAGTTTATTAAGATTTATGATGTAAAGTATAACATACCATCATCACACCTATATTCCCCGAAGGGTTAGGCAAAGGTGTAACAATGTACACCTACAGTTCGCCGGTATGTTTAGGTCCCAAGTAATAGGGGGCGAGCCTTTTTCCACTAACTGGGCACAAATCCTAACACCGAGCTGCTACTGAGAATTTCATGTAAAAACCCAATAACACTTTTTGCTCGACCTGGGAATCGAACCCAAGACCTCTAGCGTAGCAGTCGCGCTTCATGATTTATGTAAAGTATAAACGTAAGATAAAAGTAAAAAGTTATATAAAGTAAATATATCATAATTAGAATATAATAAATAACAGTTCAAAGTTTCTTCGAAAGTGTTTTGCTGGGTAAATATGCCTAATATACATACTTATTTTTACTGCCAAGCAATATATCTGCGTTTATAAATAAAATATCAAAGTATTACATTACATGGGACCTAAACATACCGGCGAACTGTGGGTGTACATTGTAACACCTCTGCCTAAACCTTCGGGGAATATAGGCGTGATTGTATAACATATCAAAGTCATTTTAACTATTTCTCTGTACATGACACACCATCCATCCAACACAGATTTTATCTACTAATTAAGATGTATATTAAACCAAAACTGCCTCGTTAGCCTAGTGGTCCTAAGAGCGACTGCAACGCTAGAGGTCTTGGGTTCGATTCCCAGGTCGAGCAAAAAGTGTTATTGGAGTTTTCTATGAAATTCTCAGTAACAGCTCGGAGTTAGGATTTGTGCCCGGTTAATGGCAATAGGCTCGCCCTCTATTACATTGGACCTCAACATACCGGCGAACTGTGGGGGTACATTGTTACACCTCTGCCTAACCCTTCGGGGAATATAGGCGTGATGGTATGATGGTATGTTTATTAAACCAAAACACAATCTAAGTTTATATTTTACCAAACAAGTTTCACCTGAACAATATAAAAATACACTTCGAACTTAAAGCGTGGTCTACATAGACAAAAGGCTTAAAGCTTACGAGCGAATATTTAGGACTTTATACCAAGTTATAAAAGGCTTATGTATTAATTAACTGTACACTAGTTTGCATTAAAATAAAACTGAAAACTGAATGCAAAATTCATGTAGAAACATTAGGTATAAGCCTGGTTTCAAGAGCCCAAAACAGTTAGAAAACTATACAATATACTAAAATATTACTGTTATTATAAAGCGGCTTTCCATCTAATCTACGGTTAAGTAAGTTAGGAGACGGAGCTCAAAATTTACACTTTAATAGCTAAAATTTTGCAACACTCCGCCAATCCGGTCGGCCGGTGTTTCAAATAACAGTGTGGCTTCCCGTATCCGCGACGTTTCGGATACGACTGCGCGGATATCCGAAACCGCGGATAGCGATAATTTTGGCGTAGTTAGATTTTTGTACATATGCATATGTATCTCGACCTAATTTAATTGTTACGGAAATGGGAAGGATAGCTGTGTAATATGAGAATTTCGAAACTAATTTGAGCACTGTGGGACCTTCTGCAAGAGTTAAATTAAAGTCCTAGTGTTATACACATGAAACAATTGACTTCTAAGTGGTATTATGATCTTAACTCGACGTATAGCCGTGTGATATTTAAGTGTAAGAAAAAAAATGCTTTTGCCAAGATTAAATTCCATAATTGTATCGTTATTCTAACACATTACTTTAATGGTCGCAATCTTGGTTATTTCAGAGACAGCCAGGGTTAATGGATTTTTCTATTTAGATATTATCAGGGGTAGCCCGGACTATTTAATTATGTCCGCTTAATCCAATTACTGCGTCTTATTACTGCCACTAGCGAACTGCTATCGATTTTCATAAAATCATTCTCGTTTATCCGCATCGTGGATATCAAAGCGGCGGATACGGGGACCACCTCGGATCCTGCGTCAAGCGAAAGGTCATTCCCAGCTTATTCTAGTCGAATAAAGCACAACTCTAAGTTAATTCTGCGAACCCCTCAATTGAGATTCAAGTTTTATGAAAAAAAAGTATGTACCATTAAAATCTATAGAATTTCTTCTCCAAACTTTGACGAGCGAGATCCGATAATGAAAAGGGGAAAACTTTTTTTATTTGTTAGGTTCTCATATTTGAATATTGGGATTGTTAAAGGTCATATTCGGGCGGTCACGCTTGACGGCTTTGGTTTTGAGCTCAATTAAACTTCGTGGAAATACCCACTGTTGGAAATTTTCCATTGTAATTTTTTTTCGTTACGGGTTTCTGGTGGGATCTTACAAGGAAAATGGATTAAATGGAATAAATAATAATGGAATAAATGTAATCAATGAATGATACCTGCCTATTTCATAACTGAAGAGTAATTCAAAATACTTCGATCACCTTTGGCAAAATACACGTCGCAAAATAACGGGTATAAAAAGGTCTTACATTTTTGCAATATTTTTGTTTGTCCTATTTCATTTCCATGCCTTTGATCGTTTTGGTTACGGACATATTGAATTTTAAAATACCTACCTTCGTTACTAAAATTAGGTTTTTTACGAAAACAATGTTCTGACTAATCCTTGAATACACTACCCCTGCAATATTGGAAGCTTCATAAATGGTATTTTTTTACACCAAAAAGAAAAGTCGTTTTTCAGCAACAATTCTTGTTCCATACTAATAACAACTGCCTCGGTAGCCTAGTGGTCTTAAGCGCGACTGCTACGCTAGAGGTCTTGGGTTCGATTCCAAGATCGAGCAAAAAGTGTTATTTGGTTTTTCTATGGAATTCTCACTAGCAGGTCGGAGTTAGGATTCGCACCCGGTTATTTGCAATAGGCTCGGCCCCTATTACATGGGACTTAAACATACCGGCGAACTGTTGGTGTACATTGATACACCTTTGCCTAACCCTTCGGGGAATACAAGCGTGATGGTATGATGACGAACAACATCTATGTAATGTGTCTTTTTACTCACCGTACAAAAAACAATACGTCCTATTCCTGCTATTCACTTTTCCTTGTAGTCACACGCATATTTCCGCCTCCAAATATTGCATCAGCTGTCACATACCACACATCCATCCATTTCGTGGACAGGGCACAGATGTTTGTACTTTTGCTCGTCACTCTTTTTTATCAAAACCTGGTTGCCATAGTTACGAGTCATTGCCTGCGTATGAGATGATGCAGCGTTTGTAACACCGAACTTGTCTTGTTCGGAGTAGGAGACGGTAGTTTGGACTGTGGTTTAGGAAATAATGGTTTGATTCTCTACCTATTTAAAATCAGTGAAGTGTTGAGTGATGTGACTTGCCTTCGATGTTTGTTTGTTTGTTTGTTTGATGTTTGATTTTATTCTTTTGGCTATTGAATAAATATTAAATATTTTTTTAAAATAGTACATTTAGTATTTCTTTCCTTAGTAGTATAGTATTCATCTCCATAAGAAACTACCTTTTGGAAGAGGCAACCAGAATATATTATATATTGTGTGTAAGATGATTGGCTAAAAAATGGTGAATGTTAAGATAAAACACGTTGGTTGAAACAGTTGCATGGAAGAAGATCGTGCAGCTGTGCCCACTTCAAATATATATTTGTTAATATCCAACTTATAATTGCAGTTTGCACCATACATACAAGTTAACAGTCATTGTAAGTGAGTACTAAACATAAATTGCGTAAAAATTAATAAGAATTAGGTAAAATCAAACGTAAAAAATACAAAACTTCAAATAACCTAAGTAAATACAAAATTAAACAGAATTGGATCAAATTTTGATCAGCATTTTGGTTTTATTTTACGACAGCACAATTTTTTATTACACGTTGATGTAAATAAATAGGTACATTCTGTGAAACGAGTATTTCTAATTTAAAAGCAATCGAATTTACGTTACCTCCCTACGTTGCCTCCGAACTTGTAGGACTAATAAGAACACGGTAAAGTTGCCTTAATCAAAATGGTTCCAGTATTTTTTTGGAAAATTTGGCAAAGGCGTTTTGCCTCATTCAGTTTATGTTCTAATAATGTTCCATGTCATGAGACAGCGCTTTTGAACTTTTGAACATAGTCAGTCATTTGTTTTTTTCGACATCTGTTATGAGAAAATGCCAGTTCACTTTCGTGTAAATGTTTAGCGAACAAATGATTTAATGGTTCATTAATTGTGGAACTTCTAAGGATCTACTATACATTGACACACGATAAGCCATTCGTAATGGATTTTGTTCATGAATGTCTTAATTATTGCTTAGCAAATTGTATTCAATTTTAATTCAAATCACAACAGTTGAGTATTCTCATGTATTTGGCTGTAACATCGATAATTATGACAGCACAGTCAACGGACTGCCCGGAATCGCCTCGAACGAGCTGTCGCCTTTTTTATCCTGTTATCATAAAAAATATCTTAATGCAAATGTTTTAAAGTCTACAATTTAATGGAAAATTATTTGCTGTATCGGCGCTCTGCTGTTATAATGCACGATGACTTTGACACGGCAAATTAACGCCGGGTATCAACTTAGTTTCCGTGAATGTTCATTAAACGCAAGATTACCTAGCTAGCGAGCCTCCTCATCAGTGCACAAAGCTATTCAACTGTCACTGTACACTCATGTATTGTTTCCGGAATATCATTATATTAATGTGTATTCAATATCCGTAGATCAAATATTGCTAGGAAATACATTGAGGATATATTGCTCTGAGCAATACACCAATAGAACGCATTCTCATGTAATTAGTTTCCTTATTAGGGATATTATGTACAGTCAATTAAAGAGATTGGTATGCATTCATCTTTGGTATTTGGTACTTTTTGGTGACTATATTTTGCACTTTATTATTAACTGTTAATTATAGCGGATGGCACAGTAACTAAACAATAGGGAATCCCACAGGTTTGATTCCTACACGAAACAAATTGTTGTATTTCTTACAGGAAGTTGTTACTGTTTGTATGTTTGTAAACGCACTCACGATACACGATTCCTAGAAAAGTCCAATTGAAAACCAGCGTCAGGCCCAAGTGGTCTGGCATTATTGCTGAACTGGGCCTGTTTGGCGCAGCCGTGCGGCACACATCTACTTATATATTACCTATTTCTTATGTTTTTTTTATTAAGCTGTTTTTAGATTACAATTTTATAGTTAGGTCAATTAATGTTTTTTCTTTATTTTTTTCTTTCTAGTGTATCCAATGCGTTTGAAGACAAACTTCTGTATGCACTCTTGACTTGCGGAGTAAGCTGGTGTATGCTTGACGAGAGCGTTACGGAAATGAGTGTGATCGGGCGAACGGAGGTTGAGAGGGAGATATAGTTACGTTTCGTATGTTACTGCAGGAGCAAGAGAGACAGTCGTGTGGGCTAAAGTACACGTGTATTTTTTTTTTAAGAGGCATGAGATTTTTTTTTGTTTTCCTCCTTAATATAAATCCTTATGTCTTTAACATTGTTTTCTCTTCGGATTTAACACAAACCGAACGCCTAACACTTTTCTCTTGCGCCTAGCCCCAAGTTTTCTCTTCCTACCCCTTTGCGCTATGGAATACAACTTACCAACACATCGTTCTAACATTACAGAACAAGTGCTTCCGATGGTTTACTGCCTGCGTCTCTAATAAATTCGTCGTTTCAGATAGCCATTTAAGGGGACTTGCCTTGTATCTCAAACTTCGGTACACCGTGGTTTTGCTGTCTGTACTTCTTGATCAAAGACTTCGAAGTTCCTGGTAAATTAGATACACGTTGAAGGGAAGATGGGTTTAAAATTGGTAATTTATGTATGTATGATACTAAATTGGTAATTTTTCTGTGAACATTGTCAAATATTCGAGAGAAATAAAAAGAAAAACAAATGTTACTGAAATACGTGCTAATTAAAGACAACTTAGAAAGACACACAGGACAGGATAAATAAGTGCACGGCTTCACGTCATTATTGTGACAGGCTACCATTCAGCATAATGCTGTGTTTTGCGAGACCCACAGTACAGCCGTAGTGTAATTACATAGCACTGATCAGGTTTGGTTTTAATAATCTCTAAGAAATATCTGTTCACAGATAAGTTTCAAAAAGCTAAAACTCCTATTTTATCTTGGTCCACAGCCTGATTTTACCATGTGATTGGCAAAAGCTTTTCATCTCTCTTTTTTTCTGAATAGCACAGCATACCTACATAGATATGCAAAACAGACTTGAAATGTTTAAAATGAACTCGTATTGCGCATAAAATTAAGACCACCAAGTTGTACATGTAAATAAAAATGTCAGGTCGGGATTTTTATGAGCTAAATAAGCAGTGGTCGTAAGTCAAGACAAAATTGAGTATAATTAGCAGACCAACTAGCTGCCGTAATTGCAGAAGGAAAATATGATTAGGCAAGCAGCCTCGCTGTCAACGTTATTACGGTGCGGAACTTAAGGCCCGCGCACACAGGCGCGGGCAACTTGCGGATGCGGTTGACGGAGCGGTTAGAAACTGCAGTAGTATTTGCGGGTAGTCACTGTCTGCGTTGGAGTGAACCTGTCTATACAAATACTTCTTAAGTGTCTGACCGCACCCGTGTTCCCCAAGTTGTCCGCTCCTGTGTGACTGCGCCTTTATTCTAAGGAACGACCATGTTTTTTTCTAAAGATAAGGAATTCTTTTTACGTTTATATTGAATTTAAATGATGATGTTTTATTTCTTTACAAAGGAAGTATGTTCTATTTTGGTATTTTATTTGATAAGATGGTTGGTATGTATAATATTTTTATGATCTGTTTTCAAAGGGGCTTCTTGAAAAGCTAGCTCGATTCATTAATATATGGAATGTTTTTCTGTTCAATTTTTAAAAACCTCGGGGCGTAACACCATATTTTTAAACGGTATTATTATTATTATAACTGACTCGCTAGCCTACTAGTCGTAAGCGCGACTGCAACGCCTTTTTTTTTTTAGGGGTTGGGAAATCATCAAATAACTTCTCTCGCCCTGGGCGGGGCGGGAGGGAGTGTCAGACTTTTACTGACTAAAACCCACCCATGTTCCTTCTTGTGCCCTTTGCATTCGGGGGGCGCGGTATCTCTTACGAACAACCCGCAGCCCCGGGCGACTGCTACGCCTGAGGTCTTGGGTTAGATTCCCTGGTCGAGCAAAGTGTTATTGGGTTTTTCTATGAAATTCTCAGAAGTGGCTCAGGGTTAGGATTTGTGCTCGGTTACCTGCATATACTCCTTATCCACGTAGTATTCAATATTAACTATAGTTAACCACAACACACTGTTGTAATGAGGTTTTAGATACTTTTTTTACGGTTCGGTCACATTTTTCAGGTATATCAGGTAAAAGGTAATTTCTATGTAGTGTGAATGGGCCGAATTGTTGTAGTGTGATGGTAAAGGCAAATAACGACCTTATTTTGGAATGCTTTACGCTTTGCTTTACTTTAATTTTTAGGTAAAATTAGTATCCATACTCGTTCAAATTTACCTAATGTTATAAATGTGAAGTTATGCAAAAACCCCAAGAAAGGATATAGGCTACTTTTTGTTCCCCAATTTCGTCTGCATCCGCGATATCCGACATTTACGGGGATGAAACGGACGGGCCAAAGCAATTTTTAAATGTAAATAAAAAAATATTTATATCTAAATAGATGCTAGAGATCGTGTGGCTTCGGCGATAATTGTTTTATGGAACCGTGCATTCGCTGTAAAGTAACTCGTAATAGAAAATCCGTAGCAGCTCGGAGTTAAGATTCGTGCTCGGTTAATGGTAATAGGCTCGCTCCCTATTATATAGGACCTAAACATACCGGCAAACTGTGGGTGTACATTGGTACACCTCTGCCTAACCCTACGGGAAATATAGGCGTAATGGAATGTTATGTGTTATGTACATTTTTCGAAGTCACAAAACGCATCCCTTATTTTGTATGCATTCCATCGACCGAAAATCGGTATCAAATCGTTTTCACACCACATCAATATCGTAAACACTTCGTTACTCTAACCCTTAGCGTACAATTACACAAGATTAGCCCCATCAGATATAAGCATTACAATAATTACTGTGACTTAAGGATGAACTCACGAACGGTGGTAACTACCGCCATTAAGTTTTTAGTAAGCTGCATAGTTTACTTAAGCGGCGTTGTAAAGTTTTTACCTGTAGTTGTCGGGATTTACATTCTTTTCTTGCTTTAACTTTAAGTGGGTTTTATGAAAGTGTGTTTACTGTTAGTATACCTAATAGTTGGCAAACATCTCGAATAAAAAACACATTTTTTTTTTTAAGGAACCAAACAGAAGTGCTGATAACTTTGAAACCGCTTAACCGATTTCCTTCAAACATAGCTAAGAATACTCCCGACTAATTCACCTTTCCAACAATAAAACTAAATCAAAATAGGTTCATGCGTTCGGGAGCTACGATGCCACAGACAGACACACAAACTTATAACACCCCGTCGTTTTTGCGTCGAGGTTAAAAGTGGCGCCGAATATGCAGGTAAAAAGATAAAAAGACTATTAATATCAATGTTACGTTTATTGTAGTACAATTATTTATGACATTTTCTTTTATTTCACTTTGTAGACATATAATTGTATTATTAGATATAAAATTAAAAATTGAAATAATAGCCTACCGGAATCGAAAGCAGGGTCAAAGCTACCGGTCGTCAGGGCTCCTGAGATAACAATCTCTTAACGATATGCGTGGTGTTCAGGAGTACCGCTTTCTGAATCAAGCCCTTGATCCAACTGCCCAGAGCTTTTTCAAGTGTTAGTCGAGACTCTAGGCTATTATGCCATTAATATATTAATTACAATCCTCCTAATGGTCCTGGGTTGGATTCCGAGGTCGAGCAAAATGTGTTATTGGATTTTTCCGTTAGGAATTTCGCAGTAACAGCCCGGAGTTTGGAAGTTGGTGGTGTGATACCCCCGTGACTAGGAAAGTACGTAAAGCCGTTGATCCTGCGCCTGATCTCTGCCCGGTTGTGTCGGATTGCCGTCCCATCGAACTATGAGAGTTAGGGAAGAGGGAGTGCACCTGTGTTTGCGCACGCACTTGTGCATTATAATATCTCCTGCGTACTTGGCTAGTCTAAATAAAGAATAGCCGCCGTGGCCGGAATCGGTCTGGAGAATACATACATACATAATATTATTACGTGTATTGATATTTTTATGATATAAAATTGGTATTTAGAATATTAAAATTTAGATTCGCATACGTCTTATAAATTCCGTTTATAAGACAGAAATATTATTAAACTTTAATATACTGTTTTTAACTCATACCTTTCTTTGCCAAAACTCATTGCTTTGGCGCCGTAAAATATTTACTTATTTAACAAAATTAGGACAGTTCACATGTACCTACCTACAGCGAGAGCGAAGTATCCAAAACTTCAGAAGTCTAGTGACTAATTAACTTCGTTCCTAAAGCTCTGAGACGTGAAAAGGGTAATTAATTTGAGTCCGAATATAGTGAAAATGTGTTCTAAATTGTCGTCGTATATTTATTTACTTATTTGGATGAGCATTTACTGTCTCATTACAATTCCAGTTCTAACTTTAGACGGAGCCAGCCTTCCAGCCAGTTATTGTATTTAGAGCCCTATAGCTCAATAAAATATGTATAATGTGAGAAAATTCCTACCAAGGTAAAATTGACTCGGTTCGAAGGTTCCATACTTAAAAGTGCCAAAAGAAACTCTATTACGTACTATCTTTGAACTTTTTTGTAGATACTTGAGATATTTTCACAGAGTGTGTCTAAAATTCTCAGTAGCAGCTCGGAGTTAGGATTTGTGTCCGGTTAATGGCAATAGGCTCGCCCCCATTACATGGGACCTAAACATACCGGCGAACTGTGGGTGTACATTGTTACACCTCTGCCTAACCCTTCTGGAATACAGGCGTGATGGTATGTTATGTTATGTATGTGTCTATAATGTCTATTATTTACAAGTCATTATGATTAACGGCAGTTATTGTGCTGTACTGTAGAAATTACTACATTTTTGTGAAAGGCTTTATATTATATTTATCGCGAAATATTGGAGCTTATTAGCTACCATTTTTTTTTGTTCACGATGGAGAATCATCAAATGACTTCCACTGCCCTGGGCGGGGCGAGACGGAGTGTCGGACTTTTACTGACTAAAATCCACCCATGGTCCTTCTTGTGCCCTTTGCATTCCGGGGGCGCTGCATCTCTTACGAACAACCTGCAGCCCCGAATAAGCTACAATTATTTTTATTTTATTTTTTATTAATTTATTTATTTAAAAAAAAAAATACGTTGCCCCACACTAGGAATTTTTCAGGAGAAATTACGCACCCACTACCCAGGGGTCGTGGGTGCGTTTAAAAACATATAAACTCACATACACAAACAGCCAGACCCGAAACAACTATCTGTAGGCCATTCAAATATTTGTTCCGTGCGGGAATCGAACACGCAATGCAGCAGCTAATCGCTCAGCCACTGCGCCAACCGTGCCGTCGATTGAAGTTACGATAGCGTTGTCAATACGTTACTTATCAAATGTTTTATTAAATGCAGTACCTACAGAATACTAACATTTGTTCTACCAAACCGCAGAATATTAGAAACCGCTCCCTAAAAAACTAGTCGACCTCCAAAGATCTATTGGATCAGTAGTTATGTCTGCGTTCGGCTACAAATTAGAGAACATATAGGTTAGTTAGTTCTCCACGGACAGGTTACCGATGTTCTAGTTCTCGTGTTTCGCTTGGAACACCGGGAATTGCGGTGTCAATCTGTCTCGGCTACGTCCAGTCTTTAAACCGGTTAAATCCGGATAGATAACGGGTTTGGGCTTCGGTCTTGTTGAAAGCGGAGCTAGTTTTCTTAAAGCGAATTTAATATTCATGAATTTATAAGTGAGAGAAGAACAGTGTCTAACAGTTACAATTTTCATCGATAGAAACGATATACGTACGTATCATATATAAACATATAGGTCCGTACATAAATAAATAAATAAATTAAATTAATTTGTTAAAGAATATTAAATAAATAAATAATTTCATTACCACTCTGTTGGTTTTCGATTGAAATAATATCGTCCTATTATTTTTACACTTCAGGGAAAATGCCTCTTTTCATACAAAGAAGACACGAGCATTAATTACCACGCTTGCTCAAAGCGGGTTAGCAAATTGCAGACCTATATTAATTTTAATTACATGTTTTCCTTTCACAAAAGAAAAAAAATGTGAATTGAATATTTTTACAAAATAATGTAATATCACCTATGAGATCCGGTCTGCCTCGTAGATGACCAACGCCTTATCCTACCTTAGTCTGCACTACTGCACTTTCATATATTAAATTGTTATAGCCTTTGATTGCCATATCACATGGACCCTGTACTAACCAAATCTATTCTGTAAACTGTACAGGATAGTTGTGTTAAAATGAAATATAATAGAATTTTGAAATATGAAGAACAAAGACAAATTTCTCCCGGCCGAATTTCGGTCACGGTGAAATGTCAAGCAAATACTAGATAGGACATATTATAGTGCATAAGTATGTGAGCAAACTCCAGGACCACCGACATGCTTTCCTATGTACATATGAAGGTGTCAGATTACAGATTTTCAAAAACCGGGCCGTTAGGATAAATTTGTAATAAAAAACCCAATAACACGTCCTCGGACCAGGGACCCAAGACCCTCTTCACGCTTACAAATACGAGACCAACAAGGCAGTTAATATAAAATAGAGACTAGGGAGTCGTCAGCTCGATTTTAGAAAAACTTAAACAGTCGTAATCGAGACAGATCTTAAAAAAAACAGACTTAGCTTAAAAATAATTAATCTATATTAATATTATAAAGCTGAAGAGTTTGTTTGTTTGTTTGAACGCTCTAATCTCAGTAACTTCTGGTTTTTATTGAAAAATTGTTTTTGTATTGGATAGTGCATTTATCGAGGACAGCTTTAGGCTTTATAACATCACGCTACGACACGCGGGAGTGGAGCAGTAACCAAAGACGTAACTTAACACGGGTGAAAAAAACCACGCGAACGTAGTCGCTGGCGGAAGCTGGTCTTATATATAGCCTTACTACATTCAGACTTCATTTGCGTTAACTTCAGAACTAAGCCAAAGTACTAAAGTATCTCACGGGAAGACACACACTGGATCATAATCCTATGTGAACCAAATGTGAGCTAATTTCGTTCAGCCATTTACGCATAATAGAGTAACAAACATCGATCGATCGTCCCAAACCTTCGTATTTTCAGTATCGAAGGAGATTAGATTGAGTCTTTAAAAGAAGTCCTGCCTTACATTCTTGTATCAGGATTTTAGAACTCCACCTTCAATTGTCTTTTCATAATATTATAATGCCACCAAATTTAATGGTATAGATCAGGGGTGGTCAAACAGTCAGTAAAAACCAAATTGGAAGAAAAGAGTGTCCATGGAATTTCTTGCTCGTTCTTCTCCGTAGAGACCTACGCTTTGGAACAAGCAACTAGCTTCAACTTTTTATTGTAACTTCTTGACATTTCAAAAGTGCCTGTTAATGGTCTAATTGAAATAAATGCTTTGACTTTGACTTGATTGAGTCGATCGCGGCGATCGTAGAACCAGATGCAACGCTCACGCTAATCTTTAAGTAGTCATGCACTACAAATATTCTTCAATTTAGTTTTTTCCCCTCTTAATAAAAAAAGAAATAGTACTCTTAAGTATATTATTTAATTTTCTCAATTAAAATTTTATGTAAGTATAAATGGTAATTTTGCAAAACAAGTACATCTTGGAACTAATCAAGTTGGCCACCCCTGGCATAGATGCAGAGATATTTTTGATGTCCCTGTTATGTATTTGATGATACAATTGCGACGAATAAAAAGATAACAGCTATTTGATGGGGAAGCGGAATAGTTGGGATCGCGTTACGGACGATATTAAATGTAACTTGATTTTATAAAATTGCTTCAGGAAATTGTGTGGGGTAGGTACTGTGAAAATGTTCTCTTATCTGTCAATAGTTCGAACTTTATAACCTGGGCTTATAATTAGTATAAGTCTGAAATCGCCAATCTACCTTAAGCAATGGTCGTCGTTTCTCCGTATGGAAAGAGGCCTTTGCCCTGCAGTAGGTACAAAAATAGGCTGGTATTATTTATATCGTTATTTATGGCAATAGAACGAACCATTAAATGGGCTTCGTTCTGCAAAAACGAATCAAACCACTCGTCAAAATTACACCCCATTTTGAAGCAAGTAATTGTGGAGCTTTGTGCCCGGTTAATGGCAATAGGCTCGCCCCCTATTACATGGGACCTAAACATACCGGCGAACTGTGGGTGTACATTGGTACACCTCTGCCTAACCCTACGGGGAACACAGGAACATATACATGTAATTGTAGATAATAAAACGCTGCTTAATTTTAAATTAAGTCAAATTATTTATTTACTTTAAACCATTCAAAGGTACTTTTGAACTTCATTATACAAGAAAAACGAATTGGATCTAGTTATCCCTTTCAAAGTTAGTATCATGGTAACCATGATAGTAATGTAACTCACTTGGTATATTCAATAAGTTTCACGCAGTTCATTTTATTATTGAGAGATACTTTTCCAAAAAAAGTATTTGAATACAAAATGAAAAACTATTTTGTATTTGAAATAACAAAATACAAGAAGTATTTGCATTTTGCATTTGCATACATTTTATAACCTATTTGTCACATCTCTGGAGAGATATTGTGTTGGGTCGTTTTGGCAGAATTAAGTTGAAATTAATGAAACGTTGAATGCAACCATTCGTTCCGTTTGCGTAGGCGCCTGCACAAAAATCTTTTAGCAACGTTTGCAAACGAATTTAAGCTAACATTCACACATTCATCGAATTACATATTTAATTAATGTGCCTACATGAAATGTTATAGTATATATATTTTTTTTTTTTTGGGGGGTGGGAAATCATCAAATAACTTCTCCCGCCCGGGGCGGGGCGGGAGGGAGTGTCAGACTTTTACTGACTAAAACCCACCCATGTTCCTTCTTGTGCCCTTTGCGTTCCGGGGGCGCGGTATTTCTTACGGATAACCCGCAGCCCCGGCAGGCATCGGCCCTCAGTGGCCACTTCCTTTTGCTGACATCTCTTTGAGGCGCGCGTGGAACACGAACGCGCCGTCGACACGGCCTGTCGTTGTTTAAACGTAAGGACGGTGAGCTACCAATTGCTCACCGTCTACAGGCCCGAAAAGAGTTAGTATGGAGTTTTTTTCCAGGATCTTTATACGAAATACCTTTTAGAAGGAGCATCAAGATGTTCAAAAGTGATTTTACTTCCACATCTTTAACATTATGACTTTATTTCTCAGGTAAACAGAAACACATAAAGTACGCTGCACGCGATTAGTTTGTCAGTCAGACCAATCGTGTGCAACGTCGGCGCCCCATAAAACCCAGAAAGAAACCCGAAAACCCAAAGATTAACTTGATGTTTGTGCTCACGACTCGTGGCGACTACTACAATGTGTGTGAACATATTTCAAAATTAAACCAATTCCTAAAATAAAACGTTAAATTTTATAAATCAATACATTTTTTATGATTATGTACATTTAATAACGGAAATAAGTAACCAGGCATCTTACAATAATGAAGTTTTCTTAGAAACCAATAGATGTTCTTCAATGTTTAATTTAATTAAAGAACTGTTTATTTTCCATTAGTTACATTTTTTTTTGTTCGAGGACGTCCATCAGATTCTAAGTTCAAATAGTATCTGAGTGGCTGGTTATTTAACCTTTTTGTCGACAGTACCTAATAATTAGCTACTCTTTATTACAAGTTTCCAGCGATCTGCTGCAGTATAAACAACGGGAATATACAAAAGCAATGCTGCAAAGCGTTAAAACCTCGTACACTTCCAGCGAGAAAAGCGCTTTATTCCTTAAAACATTTGTTCCTCTATACACCTAGTTTGCATAAGGAGAATCTTAACACAATTGCAAGAATAGGTCCTCTACAAACTTATGCGCTGAATAAAGCACTCCGGGAGAAAGTCGTCAGCAGCCCGGACAAACTTCTGTAACGGCCTTAAGTGAAGTCGTGAAAGAAATCAGAGGTAGTAGAGACGCTCCGACAACTATTTGTGAACTTTAGAATGTTGGTAGTGCTGACTAACTCGAGCAGCGAGCTTAAGGTGCAGTTGATTCTAGTTTTTGATGTTTATTGGAAATGTTTGGAAATAAAGTTTCTTGCAGGAATGGGATCGCTAGTAAAGGCATAAATAGATATTAAATGACAACACAATTTTAAATGGAAATAACTGGACGTAACTTCTCCATGTGGTCGAGCGGTTTTCGTTGATTAATTGAAAATGAACTGTAACAGAACAAAAATAGAGTTTGAAATTGCGTAGTTGCACGCAAGATAATAAATTCCGTTTGGAAGTAAATCTTTGCACACAATTATTAATTCTATTTCCAATTAATTCCTACATACATTTATCTAACTTACATAAATGTACGTTTTATTATGCAACATCAGTATGTTATTTCGTTTTTTTTAAGCTTGTCTTGCCCCTTTTTGAGTTATAAACTTAAAGGTGTCAACAATAAGTTTGCGTGGTTTGTCGTGTAACTCCTTTATAAAGTTTTTTTTTTGTAACTGTCATTGTTTATTCCTTTTTCTTGTTTTGTTTTTAGAATATACCTATATTAGAAATATCTCTTAATTAATATAAAACCCACATTATTCTCAATAATCCCACCTACACTGCTTAGTAACGCGTACTATGCGGGGTGGTTGGGAGCGACGTGGGTACAAAATTTCTAGAAGGACTAGGGGGACGCCAGTCCTTCGAATTTTGTACCCACGCCGCTTCCAACTACCTATCTACATTTTTAATATTTTTTGTTCAGGATGGGAAATCATCAATTGACTTCCCCCGCCCTGGGCGGGGCGGGAGGGAGTGTCAGACTTTTTCTAACTAAAACCCAACATGTTTCTTCTTGTGCCCATTGCGTTCAGGGAGCGCGGTATCTCTTACGAACAACTCGCAGCCCCGGCAGGCATCGGCCCTCACTGGCCCCTTCACTTACTGACATCTCATTGAGGCGCGCGTGGAACATTAACGCACCGTCGACACGGCCTGTCTGAGCTGTCCATTTGCATAAGACTGACGTGACCTGCAAAATGTTATATGAGCTTGGCAGCCTTTTTTACCATCACACCATCACGCCTGTATTACCCGAAGGGTTATGCAGAGGTGTACCAATGTACACACCTACAGTTCGCTGGTATGTTTAGGTTATGGAGTCAGGATTTGTGCCCGGTTAATGGCAGTAGGCTCGCCCCTTATTTTATAATAAAGGATAATTGATATTACAGTTACAGTATTATATATTTCAGTAAGGAAATCATACGTGTAATATAAAACAGAAAGTGGTAATTAATTTTCTAACTAAGCTAGAATTAAAACTAGGATTGCTTTTACTTTGATCAAAATCAAAGTTATTTAAGGTTTTCAACATTTAACGAACCCTAGAATAGATTTTCACGGAATTACTGTTATTACAAAATCCTTCAAAGGAACACTAGTCTAGGAATTTGAATTACCATTAATTTTGTAACAATTTATATTCCTATCAAATACAGTTTAACATGTTATAATTAAATATTAATTATAACATGTTAAAGGCTTAGAAACCTTTGATCAAATCTGGATCGAAACCACAAAGGTTGAATGTTCCTGGATTCTTGCATTTTGTAACCCGAGGCTCATATTTTTGAGATAAACTTTCCGTGTGCCGTAATTTCAGACAGACATTTTAAAATTCCGACCTTTAAAGCGGATAAAGTTAAGGCACACTGTACAATATCCTTAAAAACCAAATAATAAACCAATTATCATCCTCGTTAGTGAGTAAGGTACCTTTTTTATTTGATAAGGGACCCAGCATTTAAACAAGTATAGTAACCGGCACGAGTCGTGAGCACAAACTTAGCTTAGCTTAGCTTATTCTTGGGTTTTTGGGTCGGCAAGGCTGCACGCGATTGGACCGTCAGTCGGACCAACGGCATGCAGCGTCGGCGACCCAAGAATGAACCCAAAAATTAACTAGAAGTTTGTCCTCCCGGCTTGTGCCGGTTACTATAAGTATTTCTAAATACATAAGCTATGTACTCTCAAAATGTCAACACTGATAAAATCTCGTAGGTCTAGCGACTTTGGGATTTCATTCCATATGCTGTCATACCTCATGCCTATATTAGAGAATGCAACTAGGTGAGCGGGGCCATTTTGTAAAACTCTCTCTCGGTGAATATAGGTGACATGAGCTTGAGGTAAGTTGCCTATCCATGGCATCAAGTGGGATGACATCTTACCTCAAACTCAATTCACTTTCTTTGTTTCTTCTTTCTTTTGGGTTCGATTGTCAGGCTGAGCAGAAAGTGTTATTGAGTTTTTCTATTAAATTCTCAGTAGCAGCTCGGAGTTAGGATGTGTGCCCGGTTAATGGCAATAGGCTCGCTCCCTATTACATTGGACCTAAACATACTGGCGAACTGTGGGTGTACATTGGTACACTTCTGCACAACCCTTCGGGGAATATAGGCGTGGTATGCAATTCACTTTCATTCACGGAGGAAGTTTTATAAACCTTCAGATTCTGTTATCATTTACCGGGACAATTATTCATTTTAAGCTGTAAAAAGTAAAATGCGGGTGGAGCTTTTTCAGTGACTAATTGTGTTTGTCTTTCCCAATGGTATATGAGGACCAACTAACGTAAGTACTGGTGAATAGGTACACATTACGACAGCTGTTTATTTTTAAGCATCGTAAAAATTTATGGAGAGATGATTCTCTTTAGAAATGGATAACTTCGCTAAGTATCTGAATATAACTCGCACTTGAATAGGTCGTATATTATCTGTACTAATATTCTAAATATGAAAATTTTGTTTGTTTGGTTGAACGCGCTAATCTCAGGAACTACTGACGTGGATTGACAAAATATTTTTGTCTTGGATAGTTCATTTATTGAGGAAGACTTTAGGTTTTATAACATCGAGCTACGACTCACGGTGTGAAAATAACCACGCGAACGAAGTCGCTGGCAAAAGCTAGTGAGTTGTAAATAGGTTTATCAAAGTTCAGGTAAAATTCAATTATTTTATACCTCTAGTTTAACACTCTACATCAATTACTTAAATAAATAATACTCGTATGTAGACACCGTTAACCAATAATTCCAAGACACAATTTTTTAAAAAGAACCACTTTATTTTAGCCTTGATAGTACGATTATTTTTCAATTAGCAATTAAGTAAACACGAGAAAGTAAATTTTGAATTCAAGTACAACACAAGAGACCAGATGAGATGACTATAATGCCTTGGAAGATGGGTAGGCCTTTGGTGTGGGATGCAACATGCGTCGACACCCTTGCGCCATCCCATCTTCCTAGCACGACGTGTTGTGCTGGGGCGGCTGCTACTGGTGCTGAAAACCTCAAACGGCACAAATATAATAACCTTATTGGAAGCTATATGTTTGAGCCGTTTGGGGTTGAAACACTAGGGCCATGGGGTCCGAGCGCTCATCTTGTTTTTCGTGACATAGCCAAGCGAGTGATCGACTCTTAACGTGACCAAAGGGCTGGCCTTTTCTTGGGCCAAAGAATCAGCATTGCCATACAACGTGGCAACGCTGCCAGCCTTTTGGGCACTTGTCCCATTGACAGCGATGCGGATGAGTTTTTTGATGCCCTATAAGCTTCCTTTTTTGCATTTTATTATTGCTTAAGTAAGTTTTATACTAGTGATTCATATTGTGCTTGTTGTATTAATTAAATAATTAATTATAAAAAAGTACAACGCTGTAGGTACCCTCACTAAATACGCCATTTTTTCCGACTTACTTGTGGACGAAAGACAAAAGCTAGTTACATAATATTCGTCTCAAAAAATACTATGTAACCTTTCTGTGTTTATGTTTAATTGAAAATTAATCGGGTTTTCAGGGCTGAAGTGTCTTTATTTAAGTTGCGTCTTGGATTTTTTTCTGATGGTGTGACGTAGGGCATACTATTTACTACCAGGGTTGCGAAATTTTACTCCATTGACGATTTGTAGACGTTTGTTTAATTTTATTTATTCTGCCCGGACATTTTGAATGTTTTATGACAATTGTATATTCTTTTATTTTATTAAATCGAAGCCATTATTTATTATTATTAGTTTTTTTACGTAATTTATGTTGTTATTGTTTTTTCTCAGCATACTTCATGTTTTTATTTTTGTTTGTTATATTTCTCCACCTATGTATTTTTATCCTTCTCTACTCTGTATATTTTGTTTGTATGTATGTATATCTGTAATTTTATATTTTATTTCTGGAAAATTTCTGTTCCTTGCACCTACTATGTTTTGCCTCTCCATTACCCTAGGGTAGACTGGTAGAAAATGCCTAAGGCATTAAGTCCACCATTGTACAGTATATTTTTACATTATGTGCAAAAGTTTTAATAATATACAATGTAAATTATTTTATAAACAAATAAATAAATTTAACAGACATACAATGAAATAATTCCACACATCTTCCATTTTACCGATTCAACAACGTAACATTGTAATCCATTACCCCACAACACGCCTCCACCGGTCCATTGATAATACAATTTATTTTTTAAATAATAAAATACACGTATTTTCCGAGAAGCTTCGTTCCTCATTCCGCGGAGAGTCGGTCAATTGATTCCTTTGTCCTTGGTACACTGTCGGAGCTGAATTTTCCGACCCATTGACAGTTTGTCTATACAATGTTGTGGATAATGAACCTTTATTATCGTATTGACATTCTACAGGAGTCTCGGAAAGGTCTTTTGAAGTTCTTTTGTTATTTTAAATGACTTACGGCCGCATTCTCAAACGTAACTCATTTTTTTTGCTATGGTGTCTCTTTCTCTCTTAAGGGTTGTTGTAGTGACTTTGAGAGACTTTTAAAACCACTTGAGAGTTAAATGTCGTTTGAGAATTCTTTTTTTCTGCTTAGACTTCAACACAATTTGTTGGCTTTCCGACGACTTATGAATTACAATAGTTGGTATAGGGTTATGAACAGTGAAGTTTTCTTTTATAGAAGGGCTGAGAAGTTGCGCATTGTAATATCATGTCACTTAAAACTATTGATGAAATGAAAAAAAAAACAATGTTATAGTAAACAGTGAACAAACTAAAGAAAAAAAAAAAATGTTTGCAAAGAATCAAGTAATTGTAACTTGATCGATTGGAAACATCATATCATTTGAACTAACCTGAGAATGTAATCCTACAAAACAATATCGGAGTTGGCATCCAATCTTAGATGCAGCTGAACACCAATATTTTACATGAAGCGACTACTTATTTGACCTCCACAATATACCCACTTATTTTTTTGAAGAATAAGGATATCATTAAGTTACTTCTTCTGCTCTGGGCGGAGCGGAAAGGAGCGTCAGACTCTTACTGACTGAAACCCATCCGTATTCCTCCTAATGCCCTTTCCGTTCCAGGGCCGCGGTGACTCTTTCGAACACATACCGCAACTCTGACAGAACCAGTATTTACATGGAGCGACGGCTTATCTGACCTCCAAACACCAGTTATTGGGTACCACAATACCCTTTGCGAAACAGATGGAATGTCGTTTGGGAATATGGTTAGAACAGGCAAGATCCATATTTGTGTTTTAACTTTCGTGACACACATTCATGTTTACCAGAGTTTGACGGGAGACCTCGCCCTATGATTACTTCATGATTATAGGTTCCGTTTGAGTTCGAAACTAGAGTTAAATATTCCTGAGGGTCTGCCATGAGCGTGAGGAGTAAACGTTATGTATATTCAGTATATATAGGTAGTAGTAGTGTAAGTATAAATGTGTTCTTTTATTTGATCCGCGTTACGAATTTGTTTACTGCTTGGCTCCTGTGTGCCGTAATGTGATGGTATATCGTCAATACTAATCCTCGTGAATATATATATCAAATACAAAAATATTTTTTCCAAACCGCGAAATTGGAAATTAGCGCGATTAAATAAACGCCGACGCTATGCTAAATGTCTTGGGTTTGATTCTAAGATCGAGCAAAAAGTGTTATTTGGTTGTTCTATGGAATTCTCACTAGCAGCTCGGAGGTGCGAGCCTATTGCCGTTAACCGGGCACAAATCCTAACTCCCAGCTGCTACTGAGAACTTCTAATGGGAAAACCCAATTACATTTTGCTCGACCTGAGAATCGAACGCATGATGCGCATGATGTTTTTGTAATTTGTAATGTGTAACTACACATTAAGCATATTGACGTAACTAATGGAGTTAATTTAAGAGACTTATTAATAAAAACAATTCTAATTAAACCTGGACTATAAATCGCACTTTATAAATGGCAAAAGATGGAAGGGCCCGTCCCTTTTCATGGGAACTTCAGCCATCGGTGAAGAAGGCTGTGAAATTTCAATTTTAGGAATCGTGATTAATTAGAGTATTTTGTTAATTACCGTCAAATTATCTAATTTTCAACTGCTATTTAATAGTGTCTTTACTATTTAAAAGAAATATTAATATTTCGTAAATGAGCTCTTCTTTAAATTGAGCAGTTCAATGAATAATTATAATATTCGTGAAAATGATACAGACCTACTAAATTGAAAATCGAAATCTTAATTGTGAAATTCGCACTAGTATTATATCTGCTCAACTGCCTCAGTAGTCTAGTGGTCCTAAGCGCGACTGCTACGCTAGAGGTCTTGCGTTCGATTCCCAGGTCGAGCAAAAAGTGTTATTGGGTTTTTCTATAAAATTCACAGTAGCAGCTCGGAGTTAGAATTTGTGCCCGGTTAATGGCAATAGGCTCGCCCCCTATTACATGGGACTTAAACATACCGGCGAAATGTGAGTGTACATTGTTACACTTCTGCCTAACCCTTCGGGGAAAACAGGCGTGATTGTATGTTGTACTATATCCAAATGTAAGTCTGTCTGTTTGTTACCTCAAACCCACTGAACCAATCGTATTGAAATTCAACATAGTGATATCTCTATTATATAAGCTTACCTCTACCTTACCTTGTTCTTGACTCTTTGCTGAAAAATCCTCATGAATGTCCCCCGCCACGGGAGGGAGGAGGAGACGGGTCTGTTAGATTTTTACTGAGTGAAAACCACCCCGATGTGCCCTTCCCATACTTACGCCGGGAAACCCAGGAGCGTACATGCCTTCCGCCGCGATCCCAGTGTGCTATCTCTCTAGCCTAGCGTATGGACTAGGTACCTACCCACTTTTAATAAGATGACTTTATCAGCATCCGTGATAACCGACATTCTTGCAGCAAAAGACACGTGCAAAAACTTCCAAATATTACAAAACTAACGACGGCCTATATACGTCACGTAAGACACATATATATAACTGACACTTATTTGAAGAACATAAGATAAGTATAAATGAACAAAAAAGGAAATATTTACGAGTGATACATAAGCCTACTAACTGACATACTGACATTGAGACGTTTTGTAAGTAAAGACGTTTCTTTTATGCTTCAACGAATAAACATAAAGTATTTACATTTGTTTTTTATCTATATGAAATATTGCGGAGTATAACGTTGATACAATGTACCTATTTGTATTCCGTAAGCTTATTATTCGAAGATTCATCATTGTATTTCTTGTATGTGGGATGAATATCTAGATAATTACTAACGAAACAGTATCAATAAATAGGTGTTGCTGTAAAAGCCTGTACTATGGTAAATCCTAAGATTTTCCAGTAAAACTTAAGATTTTGTTCCATCATTTCCTCGATACCTTTACCTTTACCTCAGAGACATAATTGGTAAAACTTAGCATGTACTTAACTTTTACCAAAAATGTTAATACCAGTCTAATATTGTGCCACTGCAAGGCAAAATCCTCTTCACATACAAAGAAGGGACAATCATTTATCACTACGCTTGCTCAAGGCGGATTAGCTTTTTGAGATAAAAGCACGGAAATTGTGTTTTTTATATAAAATCTTAACAGTTACCGACTCATGTTGGTGAATCCTAAAGGTCTGCTAGTAATACCTGAGATTTACCAATGTACTCGCTGTTACAGCAACACATAATATACATTGACTACAGCCGCCATTCACCATGTTAATAAGGTGCTAATGAATTTTTGGAAAATTGCTATAAATAAGTTTAAAAAAATCGGTTTTTGATACTCGGACGTTTCGTTTTTAGGGTGGCAAACGGAACTTTATTACTAAGGCTTCGCCATCTGTCTGTGCATCGGTCACAGGTTTGCAACCTTTGAACTGAAATTTTCATAAACTGTGTATTAAAACCACTCTAACCAAGAGTTATCGTGTTGCCCAGTAACTGGGTTGTGGAGGTCAGATAGGCAGTCGCTCCATGTAAAACATTCAGCTGCATCCGGTTAGACTGAAAGCCGACATGAAAAGTACATGATGTGTAAAATATGACCGCTGTAAAGAAACGTGTATTTTTTGTACGTAGTGTTATATATATTAACTTCTGACTGCGAATTCGATCGCGTGGCTGTTTTCAACCGCGGGCGGCGCCGGCAACAAGAAAGAAAAAGTCTTACTGCTGGACTTGTTAGTAAACATGCATTTTGCAATTTTTAACTTTATGTCTGTTTTTTTTTTAGTCAATAATGTTTTTTTTAATGTCTTTGGTAACTGTTTTGGTCCGCGTGATGTTATAATAGCATATTATACTATATACCTGTTATAATAATTATACTATTCCTCACGAATCCAGCTATCGAATACAAGCGGATTTTTTTATTTTTTTCGCGTTTAAACAAACAAACAAAAAATTTCATCAGCGTTTTTATATTAGTATAATCGATAGTGGGTTGGCCGGTTTTTTTTTCCTTTCGAGTTACGGAACCCTATAAATTATAGAAGCACACATAGTACCTACCACTTATGACGAGCATGCTTGTACATACACAAAGTACTTATTACTGTGAATGCACTCAGCAGCTGCATGTATAACTTACAAGTTACATCTATTGGCAATATACACGTGTTGGGTTTGTAGGAGAGACCTCTACGTGATTCATGAGAGCCTGGTACCTACTTCATTATCAAGAGACGCATAGAATGTCTTCGTTGGGTGTTATATATTAATTGTGATTTAATTACTGTAGTTTGTTCTTGAAGAATCGGTAACTTACAGGTTTATTAACATTATTAAATATATACAACTTTAAAATTAGATTTAAAAGAGCCTTAATAATAACATAAAAAAAAAAATTAAAAATATATGGCATCAAAAAATTCCTCCGCATCGCCGTCAACCGGAAAAGTGACCAAAATACTGGCTGCATTGCCACGTTGGATGGCAATGCCAATTTGTTGGCTAAGGCAAAAGCTAGTAGTTTGTAGTTTGGCTATTCACATTGATAAAATATCTTATGTTGTTTTTGACAGAGTTACATAGTTTTTTTTACAATTCTTGGTAAAACAGTTTGATAACCGACTTTACAGGTCCATAAAGCTATCGAACGATGGTTTGGTAAACGATTAGCTGTGACTGCGGCTTCGCTCACGTGGACCAAAGTGTAAGTGAAGAAAATAAAAATTGAATGCTATGTCATCCTAATCCTCCAAGCTAGTCTAATGGTTGCCAGTGTGATTACTGAAAGTTAAGGGGGGTTTTTCCTTAAGGAATTTGTCTAAAGCGGCCTAAACCCACCCATGTTCCTTCTTGTGCCCTTTGCGTTCCGGGGGCGCGGTATCTCTTGCGAACAACCCGCAGCCCCGGCAGGCATCGGCCCTCAGTGGCCCCTTCCTTTTGCTGACATCTCTTTGAGGCGCGGAGTATGGATTTGGGCCCGGTTGGAAACGCTAATGGCTAAAAAACACGTAGGCAACTGTCATGCAACTCCGTATGCACTCGACCACGCGAAAACCAAATCCCAAAAAAATATAGAAAATAACTCTTAACCAAGCTTCAATAAATCATACTAAAGCAAATGTCGTCCAAACCGATGAGTTTGATCAGGTTCAATATCCAATTATACAGAAGAGTAGAATTGTATCTATCCGTGCGTAATGTCGCCGAATACGGAAATTACCGATGATGCCCGAATGCCGCCAAATCGTTTTATAGCTTTTGTTGATTTGATGACTATGCTTTTATTGCGGTTTTCGTTGACAAATTAAAGAAACTAGATATGTATGGAGATTTTTATAAAAACAGAAGATGGAGTCAATTATTTTTTTCAATACTCCATTTAGAATAACGTTACAAAATAATAATGTCAGTTATCACGATAAATTGTTGAAATGACTGCATTGCATTGTTCATATTTAAATTGAATGGTAAAAAGATTGCTTTGTATTCATCGTAAAATATCCTAACTTAATACACTCTTATATCAAAATAACTTTATTTTTCTAACTTTACCTTGAACTTTGTATATGAGCCCAGGACAGGACAAAACCTTAACCGTCAATACATAAGTTAGGGATATTTATTTTACAAGTATTTTCTCAGGTATTTACATCATAAAGAAGTAACTCCCACTTCGCGACATACTTAAACTAAAAAGGAAAGATATATGATATTTTCAACATAGAAATATTGCGAAATATTCAGGTCAATTTTATTCTAGAGAATATTGGGTCCACTCCCTCTGGTTTTCATAGGTCGGACTTATTTTTGATCATTACGAATCCCTTGAGATTATGATTAGTTTTAAAATCAATACAGTCAATCAGTAAGACTTACCTACCTGAGGGATCATTATTGTAAAAGTCGACGAAAGCATAGGGCGTTGCTATGGTGTTTCAAATAATTGTCACATAAAATTATTTGATACAAAATTAGAATTCGGTTATTAAGTAATAATTTTAAGACACATTAAAATCACTTTAGCCCTGAAACCCTGATTGATTTTTAATTTGATGTAAACTTTGTTTTTTAGGCTCTTTTTAATCAATAAATAGTTGATCAATTGAGTTGGCGAATAAGTGACGTTACCTCCTATTGCTACATAAACTCTACGGGGGCAGATTCGCGGTTTGACAGCTCATAAAAAGTAGATCAATTGATTGGTGGTGTTTACTACCCAATTGTCTCAATTGTGCATTATAAAATGTTATTAAGTAACTAGAGTTTGATGTTAGCTCTGAAGGGCTGGTTTTTCTATAATTTACCTATAAAAACTCTAATCGCGTGATCTAATAATATAGCTACGAGAACTAAATTCTTAGTAATATCGATTACTTAAATCAATATCATAATAATCTTTACAAACGAACATACAAAATAAAAACATGATTTTATAAATAAACTAGCTTCAGTTTTTTTTTACCCGCGTTAAGTAACGTCTTTGTTTCCTGCTCCGCTCCCGCTGAGTTGTAGCGTGATGATGTATAGCTTACACCTCATGAATGTAGCTATCATATACAAAAGATTTTGTTCAACCCGACTGATTGTTTCAGAGATTAACGCGTTTAAATAAACATACAAACAAAAATCTCTTCAGCTATATTATTACGGAAGATATACCGTAAGTACATCCATTTTTTACCGTGGAGTGTATTCGGGGGCCAGGATACGTATGTATGTAATCGTAAAACAAATAACCCGTGATATTTAATGGAGACCATAGTTTATTCTGGAATCTCTGATAGATTACTCTGATCTACGTGTATTTGGGTATAATAGTGATAATAAAAAGTGATGTAGTATTTTGGATTTGGTTTGGTTGAAGTATCGTTTTGTTTGTATTGAAACTGATATTTTGTTTGTGCTTTAGCAATTCAGTGTTCTTTTTAAGTCATTTGACGTGAATACCTTTGTATCCAGCTTACCAAACGTTGCAGCTGCCAAAATATAGTTAGGAAGAGTTTATGGATATAGAGCTAATAAGCTAGGAGGCTAGGATGATGAGACAAGAATCATCCTAAATGTAATTTTAAGTTTATCTATGAAGATATGTCATGATGGACTAGTGGTTAAGGCTCATGCGTGGGGTAACGAGTTTGATACCGGGCAATAAGTACAGACAACGTCATCAATTGGCAACCCCTCTTGCATTAAAATTTGTTCGAAAAGGGGCTTATCAGTTGATGGCGCTGTCTGTACCAATGTGACTTTACACCATAAACGAATAAAAGGGGATTTATGCCCAGCAGTGGGACAAAACAGGTTAATAGAAAAAGTTTTTCTGGAATCATTCTTCTGCCAAATTAACTTCCAGAATTCAAACAAAACATAACCCCTCGCAAACTCCTCTTCAACTGAAAATTCACAACAAATTACGAAATGTATACAAGTGTTTGACGTAACCCAGAACATGTTTATGAAAGAAACTCGTGTCAAGTTCGCTTCATAAGTTTTTTGTTGAGCACGACATGTTTCAAACAAAGTACGTGAACTTTCCGAGGGCCTTTACAAACTGGAACTTGTTGTAGGCCGTTGATGAATTAGGGCTTGTCAACATCTGAGGCCTCGTGTAACCCCGGATTTTTTATTTAAAATATGTCGTTTGTTTTCATTGCAAAATTTGTTCGTAAGAGACACCGCGGCCCTGGAACGCAACGGGCATTTTGCGGAACACGGATGGGTTTTCATTAGTAAGAGTCTGACACTCCTTTCCGCGCCGCCCAGAGCGGTAAAAGTCATTGGACGATTTCCCATTCTTAAAAAAAAGAAAGGTAAATAGGTAAAGGATTTTTTTTGAGGCTTTACTGTAGTTTACGCAGTACTTGTATTAAGGTTTTTGACTGCCCTGTTGATCTCGTGGTGGCAAGTGCAACTGGTCCTGGTTCGATTCCTGGGTCGGGCAAGAAGTGTTATCGCGTTTTTGTTAGAAATAAATAAAACAAAATCTCAGGCAATATAAGAAGTTATTCTAGGAGCTATTTTAATATGAAAATTATACTGTTCAAGAAAATTAGAACAAGGCAATTTCTGAGCACAAACTCATTCATACATCGTACTAAATTTATATATGTAAAAGTGAGTTTGTTTATTTGTTTGTTTGTTACAGTTTCATGGCAAAATTACTGAACTAATTTTAATTATCACTTGGTCTTCTTGATAATCTGCGATTTCATCTTCAGCTATAACCAACATTCACGAGGACAAAGTTGCGGGCAAATGCTAGTTTTTAATATACATAAAAGTTAATTTAACACTAGTTATAAAGACGTGAAATAAAACGGAGTACCTAATTCTGGCCCGAATTACTCTCGTAAGTTTGCCGGAATTTGTGACATTCTGACAAAGATCCTTAACTAAAGATTATATTAAATTTTATGGCTTTAACAAAGAGAATAGGACAAAGTTGTCTAATATAAAAGCAATTTGTCAGTAGAGAACAAAAAAGGTGCTTTTTATACGAAATAATCTTAAAATTACCGAACCAATTCCTAGTAAGTATTTGGAAATATACGGAAGAATATTGTTCGGAAATAAATCAAAAACACGTTAGTTGACCTTCGACACTTTTCCTATAGTAAAGGTGTTCTGGAAGAAATAGTACCAAAGCTACATAGCCAGCCTACACAGTTACGCTACGCAGTTAGGGTACGCAGTTAAGTAACACAGTTACGCTACGCAGTCAGGGTACGCAGTTAAGCAACACAGTTACGCTACGCAGCTAGGCTACGCAGCTAGGCTACGCAGCTAGGCTATGTAGCTAGGCTACGCAGCTAGGCTATGCAGCTAGGCTACGCAGCTAGGCTACGCAGCTAGGCTACGCAGCTAGGCTACGCAGCTAGGCTACGCAGCTAGGCTACGCAGGTAGGTTACGCAGCTAGGCTACGCAGCTAGGCTGCGCAGCTCGGCATCGCAGCTAGGCTACGTAGCTCGCCTACGCAGCTAAGCTACGCAACTACGATACGCAGCTTGGCTACCGGGCAAGGCTACGCAGTTTGTCTACGCAGCTTGTAGTACGATGTAGGTACTGTGTACATTAAATTATGTGTTACCTTATTAAAGTCATTCATTACACCAAAAATAAAAAATGATTTTTAGCAATTTTTTTATTATATAATGCTAATCCGGTGGGCAGTATTCGTAATTAACAGCTATGTGATGTGTTTGTTTAAACCCCGGCTCTAAAAGAGGGGTGTTATAAGTTTGACGTGACTGTGTATCTGTGGCACCGTAGCTCTTATATGGGTTAACCGATTTAAATGCGGTTTTTTTTTATTTAAAAGCAGGTTTCCTAACGGAGGTTCCTAAATATGTCTTATCAAAATCGGTTCAGTCGTTTCAATGTTACCTGTTCATTTGTTAGCTACGGTAGGATCTTTATTCTTCTGTTGGAGATTACTCAACATTTTTAATTTTGTTACTTGTTACATTCTGTATTTTGTACAATATCATCCCGTATATCACCAAGATCCGCTTCCCAAAACTTTACAGATCCATCGTTTTGTGTAAAACAACCCGACTGTCATCAAACTCTGTTTAGGACGAAGACAGGTGGAATTACAGGCCCACAACTTTGTAGTAGATTGAATATTTTCCACCAATGGCGGGCCAGCTATCATGGGGATCGATTTTGAATAATTAGTTTCGGTAATATCGCTTTTTGAGTAGTTTTGTGAAATTGCCTGTTGGTACTGGAAAGCCATACAGTGAGTGTGCACTGCGATGCGAAACTTCCAGCACGATTATATTTTTTTTTTTTGTATAGTTCCATTGTGTTGAGGGATTGGCTGCTGCGCTGCGTGTCGCGGGTTCGATTCACGCACGGAACAAACATTTTTGTATGATTTGCAGGTAAATGTAGATCATACAAGAATGTTTCTTAAAAAATGTTTGTGTATGTGAGTTTAAGTGTTTGTAAACGCACCCACGATACAGGAGAAATTCCCAGTACGGGGTAACGTTTAAAAAAAATAAAAAATAATAAAAAGTGAGATATGTTATCTCCCTTGTGCGCAGTTCCACATAAATTCATAATGTCACATTTTTGTAATAAAGTAATCGTACAATAAAAAATGCTGTACGCACTCACTCTCACTTCCGGTTTCCCGAACAAATAAATAATGTGATAAATTTTGCGATTACTCTCGTTCGAAAAACCAGGTGTTAGAATATTACATCCTCTTTGATAGTCGCGAATTACTGAACAGTATCGTTTGTATCATTTAGTAAGAAGCCATCGACCTTATTTTCTAATTATCGATGCAGGAATATCCTCGCTATCCTAACAAGTCGTGAAATAAGACTCACGGTTTAAATATACCATCACGCCTGTATTCCCTGAGCGGTTAGGCAGAGGTGTAACAATGTACACCCATGGTTACACAGTTAGTTATGTTTACTCACGGTTTTTAAACCATATATAACTGCCTCGGTAGCCTAGTGGTCCTAAGCGCGACTGCTACACTAGAGGTCTTGGGTTGATTCTCAGGTCGAGCAAAAAGTGTTATTGGTTCTTTCTATAAAATTCTCAGTAGCAGCTCGGAGTTAGGATTTGTGTCCGGTTAATGGCAATAGGCTCGCCCCTTATTACATGGGACCTAAACATACCGAACGAACTGTGAGTGTACATTGTTACACATCTGCCTAACCTTTCGGGGAATACAGGCGTATATATATTATTTAGTAGAGTTTTAGGAACCCAGTAAAAATTGTAATTTTTAGTTCTGGTACATATTTGCTAAAAAATATCAAATTAAAAATTCAATATGTACATAGCGCGCCAAACGCTACTTTGACAATATGGTACTGCAACGGCGTCGGTGTCGTCACTAGCCAGTGCTATGATCTGTGGCACGTGTCAGTAACATACATTTGTAGCAAACAAAAAACGAGGTTTACTGGCCAGTAACGTTTCTCATAAACCCGAACAATCAGGAGCGTTTTCAGTCAAGTGACAAACGTCAAAAAAAAAATGAATTTTTATTTACTGATTTTTACATAAATAAATTATTATTTCCAACCTCCTTTTTAAACTCATAATACATACTGATTACAGTAATTGACACTTTATTTTTAGCAATGTCAAATAGCGTATTGTAGATACGAAAAAAATAAAACAGCATGTCTTTTTCAATACACGCAATCGCTCGTGTGCCTATTCACAAATCACTGTAAAAATACAACATTGAAACGAAATACCTGCCTGTATTTTTGCAGCAAAAGGTAAACCAAAAAAGTCTGCTCCTATCAATTTAAACTGGAAATAAAACTTTTAAAACGTATCCATCATTCGTTTTAAATATTTTCCCTGAACTAATCCATATAGCTCGAAAATTCGAAATGCATTTAGGTACATTTACAAATGTGCACGGTTGCTGCAATGTATCATTTCAAATCCGTGTTAGTTTCGGCTAACAAATAGTTCAAGATTTCGGACACTACCCGCAACCGGGGCCGGTGTACCGAAACATTAGTCAGGAGACCAAGCGTTCCTATGCATTGTTACTTGATGTTACAAGACAACTCTGTTTTAGTAATAAAAAGCAATGATTTACAGTATTAAATTGGCCAATTATTTAATAATATCGCATACGAAGGGTTACGTACTACCATACATTTTTAAAATTACTTTTATTTCTTAACCCCCGACGCAAAAACGACGGGGTGTTATAAGTTTGACGTGTCTGTGTATGTGTCTGTCTGTGGCATCGTAGATCACGAACGCATGAACCGATTTTGATGTTCTTTTGTTTTAAAGGTGAATTAGTCAGGAGTGTTCTTAACTATGTTTAATGAAAATCGGTTCAGTTGTTTCAAAGTTATCAGCTCTTTTGTTAGCTGAGGCAGGGATTTTTATTCTTCTATCGGGGGTTACTTATAAAAATATATTTTTTTAACTTTATTTCATTTTTGTTATTTGTTGTTATAGAGGCCACACGCTTTGTGGAAATGTCAAGTGTCTAGCTATTGGGCACGGTTTAAAAGATGAAGCCCTGTAACTGACAGACGGACAGACAGTAGAGCCTTAGAAATAGGGTTTAGTTGGCACCCTTAGCTTACGAAATCCTAAAAAATAACTTCTATAATCGCGAATGCATTTGGCAACTTTTATTGAAATTCTAAAGTTATGTAACTAAGGTCTGAAATATTAGTACACGTATGGTATATATATGCTGTACTTTTCTTAACCTGGAAAGGAAACCTTCTAACAATTCATCAGAGGCTTTCATCCGTTTAAGATTCCCAACCACATACTGTACAGAGGCGCCACGTAACATTAGTCAAGCACTACGTTGTATGTTGCTCCTGATTTAATGAGATCAAGTTTAATTAAGGGGAATACGCTAAGGTCGTTCGCGGAATTCAAATTATCATACGTTTTTTTTGCAACTTGTAACGTATCAGGTAATGAATCGACTCAATCTAGCAAAATGGGGCATCATAGACCGGTCTCGCACCCAGTGCGATTGCGGTGCTCCTGACCAGACAATGCCCCTGCTGAAGTGTCCGTGTGTTGTCCATTCACCTGTACCCTTGATGATCTGAATCGAGCCTCTGACGCGGCGATAAACGTGGCCACTTGACCCAGGTAGTGTAAATAAGTAGTGAATGTATCATCGATACGAAAAGAAGAAGAAGTCATCATCATCATCTTCCTGCACTCAACCAATGTCAGATTGGGGTCGGCGCAACACATTTTATTCTTCTATTACGTCCTATCAACCGTCATACCACTAACTAACTTCTTATTCAAAAAGGCGAAGTGTCAGGTAATAAAATAGACGCGGCGGTAACGCAAATGTAATTTATAGAATTAATAATAATAATAAGACATTATTGACAAAAAAGTTGAGTCCAAAAGAACTTATATACTACAGCAGTATAAAATACAGAGTCATAGGCATGCTAGAACGGAGAGCAGAACAAGCCCCAGCCCCGTGCTAGGAATTAACCTGTGATACAGGAACTAGGGCACGCTTCGTCCCCGCACCAAAGGCAGGTTCATATGAATAATTACAGTAGCATAAAAGTACTTGACCCACTGAATTCCCTAAATAGGCATGAGTGTTGATAGGAAATCAGTATAAACCTAAATAGGTACTAATTTAAGAAGTATAAAATAATGAAGTATAGGTGTGCCACACTAACAATGTTGTGTTATGCGAGTATATTATGGTGTGTGTGTGCTTTTGGTGATGTGTGTTTACGTGATTTAGAGGATGTGAGTGCTTTGTGGGAGTTTAAGGTTAGTGTCTTTTCTAAATTTCTTACATATTTTTTAATTTATAGATTAAAAGTAGATTGATTTTTTTATTTTTCATTTTTTTATTTTTTTCAATCAATTATAATCATTACAAGCTCTCTAAGTTATAATTAGCCGCAAACATCATGTCTTCATTAAGTATATACATTTTATGCACGGGTTACACAGATTTTGAGAGTTATGTTAATTTTAGTTAGGCGCATTTATTTTTATTATCATTATTTTTAACGTTGCGTAGTTAATGGCTATGTGATGTGTTTTGTTACACCCTGTATATCTAATATAGCATTTTGTACCTTAGTGTGTTCATCTGTATAATAAAAATATTTATTCAGTCATTATGAATTTTTGGAAATAGTTCTTTGTTTTCAAAGCCTTTTAAAGGCTTTTTCTTATCTTAGGTTTAGCAATTTATAGTAACTTTTTAATACTTATATATATTATAATAGTAATTACTAATAATAAGCCATTGCTTAAATTAAATTTTTAACTTAAGTAAGTATCAAATTAAGAAATAATATTAGGCTATTATAAAATAATCCAAAACATTTTCGCAGTAAAATACAATTGGTCCCAGAAATTGTCGTAACAGGAAAATGTAACGTTTCCTCCTTAAAAGAATATATCTTTACTGAAAAGCCGAAAAAAAAGCTTTAACCAACAAAATTCAAATTGCCAATCTACATCTCGTGTGCTATAAAATATAAAGAAAAACTATGTAAACGTTCGCAAACAAGGGTCGTACGCACCGCACCGTCTATTGGACAAGAAATATCGCCAGTTAGTTATCAGATTTATTGTATTTCGGCTATCATCGGGAAATATCGGGACGAGTATAAAACAAGAATTGGCGGGCCAGACGAAAACCATAAAATTTATAGGAATCATAACAAAAGTAACAACGCCCTGAGGTACGTTATATTTTGCGCAGTTATTTTATTGGTCCATATATTATTATGTTCTAGATTTGTTAGTGACAGTACTTGATTACTTCATTATGTCTCATGTGATTCAACATTCATGTCTGTGAAGGATCTAAACACGTCTCTGTATTTTGGTGTTCTGTTTTCATTAGAACTCTTTTGATATTTCCTTAACCTTAACAATAATACTTTCTCGCGGTGAATTTGAATGGGGAATAGCCATGTACGAATATGATATTTTAGTACACCATTGTGTTAGTAAACACAGGTGTACTCTCTATTCTCTCATTCTCATAGTCCGCTGGGACGGCAATGCGACACGACTGGGGAGAGATCAGGAGCACGAGTAACTGCTTTACAGATTTTAATAGGTACTGGGGGTCACATTACTAAGGCGGGTTGGCGAGTTCAGCCTAATATTAAATATAAGTCCAGGTTTCCTCACTATATTTTCCTTTACAGTGATGTTCATGATAAACTTAGAAAGATGTATGAACGTGGATGAGGCGAAAGAAGTATGTAAGGATCGTAGCAGGTGGCGTTCTGTGGTTTCTGCCTACCCCCATGGGAAAAAGGCGTGAGTTTATGTATGTATGTATCGGTACTTGCCTGGGATTGAAACCGTAACCTCATACATGAGAGACGAGCGCCTTAGTCTATCTTGATATTAAAAATAGAGTAAACATCTGTTTGAAATAATTCTTTGTTTACAAGAATATGCTGTCGCCAAGCAAATAACACCACATTTTATTCACCTTGAAAAACACTACTTCCCTGAGTATATTAACACGAATAATGACAAGTAGGTATTACGCTAACTGCCTCGTTAGCCTAGTGTTCCTAAACGCGACTGTTACGCTGGAGTTCTTAGATTCGATTCCCAGGTCGAGCTAAAATTATTATTGGGTTTTTCTATAAAACTCTCAGTAGTGCTCGGAGTTAGGATTTGTGCCCGGTTAATGGCAATAGGCTCGCCCCCTATTTCATGAGGCCTGCAACATACTGCCGCACTGTGGGTGTACATTGGTACACCTCTGCCTAACCCTTGGAGGAATATAGGCGTGATGGTATGTGAGGTACTAAGCTTTAGTTAGTACGCTCGTGCAAATTATGTACAAAATGACATTTAGCTTTTTTTTGTTTCTAAAAATTGACTACGTTTTGTTCACGGTTGATTGCTGCATGAACAATATTCATATAGCTCGGAAATATTGTTTTATGTTACCAACGCCGTATGAATCCTAGTGCCAGAACATTTTTATTTATTGACGTAACAAACTTTACAACGTTGTTTCAAACCGATTTCGTGTTTGATTCTCCGAACTGTTTTAGATTTTTTCGCTAAATATGGGAGAAAACACAGCTAACACCATGAAATATGAACTAACAGGAACATGGTTTAAGACCAAACAAGACATTCATTTGTTTAAAAAATGTCATTGTCATTGGTTGTAAATGAGATCCAAGGGCACCAATCAGGGATCGCGAAAGGTGCTCCCTGGATGACAGGCGTAAGTGTGGGAAGGCAACAGGGCTAGTTTTTAGTCAGTATGAGTCTTACAGACCCCTCTGCCACGCCCGGAGAAAGGGACAAATAAAAAAATGTTTGTAGACGAGATTAATCATGCTTGGTTTTTCTTTTTTTTTATAAATTGTAGGTACCTGCAAAGGTTATAATTTATTTATAAGTTTTCAGTTTAAAATATGTATATATAACTGTTTATGTAGGTATGTATAATTTGCTAAAAAAATAAGAATCCTGCTTAGCCTCTGCGGCGTATATTGATTGGCTTACAGAAAAATAGGTACTATTTTACATACCATAAAATATTAATAAATGACATCTCTCATTTTGCTCAGATAGGTCCGTCTGCGACGAATGGAAATGACACGAACAACAGAAATTTTACTGCGGCCATAAAGCAAGTAATACAACTTTCAAATTCACAAGAATATGAAAACAGTGAAATAAAATGCTTTACAGTTGATTGTTTTTCTAAACTGATAGAATTTAGTGTTACTTCTGTCAATCATTCAATGCTAGATATCGAGTTTATCACTTGTTTATCGGAACTTCTCAACGTGACATTTTCCAAGAAAGGTCTTGGCTCTGCCATTTTCATTTTATGTTATCATTTTGATCAAAGTTTGATAAAATTTCCATTGACAATGACACACAATTCGTGTCACACCAATTTTCCTTATACCATCCAATCTAAGGAAAATTCCTTCAAAAAGCTACAGCTCCTGCCGTCTTAATTCTAAGAACCCAGTACATTACCGGGTAGAAACGAGCAGCTTGTCTCGGCACCACCTACATTTGTGACTGTCAGTCTAAAACATTGCCTTGAAAACGTTTCCCTATTCAAATTAGTAAGGAATAGAACACCATTGTTGCTAGAGGAATAAAACCTTTTTCATTGTTTTTAAAAGAAAGAAAGGAAAGGTCCAACCGAGCGGAAAGAGTTGGTGAAAGGTAATTAACGAAAAAGAGTTGTCACGTAAATTAAATGAAAGTGCGGCGAAGATATTTTTAGACATACCTACATAATTAACAAAAAACTTTACTCGTGCTCGATAAAGTTTTACGAAAACTCATTCTATTTTTGGGAATGTAGAATTAAGGTAAAGTAGTCTTAAGTATTATTAGACTATGTAGATCGAAGCCATAACGTGAGTCGTATATTGAATTTGTGTTTTGGTATGAGAAAAAAAACAGGAAAATGAACACGAAAAATAAGTGAATTTTGTCATTACATTTTATTATTTTTTAAAGGTATAGGCATGCTGGCAGAGTGCGGCACTAGTTCCTTTCAACTAGATTGTCAGACAACTTGAAAAGAGCAAAGAACAAGAGGTACAGACAATTAGGTCTTTTTTGGCATAACTTGGAAGAAACCTAGCAGTAGACTACAATAGGTTAAGCTGATTAATTGTACAGTTTGTGCAATGTTACAAGCAAGTTTTTTCCCAAAAAAAAATCCTGCCTTTTTAAGTATCTACAATACTAATACAATAAAACTGAAGCGTTTGTTTGTGTGTTTGTTTAAACGAGCTTATCTCTGGAACTACAAGTTGGATTGGAAAATATCATTTTGTATATGATAGCGATATTCATAGGAAATGGTATAGGCTATATAACAACACGCTACGGTCCACAGGAGTGGAGCTGTAACCAAAGACGTACCTTAACCCGGGTGACAAAAACCACGCGTGTAGAAGTGTAGTGTAATCATAAAAATGCCCATTAAAGCATGCTATTTCCGCAATAGATTCAAAGTTATTAAAGTTTTGCGTTAATAAACTCAACTCCTGTGCTGTTCTAGCTAATTCTAAGTTTACTAATTCCATGCAACGACTAAGCTATAAATGTATAAGTGGTTCAATGTGGTCTACTAATGGTTTTAGTTCAGGTAGTAGTTGTAACTTTAACAATCACAGCACTAGTTACTGGGTTGCTTGTTTTAATTTTCATGCAATTATCGCTTTAGTGAGTTTTGCTAGCGTAAATACAATGTGTAATTAGTACATTGACTTTAAGGTGGATATTCAAAGCTGTCCCAAGATGATTGTGCCACGAAATCTATGTTGCGGGACAATTATAGACGGTTCGTAGATAATTATTGTAGCTTGATTTGACTGCAACAGCATTGCCAATTTACAACGTGGCTTATTAGCAATGTTTTAACGTCCCTTTGTGTCTATTGGCCTAGTTCTGTTCTGTCTCCTGCTTGTTTGGAGGAAAATGGAAATTATTTTCCTTGGCTGTTCTTTTTTTATTTATTTCAGTGCGAGATCCAATGCAGTTGAATCGTTTCTCGAGGACTTGTCGAGCTTCATTACCTCGGGGTTTGTTGTTGATCGCCACTGTTGATTCTGGCTTTCAGGCATTACAGTGATTTGGCAATAGAGGGCAGGCTTGGTATATACAAAAAAAAAATACCTAACACAGTATAAAATACTTTTTAATTCGCGACCTCCTTTTCGTTCGTGATAACCGACATTCAAGCGGACAGGGTAACACAAAGAATATAGAGGACGATCTAAGGAACAGCTCTAACAACACTAAAGGACACAAAAACATACGAATAATATAAAAATAAAAAAGATTTACAAGCAATATGTAGTGGCTGCTCATGTTGCGGACACAAAATTAATGGACGATACGATATATTCGAATGAATTGTGCCCCTACTAAGAGCATTATGTCCATAAAGTGTCCCTAGGATATTTCCTTAGAGGAAACTTAATCGAGTGTCAGAAATCGTGGTGAGGTCTTGGCACTTTGAGTAATACTGTAATACTTCTCTTAGGTTATGGTTTCCTAGTACCTAATAATATTCTCCAGATCGATTTTGGTCACGGCGGCCAATCTTAATGGAGACTACCTAAGTATGCAGGAGATGTCATAGTGCACGAGCGTGTGTGCAAATAAAAGTGCACCTCCTCTTCTCTTACTCTTATAGTCTGATGGGACGTCAATCTGACTTGGCCGGGGAGAGATCAGGCACAGGGCTAACGGCTTTACGTGCTTTCTAAGGCACGGGGTTGCCATACCACCAACTTACAAACTCCGAGCTGATACTGAGAACTTGTGTGCTTGTTCATTTGTTTTGTATGTGAAATAAAATCACACAACAACAGCTTATATATCTTCTGCCAGGGTTGTGGAATTTGTTCGAAAGAGTGGTCTTAAGCGCGACTGCTACGCTAGAGGTCTTGGGTTCTATTCCCAGGTCGAGCAAAAAGTGTTATTGGGTTTTTCTATGAAATTCTCAGTAGCATTTCGGAGTTAGGATTTGTGCCCGGTTAATGGCAATAGGCTCGCCCCCTATTACATGGGACCTAAACATGCCGACGAACTGTGGGTGTACATTGTTACACCTCTGCCTAACCCTTCGGGGAATACAGGAGTGATGGTATGTTATTGTGTTATAAGTCACTCCGGCCCTGGAACACAAAGGGCATTAGGAGGAACACAGATGCGCTTAGTCAGGAAGTATCTAACACTCCCTTCCGCTTCGTCCAGAGCGGAAAAAGTCATTTGATGATATCCGAAACTTAGAAAAACAAAAAAAGTATATACCTTTCTTTATTTATTTTTTCCCAACACTAGAAATTTTTCCCGTGTCGTGGGTGCGATATAAACTCACATGCACAAACTATAAACTATAGGCAATATGAATATTTGTTCAGTGCGGGAATTGAACCGACACGTAGCGTAGCAGCAGTATCGTCATATATAAACTGCACCTAACTATGCAGGCTAGGTATTCAACCACTCCAGGATAGTATTAAGTATTACGAACTTCGTGCTCAGTTCCATTCACCCACTCGTGTTTTAATAACCCCCTGCTGAGAACAGTTTTATAAACTACTATTAGGTGTACATTTAAGTATTAGGAGAGTATATTTAAACGTCGAACGATACAATTTATTCTTTTTTCAAATCTAGTTTTATTGAATTAGATAATAATTTCGTTGCGTGTACTTACTTTTATAATTAGTGAATACTAGATTATCCCGCGACTTTGTTTGCGTGGTTTTTTTTGGGCGGTGCCCTAATTCTTTTTCTAAAGTAAAATTTGCCTAACTAGTCCTTATGACATCAGCTATCTGGCAGTGAAAGTCCCGTCAAAATCTGTCCAGCCGTTTCGAAGATTAGACGGAAGAAATAAACAGATAGGCAGACACATAAACAAAATTTAAAAAATCGTTTTTTCATGTAGTTAGCGTAATTTTGACATTACAAACAGACACTTTAACCTTATTTATTCGTATAGATATAGATTACATTTTTAAATCTTCAATTTGAATTTGTAGATTATAGATATTGCTATTCGCTCACTTCAATTTATTTATTGATTAGGTGAAAGTTTCGAAAACAAAATACAACAAATATTGGAGAAAAACTAATATATTTTTACTAAGTCACCCATTCAACCGTTATTTGTTTCGACGGGCTTGTCAAACCACCATGATATATGGATTTAAAGCCTTCATGATTAACAGCCTCCGGAGCAAAACAAATATATTTTTTGTCATAAAATGGATTTTGCACAACAATATATTTGCATGATATATTTTGCGACAAATTGTTCACTAAAATGTCATATTTTCGATTTTATTTGATTGAAGTTTTTGTAAATGAAATATGCAGAGACTATAGACGATGTCAAAATAGTCTGAAATGGTGCTTGTAGCACGAAATTATAAAATATACTAGCCGCCACGAGTCGTGAGCACAAACGTCAAGTTTATTTTCGGGCTTTTGGGTTCGATTCTGAGTTTTTTGGGGTATCGATGCTGCTCACGATCGGTCGGATAGACGGACTAATTGCGTGCATCGGGTACTATAACAAGATACTTCAATGTTATAGTGTGTTTGTTATTGTGGTATTGTGGCTACAAAGTCGGTAAACATACATAAAAAAAAATATACAGTCGAACATAGAACCTAGACGGCACGGGTGGCGCAGTGGCTGAGCGATTGGCTGCTGCGCTGCGTGTCGCGGGTTCGATTCCCGCACGGAACAAATATTTGTATGGCCTACAGATAGTTGTTTCGGGTCTGGCTGTTTGTGTATGTGAGTTTATATGTTTGTAAACGCACCCACGATACAGGAGAAATTCCTAGTGTGGGGCAAGGTTTTCATAAAAAAAGAAAGAAAGAACCTCCTTATTTGAAGATGGTTGAAACGCAACAAAGTTAAAGTCAAATCACTTATTTCAATTAGATCATTAAAAAGCACCTTAGGACGTCAATAACGACTCATACATTCATATTTACATAATGTGACTAGCTTCTGTCCGCAACTTCGTCTGTATAAATTTTAGAATTGAGCTCAAATTTAAATTATTCTAGGAGAACACGAAAACGGGATAATAATTCTAAATGTTAAGCTAGATCAATATCAATTAAATAAAATTCAGCTGATTCCGTTCAAACGAAAGAGTAGGTAATAATAATAGTAAGATAGAATTCTCGTAATCACGGATTTTTTTCGATAAAAAGTCCTTTCCATATTAAATACTAGCTGTTGTCCGCGACATCGTTCGCGTTCACTATTTTATTGGTTTCAATTTTGTCTACGCATACCCCTCTTTTTTTAAAATTAAAGTAAATAAAAAAAATAAAATAGCTGAAGTTACTTCTTATAACATCAGCTATCTGCGAGTGAAAGCTCCGTCAAAATCGGTCCAGTCTTTTCAGAGATTAGCCGGAACAAACAGGAAGACAAAAATGTAAAAAATTGTTTTTTTTTTATTATATTACCATACTTTCGTATGCATTTAGTGAAAAGCTGGCTTTTGAAATTACAAACAGACCCTGCAATTTTATTTATTTATATAGATGTCATAGGTATATCTGTTCAGACATCCCAGATGAATTCCACAGTGATAGGTCGACATCATACTTTATCTTTATCATATTCAGATATTCATTTCCCAGAAACTTATTCAATATGGACGGTCAAAGTAAAATTGTAAAAGTAAAGGGACAGAAACAAGGACTCGCCGACGGGAAGTAGGGGGCAAAATTTATAATAATGTTCCCTTCTTTCAGTGTGGACTGGGGGATGATTACTTTATATTTTATTTCTCTCTTCCTCATAGGGGAAGTCGTCTAGAAAAAATACGAGAATAGGGTGAATGAATATTATCTTTTGACAGGTATCTTTATCCTTATGGCCGATTCTCGTCTTGGCCGCCTCGTAGGACCAAAAGCGTTAGACTCTTAGCTATTAAAGGACTTTGTAAATATGTTTTTCTAGAAATTCTTTATTTCAAAAAGGATAATAAAGCCTTTTGTAGAATGTTAAAAAGCCCAGACTGGTCTTTGTGTTTACTAGGAATAAAAAAAAGAACAGCTTAATCCGCCGCTAATAATATAAATGTGAAAGCAAGTCTGTCTATTTATTGGTTACTTCATGTTATGTGGTACCTAATATACAGACAATATTAAATACATACATAAACTCACGCCTTTTTCCCATGGGGGTAGGCAGAAACCACAGAACGCCACCTGCTACGATCCTAACATACTCCTTTCGCCTCGTCCACATTCATACATCTGGTCATACAAGCACGCCAGTTACGAGTACTGCGCACCCGAGTTCTTCAGAAAGCTGAGGAACCGTACCAATAAGGTCAGGCAGGTCTTTCTAAGGCGTCCCCTCCCGGCGTTGCCACTCACATCTGTCATATAAATCTCCACAAACAATACCTATTACTACAACAATATCACTGAACCGATACTGAAACGATAGTAAGAAATAACAAGTAGGTAGCTTGAAAAAGACTACGATATTTTGCAATCCACGATAACTAAAATTCATTAGAACGAAATTGCAGACAAAAGCTGTAAGCTAGTCTATCTATACATATAATAAAATCGTAACGAGGCCAATTCTGTATATTCAATATTTCTTTCATGGAGTAATTGTTAGCCGGGGCTGCGGGTTGTCGCCAGGGCTGCGGGTTGACGCCGGGGCTGCGGGTTGTCGCCGGGACTGCGGATTGTCGCCGGGGCTGCGGGTTTGCCAGGGATGCGGGTTTGCCGGGGCTGCGGGTTTGCCGGGGCTGCGGGTTGTTCGTAAGAAATACTGCGCCCCCGGAACGCAAAGGGCACATAAGGAAATTTGGATGAGTTTTAGTCAGTAAAAGTCTGACACTCCCTCCCGACCCGACCAGGGTGGGGGAAGTCATTTGATGAATTCCCATGCCTAAAAAAAAGAATAATTGCTACATGTCAAATACATTATAATGAACCCAAAACTGTCGTTTCTGGGTTCTTTGTCTGTTTGTTTGTTTGTCTGTATGTACGCGCATAATTTTAAAAGTACTGCACCGATTTGAACAAAACTTTTTGTATTATGTTGGCAGTAACCTGAGCGATAATCTTAGTACAATTCATTACGCTATGTTACATAGGTGTTAGGCAGAAACAGTATGCACACTCTAAACTTAACAAATACTGAACCGATTAAAACGACAACGCAAACTAAGTGGCGGGTAACAGCTAGTCTGTACTCAAATTATAAAATGGTAAAGTTTGTTTGTTTGTAAGATGTCTATATTCTCTGGAAGTACTGGTACGATTACATAAGATATGTTTAATGGTAGACTTGACTTCCGCGCGGACGAAATCGTGGAAAAAATTATATCTATTTATAAAATTAATGACTATAAATGTATCCAATAATTGCAAATAAATGAAATAGAAGTGACTATTTAATGTCAAAATAAAAGCTTTTTACTAAATACATGATGTTAATATCAAAATAACCAATTTTTAATTTCTTTGTCTGTCTGTTTGTTGCTGTTAATCTCCGAAACGACTGGATCGATTTTGACGGGAGCTGTGATAGATAGCTTACGTTTGTTTGTTATTTTGTAGGTTACTTTTAGCTGAGAAAAAGAATTAGGATTCCCCGCAAAAAAATAAAAACCTCCACAGATAACCGACATTACCACGAATGAAAACGCGGGCATATGTTTGTTAGTAAATAAGAACCAGTAGAAACTTGTCTTGCTTGTATTTCTATAATCAAAAGAGAGTTTTCTTTTTGAAGATGTTTGTGATGCTCATTATCTAAAGGTTACCCACAACGACAGGAGGCTAATAAGGATACTCGATACGTCCAACATAATTCGTAAAAAGGATATTCTTCAGATAAAAGTTCGCGGGCAATTTAGTCTAGACAAGGGCTGTTTGAAGGACATTGCCGTCGAGACGAGCTTGTCAATGATTGTAGTAGACTAGTAGACAGACATTTACTGATTGGTAACCATATAAAATTTGGTGAGAATAAATTTTGATTCTAAACCATTTTCCCTCCACAATTAGTATGAAGTCTCGAAGATAAAGACGTTTTGACTAAGAAAAAAGTGATTACGAAAATATAAATAGATATATACATAGGTAGTGACCTCATCCATATGTCACTGTCTCTGTCATGTGATTTACCTGCTGTAGATTCTGCTATAACTTGTTAAGTTCTTTTTAATTGAACTAATCAGTTGTAATAATAGCAAATATTGCGCTATCCCTAAAAGAGCAAATGGTTGCACAGCAAGTAGACAGATAAATGGAACGTTAATTTGCTCCATTTTTGAATTGCAAAATTCGTCAGTTTTTTTTTTACAAAATATTTATTTGTTTTCCATGAAGTTTTATGTATTGAACTACTTTCTGCCCGCAATTTCGTTTGCGTGTTTTTTTTCACCTGAGTTAAGTTACCTTCTTTTTGGTTACTACTCCACCCCCGTGCGTAGTAGCATGATGTTATGTAGCCTATCATATACGAAAAAAAAAATTATATGCCTGTTAGTTTCAAACATTAGCGCTTTTAAACAAACAAAAAAAAGTCTTCAGCTTTTTTATATTTATTAGTATAGATGTATGATACTAATTGTGCTTGTCATAGACGCGAATTGAAACTTTTACGATGGCTTGGCAGCTTAAAGGCATCTAATTTAAAACAAAAACTTCTAGGATACCTGTGAGCATTGTAAGAAAGTACAAGTTTCAAAGTTACTGACTACTTCGTTTTGTAGTTTTGCCACTTCTAACCAGCCAGGTAGTAAAACCTCCATAGAGTATTATTATAAACTTTTCTTTATTATTAACCTGTGGTATCCTTTGAAAGGAGATTACATTTCAAAGTTTTAAATTAAAATTGAAACAATTTATCTTTTTTCTGGCGTGCTTTTATTTAAATAGGGTTTAAGAGTGAGGTTGTGAAGTTGTCGTAGAAAAATATATTGAATTCTTAGATACGTTTTTGGTAACTGAGCGTATTAAAAATATAATGTTTTCGCAAACGAAAGATATAGCGAAGAAAATAAATGAATATTTAAATTAGGCGGAAAGTTAAAAAGTAAGATGAGAAATTATTTTAAACAGAAAATTATAAAACAAGGTCAGTTATTTTTTTGTGTTGGCATATAATAAGTTTATAAATACTGTATATATTCTGTAAGTATTTCATATACATTATTCTTAGAAAACATAAAAATAAAGTGAGAAAATATTTTTAGTTCATTGCCTGTCATGCCACTCAATCTAAATTTATCTTGTAAGTAACTGAATTTTCAGACATTCAAGAACATAAGTTACAGCAGCAGATGATTGATTGTTAAGTTGGAAAATACCTTCGTCAAGAAAGAACAAGAAAAATTCAAGTTTAGTAAAAAATAAATAAAAAATTTTTGAACGTTGTCCAACATTCCAGTCAACAAATATTTATTTACACTCCAAGTAACATTACAATACTATCCCTTCCGAGACAAACCAATCATAAATAATTGCCTTGTTAACATTACAATCTCATTCAATCCTTCTAATCTAGTCGTTACCACTAGGGAATAGAGGTGATAACTGATGAGCACAGCAAACTTCTCGAAGCAAGTTTCCTAGAAGTTAGACAGGGACGGAAAGTGGAAATCGTTTTTCATTTTAACAAATGGAGCGTTTTTTATTAGAAAAGTTTTCGTCGCCTTTCAATATTTTAATGTCTACGTTCTTCGCTTATTGGATTCCCCGGGCAATGTTCGGCGAGCACTTTTTCTAGCGATGTTACTCGTACTGATATCATGTTTTGAGTTGGTATCGGATTCTGCGCTTAGAAGTTTTTGTCTATCTGTCCAAGGTTTTTGGTTTTGGAAATGAAAATAAAATAATATAATTAATAAAACTTGTATTGAACAACTAGCAGAATTTGCTACATGACTGTTTATGTTTTTCATCTTTATTTTTTTTTATTTTTTACACACAAACCATCACGCCTGTAGTCCCCAGAGGGTTAGGCAGAGGTGTACTAATGTACACCCACTGTTCGCCGGTATGTTTTTAGGTCCCATGTAATAGGGGGCGAGCCTATTGCCATTAACGGGGCACAAATCCTAACTCCGAGCTGCTACTGAGAAATTCATAGAAAAACCCAATAACACTTTTTGCTCGACCTGGGAATCGAACCCAAGACCTCAAGCGTAGCAGTCGCGCTTACGACGACTATGCTAACGAAGCAGTTCAAATTTTGTTTAAATTTTTCTGTACGTATGTAAGTCACTGAAGTGTTTCTAAACCGCTGGACCGATATGAGTGAGTCTTTGGATATTTTAGAATCTCAAATGGACTCGGTAGGTGGCGCTGCAAGCCAACGTGCAGGCAGAACAACGTCTGTCGGATTCGCTAGTTTTATTTATAAAGTAAAATAAAATGATATAATTTACATGCAAATAACATCGTTGTAAGAAAAAAATACGAAAACATTACTCAAGAAAAACAATTAAGTAAATTAAAATAAATTAAATAGCATTAGTTATTTAGTAATGCAACCCCATTATTCTCATTACATCTAGTCGTAATAATGTCTAGAAACACTTAAACGCGGGGTAGGGGAGGGAGGCGCTTTGCATTACACAATATAGCCAAAATAGTGGCCGCGTCGTTAATGCAAAACTCAATTAAGGAACAATAGACGTTATTACATTACACGCTATTTTTAATCATTCCTATTACGTCTGTGAAAGCTTTTATGAGTTTTTAAATGCTTTAGAAGGGTACTCTTGCATTTGAAATGATTTGCTTCATTTACAAACATGTAAACTCGCGGTTAACTGTCAGATTTTGATTGGACAATTGAACTCCCCAACAGTTACGAGGATATAGAAATAGCCAGGCACTGAACAACTATTTATAGGCCATACAAATATGTGTATATTTTGTTTGTATGTATGTATATAATTATGTATTTATTATTATATGTTACATACATACATACCATCACGCCTGTATTCCCCGAAGGGTTAGGCAGAGGTGTAACAATGTACACCCACAGTTCGCCGGTATGTTTAAGTCCCATGTAATAGGGGGCGAGCCTATTGCCATTAACCGGGCACAAATCCTAACTCCGAGCTGCTACTGAGAATTTCATAGAAAAACCCAATAACACTACTACATGTGTTCCGTGCCGGAATCGAACCTGTGACATACTGTGCAGAAGCCAATCGCTCTGAGAGGCCGTGTGTGGGAGACGGCAGGCCTCACTACGCTACGCCAAACTATACCCTATCACAATCACCTACAGATAATTGTGATAAGTATTTATCAAGTAGAACAGTATCTAAGGAGTTTCTGGCTCGCCCTTCTCCTTAAGAACATATTGTTTGGAACAAGCGAACCGAAGACCAGTCGCGGTCAGGACCACTAGGGCAACGAGGCACTAAATCATTTTGTACCAAACAACTAATTAACCGGTTAAAATAAATTTTACTACAAAATAATGGTTAATTTATTTACCGAATTCCAATTAGTCCGGTTTCAGTCTAATTGAACACAGTTTTAAACAACACTTCAGTGTACCTGAGTTTTTGGGTGTAATTAAAATCCTGTTTGGTAAAACCAGTGGTTTTTAGGAAAATTTATTATTAAACCAAAAACTAGTTTTATGTAATAACTAGAACTGAATTTTAATTATCGTTAAAGTAAGGCCTCAGCCCACGTCCGATTTTTTGTAGGACCGATTATCAGACCGTTTAAAGTTCGTGGGACCGGCGTTTTGTTGGACGTGTGCGTTGGTGTATTAGAATTATTGTGATCCATTCTCTCCGACAAAAAATCGGTCACTGATTGTCTAACGTGGACAAACTTTTCTTTTTTTTAAGTATGAGAAATCACCAAATGACTTCCCCCGCGCGAGGCGGGGCGGGAGGGACTGTCAGACTTTTACTGACAAAACCCATCCATGTTCCTTCTTGTGCCCTTTGCGTTCCGGGGGCGCGGTATCTTTTACGAACAACCCGCAGCGACGTGGACAGCAATTATTGATAAAATAATTATTTCGCGAATATTTGTTGTAATTTATTTTATTGCCGAAATAAACAATAAAGTACTGTAATTATGTTAATAAAGATTCTGAAAAGGAATAAAATGGTCATAGAGATAGTGCTGAAAGCATTTTGAAAGTTCTCGGAGAAATAAAAACATTTTCTTTTTATGTAAATGTAATTAACCGAACCAGTTTTTTTATTTTCATCTTGAAATTGAAAATAAACATAAGTTTGTGAACTAGTCAAATATTAAAACTAACTAGGTAATTACCAATAAAACGCGAATGTTTGTAAAGATAAATGGATGGATCGATGCATGGATGTTTGTTACTCTTTCAGGTTTAAAACTGCAGAAGCTAGTTTTACCTAAAAACCGTATAAAGAAGCCCTTTCCCGTCTATATTCTTTTTTTAAAATGTTTATGCTGAGTTTATTAATACAATATAAGTACCTACCTACCTACGCGTGAAAAAGCGCTCTCAATTTGATTAGAAAAACTTACTTCAATATTAAAAAGAAAGTGTAAAAAATATTATATATTACCCTGTCTACGTTTATTTTCACTCATGTGTATATTATTCATATAGGTACCCTTGTGGTAGTATTATCGAAATTCTCCTGTAAAATATTAGTGAAATAAAATATTATTGTAAGCAATTTACTTTTTACTACCCTCTGCCAGCGACTTTGTCCGCGTCAAAGTTGAATTATAATTCCAAGGGAACACAATTACCGGGATTAAAAGTATGGGATGTGTTAATACAGAAAATGGGCTAAATATGTGCTATTTTTCATCCAAATCTGTTCAATATTTTAAGCGTGATTTATTTATTTATTTAAGGACAACCAACAAAGCTACACCAATATACATGTTAAAAACGCTAACACAAATACAAAATATATAGTGTAGCCTTCATTAAAGGCTGCCACGGCATGCATTAAAGTTAGGGAAATACAGTTTCTTAAAAAACAATTTTTACATTTATGGAACGAATTAAACTAAACTAAACTAAATGCTGGTTTTGTTCATAAACTTTAAACAAATTAATTAATTTTAAACTGCGTTGAGCCAGCCCACAACAACAGGAGTTAAGAAATAATTATTAACATTCTCTAAATGAAGGATTGAGGAACAAACATCCATCTATCCTGACAAACTTTCACATTTATGATATTAGTGAGAAGTAGGATTAAGTAGGACGTAGGATAGTGGCAAAGGATTGGTAGGATAGGATTTTAACTTACACTGTACTTTTCTTTCAAGTATATAGGTCAAGGCTACCACTAGGCTACCGAGGCAGTTAGGCAGGTAGCCTAGTGGTCCTAAGCGCGACTGCTACGCTAGAGGTCTTGGGTTCGATTACCAGGTCGAGCAAAAAGTGTTATTGGGTTTTTCTATGAAATTCTCAGTAGCAGCTCAGAGTTTGGATTTGTGCCCGGTTAATGGCAATAGGCTCGCCTCCTATTACATGGGACCTAAACATACCGGCGAACTGTGGGTGTACATTATTACACCTCTGCCTAACCCTTCGGGGAAAACAGGCGTGATGGTATGTATGTATATAGGTATACCAACCAGCATGTAACGTGAGCACAAACTTCAAGTTCATTTTTGGGTTTTGTGTTTTTTTGTACACACACTGCACGCCATTGGTCCGTCAGTAAACAATCGCATGCAGCGTCGGCGCCCCAAAAAGACCAAAAACCCAAAAATGGACTTGAAGCTTGTGCTCACGACTCGTGCCGGTTACTATACTTGGCTTCGTTCTTCATATTTATTCATGAGAAAGTCAATGCTCCCAAGTTTCTTAAACTAGCTGACTGCTGAAGAAAAAAATTATGAGCATCAAATTAGTTTAAAAGCGGCCAAGTGTGAGTCGGTGTTGTGCGCTGTGGGAAGCAAGATAGAGCAGGAACAAAATAACCTTTTTTTGTAAGTTTCTCAACTTTGTCTTTCCGTATTAATAAGTCTGAATGTTTCTTTTTTAAAAAAATAATAATTTCTGTTAAAAGTTACAGATGATAGACGTCTGCGTAGGCTTATGGTTCCGTTAATATTTTATTGGTGATAGGAATAATTTATTTATTGGTCACAAACACGGGACAAAGTTACTCTATTAAAAGGTACAGTTCATCATGTCTCGCCGACACTGTCGCACGCAAATTATACAGTTCAATAAATAGGTTCGGAACCCTAAAAAAGAAAACAGAAGTTACGTTCCCCAAAACTTTACCTTTTAAAATTAGAATTTCATCTCTCATAATTAAGTTACTCATTTTTGCTTGACGTGATACTCCTAAGTCCTAGGAACTACTTAATAAGTTAAATAACAAATAAATCACGGCGGTAATAAAATAATTTATCGCCACTGACACCGACACGGTTCACCGCAAGAACTTTGGTAATGAGTTTCCTTCTTATTGGCATTTATTGGTTCTAGCGAGGAGCGCGTTTCAATTTCTGTTGAAGTTCTAAATTCTATGCTGTGTTTGATGCCTAGTTTTTTTGGATAGCAGATTTATTAAAAGTAAATTATTGTGACATCATGATTTTGAATTTAATTTGAATTTTGAAATTGCAATTTTAAACTGAACTTTATTAGGTACATATATTTTCCAATTGTTTGTGTAGTGTAACTAGTTCTGTATACCATAAATGGCAAAATAGGTAGGTAGGTTATACTGTACTCATGTTTTACAGAATAAATATATCTGTCTATCTATCAGTACCAGCTCAGTAGCAGCTCGGAGTTAGGATTTGTGCCCGGTTAATGGCAATAGGTTTGCCCCTTATTACATGGGATCTTAACATACCGGCGAACTGTGGGTGTGCACCTCTGCCTAACCCTTCGGGGAATACAAGCGTGACGGTGTGTTATGTGTATCTATCTATCAAAAGTCAAAGTCAAAGCATTTATTTCAATTAGACCATTTACAGGCACTTCTGAATTGTCAAGGAGTTGATTAGTAAAAGTCAGAAAGAAGAAAGAAGTCGGAAAGATGGAGCTAGTTGCGAAATACTTCACGGGTACTCACCATTTTTACACACAATATATTTGTTGCTTCTATTGACGGAACTGCAGCAGCATTAGCTGAGTTGTCGATTTCTTGGAGGTGGTTCGAGGTGGTGCAAGAAAATAATACCTAGAAAAATTCAGGGGAGGCCTAGGCCCAGAAGCAGGTCATTACGGGCCTAATGAAAACACCCTTTCATAGTCCCTAAAGTCGATGTAGAACCTTTTTTAAATGAGTATTAAAATAAAAATCATAATTTTGAGTTGCTGTGGTTTTTATTAAACGCTTTTCATTTTAATGGCTTTGAGGCTTTATTAACTGTTCTGCCAGTATCATTTTGATAAAACATATTTAACGTAAGTATTTTTATTTATTAAACTATTTGCCTTTGACATTACAATCATGTTAAAGTTATCTTTATATCACAAATACTCAACTCTTTATATATTTTTTGGAAATTCTACAACTTTTATTATCTTATTATTGTGAGAATAAATGAATAACGTATTAAACTTTCACTAAAAATACACACAAAAATACGAAACTTTCAAGAAGGCTTCTTATAAAACGTCTCGTTACTTCTGAATCTACATAGATGTATATCTATTTTAAAACATACAGAAAGAGCAAATTTCAACAGAGATGGCGGGTGACAAATGCTAATAACCTTTTCTTTGAAGCGGTCGTGCTCCATGACACTGAAGGACGAATATTATATTTTTATCACATTTCGCGTTTATATAGGTACACAAAACTATTTTAATTTAACAGAATGTTGAATTACTTATTGTGTTTGCGAGTGAAAGCGATGAAAAGTTTATTTTCAAAACTATAAACATGTACTCTTAGCAACATTCAAGTTACTCTATTAAATTTTAAAACAGAATTCCATTTTCGCTTGATTTAATCTACTCGCCTTTACTTAGTGAAATGCCAAAGCGAACTTAACTAAAATTACTCACTTTGTAATTGTGAAGTTCAGTGAGTGAGTGAAATTATTGCGAGCCAGGAGAGTGCGCGGTCGAGTTGAAAAGCCAGTTGGAGGAACAGCAAACCGCATTATAGTGTAGTGATTGAAAAGTTGAGAGGGGAATGTTCGAAGGTAGCTTCGAACATTCCATTTTCTTAGTATTACTCTTGTTATACCTAGGCTTGCCATAACTTTCAGGGAATAATACGGGATGGTTCAAACGAATCAAATAAAAATGCCGAAAGTGTTTTTTTTGTTTAATAGTAACAACTTTAAAAATTAACACTTTTATTTTTTGGCCCAATTATATTTCAAGCTTGATTTTACTTTTGTATTTATTTAGAATTTCATCTGTTCCATTTCCGAATTTTGTCGGAATTATTGAAATACGTTACAACTATGGGACGCGATGGTCAAATATTGACAGTCCCGTAACCACGGGACGTATGGGAACCCTAGTTATTCCTGAGTTTCGAAGGTATTTGTTAGGTGCAAAGTTATTCGTTAAGTGCCAATAATTTTGATTAGCGCGTGGTTTTGGTTATGAATAAAATAACTTTTAATTGAATCTCCTAAAAGGGGTATAATTTCGTAACGGCGATAACAGTAAATGTTTATTGTTATTCTGTTTATTTATCTATAAACGTACCTACAGTACTGGAGAGGCTTTTGTTGTTTTATTCACCCATTTTTAAAGCTTATCTGTATGTATAAAAGAGGAAAGTTAATCACTCTCTGTACGAAATGTAAAAATCTATTAAACCTATAAAGCGTCAGCTTCAGAAGAAAGGAAAACCATTTGATCACGCGAAGGTGACGCACATAACGTAAAAATAGATTTGGGGCTGATTTTTCAATAGTCAGATAACTTTTATGTTACAATTAAATATGACAGTTTGACTCAACTTCTATACAAAAGCTGTCAAACCGCAATATTTATTCCTCCGTTAAGAGGTATCTGACGATTGAAAAATCGCCCTTTAGGTATAGGCAGTTAAGATTTGACTTTGACTTTAACTCGAACGAATTCGTAGGAAAAGCTAATAGTTCATCGTTTATATAGTTTTTTTTGTACATGGTATGAAATATTGTATATACAGAAGTCAGAACTTTACGATTGAAAAACTCTATAAAGCCTTGTAAAGGTTGCGGAAAATCGCTGGATGTGGGCAGACAGGACCGCTCATTGTGCCCATCTTTAGGGGAGGCATACGTCCAGCAGTGGACGTCGCTCTGCTGATATGACGTTGATGATTATAAAGCCGTGCCTGCCTTTCCAGGTTTTCCCAACTGTGGGTCAGACCCCCCAGATCCCTCGGCAGGCTGCTTGTGACCGTTAGACTAACCAATCAGGTATAATTGCACAGTAATTGAGTACAATTATTATCGTTGGCTCATTAAATCCCACACTCAAACAGTATTGTTTATAATTATTGGCATACCAGTGAACTAATTGGGCTAGTTTTGTATATTCGCGGTGCAAAGTGCATTATTAATGAAATTAGTAATATTATTCAATGTGGACGTATTTTCGTTGATATAATAACAATGATATAGTTATAACATAACCATCACGCCTGTATTCCCCGAAGGGTTAGGCAGAGGTGTACCAATGTACACCCACAGTTCGCCGGTATGTTTAGGTCCCATGTAACAGGGGACGAGCCTATTGCCATTAACCGGGCACAAATACTAACTCCGAGCTGCTACTGAGAATTTCATAGAAAAACCCAATGACACTTTTCGCTCGACCTGGGAATCGAACCCAAGGCCTCTAGCGTGGCAGTCGCGCTTAGGACCACTAGGCCAACTTGTGCGTGATAGACGGGAGCTTTAACCACTGGGTCATCATAAAGTAGTTAGCGAAATGTGGGTGTACTGTGGTACTTACACCTCTACCTAACCTTTCGGCGTCGATAGACGTAGTGTTTTGTTGGTATGTTCTTAATTTAAAATTAAACAATCGTGTATCTCCGCCGACAAAGAATCATTCATAACTTTTCACGAGAACTTTTCATCTTTTCAAAGCGATTTTAGGTAAAAGAACTCATAAAACGTTAACAAATTACAAAATGACAAAGCCAAATGTCGCCATTGTATATAGAAACAGCCAACAATCGTTTAAAATTTCTATCGCCCGTTATTTTTAAGCGTCATAAAAATAATCCGGGAAAAAGATTAAAGTAGATTGTATGACACAATTCCTTAATGGTCCAAGATCCCAGGGTTCCTAAACCTAAGTCATTTTATTATCGCTTAAGGTTTGAGAATAGATAGGGCAATCTCTATTTATTAAACTTTATGCAAAAGTAGATGGACTTAATGCCATAAGCATTCTCTACAAGTCAACCAAAAATAAATAATATGGTAGGTGCAAATTATTGTTCGAGCGTCATCATCTTCCTGCCCTTATCCCTTGTTATTTGGGGTCGGCGCAACACGTTTTCTTCTTCCATGCTGTGGATAAAATGGTAAAAATGTGGATGAAATTATTGTTCAAGCGTAAAACAACAAAATTAGAGATAAATAAATTACTGTAAATAATTACATTAATAAATTGTATTTCTTTTTTTTTTGGTGTGTGGGAAATCATCAAATAACTTCTCCCGCCCAGGGCGGGACGGGAGGGAGTGTCAGACTTTTACTGACTAAAACCCACCCATGTTCCTTCTTGTGCCCTTTGCGTTCCGGAGGCGCGGTATCTCTTGCGAACAACCCGCAGAAATAAATTGTATTGTACAGAAATATTATGTGCTTATATAATCAGGAGGGCAATTCTACAAACTTTAAGAAACTATCGCAATCTATCTCAGCCTCAATCTGTCAAAATTGCCTCTTATTTACCAAATTTTGTTGATAGTGATAGTCGCATTACGACTAGATTTTACACGTTTTTGATTAGTAGAATTTACCTTCAAGTATTGGGTATAAAAAGTTACTTACTCATTTACGTGCAAGTGTAATGGCTAGATTTTATATATAATTATGTTTTACATGACATTATTTAAAATCATTTTTTGTTATTTCCAGACACTTTCCGTGGGCCATAACGTCAGCCAGGTACCTACTTTAAAAATCTTGGGACTTTCGATTTTTAAAACGACTTAGGTTTGACGACCCCGGGATCTTAGCCCATAACAATTGAAGGGGATTCGGCAAGGATCAGGCTCAATGGGATAAGACAGAACATTTAATTAACACCATTCTTTTGAAACAAAATTATTAAGAGTATCAAAGAAATCCCAAGACTCTGGAGTGTCTCATTAAAATGATAGAATAGTCTTTTACGTGCTAAAGATCGGAGTTTTTGTGTACTTTTGTACTTTGTTGCGACCCGCAAACCTTTTCATGGCAATATGTTGCGGCTAGCCTGTTATTTCTTGGTGTAAATTTTCATTTTCCCTAGTAATTTGCTTGTTATTATTTTCTTTGCCGTGTTTATTAGAAGTTATGTTTAAAACCTAGTAGGTGAAAGATAAATGTAGCTTGATTTCGTATCAGTCGTTTATTTTTCAATTTTTTAAATCTGTCACTGACTTCGTGACGAAACCCGGACCAACTGATGTTAATATAAGTCTGAAATCGCCAACCTGTCTTGAGCAAGCGTGGTGTGGTGATCAATGCTCGTGGCTTGTTCATATAAGAAGAGGCATTCGCCAATAGTTAGGTAAACGATAGTGGGTCAATAATATTAGCTGGTATTATTATTAAAATTGCAATTTATACAACAGTTCACTAAAGTTTCATCACAATCGGATGAATCGTTTGGGAACGTATAGAGGACAAACATACAAATAAACGATTTATTTAGATATACAGTCTTGCGACTCGCCTAAACTTCGCACGACATTAAATGCGCTATAACTAATATGGCGACACTTTGTCAGAACATCGAGATTTCTGCTCAACCTTCCGAAAGTGAAAATCGCATTAAAACTCACAGCCCGTGCCAGTGCCGTAAGAACAAAGCGGTCAAACAAACAGACACGAAGAGCGAATGTTTTATTGCATTTATCATCGGGTTTAGTTTTGTCAAAACGCACAATCCCACTTCAAAATTTCCTCATTTGTCAAAGTAATAATTGTAATTTTTTTTTTATTCTACTCTGAATAAATTTAAATTCTATTTCTAAGCACAAGGTTTCGGATATTATGTAACTGTATATTGCAGAATGGTTATGTAATATATTTGGCAATTAGATAATTAATTTAATTATCGAGATATTGTCGGTTTGGATTGGCAGAACTTAGTTTAATTTACAGATTGAAGATTTTTAAATAAGTCATCTATTTATGGTCATGCATATCCTTTAAGATTAGATGTAGCCTCACACTGTAACATTAGCAGACAGCCAGTCAGCCCAATTTGAATAAATTAGTTTGGGATTTGACCCGGGGCTCCTAGTTAGTATTATCATAAAATTAATCCTATATACTTCTTCTACATACTTACACGGAAGTGTAGTTTGCTCTGTTGCTTTAACGACTTTATACCACTGAACCGATTTTGATGAAATTTGGTACGGGGTAAGTTTGAACTGCCTCAGTAGCCTAGTGGTCCTAAGCGCGACTGCTACGCTAGAGGTCTTGGGTTCGATTCCCAGGTCGAGCAAAAAGTGTTATTGGGTTTTTCTATAAAATTCTCAGTAGCAGCTCGGAGTTAGGATTTGTGCCCGGTTAATGGCAATAGGCTCGCTCCCTATTACATGGGACCTAAACATACCGGCGGACTGTGGGTGTATACTGGTATACCTCTGCCTAACCCTTTGGGGAATACAGGCGTGATGGTATGTGTTAAGTTTGAACCCCAAGAAATAGAATAAAATAAACTTTATTTCCAAACTATCTGCTGCCAGCGACTTCGTTCGCTTGGTTTTTTCCACCCGCATTAAGTTAGGTCTTTGGTTGCCTTCCTCGATGAATGAACTATCCAACCCAAAAAAAAAAATAATATTCCAACCAGTAGTTCTTGAGATTTTCGCGTTCAACCAAACAAACAAACCCTTCAGCTTTATAATATTAGTATAGATTTACAATTTATACAAAGGTTAGTAACAATATTGTTTTTTGTTTTTAATTGCAAAAATCACTGATTATCTCCTCCGGCACCCAAGCTAGGATTGAACTTGTGTTATGGGTGCCAGGGATCTCTGTATTAATAAGTAAAAAAAAGAAAGTAAATAGGTCACTTTTTATTCTGTAACTTCGTCTGCGTCCATGATTTCGTATTTCTTCGACATTTCGTATAACGTTATATGAAATGTAACCGACAATTCATGTAACGTTATGCGAAATGTCAAAGAAACACGAAAGGAATATACACGAAGGGGCATTTTAATGAAAACTCTTACCATGGATTTACAGAACACGATTCTAGACGCGCCAGAGTCGAAATTATGATTCGAATTATGAGTCAGGCTCGCGCACAAAAGGATCCGTACCATTCTCTTAAAAACGAACAAAAAAAATCACGTTTGTTGTATAAATATTTATTTGATTCTGTTTTTTAGTATTTGTTGTTATAGCGGTAACAGAAACACATCATCTGTGAAAATTTTAACTGTCTGATGATAGTCATGAGGTACAGCCTAGTGACAGACAGCGGAACCCTAAAAAATCAGTTATTCTAAACAAAATAACAACACAATACAAGATCAAAATGTACTAAATCTACGATACAAGTTGTCATTACAATGTCCATTCCACCCTATATTTAGATAAATTAATGCTAATCTTTTGAAATAGATCAATAGCAGTAATAAAGATAAAGACTACCTGCCTCGTTACCCTAGTATTCCTAAACGTGACTGTTACGCTAGAGATCTTGGGTTCAATTCCCAGGGCGAGCAATGTGTTATTGGGATTTTCTATGAAATTCTCAGTAGCAGCTCGGAGTTAGGATTTGTGACCGGCCCCCTGGTAATGGCAATAGGACCTATGTAGACTATTACATGAGACCTAAACATACCGGCGAACTGTGGGTGTACTTCGGTACACCTCTGCCTAACCCTTCGGGGAATACACGCGCGATGATGATGGTATGTAAAGATAAATAAATAGTTTCAATCATTCACTTTTACAATATGATAAGGATCAATACACCCTTTTTAGTACAATAAAGAAACGCGTTCACCATACCCCACCGAGTAACACGTCACTTCAATTGAAATGAGGTTTTATTCGATTGCGTGACCATTCGATCCAGTCAGTGTCCCGATCTGCCAACAGGGACGATCCTGACCCTTATCATTGCCTAGATAACTCCCTTAGGGTACTTTCATAGAGCAATTTGTAGAAGCGACTTTTGTTTACCCTGTTGGTCTCATGGTCATAAGTGCGATTGTTGAGGGTTGGATTCTGGGGTCTATTCCTTGGTTAAAGTTATAGGGAAAAGAAGTTATAGGCCGCTGTAAAACTAATTAGGTCAAATGGGGCATTTTTCACCAAAACTCAAACGCAGTGCCAGTGTGAAGCACTATCACAGGACATGCGTTACCTCCTTAGTTGCCCGTCGTGCACAACCATCAGCACCATTGAATTTCTGAACGAGGGCAAAGATAGAGTTGTATAGGTTACTCAATACTGGTCGGATAACATTTGAAACGATTCAATTGACACGAAAAGAAGAAGAAGTTATAGGGAATTTTCCATTACGAATTTGATGCAAGGTATTGACAGCTCACCTCAACCTCTCGTCACCTAAATAGATCGAGGAAGATTTTTAAGGAAAACAATGTGTGAAAAGATACATCACATAGCTGTCAACTACGCATATTGCTCATCAAGCTTTTGAGCAGCAAAAATTAATGTTGGACAACGACTTTTATTTTTTATGTGAAAAATTACTATTTATGGTGTTGTAACTTTAACAAAATTTAAAAAAATGTTAATACTTTGACCTTCAATATCTCCGTAACCAGAAGGTTCTCAGGCATGGTTCAGAACAAAGAAATAATCACAATGAGAGAAAGAAGATGTAACATGCGGCTCTAATAAGTGTCTTCCAACACCTTTTTACCACGTTGCTTAGCTAAAGAAATTAATGTGGAGGTAGTACCTCCTCACACGAATACCTCCTCTGCTCTTCTAAGCAATATTCTTAGTCTATGGTACCGTTGACGTCTAGAATAACAATTGATTTGAAAATTGACTAACTGCCCACTCCTATCTACGTGTAGCGGGTTGTTAAAAGTAGCCAATATTATTTTAGGTTTAAGTTGAAAACTGAACTAACGAAATATACCCGTCATTGGAAAATAATGAAATTTAAACTTCTCGTGCATTCTATGTATAAGACGAGGGTTTTACTCTGCAGTAGGGTAATAAAAGTAGAATATGGAAATTCGGTAACTTCTGCTGTACCTTCTGATAAAAAAATCTTGTTTTAAATAACTAACATACCATCACGCCTGTATTCCCCGAAGGGAAGGCAGAGGTGTACCAATGTACACTCACAGTTCGCCGGTATGTTTAGGTCCCATGTAATAGCCAAGCCTATTGGCATTAACTGGGTACAAATCCTAACTCCGAGCTGCTACTGAGAATTTCATAGATAAACCCAATAACACTTTTGGTCGACCTGGGAATCGAACCCAAGACCTCTAGCGTAGCAGTCGCGCTTAGGACCACTAGGCTAACGAGGCAGCCACAAAAACTAACTAGTACAATAACTCGTATGATCTATATTTATTTGAAAATAGTATAGGTATAGTTTGTTTTTTATGTCATTGAATGGCAAACAAGTGCGCAGTCCACCTGATGTTAAGTGGTCACCGCTAACTATAGACATCTGCAATACCAGAGGCCTTGCAAACGCGTTGCTAACCTAGAAACAAAGTTGAAATGTCTCATGGGCCTGTAATTACCCTTACCCCATACCCTTCAAACCGGAACGCAATTCTTTTTTTGTTCGACTTTAAAGAAATCCTCTAGGAATTTCTCCTGTATCATGGGTGCGTTGATTCTGAACAACAATCTGTAGGCAATACAAATATTTGTTCCGTGCTAGAATCGAACCCGCGACACGCAGCGCAGGAGCCAATCTCTCAGCCAATTCGCCAACTGTATCGTCACAAGTGTAATTCAATATTTCATCAAGAAATAGCACACAAATTTTCACATTTTGACATGGAGCTCCAATCCGAATGGGTCGCTAGTGATAAAATAATAATGAAAATGTTTCCGACCTTTTCCTCATTGTGTCTGTAGAAATAAGCGTGTTATATTTATAAAGTCTTAACAATCAATCAAATCATCTCGAATCTGTTGAGAATAAGCTTATCTCACGTAAATTTAGAGTGCTTCTATTCCGGGCAATGAACTACGAGGATTTTTTTTCCAAATCAAAATGTATATGGGCTAAGTGTAAAAAAATAGCCTTACATTTATTAAAAACTGGTTTAGTTGGACTCACACGAAGGGGTTTACACCACATAATGTCTAACACTAATTATGAAAATAAAATCATGTATTAGGACCACTTTTTTATTTCTTAACTTTATTGTACAATACTGCCTCGGTAGCCTAGTGGTCCTAAGCGCGACTGCTACGCCAGAGATTTTGGATTCGATTCCCAGGTCGAGCAAAAAGTATTATTGGGTTTTCCTATGAAATTCTCAGTAGCAGCTCGGAGTTAGGATTTGTGTCCGGTTTATGGCAATAGGCTTGCCCCCTGTTACATGGGAACTAAACATACCGGCGAACTGTGGGTGTACATTGTTACACCTCTGCCTAACCCTTCCGGGAATACAGGCGTGATGGTAAAGTTTATTGTACAATCAATGCCAAAAAAATTTGTTGAATTAGAGGTATTTTTTAAAGATTGGGTACGTTCCTAAACGTAGGTAGGTAGGCAGGTAGAATTGTTTCTCTCATCTTTTTACCCTAATTTTTTAGACCGAAAGGAAACTTTCATTAAAGTTGGAATTAGGACTCAAACACAGGAAAAATATTTTCAGGCGGCAAAAATATTTTCAGGAAAAAACACTTATTTGTATGCTGTTCCAATCGTCGGATTTATCTTGCGATCATCTCAGTTAATTGCTTACAATAACTCTGCTTGACAGATTAGCACTAACCCAATTATTGAAAAAAGAAGCGTTGCCCATCACTAATAGGAATTACTTCTGTGTTGTGATGGCATAAATAAAAAAAATAAATAATCACGAACGTTAAATAAAAATGAAAAATTCGACATAATATTTTCCTTACTACCTCTTTACAGTATTAATAATTCCTTATTATATTGTTTCATGTAAAATTCTGCGCTAAGTTTTAACGCTCTTTCAATTTATGCGTTTGGTGCCGGACCGCTGCGGTGCCGGAGCGGTGCGTTTTCCGGACTGCATACGGACGGTTGTCTTTTTTCATACAGTTGACGCGTGACGTTTGTCGTCCTGCCGTTGAGCGTGCGTAGTACCGACGCCGCCACAGACGCCGCACTGCTGACGCACCGCGCGCTTCGTAACAAAAAAAACAACCGTCCGTATGCATTTCGGAAAACGCACCGCTCCGGCACTGCAGCGGTCCGGCACCAAACGCATAAATTGAAAGAGCCCTTAAACAACAAAAAGTTTGTAAACTCTCTTTGGTTTTTACAAATTCTGTGTTATTCATAATGTTGGTTTGAATAATAGGTTGTGATGTTGAGACAGTTTTTGCAAGTTGTTCAACACTTAATTAAAGTTGTGCTACTTTGTATTGTGCTGTGTTGAGCTAGCTTTGTGCTGCGTTTACACTTCATACTTGTGCAAGACTTTTGTAAAACTTTCTAAAGCAAATTAATTTGATAATTTTCATGATCAAAGAGTTTTATTTAAGGTATTTATTTATCTTATCAAGCATTAGTCGCCACGCTTGAATAATGAGTGTTAGCCATTTTAGACCATTAAGTACTTTATATTAGTGGTTTCTAGGGTTAATTTGGCATGCACTTGTATATATTACGAGTGAAGATAAAGAGTCACCGCGGCCCTCGAACGCTAAGGGCGTTTAGAGAAACAAGGATTAAGAGCCTGAAACTCTCTTTCGCACCGCCCAGACCGGAAGAAGTCATCTGAATATTTCCCATCCTTTTAAAAAAGGGGGTTCTTAAAGAACGCTTTCGTAAAGTCGCAACTGTTTAGATTATATAATCTTATAACTTAACTTAGATTATATAATCTTATAACTCTTTATAACTAGCTTCTGCCAGTAACTTCGTCCACGTGGATATTTTGTAGCTTGATGTTATAAAGCCTATGACACTTACAAATAATGTGGCTTTTTATATGTAAAAGAATTTTCAAAATCGGTTCAATAGATCTAGAGATTACCCCCTACAGCCTCACAAACTTTACTGTTTTATAAAATGAGTGAGAGATAGATTTACATACTACTGTCATTTCAGTATCATTCCGTCAACAAATTGAATAAGTACTTGGTACTTAAGTACCAAAATGTTGAGAGTTGTATGAAAGCATTACAAATATCTATTTTTGTCGAAAATCAACCCAGACCACCTTCATCTCACCTGTCCAGTCCATTCACTTATTATTAAACTTATTGGTCCTTGTATACGCAATTGAATATTAACGACATCTGGGACTAACTAACTAACCTCAAAATTGTATTTACTTGGGATTATAATAATGTTTATTTGATAAGTCGGATTGGGATTTATTAAAGTATTTAACAGTTAGTGTATATTTTATTTAAGATACGGTATTCATGAAATTAGATAGAGATTAATGACCTTTAATATATGACGAAGCCTTTATTATGTAAATTCGTATTAGGTGAATAAGGATTCACGCGTACCTTTATTAGGTGTATTTATTAATTGTAAGAGATATATATTACACTGATCTATTTTTATCTACATGTAAAAAATCAATCAAAATCGTGGTTAAAGAATGTGAGTGTGTCTTTAAAATTTTTGAGGCTTAGATAAATTTATTGCAGCTACCCCGGATAATTCAATATGGCGACCGACAAATGCCATCTTGTGAAAGTAAAATAAAATAGCGTCATTAATATCGAAAGGTCACCAGGTTTAATTTTTCTAACAGTTGCATTACATTTTTCAGACGTAAACGAATGACACGTCGCTAGCGATGCCGCATGCGTTGCGCCCACGCACCAAGTAGTAGAATCCTTGGTCTCCCCACCGAGGGCCCCACGAATTCTTTATAATCCAGTACGGGAGCCTTTCACCGGTTTTGGATACTGTAGCAAATAATTACAATGTTTATTATTATAGAAATTGCGATAAATCAAAAGATACACGTTACCTACTTACTTTACTTTCTTTTTTTTTTCTATGCATCAAAATGTATACAAACCCAGGACATTATATCCAACTATTAAAACAGCGTGGTTCAACGTTTTAGGATTACAGTTTTGATCCGTTGGTTCATCTACACCACCTTGGTACCTGTCCATGGATTCTGAATTTATACCTGAAAGAAAAAAAAAATGTAGATACAGGTGATGCTTGGAAAGTTTCAGAGACAAAATTTTATCGCACAACGTTGTCGATTTAGAGTTTAAAAATATGCATTCGACGTCATTCAGACATTTTTATTTTTACTATAGTTGCAGTATTTTAGCATGGCAATAGCCGTCATTAAACACATTTTTTTTTTAATTGCAGCGCTCTTACTACAACAACATACAATATACCCTCACGCCTGTATTCCCCGAAGGGTTAGGCAGAGGTGTACCAATGTACACCCACAGTTCGCCGGTATGTTTTAGGTCCCATGTAATAGGGGCGAACCTATTGCCATTAATATACACTCACGCCTGTATTCCCCGAAGGGTTAGGCAGAGGTGTAACAATGTACACCCACAGTTCGCCGGTATATTTAGGTCCCATGTAATAAGGGGCGAGCCTATTGCCTATTGCCTATTGCCTATTGCCATTAACCGGGCACAAATCCTAACTCCGAGTAGCTACTTAGAAAATCCTAATGGAAAACTCCAATAACACTTTGCTCGACCTGGGAATCGAACAAAGGACCCCATGCTCATCAGTCGCGCTTGCGACCACGAGACCAACAGCATTCTATTGCCATGTTAAAATGCCGCAACTATAGTAAAGTCCATTGTTTTAACGACATAGGAATGCAATAAATACATAACGTTCGTGAAATATTTATTTTACCAATTTGACCTTCACTTATCTCTATAGGTGCACGCACTTGTAAGTGCTTAACTGAAAACATTAATCTGAAGTTATTTTTAAGAATATTATGGTTACATCCGTCTATATTTATATTATCAAGCTACATTGTATTTGTTTAAACGCGCTAATCTCCAGAACTATTACCGGTCCGATTCTGAAAATTTTCTCGCTAATAGAAAGCTAGGTTATCTTTGAGTGTTAAAGGCTATATTTCATTATCAAACAAATTAGAGATCCATAAACAAAAATCACGCGGCTGTTTTTAAGTACATAATTATTTATTTCACGTACCAGCGGACAGCGGGCCATGCTCATATATAAATCTAGCCATGACTTCTTCATCAGACATAACCCTTTGAAACCCTATTACAGGTACTGGCTGAGGATTCCAACGTAAAGAATCGAAGATGGCACTATATTTCAAGGTGCCAGGTGTCCACCTACACTGCATACGTGCATTGGCATATGGGTAGTAATCTCTAGCTCGGAGAACACCTCCAAATTTCGTCACTATGTGTCTGAAATAGAACTCAATTTTGCAATGAATTAATCATCATGATTCACATTTGCAACTGAAGATTTTTACTGTTTAATAAGTTAGTACTGGCATAAAAAAAAACAAATGAAAGTAGCCTGCTGTTGAGACTTATGGCCGATTAGTGCAAGTAGGCTGGCTAGCAAAGTCAAAGGATTTATTTCAAGTAGACCATTAAAAGCACTTTTGAACGTCGTCGACACGAGAAAATTAATAATATTGAATTTAGTTGCCCATTCCAAAATATAGTTTTGTATGCTGAAGAACAAGCAATAAACTCAATACATACTCTTTTCAAAAAAATTAATATATACTAATGTCAAATTGTCATGTACAGGCACTTTTGAATTGTTAAGAAATGGGTCAGTTAGTCAGCACGTTGAAGCTAGTTGCTCAGTCCAAAACGTAGGTTCTCTATGGAGAAGAACGAACAAGAAACTCCACGGACACTTATTTCAATTAGGTGTTTACAAAATCCTTGTTACATGATTCTTGTTGCTTCTATGTATATGTGACATAAATGCTGGGGTACAGCAATATAAAAAGTAATGAAGATGTAAGCCATGGCAGTTAAGAGATGACCAATCCCAATGTTTATTAAATCTTGTTAATTAGTGAGTCTTACGCAAACGTTTCGATGATGGATCCATTGCTACATCCCTTTTGGACATCATCACAATCTATGAGAAATTGCTCCGACAGAACTTCTTCCACTCCATTGTGTATCTTAAGATGACTTTCAATATTTGCTGTTACAAAAGATACATTTTTTATTTTAAAGTCTGTTTCATCATCTTTCATTAAGCTAATTACAAGATATACTTATATACAGCTACCTATATATATACTAGCTTATGCTTGTGACTTCGCCCGTGTGTATGTCAGTTATCTGTTGGGTTTTGATTAATTTGAAGAACTCTTATCCTTTTTCTTTAAGAAAAATCGAAGGGTTAGGCAGAGGTGTACCGATGGTACACCCACAGTTCGCCGGTATGTTTAGGTCCCATGTAATAGGGGGCGAGCCTGTTGCCATTAACCGGGCACAGATCCTAACTCTGAGTTGCTACTGAGAATTTCATAGAAAAACCCAATAACACTTTTTGCTCGACCTGGGAATCGAACCCAAGACCTCTAGCATACCAGTCGCGCTTAGGACCACTAGGCTAACGAGGGAGTTAAAAAAAAAATAATTTAAATTAGTTTTTCTTAGTATAATAATAATATTTTGCCCCACAAATATATTTAAGGTGATATATACACAAGATTGATCTGAAAATAAAATTAATGACAAATTGTTGAAAATCAGAGTGACAGCTGCCGTGTTTGCGTGTGTATGTGTGTGTTTTATTGATTCGAGAAACCAGGGTTAATTAATTTTTATTAAAAATTTTCACCCTAAGTATTATACACGAAATAAATATTGTTTTTTTGGTGAAAAGAAGTAATTACAGTAAAGTACATGCAAATATGTAATAAAAATAATTTTACCGACAGCGGTGAAGGCCCAGCAAGCGGCGCAATGCAACTGGTTTTTCACCGGCGATACCATAAGACGGTCTCTCCAATCGAAGTACTCGGGTGGGTAACTTCCATTGATAAATATATTTATAGAAGATAGTTGATTTACTTCGAAAGTCTCATTTTTCCCTTTAATGGTCGGCAAAACAAGATAACCACTATATTCTTTAAACAGGAACCAAAATACAGCAATCCTCAACATTTTACGAATTTAATGGCAGACGAATGGTGCGCCCGTCAGGAATGTACTTTATATAAAATAAATACTCTACACTTTTTGAAGCATCCGTGCTATTCGACGTTTTACAATGTTTTTTATTACGATTTTTATTCCAGTGTCCTGCGTTTTGACATCGCTTGAATATTTCGAGTGCCATACTGTGTTATTATAATTTGTTTATCGTTAAATCACGGTGTTGGCGTCCAATTATTTTTTTGTTGACGCTCACACTTCAGCCGTCTAAGATTCATTAGGCGATGTCAGATTGAATTATTAAGTTGTTTTATTGACTGAAATATTATAAAGTCGTAATCTAAATAATACGTAGGTACAGGTAGTAAGTAATAGGTAATCTGCGTGTAAACTTGTTTTTTTTTAAATAAGACTTACTACCTTAGTAATTATACAAGCAATTCCGAACACACTTAGTTCAACCTTACACGTTTCTTCTGGAATCGTAACTTTAGTTCAACCAAAGGGGATTGTTGATGAGCCAATAAAACGAGTTAAAAGAAATACATGGAGTCGGTGCGACGATCTAAAACGACCTCAAAGTTATCTTTGAGATGTTCCGCGCAACTTTTAATTGATCAATTGAACTTTAACTACTAACATTTGACCTGAGATTAGGGTTGTACCTACGCACTTTAAATTTTAACTGTAAATTTAACTAATACTACTTAACACCCGGACACCACTACTTTGTATTGTAATTAGATAATTATTATGTGAGAGAATAATATTAATATTTTTTTGGAAACTTTTTCTAAAATACGTAAATAACAAAATGTTCTTCTTATCAGTAATATATACCTTAATATTGTGCCGTGACGTTACAATATCTCAGAAATAGAAATGATTATTATTCTACGGTAGTACGTACTCACTGTCGTTTTGTTATGTATTATTAAAGCAGAAAAAAAGGTACACCAAGTACTAAACATCAACGACAGGATACAATGTTTTCTTAATTAACATCTTTTTGTCATAGGACTTACAGACCGCCGATTTTGCAGAGCCGGAGAGCATAAGATAATACAGCCCATGTGCATTTTAACTGTCCTGATGTCCCTACACACAAGGCAAAGTACCTAGGTAACACAAGTACCTTTCAAGATATCGCCAGTTACATCAAGGTGCTGCTGGGCGTCCTTGTGGAATCAACTGACGTAATTTTTATGAGCTGTCTGAACGCGATTCCCCCATAGATTTTGTACGACAATGCATGATGATGACGCCACTGTTTTGACAATTTAATCACTAACTATTTATTGATTTTAAATCAACAAAAAATCGAATTTTATAGTTATTTAAAAATTCATTGGGTTTTCAGAGCTATATAAACTGCATCGTTGGCCTAGTGGTCCTAATCGCGACTGCTACGCTAGAGGTCTTGGGTTCGATTCTCAGGTCGAGCAAACAGTGTTATTGGGTTTTTCTATAAATTTCTCAGTAGCAGCTCGGAGTTAGGATTTGTGCCCGGTTAATGGCAACAGGCTCGCCCCCTATTACATGGGACCTAAAAACATACCGGCGAACTGTTTGTGTACATTAGTACACCTCTGCCTAACCCTCTGGGGAATACAGGCGTGATGGTATGTTATGTATGTGTAAACTGTTCTTTTTGTGAAGTTTTGTCTTTGAATTATTTTTTAATGGTGTCATCTACTCAAATATCTTCTAGCTAAGATGTAGAGTTAAAGGCATCGCCTGGATGTGTAATATCAAATCCAAACGAAATTAACTTTTTTTTTAAATCGATAAAATGAAAATAACACTCAGTTAGAATAGCCTTAGTAATCTACATTGCCTAGATAATACATTTACTTTAATTTAAAATATCCAATAACATGCTTGGCCTAGGAATATTTTTCATTCATTACGATAAAAAATATTTATCGTTTTTATATCGTTTCATTTGAATATTTAGTCTGTAGCGCGCAGTAGTAAATGTTTCAGTAGAATTTCATGTTTAATAATTCAATATTTCTACGTAATTGACATTTTCAATATTTTTATCACGCTCTATGTTTTTCTACATTCAAATATTCGTATCGTTATGAAGTTAAAAAGGTTTACTCCCAAATATAGGATAAATAAACCGCATTTGTTTATACGATTGCTACATACGCCGATAGGCCATACCAATTTCTGCCGCAAAGTAGCGTTGCTATGTTCCGGTTTAAAGAGTATGGGTGCCGATGTAATTACAGGCACATGAGATTCCAACTTTGTCCCTGGAATGGCATTGCATTTGCAAGGCCTCTTGTATTGCAGATGTTTATAGGTAGCGGTGACCACTCAACATCAGGTGAGTCGTGGGTTTGTTTGCCATCCAATGGCTTATAAGCTCGTAAACAAGTTCGTACATTAAAACAAATGACGACATGGTTGGCGCAGTTGCTGAGCCATTGGGTGCTGCGCTGCGTGTCGCGTGTTCATCTGGCTGTATGTGTATGTGTGTTTATATGTCTGTAAATGCATCTACAACACAGGTGTAATTTTCTGTGTGAAGCAACGTATTTTTTTAAAGAATATGTTTTAGCTTCGTACATGTACGAACACGAAAGGAGTGTGTAAGGATCGTAGCAGGTAACGTTCTGTAGTTTCTGCTTACCTTCATGTGAAACAAGCGTCAGTTTTTGTAAGTATGTTTTAACTTTAAACATAAGTCTTAGCTCTAAAATTGCTTGCCTTAAAGAGACGAGCTTTCAAAATTAAGTGATCCTATTGGAGCACAATGGTTGTCAGTGGTCGTACTGCAGTTATTGAGTATAAATCTCCCTAAGTAAATTAAGGTGAAGGGAGCTTGAAGTGGAAAGTCAATCTCTTGCATTATTAGGGATTACAGCTCACTTTAACATGTTCATCAAAGGAAGGTTTCGTACAAAATCTCAGTTCAACCCTGCTCCGCGATTTGTACCTGTTATTGGTATCGAAGCGCTTAGCGACCACAACTTTGTATCGACGGGTTAGGTAATAGCCAATTATTGAGCTGATCCCCTGGTACTGGTAGTATTACTTTATCGATTTTGGCATCTAAGCAGAACGAGTGACTGAAATTCAATGATTTAGCTTAATCAAAGCTTGTTGGTACAACTTTCATTGAATATTCGTGGAAAATGTAAATCTACGGATTCTAGAGAATACTTAATACTGTTTAGTTTCAACATTTGATATGGCTTTTAATGGATAATGTAATCCTTCACTGAATAATTATTCAAGATTTTTGTTTGTTTGTAACTTTGTCACTATACACGGCTGAACTGATCGTATTTGGGTGATTATATGCACTAGAGTCGTCGATAACAAGGTTATTTTAGGTATTACAAGATATATATCACATACCATCACATCACGCCTGTATTCCCCGAAGGGTAAGGCAGAGGTGTGCCAATGTACACCCACAGTTCGCCGGTATGTTTAGGCCCCATATAGGAGGTGAGTCTATTGCCATTATCGGGCACAAATCCTTACTCCGAGCTACTGCTGAGAATTTAATAGAAAAACCCAATAACACTTTGCTTAACCTGGGAATCGAACCCATGACCTTTAGCGTAGAAGCCGTGCTTAGGACCACTACGCTAACGAGGCAGTCCAGGCAGATATTTTTCACTAATGTTTATAAAGTAATTTCTCTATAATGCAAGTGAAACTACGGGAAAAAGTAGTTTCATATTACTTTAGGCCGTTAGCAGAAGAAGTATCTTTTGATATGTTTATAATAGCAAGATATAATATTTGAAAGACTAATGAATATAAAGAGTCTTACGAGTTGTCCAAAGGACCAAGTTTTTGGACCCGTGCACCTAAATACCTTTTGTAGGATTGAGTGAAACAAGAAGTTTTAATCTTAAAGCTGTCCTAATTACTGTTGTGAATCGAATCTACGTTTTTGTTAACTTGTTAAGGACAACAAATTAAGTACTCCTTAGATTGAGTCGAAAAAATCTACGCAATATTTTCGTTTTGAGTGTGAACGAAAGAGAAAGCAACTTTGGGTAGCTTTTTGATTTTTTTTTAAGAGTTATAATGTAAACCCGCGATTTCAAGAACTAAAAATTAATGTGACAAATTGTCAATTGCGCGTAAGCTGTTTTAACGCGCGTTTGACCATTTGTCATAGTAATTTTAAAACCAAAAGGGCTGGTTCGAGACCCACTTACGTTTTGGAATGAGCAACTAGCTTCAACTTTATTTATTTATTTTAATAATTTTAGGAAAACTTTCAGCTAATCATATACAATAGTTCAGGTTTAGATACCATTAAAAAGGCCAATTACAAGTTTTCACAGGTAAGAAAGTATACATAGCTAGAATTACATAGGTAGTAGACACAATAAACAGGATTGTAAAATACTTGGAAAAAAAAGCAAATTAAAGACTATTTTAAGTTTTGAAAGAAGTGAGTGCACAGAGTCTTTTTTTACTTATTTACACTAGTGTGAAAATGATCGATATCAACATCACGGCAAGTCGAATCGTATACACGACTCGCCCTAATCATGTACGAGTTTTGTCTATAGTAACTTACTAACTAACTTTCTAACTGACTGACTCCTTGACTCTACAGAAGTGCATGTAAATGGTCTAATTGAAATAAATGCTTTGAAATTGGTGGAGAAAAATAAATTGGACTTGGAGGACTCGAGGGAGGCCTTTGACCAGCAGTGGGATATTATAGACTTAATTTTTTTTAATATAACTGGGGCAACAAAGATGCGTAGGTACCTACTTTATTTTTGTAATTTGTTTTTGTTGAATTACGGTACGTTGCATCTGTTTTCTCCAAGCCATTAAAACTCAATCTAATTCGGTTCAATAGTCGTTACGTGCTTCGAATTAAAAAATTGGTCACGATTTCTGTTCTCAAGAGAGTCAAAAAAGTTAATTAAGTTACTTACGCTCTTCTTCTCGCATGCGACTTTAATAGTATCGTATATGAACATAAAATGAGGAAGTATTTCACCGTGGTAGTAATGAATGATGATTATAATTTTAACCTGGTAATGGTCGCGGGAAATTGCTGGACAGCGCAGGATTGGTCATTGTGGCCATATCTCGGGGAGGCCTATGTTTACCAGTGGACGTCTTTCGGTTTACACGATGATCATGATGGTAAAGATAATTTTGACTGAAAATTGTACAATTAATTAACAATAAATAATACCAGCCTATATCCGCCAGTCTATATCAGCTGGGTAAAGGCCTGTTCTCATGTAAATAAGGTACGAGTATTGATCACTTCGCTTGCTTAAGAGGGATGAGCAATTTCCCACTTATATTACTTATCATAAGTTCGGGTTTATGATGTCAATGATGACCAAGATAACTTTACAAAGTACATATTTTATGAATTGAAAACGTTATATTGGCCTTAACCATAAAGCCATCCTGAAATAAAACAAAAAAAAATGAAAATTAAATAAATTTTAACTTGTTGCGTTTAATGGTCAGTGTAGTTTAAACGTAGAATTATATAAAGAAATTTCCCAATATACCTACCGCTATCTGTTTGGGGTAACACTAGGGCTATGGGGTCCGAGCACTCATCTAGTTTTTCGCGCCAACCGACGGGTCGACTCTTACGTGACCAAAGGGCTGGCCTTGGCCATAAAACGTGGCAATGCTGCCAGTATTTTGGGCATTTGTCCCATTGACAGCGATGCGGAGGCTTTTTAACCGACTTAAAAAAAATAATACTATAAACGTCATTTGTCATTTAATTATTATTTAAGTAAGTTGTATGTTTAAAAAAAAAATGTATAAAACTTACCCCTTGTTTATCCAATCACCCTGTACATAAGTACCTACATAAGTAAATAAGTACAAAGGACATTGTGCTAAAGTGTTAACAATCTGTTTCGCTCAGAGCAAGTTCATAATTAATTTTAAAATATTTCACAGTGTTACACGAAATTAATTGTAGGTACTTGTGTTGCGAGTCGGTGGACCATGATCATTTATTATTGTAAAAAATATTTAATCGTTTTTTGTAAAATAAATTGCTGGTATTTTAATGTTAGAGTGGGACCAAACGATTGTCATTTTACGAGACGCATTTTTTGAGTGACGTAATTTTCGATGTTTTCCTTTGCATACGGCGACGCAAAATGAGTTGTTAGTTTTAGCTTTTAGTTCTAATTTTAGAACTCACAAAACTACAGTTGTTTAGTCTCACACTAAAAACGTGGCTTGTTATGTTAACTACTTAAGTATTTATGAAGATGAGCTTCGCAGTTTCCAAGCTTCATAAGGTGTTTCTTTAATTCTATTTTTACTATTTATATCTTTAATTATAGGCTATAGACATAATCTAAGAATAACATACCATCACTCCTGAATTCCCCGGAGGGTTAGGCAGAGGTGTATCAATGTACACCCACAGTTCACCGGTATGTTTTAGGTCCCATGTAATAGGGGGTGAGCCTATTGCCATTAACCGGGCACAAATTCTAACTCCGAGCTGCTACTGAGAATTTCATAGAGAATCAAGACCTCTAGCGTAGCAGTCGCGCTTAGCACCACTGTGCTACCGAGTTAACATACATTTTAATTACCTACATAATTTTACACGTTGCTTTAAATTAAACAAATACAAATACATGATCTAATCTTAAATTAAATCATTAAAAAATTTCGACCATTTCATTCAAAATTCATTTCATTTAAAATAAATATCATCCCTCCATCCAAACTTAGCACGCAAAACCATACCATTATTCTTTCCCTACCCAAAAGGACTCAGCCGTTACACCGCGTCACTTCTAAATCCTGCCCATTAATATCCGGAACAGTTGCACATTTCATACATCATGGCCACCCTGATCCGGTTTTAAATGAACTACAGGCGGGTGGTGGAATAAAATAGGTCTGACTGGCTATTGTCTGAGTTAATGTAGTGTTTACAAAACGAATAGTGTTGGGAGCTTTGACAAGAAAACCGGTTTATGGAACAACCGGAAAATTTAGGTACCAGGTGTTTTATTTATTTCGAGCTTATAATAATTACTAAGTATAACTTTTATTACAATTAAATTAATTTTTAAAATTCAACCTCATACCAGCCGAACGGCGTTCACTATTGGACATTGCTTTTTTTTACCAATGAAAAGTCATCAAATGACTTTCCCCCTCTATTAGGGGCGGGAGAGAGTGTCAGACTTTTACTGACTAAAACCCATCCATGTTCCTTCTTGTGCCCTTTGCGTTCGGTTCATAGAAAGTCACGTTATTTGTGAGTGTCATAGGGTATATACCATCACGCTACGACTCACTGGAGCGGAGCAGTATTAACTTAACGCCGGTGAAATAAGCCACGTGAACGAAGTCGCGAGCAACAACTAGTAAGCAAAAAAATGAATAGCCATAGAATTAATGATCAGTCACAATTTCACCGTCTTAATAAGTAGGTACTAAAGCTATTCCTACTTATCAAACAGGAGGTGCTCGCCAGAATCTTCAAGCCCGATTAACAATACGCCATTCCTCAATCCTAAGTAATGAATGTTTAACTTCCAAGTTCGAGTTCATTTTAAAAAGCTTTCAAACTTTTGCGTCTGCCGATAAGATTCTGGTTATTTTTTAATGAAATGCCGTTATCCATTTTAAGTCTTGTTATTTGTGGTGGAATTCTGATTTAAGTTTTTAGCTGTAATAGTTAGATAATACAATGTTATTTCAAAATAATTTTTTGCATGACTTCGTTCGCGTGAATGTTGGTTATCACTGGATTTTATTTATTTTTGTTTTATTTTATTTCTCCGCGGATCCCTAATTATTTTTCAAAAAAAAAGCCTTAGTTACTCCTTATAACATTGGCTATCTCCCAGACAAAACCCCTTTAAAATCGGTCAAGCCGTTTCGGAGATTAGTGTTAATGTTTCTTTTTTGTATAAATTCCGTATAAACTTTCATATTTATTTTGTAAAAGCTTTATTTGGGCATTACAAACAGACACTTCATTTATTTATTTGTAAAGATACAATTGGTGATACCTGACTGTAATGTTGTAAGAGAAAGATAGAAGATACAAGCTATTCGCCATTTTAATTATCTATGTAAAATTAACAAAAGTTCTCAACTGAACACATAAAAAACGTCTTTACAGCACAAAAGACGGAAGCGTAATTTGAAAAAGGCTAATTATGCTTTTTCTTTCATCATCACCCACTCTGCGGTTTTTAATTTCTCACTAGAGAATGCAACTTCGAAACAATTGTAAGTAGTCAGGAATTCTTGCAGATAGAATAATTAGCGAACCGGAGGTTATCTCTGATGAAAAAGAAACTTCATTTCAGCGGAAATGGCAAAAGTTTGAAGAGGTGCAATAATAATTGTGGTATATTTCCAACTGTCTTTATGAACGCTTCCTTCTTTATATATTCCTTGGTGAATATTTTATTTTCAATTAAAAATTCTTCAAAGTTCCTGTGTTTACTCTCACTGCTGTATGGTACGACGGCAGTCCACAAATATTCTAACGAAATACGTCTCCCAGTTACTTACTTACTATTTTCTTGTTTTGAGTTGTGTGTACCTTAAAGTTCACGTCAACATTTTTGTTTGCCGTGTCGACGGCGCGTTCGTGTTCCACGCGCGCCTCAAAGAGATGTCAGCAAAAGGAAGGGGCCACTGAGGGCCGATGCCTGCCGGGGCTGCGGGTTGTTCGCAAGAGATACCGCGCCCCCGGAACGCAAAGGGCTAAAACACAAACGCTAAAACACAGGCACATAACACTTTTTTAAATTTAGAAACATGGCAACTGACACTACCATTACGTCTAAAACAATAACCAATTTCAAATCTCGAACAAAATTTCAATAAACCGTTTAGTTTTCACTTTCCTCAATTTCAGGCCCGCGTATTAAAAAACAAAAGCCTAGTGTTCAACTCAACATGTCACGTTAATAAACGGTTATTAAAAAAACGAACTGAAAAGGCATTTACTTTGGGGGCGCGATTCTGGCCAGTCACCGGTTGGCTGGTCCATTCTCTTCTAGGCACATTCGGGACAACAAGGCATTAAGTGCAAATCCCTTTATCTCGACGTCCAGTCGCGTCGCTCATGCGTGGCATTGCTTCCCTGCGTTGTGGGTGTGAGATGAGCGGCTAGGGAATTGAATCGGGAGTGAAGTTTCCTCCCATTTTGGCGAGTATATCAAAGATTAGTTTGGCTAGGTCAGAATTTATGGCTTGAGGAGCTTGGCTTGATTTGCGCAGTGTGAATGAATTGTTTATGATAGCTACTTGATTTAATGTAATGGCTGTTTTTCAGGGGCTGTAAATACTCATGGTTACGAACAATTTTTAGTATAGGATCAACCCTAAAATATGAAAAAGTACCATCTGTTTCATTTTAATCGTGCTGTAGTGCATTTCTCTCAAGAACAGCTGTTTTTTTTCCTATCCAAAGTTGGTCCAAAAGTAAAAAAATATCATATTTATGAGTACTTTTCCTCTCTAAAACATGTTTATTAAGTTAAAAATCACATTGTAGGTACTTAGTAATCTATTATTTCAGTTATCTTTACATTATTCCGGAGGTTGCTTGTGCCACCTTTTCCATAATATCTAGTTTTCTTCTGTAGAATACCCATTTAGTGTGAGAGTCAAAAATAATGTTTTTTTCCCTTTATCGTTAATTCCCGCAGTTTTAATGTCCCCACTTGTTTGGTCGGTGTATTAACTTACACAAGCTTATTGTATCGTGTGTTGGTAATAACGACAATGACATTCTGGTATAAAAAACTTCGCCATTATGGTGTGAGCAACGTTTTTTGCTTCATACAGGTCTATTGTAGTAAGAGGGCATTAATCTTATTGTGAAAAGCGGTATTTTGTTAACGTTGTTATATGATGGACGAAATATAAGTAATATGTTATCAAAGGTAATTTTAAAATATAAGTAATTGTAAATTAGTTACTTGTATTAAGATGTGCGTGTGGATTGAGCGATCTTTTCAGCTAGTTTGTTTAATCCGTATTAAAAACACAGCATTCAAAAAAATAGGTTAGGTTTTTTTTATTTGGCATTGGCCGGTCATGTCAGTTGTTTGAATAGGGACCGTTGGGCAAAGGTCTCCACACAATGGGTGCCTGAGGATAGTCGGCGTCGCTGGGCCCGGCCCAGGAAGTGGTGGCGAGATGACCTCAGTTAGGACCAAGAGGGCTGCTTCGAGGTGGCGTAAGGAAAGAATAGTTGGAAGGACTTAAGGACTTGTATCTAACAAAAAAAATAATTGTTGGTTTTCATTATAATCCCACAAAGGTAGATAATGTATAATACACCTATCGCTTTTTAACCGACTTCAAAACAAAAGGAGGAAATCCTAATTGGATCCTTACGTTTTTTATACAGAAGTGGTGGAAAAAGCTGTGCTCCAAATTGACCATCCATTATTCAGATAATCTTTCTTTATGACTATTGTCTTTTTGTTTGTAAGCCTTAATTACGTTTATCACAATCAGAAAGGACCAGCCTTTTGTGCTAAACAGCAACTTAGCGCGGGTCTTAGCGAAGTTGACCCAAACAACATAATGCCATTAGAAGGGACTGCTACACTATAACTTTAACTAGAGTTAAGAGCGTCTAACTAATGATTGTGGAATTGGGCTACCGTGTGTTTGTTAGGCTGTGGACAGAGTACTGAGAATGTTTGGGACCAGGTCTTTGACCTTAAGGTGAAAGTGCTGTAAGCAAAAATCTCCCCAGTAGCCTTCTATTCTTCCCTCATGGTCGCTTTCTCTTATACAGGGTGTTAGGTTAAACGAGGGACTTTCTTTACTGGAGTGCAATACTCATGAAAATGAATTACTTATACTATAGTACAAACCGGTAAATAAAAGAAAAACAACTGCTCCATACATTTATGTTCGCATAACTCGACAATATGGAAGGAATAGCTGATTTTTTTTTGCAATTTTAAGTTTGATTTTATAGTGAAAGTGGTTTATTTTCGTAAGCACTGCATCCCCTTAAAGTACGTCTCTTGTTGAAACCATCACCTTGTATAATATATATTATAATACCAGCCTATTACTGTCCTAGTGCAGGGCAAAAGACCTTTTCTGATACAGGGAAGGCACGCTTGCTCAAGGCACTACAGCGATTTCAGACTTATATTAATTACAAGTCCAGGTTTCCTCACTATGTTTTCCTTCACCGATGTCACCATATCACGATGATGTGATATTTGATATTAAGCCACAATATTTCTTATTCGTTTTAAATTCAGAGGCTGCTTATGTAATCGTGTGGACAAAATGATGGCGTACAACATAGTTGAAAGAAATTCAGACAAAACGCTTTACGTATGAACATTTTGGAGAAACTTCTGTGAACTGTATTCATACTTGTTTGCTTGTGGGCGGACGGCCAAAAACTACAATGGCATTACTTCACGTGATGCTATATCGGTCAAGTTTCGTCTTGGGGCTAAAAAAGGAAGATTTTTCTGACCAACAAAAGAACCTATATAACCTATTCGATACATTTACCTCTTTCAGTAGTACCAGTTTATTTATCAACAATATCACAGCGCTATTATGTATGTTTCGTGATTGAAACGAATGCAACTGAAATGGTTTACAAACTTAATTTTCTTCATGAACGGTGCCCCCTTAATTATTTTCTTTTGTGTCGCGGGAAGAGTTAATGGATTTAAAAGAGAATTTTAATAGAACATCAGTAACAACAATAATCAAATAACAAAAACGAATTTCTATGGAGTTCCTTACTCGTTCTTCTCTGTAGGAACCTATTGTTTGGAACGAGATACTAGCTACAATATATTTACTGACCGAGTCCTTCAGTGCCTGTAAGTAATTTAATGTAATTTAATTAAGTAATTTAATTTAATGAAACCAGTGTTTGCGACTCTAGTTGCGGGGTCCTAGTGTATTCAAAGGATCCTACTAATATTATAAATGCGAAAGTTTGGGAGGATATATGGATATTTGTTTGTTACTATTTAACGCTTAAACGGCTGAACGGATCTGGATGAAATTTGGCACAGAGATAGATTATAGTCTGGAATAACACAAGGGCTACCTATTATCCCGGAATAATGTACAATTCCCGCGGGATAATATATCAATGTTGACGAGGACGAAGTCGCCGGCAGAAGCTAGCATAATATGAATACTATGTCATAAAAGTCCTCCTTTGTATCTGCCATGTCATCAGCTCTTCACCACTTTTGGTTGTCTGGACCACCTCTGGTTCTGGTCTGGTGGTGGTCTGGTTGTTTGGTTGGTTGCCCGCCACTGTACTTTTGTTGCATACAGTTTTGTTAAATAAATAGATATCTAAATAAAGAGTACACAGTGTTGCCTTTCCCATGAATATACCCTTACAGCCACAGTTGTTAACGTCATAAGCCATGAGCCCACATGTTACTTAGGCTTATTAGCAGACCGGCCTTAATTCAGCCCTTAATCGCCGTCCGCGTTTATTAGGTATGCCCTCTCTGACTAGGGACGGTCGAGATATTAGAGCTTAGGCAAACTATCGAATTTTGTTTTGGGTAATCGGATTATCTTGAGCTAGACAGGCGGCATATGAGTTGCGACTATTTGTTATGAAATATTAATCACGCATGCGTGGTTGTCAAATGTTGTTGACACTGAGAACGTACGGCCGTAGGGTTTAATAATTTTTCGGCATGAACAGTATTCTTTTGCAAATACATACATACCATCACGCCTGTATTCCCCGAAGGGTTAGGCAGAGGTGCACCAATGTACACCCACAGTCCGACGGTATGTTTTTAGGTTTTTAGCCTATTGCCATTAACCAGGCACAAATCCTAACTCCGACCTGCTACTGAGAATTTCGTAGAAAAAGCCAATAACACTTTTTACTCGACCTAGGAATCGTACCTATCGTAGCAGTTGCACTTAGGACCACTAATCTTTTTTTTTTTTTTGGGGGGTATGAAATCATCAAATAACTTCTCCCGCTCTGGGCGGGGCGGGAGGAAGTGTCAGACTTTTACTGACTAAATCCCACCCATGTTCCTTCTTGTGCCCTTTGCGTTCCGGGGGCGCGGTATCTCTTACGAACAACCCGCAGCCCCGGCAGGCATCGGCCAGCAGTGGCCCCTTCCCTTTGCTGACATCTCTTTGACGCGCGCGTGGAACACGAACGCGCCGTCGACACGGCGGACCACTAGGCTAACGAGGTACTTTTGCAAATAACGGTACCTATTTTAGCTATTGGGCGAACATTGTAATATTAAGGCAAAAAACATGTGTTGTTCTACACTCGGCGACATAGAAATCGCACCTTTTGGTGCAAGAATTATTTATGACAGCTTTTATATATATTTTTACTATTATTAAGGTTACTTTTAGGTATCAGTCGAAATGTTATGTTAGAAAGTACTGTTAAAAAAATATATGGGATAAGTTTTTGGCGATTTCTGCAATTTCTAGTAGGTACTCATACCTTAAATGGTCCTATAGAATCTTTTGATCCCTACATGTAATAGGATCGATTGGCAATTTTTTAGAATAGAATTTTTTGGCTGCCTGCAATTTTTTTCCATAATCTGTCAAAATTATGGTCTCTTAGGAACGTTTTCCTGTAACTATAACGGTTATGGTATGTGCCCTTAGTGACTTGTCTCAACAATCCACCCTGTATGTCATATGCTGTTTTAGAATACTTATGTACCTATTTAGTTCATGTCAGGTTGTTATATAAAGGGTTCCCCCGTATTCGGATGTTAGTGTTATGATAGGTAGGTACGTACTGAGTAAAACGTGAGCGGTTTGAGAGCTCACATTTCACAAGCTTTTATCTAATTTGCTGCGTTCGTAACAACTATGTTTTTGTATGTTGTTTATCCATTTTAGGGTTCCATATTTGAAAGGAAAAAACGTAACCTTTAAAATCAGGAATGTAGTTCTAGTAATTCTTTAGGAGCATTCAAATATAAAATTAAAATGTTCTCGTTCTGTTAATAATGCCTACATTTTTGACAATAATTTTGGCAAAATTTTAGACGTACGAAGATTGTATTGTTTTTTGTCCATCTGTTACAAAGGCTTTTTGATTTACTTACTGGAATCCAGTTAAGCTGATTAAAAAATAAATTTGATTGTTTATGTTAAACAAAAAATGTTTACTTAAGTACATTTTATTGTTTTCTCCCCATTGTCACGAGGGACATTGAGATTTGAACTTTAAGTCCTCAGAATTTGATTTAAAGTTTTAACAAACTTCTGCTTTTAAAACCACACTTCATTTATACTATTGAAATGTAAATTCAATCTTGAATCTGATTGAGAGCGTGAGGGTGACTTTTTTAAATAAAAATGGAAATGTTTCAAAGCAATTTTGTGCAACGAGGCCTCTGGAAAGAAAACAAAAAAGATCGATTGCGGCTTTCTCAACAGGTAGGTAATTAGATTTTCCAAAAACTTCGTTTCTCCCAAAGAAATGTAAGGAAGAGAAAGATGTGGACCCAAAATAAATTGGCATAACATTTTTATAGGTTTGACTTATCCTCATATTATATGCCTTTAGCTTACTGCTTTATTGGTTTCGTGGTTGCAAGTGCGACTTCTGAACGTAGGGTCCTGAGTTTGATGCCAAGGATGGACAAAGTGTTATTAAGTTATTCCATTAGAAATTTCTCAGTAGCATTCAATTTGTCCTGGAGTTTGGAAGTTGTTGGTGTAAACGTCCCCGTAAAGCCGTTGGTCCTGGTTCCCGGTCGTGTCGGATTGCCGTCTTATCGGGCTATGAGAGTAAAGGAGAAAAGTGAGCCCTATCTTCTGAGAAGTTAGCTAGTGTATGTTGAGATTGGCCGTCGGTTTTCCAAAAATTCGGTCGTTAGAATATTATAAAATGAATCGTGTCGAGAAGAAATAGTTTTATTGTACATTAGATCACACAAAAGTGCTTTTAAAATAATGATCTAATTACGAACATGAGAAAAAAAAATAGAATTGAATTGTGAACCTCTCCCTGTTTAACACACAACATAACATCATCCTGTATTCCCTGAAGGGTTAAGCGGAGGTGTGCCAATGTACACCCACAGTTCGCCGGTATTTTTAGGTCCCATGTAATAGGGGGCGAGCCTATTGCCATTAAGTGGGCACAAATCCTAACTCTGAGCTAATACTGAGAATTTCATACAAAAATAAAATAACACTTTTTGCTCGACCTGGGAATCGAACCCAAGACCTCTAGCATAGCAGTCGCGCTTAGGACCACTAGGCTTTTTTGAACTCAGCTAAAAATACATTATTTGGCTATGACATTTACGGATTGAATGACGACAAATTCCGACATGTCCCCAAACTTTTGACCCTAAATCTTCGCCATAAACCAATAACTCATACCTCTGGCACAATCACATTTATACCCCATTTGTTTTCATAAATAAGAAAAATCCTCAACTGAGTCAGAGAAAATGGGGAAGGGGAGGAGAGGGGATTAGGAACAATGCTCAACCTAATAAAGGGGACAAATAATATAAGACGTAAATCATGTAGGTCGGTTAGATCTGTCATATTCGTGCTGGGCGGTAGGTTGGGCAATTAATTTGGTTCTGATAAACCTGTTAGGTCGGACGTCGGACACATTTGTTGTTTGATTGCGTGCCGGTCGTCGGATTGTTGTTAATAGTTGCTTGTGTTGTGTGTAGTTTTTTTTTATATGGGGTTATGTTTAATAGTTGCTTTGTACATACATACATACCATCACGCCTGTATTCCCCGTAAGGTTAGGCAGAGGTTTACCTATGTACAGCCACAGTTCGCCGGTATGTTTAGGTTCCATGTCGATGCGAGTTTATTGTCATTAGCTGGGCACAAATCCTAACTCCGAGCTGCTATTGAGAATTTCATAGAAAAACCCAGTAACACTTGCTCGACCTGGGATTGAACTCAAAACCTCTAGCGTAGCAGTCGCCCTTAGGACCACTAGGCTGACGAGGCATTTGCTTTGTGTTAAGCAAAATAGATACAAACTTCTGCATTTATGCGAAAATACTTTTATTACAAATCCTACTCCTATTTATTTATTTATTATAGGCTTCTCAACAATGAGTACACTATACTATATAATTTGTACATTTCAAACTTAATTCTAAGTGCCCCATTACTTATAGAGAAGCACAGCATGCACTATAATATTATGCGCGGGTATTAAAATAATTAATCGATTTTGAACAAATAATACATTAGCAGAAAAGTTAAATTAAAGCTGAGTTGGTTACAAAGAATAAAATCTAAAATAGATAACACAATTTAAAATAAACAATAAATTAAATTAAAATATAATAAATTACATTAAAATTAATTAAAACAGATTAGATTTTAAAAATTAAATTAAATTAGATTTGAAACATTTAAATTAAATTTGACTACTTGATTAGAAATACCCTATACCAACTATACAGCGTGTTACAGAAAGGGTATATCCATACAAACGGGGTGAAGAGTGTATTCGGTACTGAATCTCTTTACAAAATTGCAGCTCAAAAGCCATAACTTTGAAAATGCATAATATTTTTTTATTTCGGCAGTTCATTAAGTTTAAATCATAACAAACGTGTCAGGCGAAATAAATCTTTTACGGAGTTGTTTCTTTGTGTGTAGTTTATTGACACTGATCAGCTGACTTGGTGTAGTGATACGTAGAATTCAATTGAAAACATTTGATTTTTTACTTAAGTATATATATATATACCATCACGCCTGTATTCCCCGAAGGGTTAGGCAGAGGTGTAACAATGTACACCCACAGTTCGCCGGTATATTTAGGTCCCATGTAATAAGGGGCGAGCCTATTGCCATTAACCGGGCACAAATCCTAACTCCGAGCTGCTACTGAGAATTTCATAGAAAAACCCTATAACACTTTTTGCTCGACCTGGGAATCGAACCCAAGACCTCTAGCGTAGCAGTCGCGCTTAGGACCACTAGGCTACAGAGGCAGTTGTATGTATTAAAATTATTCACCTTTTCAAAAAATTATGAAATAAATAATGAAGGTTATTTTATAACGTAATGGAAAATTGTATGTTAATCAGTGTATAACTTAAAAAATGGCAACTATTTTATTTTTACTTAATTACATTTTTAGTCTCCTGTACAATATCGATGATGTGACTGCCCCGTTGGTCTCGTGGTCGCAAGCGCGACTGATGAGCACGGGGTCCTGGGTTCGATTCCCAGGTCGGGCAAAAAGTGTTATTGGGTTTACGAATTTGTCAGTAGCAGCCCGGAGTTTGGAAGTTGGTGGCATGACACCCCCGTGCCTCGGAAAGCACGTAAACCCGTTGGTCCCGGCTGTCATTCGTAGATCTTTGACAGTCGTTACGGATAGTCAAAAGCCAGAAAGTCTGACAACCAGTCTTACCAAGAGGTACCGTAGTGTTGCCCAGTGACTGGGTTGTGCAGGTCAGATAGGCAGTCGCTCCATGTAAAACACTGGTATTCAGCTGCATTCGGTTGGACTGGAAGCCGACCCCAACATAGTTCGGAAAAGCCTAAGTAGATGATGACAATATCGATGATGTCCGTATTTACTCTGTTGCCATCGATTTTAAGTGTATCTTAGAAGATTTGAAGCTATTCATTCTGATTAGTGACATTTCTAGCTTCGTCATATTCGTGAACAGGCGCTATCAGTCAAAGCATTTATTTCAATAAGATAATTATTTACAGGCACTTTTGAATTGTCAAGAAGTCGGTCAGTTACTCAGAAAGTTGAAGTTAGTTGCTCGTTCCAAAACGTATGTCAGTTAGGACTGGTCCTCTTTTCAATTACCATGGCTTATACATTTATTATTTTAATTTTTTTTTTAGATTACTTTTAACCCACATTGTTAAGTGGTATACAAATAATGTCTCTTATGAGTGAATTATAATTCTTATGGAAAAAATTGATATCTCAAACCACAATGAGCTGCAAAACAGAAGAGATAGCTCCCTTCTGATCTTCGCAGCTGTAATTCATCTATTCATTTTCCAAGCCTACCGCTTGGAGGTAACAAAATAATCTGGTTTTGATAGGTATTCCTGTTGGCTTCAAATCCATTTAACGTTGTTATTTGTTTACCGCCCGAAAAGTCTGGAGCGAAGCGCGTAATCGTCACAACTTTTAGAATGTTGAGTGAAATGTTAACAATATGTTTTGAATGTTGAGGTAGGTTATGAACGGGAAAATGAAATTGAAAAGGGCGGAAGGTATTTGGTGTGAGTTATTTTTCTATATGGGACAAGCCCGACACTCTATTCTCAATCAGTGCAACTCCTGAAAGCCAGAACCTACAGTGGCGCTGACCAGAGCACCTAGGCAATGAAACTAAACTCCGAACTTCCGAAGATAAGCCGGGAGGAGTCACTGCCACTGCCATCTTTTAATTATTTTTTTGTTACTATTTATTTATGTATTAAAATTTTATGACATAAAAAGTAAAACGGCGGACTTAATGCCTTAGGCATTCTTCATTCATACCAGTCAATCAAAGGTGACAATATAACAATATTTGAAACTCTTTGTTGACTTTTCCTACCTGACTAATATAAAGTCGGTATTCAAATCACAGCAGCACAACAAAAGGTCCATCCAATTTAAACAAAGCCTCCAAGGGCTCTTAAATCAGATACCTAATTTTAATAAGTTAATTAAGAAGAACCCACGCCCTATCAGACATTTGATAAATCGCAATTACTAAAAACAAAATTACCTATTCCCGGTCGGTCCGTCGAACAATATTTCAAAAACAATTTCTGCTGTCGGAAATAGGAATGGCGGGAGAACAGTAGACCGATTAATGATGGCTTTGTTCCAGTTTACAAACTGCGGTCACGGAGTAAGTAGGGACAGAAGGCCCACTCTATACACCAAGCGAAAACAGACACGTTTCACGTATAGTGACTGCAAGTACTCCCGTGGCTGGCATTCATTTGAGGAGTAGTCACACAAACGTTTCCAGTTGTCTAAAAGTTAGGTAGAACTTTTTAATAAATCAACATGCTAATAATAATTTTGTGTACTTATAGACAGAGAAAGCAAAGCACCTTAGTCAATTTATTCCTATATAAAAGATAACTAGGGTAGTAAGCATGTAGGTACAAGAGTTAGGTGTAAAAGTTGTATACTAATTCTAAAAAAGTTAAACTCTCATAACATAATATTAAAAGATAATTATTGAAATCTTTTATAACGTTGAACCTTCAGTCAGTCCTACGGACTGTCAACTCTCCTTCCTTTGACTTTCGAATAGTGTTTTTCTTATAATATATAAACTGTACAGGATAAACTTTTCAAATGAAGTTGCACATGCTTAAACCAGCCAGAGCCTCACCAATACATATTTTTGTGTGTGTGCGCGCTCGTTGTAAGACTTCACCTTCTGTAACTATTTATTCTGTGAATGTGTGCTAGTATTTCAAGTTCTTATTAATGGACTTAAAACTTCAGGTGGACGTCGCGGTTCATGCTCTTGTAGAAAGCACCTTGGGGTACTGCATAAAGACTTATATTTTACAGAAGATTTATTTAATATTCTACTTGAAACTATTCTTTTGAATCCGGAAAGTAATGGTACAAAGAATTGTGCGATGGTTGGGCGACTTTGTTTTTGTGGAAGGAATCTTTAGGCAATGGCTTGTAACAATAAAATGGTTGGCACTGGACAAACGAGGACATAAATAGTCCAATAAAGTCTGTTTTTTTTTTTTATAATTATGACTGCTACATTCACAGTCGTATTGCCTAGTATAAGAGTCAGTCGTTCGACTTTATATTGTGTCCCAAATGTACAACCAACTAATTTTCTATTACTACTATCAACTAGCATTATCTCACTACAAAGGCCCAAGGATTCCAGATGTTTCGATTCAACGTTAGTGTGGACCATTAGTCACTTTGTCTAGCTTGTTCAGCCATCTTTTGTGTGTGGCCTCTACTAATTCCAAGGTCTAATTTTGGCAAACAGCTCATTGGGCATGCGGCACTCGTGGCTAGCCCAGTTCCACTTAAATTTTGAGGCAAAGTTTTCCAACAGTTATTTAAATTATGTTTCTAGGTATCTAGCCTTTAATCTCACTGCCTCCCTCTTCCCTTTCCACATAATTTTGAAGGCCAGTTCAAAATCTAGTCGAAATTTATCTAAACGGTTGGTTGACACTTCTTGCGACCCAAAGGCTGGCTTTTACCTTGGCCAGATTTTGGGCACTTTTCCGGTTAACAGCGATGCGGAGGAAATTTTTTGATGCCATATAGTTTTAGTTTTGTCTCTATGTAACTCGGGACCCTATCCCGGACCTTTGAAAGGCGTACGAGGAGCCGAAACCAACTCGCAGAGACCCCTTAGACAGCTTTATGATGAAATGGAACACCAACCGACAATTACCTATCCCTGCAGGTATTTTTTTTTTTTTTAATATTAAGGTATATAATTTTTTTTTTATTTGGGGGTGGGAAATCATCAAATAACTTCTCCCGCCCTGGGCGGGGCAGGAGGGAGTGTCAGACTTTTACTGACTAAAACCCATCCATGTTCCTTCTTGTGCCATTTGCGTTCCAGGGGCGAACAACCCGCAGCCCCGGCAAACAACCCGCAGCCCCGGCAACCCCCTTCTGCGAGGCAGTAACCTTCTGCGAGGCAGTAATGCTTGAGAAGGAGGCGGCGGGACGGTTGAGACAGCGGTTCTCCCGTCCCAGCCGCCGCGGTAGACGCTCCGGACGTCGGGAGCCGCGAGACGACTCCCGGCCACCGTAGATACTGGCTTGTGGACGGTGAGCAATGGGTAGCTCACCGTCCTTACGTTGCATAACGACAGGCCGTGCCGACGGCGCGTTCGTGTTCCACGCGCGCCTCAAAGAGATGTCAGCAAAAGGAAGGGGCCACTGAGGGCCGATGCCTGCCGGGGCTGCGGGTTGTTCGCAAGAGATACCGCGCCCCCGGAACGCAAAGGGCACAAGAAGGAACATGGGTGGGTTTTAGACAGTAAAAGTCTGACACACCCTCCCGCCCCGCCCGGGGCGGGAGAAGTTATTTGATGGTTTCCCACCCACCAAAAAAAAAAAAAAAAAAAGCCCCGGCAACCCGCAGCCCCGGCATAGGTATATAATATTAAGGTTATAAATATTGAATAATGAAGTTAATACTTAGTTGGTTACTACCTTTACCAAGTCATCAGGCTGAAGATATTTACTCAAAACTTTTTTACAAAAATAAGACAACCGCCTTCAAAAACTTTTTATTTTTCGCTTTTTAGTATCTGTAATACTACTACGTAAATTTACAAGACACCACTTAAAAGTCAAAGCAAAGCAGAATATGTAATTTCATTTACTTGGATGACATATTTTTCAGTTATTTATAAACCAAACTACTTAACCAATTACAATAAAATTTATATGGGACTACTTCTGACCAACCAAACAAAAAAAAATCATCAAAATATATTCATAATTTGTGGAAATATTGCGTAACAAACAGACGAATCAAGAACTTTCTCCTTTTTTTAAGTCGGTTAAAATATAACAAAAGCTTTTAGTTTGTAAAATATTTTCGATAATGTTAAGAATAGAAAACACCAGCCTAATCAGCCGGTTTTGTTTTGTTTTCTAACCAATCTCAAGGAACAAGGTCGTGTCAATATTTACCGACGTTGTTTCCCGATGAAAAGTGTATCGAGTTTCCATCGGTAGGTTGCTTAGTTAATATTGGGAAATATTTCAACATGTTAACAAATTCCGATTTAGTTTATCGGTTTTATAAATTAAAAAGAATAAAGGCATTTAAAGAAGACACGAGCTTTGATCATTACTTTTGCTCAAGGCGGATTGTCGATTTCAGACTTCTATTAATTTATTTAACTGCCTCAGTAGCCCAGTGGTCCTAAGCGCGACTGCTACGCAAGATGTCTTGGGGTATTGGTTCGAGCAAAAAGTGTTGTTGGGTTTTTCTATAAAATACTCAGTAGCAGCTCAGAGTTAGGATTTGTGCCCGGTTAATGGCAATAGGCTCGCCCCCTATTACATGGGACCTAAACATACCGGCGAACTGTGGGTGTACATTGTTACACCTCCGCCTAACCCTTCGGGGAATACAGGCATGATGGTATGTATAAATTTATTTTAAGTCCCGGTTTCCTCACGATGTTGATTTACCGATTTGTCATTCTATTTAGGGGTTTAAATTGTATGCGTTAAAATATTTTTTATTATGGCAAGTTAAAAAAGTGACGGATCGCCGGATCGGTAATGGTTGGATTTTTTAATCCGGCCGGGCCATTGCCGAGTTAGAGCGGTGCTGTTACTATGAGCGATGAGCAATATTAATAAACAGTCAGAGTCAGCGCAGATAGCAGTAATAACCTTGAGCAGTTTTCCTTGATTCATTGATTGATAATGAATTATAACCAATACCATGAGAGTTGAACAATGCATAAATGAGTTAATAAATGCTACACGAAATTATATCTCGCACGCAATTGTAAACTCTATTTCTGTTGTGTTATAAGTTCATTATTCAATCAATGAAAACTATTCGATAATATTTATGCCTTGAGAATATTTACGTCCAAAATGTATGGCTAAGCTGACGTTATTAATTACTTAACTTTAAGTTACGTTAATAAGTAAAGGGGTTAGACCTTAACTAAGTTAAGAAAATAAAAGTAGGTAAGTCCTTAATTAAATTACAATTTTAGGAATCTCAACCCTGTAGGCCTAGCATAAGGGCGAAAACGTAAAAGCATACAAATCGTTTCCATTTACAAATTTAAAATACGACCATCCATAATAGTTTAATTATGAACGACAAGCATAATTGGGTAGATGACACTACTAATCAATTGACGTAGTTTTTATGAGCTGTCAAAACGCGATTCCCCCATAAATTTTTATGACAATACTAAACCATGACGTCACTTTTTTGTCATCTCAATTCGAAAAGTATTTATTTTTTTCAAAGCAAATAAAAATCGAATTTTATAGTTATTTAAAAATTCATCGGGTTTTCAGGGCTAAAATAAACTGTCTTATTTTTTAGAGAAGTTGTCTCTTGGAATTATTGTTTAATGGTGTCATTTACCCAATTTTATAAGTATTTTCCCAATGATTTTAATAAAGAAGTGCTATAGAATGCGAACGGGTATTTCCAATTTTAAAAATAGAACGAATTTACGCTACATTTACTCCGCGCGTTCGTGATAGGCTCTCCGGAATTAATTCAATTCAAAGTACCGTGCTATAAGCAAATCTTTTACAGCTTTAGATTTATAAAAAAATAGAGGCCATTATTTCAATGAAAATACTTTCAATCCATCAAAGGCGATGTGTATGAAGATCAAAGGAAATTAGTTTTTCGTCTTAAGAACATCGTGTAAGTGACCCTGGACTAGTATAAGCTAACTTGATTGATGAATTGATACAAAAACAAGGAATACACAAAAGCATAATACATAAGACCTAACATATTGCTCATCCATCAACATATTCCTACTTAGTTCAGACTTCAGTTCTTACAAAGGTGTCAAGATTAACGCAAAAATACATAAATAAACTAGTTTTTGTTCGCGACTAAGTCTGCGTAAATGTCGGTTTTAGCGGACAAAGTCGCGGAATAAGCAATAGCCTATGTCCTTTCTTAGAGTTCAAACTTGGCCCGTACCAAATTTCATCAAAATCGGGTCAGTGGTTTAGCCATAAAAGCTTAACAGACAAACAGATTTACTTTCGCATTTATAATACTAGTATGGATTTGTGTAGACAATACCCTTACGAGAGAAATAATATGTATATATGTCCTTATCATTTAAATACAAAATAAATCCAGTTATAAGGTATAAGTGTTCTACATCAAAAAATTGAAAATATTGTTTTCTTAAATAAAACATTTAAAAATATAAAAACGGAGTCCACCAGTATCGGAAATGTGGTCCAAGTTCAGGGCTCCTGAGAAAGGAATCATAATTATAATATCTACAGTAAAAACCTACGAATATCCTACTCCTACCAATATTATAAATGAAGAACTTTGAGAGGATAGATAGATGGATCGATGGATGTTTGTTATTCTTTCACGCTTAAACGGCTGAACGGATCTGGATGAAATTTAGCACAGAGATAGATTGTAATGCGAAATAACACATAGAATATTTTTTATCCCAGAAAAATGGGTTTAGTCCCATCTCGGCACACGAATTTATTTATTATGCCCACGAAATATTCCAATCTGTACGGTTCCCTTGGGATAATAGCTAATCTTGGAAAAGTTACTTTTTACTCGGGCGACGTCGAGGGCAGAAGCTAGTCTAGAATAACAGCATTAACTATAATATTTGGCCAAGAATCCAAAATATAAATCTTCATAAACACTGTACTTAATAAATAAACCAAAACTAAGCAATATTAGTAATCGGCGGAAAATAATTTGCCTCAGGGAAACTGGGATATCTTGAAGAGAATTATCTGTAACATAATGTATCATATTACGATGAACATGGATTAAAGAAATATGGATAAGTATTCTGAAGTGGCGAAGGTCCAATTTTCGTAAGAGGAAAGGGAAAACAAAATTAGTTAATTCTAATGGGTACTATCAGCTGAACTGTACTTTACTTTTTTGAAGTTAACACCATTTTTTGTCAGATGGCAACCAAAATAGACTGATTTTATAATATTATACCAGCACGCGGATTTTTGAATGTCGGTCATCGCCGCTGTTTCTTTTTCCGCGGTACCCTTATTATTTTTCTAAAATATTAGTACCCTTAATTACTTTTTGGAACATTAGCTATCTGCCAGAGAAAGTCTCATCAAAATCAGTCCAGCCATTAAAGAGATTAGCTAGAACAACCAAACTTACAGACAAATTAGTTTGTATTGCTGATTTTATCTGGAGGTCGTTTATTTAGAAAAATATGGCGTGAAAATATTTATTTAATCTGCCTTGTTTGGCCTTTATTAGCAATACAAAGTAGGCTTGTTTTAGGTCAAAGATAAATAAGAAGAATCTTATCCTTTTTATTTCTCATATCTAAGTCGAAGATGAATCGCTCACAGCCACGAACATTTTGACCAAAGATACTTGTCAGTCGGCATTATTAATTATGTTTGAAGGGAAAAACCGTCGTTTTTACATCATTATGCATATTATGTCCCCAGTCATTATTCATTGAAATGTGATGCCAAGGGATTTGGAAGCGTGACTTTCTTTATATTCTTCTTTAATTAAGGTTGATTTTTTTGTAAAACATTTTGGGTTCTGTAGCGGAGTGGATAAAAGATTATTTTTATGGAATTGGATGGCAAACAAGTCGACGGTCCAACTGATGTTAAGTGGTCACCGCTAGCTAACCAGAGGCCTTGTTAATGCGTTGCCATCCCAGAGACAAAGTTGAAATATCTCATGTGCCTGTAGTTACACCGGCCACTCATACCCTTCAAACCGGAATACAGCAACGCTGTTTAGCGGCAGAAATAGGTATGGTAGTAGTACTTTCCCGGACGAGCTCCTTCACTACTACCAAAACTAGCACTGTTGTTCACGCTACACATAGCGTGAATTGAAAATTAAACTTTCATTGATGATAATGTGTGACCCAATGACCGCTACAAGAAAATATTAGTGTTGTCAACCATAAGCGTATTATAAATAAAACAAGAAATATTAAACTACGTTTTACTTGTCTTGTCAATTGATTGTTACGTTTTGTTTATTACAAAATGTCAATTTTACTTGTACAAGATGGCTGCGCTGACAGTTTTTAGTATCGCCACTTTAAATTATTATTAAGTGTGGTGAAGTCACATTTGACGATTTAAATCAATCTGGTTAAACATTAGGTTCTTTAAAAAAAAGTTTAATAGCGCGTTTGATGGGAATACGGGAAAAGTTAAGAACCTTTTATCTTAATTTATGAATGCTATGCCTAATGAAGCTGATCTGCATTTTATGCCCCCAGTGATCTGAATACAAAAAATAAAATTACGAACAAAAAACTACACGATTTGCGTGCAAACATTCTTGATTTGATTTGCGTCAAAACTCTCTTGTTTGGTACAGCATCATAACACAAAGTGAGCTTGTTGGTCAATAAGTACCAATGAATTTTAATAACTGCCTCGGTAGCCTAGTGGTCCTAAGCGCGGCTGCTACGCTAGAGGTCTTGGGTTCGATTCCCAGGTCGAGCAAGAAGTGTTATTGGGTTTTTCTATGAAATTGATTTGTGCCCGGTTAATGGCAATAGGCTCGCCCCCTATAACATGGGACCTAAACATACCGGCGACCTGTGGGTGTACATTAGTACACCTCTGTTTAACCCTTCGGTCAATACAGGCGTGATGGTATCTATTTTAATAAATCTGAAAAGTTTCAACACTATAAATGTTCGATGATAGATAAGTACAGTTATGATTGAACTTTAATTAAATTATATATTAACAGTAGTATGATTCCATTTCGAATTGTGTTCATACTAAAAAAAAAAAATAAAACAAATGTAAATTGATATTTTTCAATAGTTTATATAAAATCACTAATCTGTCCTATCAATCTCCATTCTTTTATTTTATATCAAAACTTCGATGAAGGGTTTCGAATAAATGAATGAATATAGGTAATTACGAGTAATTTATCAAAGCAAACAAATTGCTTACAAAGTTTATCTTTCATTCATTATTAAGGTTTTGTTTATATTGGAAATTTTGATATTACAAATAATATAAAACAAAACCATTTCGTATATACCAGGGTTTCAGGGTCGCCAGATCTATTTGGCATTAAATTTTGAGCATACATCACAGTATATCATGTAGTTAGGTACTTAACACATACCATCACGCCTGTATTTCCCGAAGGGTTAGGCAAAGGTGTAACAAAGTACACCCACAGTTCGCCGGTATGTTTAGGTCCCACGTAATAGGGGGCGAGCCCCTATTGCCTTTAACCGGCCACAAATCCTAACTCCGAGCTGCTACTGTGAATTTCATAGAAAAACTCAATACCACTTTTTGCTCGACCTTGGATCAAACCCAAGACCTCTAGCGTAGCAGTTGCGCTTAGGACCATAAGGCTGCTGAGGCAGTTAAGTAGATATTTAAATATATCCAGAAAACAAACTGAACAAAAACAGCTCGAATACATCATTTACACTTTTTGTGAAGTCGGTTAAAAACCAGCCATCTTGTCGTTAGTAAGTGAGATTGTATTATGATTTTAATGGCTAGGATTTTTAACCGACTTCGACGGAAGGAAAGCGTATTGCATTCTTTTACTTTACACACTTAAGTCCTCTATTTTACTTGCACTAGTTAGCACACCAGTTTACACCAACACCGATTCACTTATTATGAGAAATAGAAAATGCCATTATGAAGAATGATACGTTTTGGTAAATAAACGAGCAAGTGTGTAGTAGATTTTAAGCAATTCGTTTTGTAAGTTACAAGAAGAATAAAAATCCCTACCGCAGCTAACAATAAAAGCTGATAACTTTGAAACCGCTGAACCGATTTCCATCAAACATAGCTAAGAACACTCCCGACTAATATTATACCTTTCAAACAAAAAAGCTAAATCAAAATCTGTTCATGCGTTCGGGAGCTTTGATGCCATAGACACACACACACATAGACACGTCAAACTCATAACACCCCGTCGTTTTTGTATAGGAGGTTAAAACTTGAAGTGTACCATAACGTGTAACGATTTTGATAGGCAAGTTGATAGGCAATTACAATTAAAATTTCTTGTAAATAGTCGACAAGCAACGCAGTCCAAACCACTCTCTCTAGCGCTGTCTATTTCACAAGCATAACGTACTAAGTGGAACTCCATCCGGGCGTAGTAACTTTGGATTGCTATGCATCACATTCATGATTGTGTCTGTAAGGAGCCTTAGAGCAAACGTTTGGTGCGGAGTAATGTAACACAACAAAGCAACAACACGAGCAGACTATTCAGTGAATTGCAAAGTTTGATTCGAACCTTAGCATTACACTCAAATAATAGCTTGAACTACGGGAGCGAATTCTCTTGTTTTCATTTCTTGTTGTAATCGTTTTCTGTTTTATAATGACTATATTTATCAGCATAGGCGTTATTGTGAAATCTAATAGATTACATTTTAGTTACAAGAAATCATCTTCGCTAATAATTCAACCCAAAATTAAACATTTTAAATAATCCCCGACAGAAAAATAAAACCCCTACCGCAGCTAACAAAAGAGCTGATAACTTTGAAACCGCTGAACCGATTTCCATCAAACATAGCTAAGAACACTCCCGACTAATGTACCTTTGAAACGAAAAAAGGTAAATGAAAATCAGTCCATGCGTTCGGGAGCTACGATGCCACAGACAGACACATACACACGTCAAAATTATAACACCCCGTCGTTTTTGAGTCGCAGGTCAAAAATGTGGCAAAGTGTTTTTGTTTTTTTTTTTGTAAATAGGTAATTTCTATTCTAATTACAGTCTCAATCTGTCAAAAACGTTGTGCTGAGATGAGAATGCGATTAGATTTTGAACGTTTTTATTTACGGAAATTGGTATTTTGGTCCAATTACAAGTTCTTTAGCGATAGAAAGCTACACTATAGGCAAATGCCAATATGTTTTTTGGTAGGAATATTGGACTACTCCGCGAACGAAGTCGCGGTAAAACACTAGTTTTGATTAAAGAAGTCGAAATTCTTTATAGTAGTTCCCAAAATAAGTCTCATAATGTAAATTAATCTACGACCCGTGTTAATAATATTATGCTATTGAGAATTGGTTGGGGAACCGCAGTAAAATACGAGAAGGTAGTAGGTGGGTGGCTTACAATCTAGCCTTAGGGCGAATTTGTCAGTTAGTTTCTCTATGAATGCACGAAGCTCAAAGCATTTGACGCAGTTACCATTTTCAATATTCGTATTGATATATGAATATCTACATTGCATTGTATATTTGGCAACGATCAAATACATAATTGTTATGACGCAAAAATCTTAACACAATATCATCATAATTGTACAAAAAAAAAACAAAAAACAATATTGATTCGGTCTTCAATGGACGGAAATATTGATGTATACATACTTAGTAACTACTTTCTGCTTTTGTGAAGTCTATTAAAAAGAACAAAGAAGAAATGGAATAGAGGGAGATAAGAACAGAAGTATACGCGTAATTTTTGTGAAGATAATTATATGCTTAAAAAGAAAATTGCCTGAATGGCACACATTCAGATATGTAATTAGAACTAGCTTAACTCTTAAGAGTATTTTGATCCCGTTTTTGTGTTCCTCTGGGATTTTGGATCTTAATTCTGAAATCTATGCTGACTAAGCCACGGGCCGAAGCTAGTATTAGGTATATAAAAGTTTTGAAGTGCCAAAGCTATAAAATCTAACCTCACCAAGTGACTTAGAAAAATCATCGTGACCGTAATTGAAGCAGTCACTTGGAATGTAAGTATTTGACTGGCCTTGAAATCTATAAAATAAGCGAAAACGCGTTCAAAATCCAGCTATACTGCAAGTCTAGTGCCCATAAAGTGTTTAATGCCGTGCATCAATTTTGTAAGTACCCTATTATGAGTTAGTAGCCGATGCCAAAACCGCCAGCGATTTGCGGCCTTACATGACCACATTTATGGCAAATGCCAAATATTGAACTAGGCAAACAAGCTAGAGTGCTTTGAAATTTATTTAGCGCTTAACATTTTATGTTGGTATAGATTGTTGGTCGAAAGTTGGCGTGCGTTTGTGGAATGTTTGTAATGTAGGTCATATTAGTTAGGCCATTATTGGCGTACTGTTCTCTTTTTTGTGCAACTTCATAATTCAAATTGATTGACAAATTAATCAAATTTGAAGTTGCAGTTTGTAATTTCTAAATATAGTAGCCGGCACGAGTCGTGAGCACAAGCGTCAAGTAAATTTTTGGGTATTTGGTTTTCTTTCTGGGGTTTTTGGATCACCGACGCTGCACGCTCTTGGTCTGTCTGTTGGACCGATAAAAGCTTTTTACCAAAGAAAAACATCGTGAGGAAAACTTGGACTTACTGACCACTATAATGAAAAATAATAAAAATAAAAAGTAAAAAAAATAAAAGAAACCTACAAGACACGTATTTTATTGTAAGTTAGTAGTGTTAAATATTGTACGATGGTACGGAACCATTCAGCCTGTTGAGTGCGTCCACCAATGTCTTCACCACGATGGAGTTCATGTCTACACAGATACGTATTCCATCTATACTACAGTGTGGTAATCGGTTTCTAATAATGCTGATCTAAATTGCTTGCTAATGCAAGCACAGTGTCCGTTAGCCAGTTCAACCCGGACTTCGAATCTATGTTAATCTCTGGCTTGAATAAAATTACTCTCTGTTCTAATGTAGTTTTAAGAGCTGCTTTATTTCTTTTAGCATTAAGATCAAATTGGTTTGAAGTTAGAAAATCGATGAATGGATTAGGTGTATTTTCAGAGGAAATAATGAGCTCGGACAAATTTCATTTTTGTTATCATCTGAACGCTTTATAACATTACACAAATATCGATATAATGTCATTATATCAATGTTAGTATATAATGAGCTTTAAACATCATCATCATAATAAGCCGTAGGACGTCCTCTGCTGACATAGGTCCCCCAAAGATTTCGAAAAGGACCGGTTGAAAGCAGCCTGCATCCAGCGTTTCCAGCGGTCTTAATCAGGTCGTCTGTCCATCTTGCAGGGGGACGTAATACGCTAAGTTACGTTAAATGCTTCATTATTTCACGATATCTAACTACAAAGCAAAGTAGATGTATTGCCATTTTTTAATATCTCAAAATTTCAGTTATTTCAATAATATAACCTATTAACTATGATCATTTGGTCGCTTTGTATAATTGCGTTGTATGGGCCTTAGATATACGTAATTGGGAAAATGTCGGTATATTATTACACCTTTATCTCTTCCCCCCTTGCCCTTTTCCCTTTCTTCTTTGTGCTAATCCTCCCGGGGGAACCTGGCGTGATGTTATATTATCATCCACAGTTTATTACAGTTCTCTCCTACTAATAATTCCTTTCTCAATAAGAAGAAGACTCCTTTGACGCGACTTCGTGTAACCGGGTTTGTGTCCACAAAGCTATTGCTACTAGACACAGTATTATTAGGTACAGTCGAACAAACTATTTGGTATGCAGGCTAACATAATCTTCTTAGTACTACTCTGCCGATTTACACTTTGATTGTACGTTATACCGTTTTCAGCACACTTGCCTGTATAGTCGCTATTAGGCTTCTAAATGAATTGGATGCTTTTTACATTATAATTATAGTGTGGAAACGGTTTTTTTTTAAATTTTGATTAGAAGTTTTGATTGTTATATTTTGTGAATAATTTAAACAAGTGCGAGTCGGACTTAAGCACGAAGTGTTGTTCCTTACCATTATCTATAAAAATGACATGTCTTATTATATTTATTTTATTCTCTTTTTTAGTAGTTTATAGAGGCCACAGAAATACATCATCTGCGAAAATTTCAACAGTCTAACTATCATGGTTCATGAGATACAGCCTGGTGACAGACTGACGGAAGGGCAGCGGAGTCTTAGTAATAGGGTCCCGTTTTATCCTTTAGATACGGAACCCTAAAAGTAACTCACTTGTATCATAATATACTATTAAGCTTATGGCATACTTAAGAGAGTGAGCGAATCCACAACCTAATACATGCAATAATACTGTTGACTGTAATAGAAATCCTATTATTTTTAAATAGCTACTATAGAAAATAATGGCATACTCACAGGATAATGTTATATACCTATATCAACCAAACACATAATAATACGAGAGTATACTAATGTTGGGAACGCGTTCCATTTCAACACTAATTAACCCTCAAAAGCGGTCTATGATATTATGCAAAGCCCAACGAACCATAAAAATTAAACATAAACTTAGTCTCCCTATTTCACAATACACGAACAATTATCCCCCTATTTCACGTGGTGTGAGCTAGCCAAACGTGCTTCCTATGCATATGCAAACGTATGGTAATCCTAGTGGTGACTACGAGCTACGAAACAGTATGGAAACAGCTATTTGTTACTTTCACGGTTTTTATCTGCACTTGTGTTCATTTTCCGATGCTTAAGCTACGTGTTCACGGTAGAGTGTTGTTTAAAAATGCTGAAACATAATATTTATGTTTATAAATTATTGAAGATATGTTTTCTATTTTGAGTGGCAAACGACTTGCTGTTGTTAAAAGGTTTTGTTCTCGTGTTTCATAAAGTTATTTACCAGATCACAATATAAATAAACAGTACTACATCATACAACATACTACATCACACAATATTTTGACCAATCGGTCACACTGGCCAATTTAAATGGAGACTAGGCTTTATTTATTTTTTCATGGGGACTTCCTCATGGATACGCAACCTTCGTCTGGGGAGAACGGAGGGTTATGTCAGACTTTTACTGACCAAAACGCCACGGTTCCTCCTGTTACCATAGTATGCAGGAAATATTACAGTGCACAAGTGTGTACGCAAACCCAGGTGTACTCCCTCTTTCCTCATTCTAATACTTCGATTGGGCGGATATCCGACAAAATCAAAATAGATTAAGAAACCTCGTAGGAAAGCCAAGAAAAATACAGCAAAATAAGACCTCTTTCCTTTTAAAAGTAGTTCAAAAACACGTCCACACACGTAATCAGTTTTTGCTAAAGCTATGTTTACACTCTCAGACCAACATGTTGATGCAGCCGTGTTTATAAACAAAAGTTTGCCGCGAACACGTAAACTTTACATTTAACCGCATCGCCGCCCGCGTTTGCGAATAGTGTGAATTTAAAAAGAATTCATTTACGTTCGGAATTCAAGGAATGCTTTTCATTTGTTTTTGATGTCAAACGTCGCGTTGTTCCGAACTTTTTGGTTGGTAACATTTTGTTGATTGTTTAAAATGTGTTAGGTAGAATTTGTTTAGAAAGAAATCGTACATCGATAATAATATGAAAAAAAAAAGTAGTAGTAGAGCTCAAACCATACCTATTTCTGCCGCAAAGTAGCATTGCTGTGTTCCTGTTTAAAGGGTCTTCCCCCGACCTAAGTGTCAGACTTTTACTGAGTAAAACCCATCCATGTTCCTTCTTGTGCCCTTTGCGTTGCGGGGGCGTGGTATCTCTTAAGGGCAACCAGCATCGGCCCTGAGTGACCCCTTGTAAAATTGCTGACATCTCTTTAAGGCGCGCGTGGAACACGAACGTGCCGTCGACACGGCCTGTCGTTGTACAACGTACGTACAGTGAGCTACCCATTGCTCACCGTACACAGGCCCACGTCTACGGTGGCCGGGAGTCATTGTACGAAAGGGTATGGTGCCGGTGTGGTGGCACATGAGGCATTTCAACTTTGGGATGGCAATACATTCACAAGGCCTCTGGTATTGCAGTTGTCTATAGGTAGCAGTGACTACTTAACATCAGGTGGGCCGTCGTCTTGATTGCTATATATATTTACACTTTTTAATACAACGCTTTTATTACGTCGAGCATACCTGTACTTTTATTTAATTTATAAAAGCGTTCCTAGAAAGGATATTTTTGTAGAAAATAGTATTTCAGATAGTTTGAAAATAATGTTCATCCACGTTACAAAGTATCGAACAATCTCATCTTGCTTTTCTACTTGTTTTAAAATCGTTGCTAATGGATGTAAACAAAGCTCAAGTTTCGCTTGTTTTTCTTGCTTGCTTGGTTTTTATTTTTAGGGAATGATTGTTATAAAGAAATGAACGTAAGTAAAGACTTCTCGCTTCGGATTAAGCGGAATAGAAGTGCGTGTTACTGTCAAATTTTGACACTTGAAAATGTAGTTAGAACAAAAAAAAGTAGATTTGTTATATCTACTGAAAACTAGTCTCAAAAAGTTAATACGCTTTTTCAAACGAGTGAGTAATCATTTATCATAGGACAACGACTTTATCGGATTATCGCTCCTAGCAACTAACTTATTTATTACTTGATTCGGTTCGCGATTTAAACCGCGTGGAAGTCAAGTATGCCATAAAGGTCGCGAGACGACTCCCGGCCGCCGTAGATACGGGCCTGTGGACGGTGAGCAATGGGTAGCTCACCGTCCTTACGTTTAAATAACGACAGGCCGTGTCGACGGCGCGTTCGTGTTCCACGCGCGCCTCAAAGAGATGTCAGCAAATGGAAGGGGCCACTGAGGGCCGATGCCTGCCGGGGCTGCGGGTTGTTCGTAAGAGATACCGCGCCCCCGGAACGCAAAGGGCACAAGAAGGAACATGGGTGGGTTTTAGTCAGTAAAACACTGACACTCTCTCCCGCCTCTCCCAGGGCGGGAGAAGTTATTTGATGATTTCCCACCTCCCAAAAAAAAAAAAAGTATGCCATAAAACATAGACCATAGTCTATAACACTTGGTAATAATGTAGCTATCTTTAAAATATTGTTTGTTATCGGAACTGCACTTCCAGAAATTAACCCTAAATATCCAACTATACTTCTTTATAATGTTGGCTGAAATTTCAAATCAATTAGGTACCAAAATAAAGAATCTAAATTTTAAGAATTTCGTAGCATGCTTAAAATACGTATTCTAATAAATTTTGCACAACTTACAGGCAAAATTTACAATGATTTAATAATAATCTGTAACATCTCATTGTAATACTAACATTCTAGGCAAACACATTATTCTATTCTGAACTATATAACCCGCAGTGTCACCCGCGTTCAGTAACTTTATTGGTTATTGTCCAGCTCCCGTAGGTCGTGGCGTGATGTTATATACATTTTATAAACCCTCCTCTAAAATCAATATATCTATTGATAAAAAACTCATTAAAATCCGTTGCGGAGTTTAAAATATCTAAGTGTACAGAGTGACAGACGGCGGCAAGCAACTCTATTTTATACCACGAGTATGAAGAGATTCATAATATTTGAATCCCAATCTACTCCATTCTCTCCACAGTTTCTTAGCTTTCCGTTGCACTAACCAAATCATTGCTTAACAATACAAATTGCCTATTAACTACGTCCTCTGAGACTTGTCTAAGGTGGGCTTAGGAGGAGCAACAATTGCGCTGGCCCAGAGCTATCGCCTGTAGGGTTGTCTTTGATGTGCTACAGGTGGGGTGTTGATGTGGAACTAACATTGTTGATTCGATATCGTGGGACTGATAACAGATTATTAGCAGGTATTTCTTAGTCATTAAAAAATATAAAGTCAGGAGGACTGAAGACTGTAGTGAAAACTTAACGCCATATTACCATGCTGTTGACGCTGCCTGCCATATTTGCAAGTAAGTGAAACGGACCCATAAGATTTGCCTGTACTGAAAATCGCTTAACGCGCCTAAAGTAGTTTTCACTTCAAAAATCGGAACATGTGTAAAATAATGCCCTAATTACAACATAATACCTTATATTGGGGTGTTCCGATCATGTAAGCCAAAACACAGAATTCGGCACCTTCGGCATTTTTCATAAGAATCAGGGAAATTTTGAAGTGTCTACAAAATAAAAAAGTATGTCGTCGATTTCCGCAGTTTTGAATCGACAGATTTTTTGTATTTTTTTTTTATAGACTTATTTAACAGAAGTCCAAGAGTAGCTCAAAATACCAAAAATAATAATAATTAAAAGTTTTAATTACTATTATTTTTGGAATTTTTAATTCAGGTGTTTTCTCCGTCCTAAAAATAAAAGTAGAGAAACCACAGACCTAATAAAAAAAATATCACCAAAGGTCACATAGAATATAAATACCTAACGATCCAGTAAATAAGTGGATCCATTTTTCTCTATAACGTAAATGTAATTATTCGAGTGTTCTACCTCGATATGGTATCGCGGTAAATCGTCGTCACCCGATCGTGAAATTAAACAGTCCATTAAAAATCACGAGCCGTTGTTGTGCGAACAGTATTTCGAGATAATAAGTACCAGATATTCCAATGTACCTACTCTCCATTATTTTGCGAAACGAAAATACTTTTGGAAAAATAACCTGACCTCATTTATAAACCATAAAGCTTTAAGCTCTTAAAAACATTTTCTTAAAACGCCAGCCGCGTAGGTAAGCTAAAATCAAGCTTCGGGGATAAATCCATCATCGCCTATAATCGATTGTTCGCTCAAGGATGAATAATCGAGAAACAACATCGAGTCTGTGTTTAATATCGATGCTGTTTACAAAGTTGTTTGTCGTGGTTTAAAAAAAAAAGCGTTTAGAACGTTCGGAAACCAATGGAATAATTTATGTTAGTACAATATTATTATTTTTTTATGGAAATAGACTTTTTCGTTTGACCGCGTTTCACCTCACAATGCCAAGAGTTATTAGATATTGCGAAGTAACTTTTTTAAGAGTCCGACTCCTGCGACAGGTGGCCCAGAAAAGTTGTTGAAATTTCAAAATTGTTCCTTATATAGGAAAATATAGAGATTTATTTCAAGTGGTTAAGTTGTTTGATCATTGGTTTAGAAAATATTTCAGTGGTTTTAGAACTTTTGGTGGATTTCAATCGCAAAAGTAAAAAGTTTTATTATGAATTTCTATACATACCTAGGTATATGGAATCTTCGTACAAATGTACCTAAGTAATTGGAAGGTATATGTATTGGGTTATATGGATAGCCAAGGTACTAGGCTACTAATAGTAAATACTATTATAAGGTTTGAAAGGTACAAGCAATAGAGCTCAAATTACGATGGATTCGGGGCAAACATACCAAGGGATACCTATTAACATTATCATTTTTTTTTTGTTTTTTCTGTACCTATCATGTGTGGCTGTGATATTTATTTTCGTTCTCTCTTTCTATCAAACGAATTTACTACTAGACAGTTTCGTTATATTCAAAGTAAAATAATGCCATATAAATTTTGACAAAGTTCTTGTAGAACCCAACTAAGATAAAGAAAATCATATTTTAATACATTCTGTCTACATTTCACAAAGCTCAATTTTCCTTGAAAATACTTGAAAGTTCCTATCTAAGTGTCTAACCCATCGTACGGTAGACGGGACCTGAAATTCGTCAAAGTTGGTTAAACACGTGAAGTTACTCTTGGCGACAAATGGCTGCTGAGTGATGACGTCACTACGGCACAAAGAACATGACAACTTTGCAGAGTAAATAATATTTGGACTGTGAAAGATATTGTACCGCTTCGTAATAATAATATTTTGATACTTTATACCGGTTTATTATTATGTTGGAGTTATTGGAGCATTCATCTTATATTTTTCTACATACCCTTCCAGACTTCTAAATAATGTCTCCTGAAATAAGAAAATAAGGATGACTTGAATAAAGAAAAATATACAGTTTTGAAGCCGACATAATAATAATATTGTGTCATTATTGAGTTATTATTATACTTATGTACAAATTTATTTTACTTTTAATGTTAATGTTTCTTTCTTTTTGACGGTTCTATGGATCATGGTTATCTGAAATAAATGAATTAATAATAATTGTTCTAAATTTGAGTTCATGACCATTTACATAGAAAAGAAAAAAGTATAACAATGGGTGACTCGTTTTTTGAATCCGGCAGTGTAATTTGTTTTAAGTAAGGACGCTCACAGTACCTACCTACTTTTTTATTTATTTTTAAAGACGGATTAGCAAAGTTAGGCAGCAAAAGTTTTTGATTCGGATTACGTAATAGGGCAAAGATTTAATTAACTGAATCCGATTTTTATGACTTGGCTTCTAGAAAAAATTGAGGGATAATTTATTTTTAAATAACTTTCCTCATAACCAGGACTTCATCCTGTATTGTGGGTGCGTGAACTCAGTCATTAAGTGTCATTTGACTGTCAGTAGGCCTCGTGACCGGAGACGCGACTGCTTGGGGGTTCACTTCCTAAGTCAGGCAAAAAGTGTTATAGGGTGTTCCCATTAGGAATTTTTCAGTGGCAGCCCGGAGTTAGGAAATTGGTGGTATAATACCGGGGTATTATACCACCAATTTCCTAACTCCGGGCCAAGACCAACGGCTTTACGTACTTTCCGAGACACGGGTGTCTCGGAAAGTACGTAAAGCCGTTGGTCTTGACTGTCATTCGTAAATCTGTGACAGTCGTTACGGATAGTCAGAAGTCTGACAACCAGTATAACCAAGAGGTATCGTGTTGCCCAGTAACTAGGTTGTGGAGGTTAGATGGGCAGTCGCTCCATGTAAAATACTGATATTAGACTGGAAGCCGACCCCAACATAGTTGGATAAAGGCAGAAAGATTACCATGTCTCTAAATAAATCTCTATTTACTTTAGCCTATTAGTATTCTGTGGTCCGTTACTTCCAACACTCTCTTCTATCAAATTGAATTGACAACTCATAACTCGAGTTAGTTCTTCACGAACTATGATTCCCATGGAAACACGAATTGATATATGTAGGTCAGTAGATATGACGTACTAAGTTCACTTGAAGGGTTATGATGATTTAGTATTCAATTCTTTTTCCTTAGGTTACACTTCAGTCCACATGAGCGGAGCACGTGTACAAGCAATCTATCTATACTAGGTACCTAATAAAGCTGAAGAGTATTTTGTTTGTTTGCTGGTTTAAGCACTCTAAACTCTGAAACTACTACTTATATCAGAATTCCTTGTGAAGGAGCTCGTCCGAGGAAGTACTACCACCATACCTATTTTTGCCGGAAAGCAGCGTTGCTGTGTTCCGGTTTGGAATGTGTGTAGTGTACACTCATATACCTATGAAGTTTCAACTTTGTCCCTAAGATGGCAACGCATTTGCAAGGCTTCTGGTATTGCAGATTTCTATAGGCAGCGGTGACCACTTAGCATCAGGTGAAATGAAAACGATTTTCCTACGTAAACACACACATACCATCACGCCTGTATTCCCCGGAGGGTTAGGCAGAGGTGTACCAATGTACACCCACAGTTCGCCGGTATGTTTAGGTCCCGTGTAATAGGGGGCGAGCCTATTGCCATTAACCGGGCACAAATCCTAACTCCGAGCTGCTACTGAGAATTTCATAGAAAATCCCAATAACACTTTTTGCTCGACCTGGGAATCGAACCCAAGACCTCTAGCGTAGCAGTCGCACTTAGCACCACTAGGCTACCGAGGCAGTTCCCTACGTAAAATTTATGTTACATCCCTAAATTAGGTTTAGTTTTGCTGAAAACTTAAGTCAACATTTCTCTCAGTTTTCGAAGTGGATAATTTTAAATATTTAACACTGATTAATTAAGGTCGCGGGAAATCGCTGGATGCGAGCAACGCAGGACCGGTCATTGTGGCTATCTTTAGGGATGGCCTATGTCCAGCAGTGGACGTCTATCGGCTAGATTTAAAATAATGTTTGCATTTTGAGCTGTTTTGGTTGTATAGTAATGTAACATGTCTTGCAAAATAATGTAGTTCGACGTAATTAATTGAATTGTTGAGTAGTTATAGGTTGGTTTGTTTTGACAGAGCTTTGCTTGATTATTAAACATTAAAAAAGTTAATAACAATACAGAGATTTTGATTAGTACTAATAACATCGTTTGCGTGAATATCGGTTATATCGGGTTTTAAAATGAAACTAGCCTCAGTTAGTTCTTATAACATCAGCTATCTGTCAGTAAAAGTCCCGTCAAAACCGGTCCAGCCGTTTTGGAAGTTAGCCGGAACAGAAAGGCAAATTTCTTTTTTTACCATGTAGACTTCCATATTTATTTTATAAAAAGTTGTTATTTTGACATAACAAGCAGACACTTATTTTTTTATATTATAGACTAGCTTCTGCCAGCGTCATCGTTCGCGTGGTTTTTTTCACCCGCTTTAAGTTAGGTCTTTGGTTACTGCTTCTCCCGTATGTCGTAGCGTGATGTTATATAGTAGCCTTCCTCAATAAATGGACTATCCAACACAAAAAAAAAAAATCAATTCGAACCAGCAGTTCTTGAGATTAGCGCGTTCAACCAAACAAACAAACTTTTCAGCTTTATGATATTAGTATAGATGTAATAAAAATACACTTTTCGTCATCGATTACAAAGTAACACAATTTCTAGCAGTAGGTACAAATATTGAGTATTCCTAAACTATGTTTGTGTTACCATTTCCAAAGTCAATTCATATTACTGATTTGTCATAAAAAACATTTTATTCTCTCTGTTTTTCCTACATTCCTTTATCAGCAGAAATAAATCAAATTGACGCAAAAATAAACAAATACGGTTAGGCCGGGAGCTTGCGACTTTACACTTTATGAAATTGGATTTTTATAATCTATACTTAATAATAATAATGATGAAGAGTTTGTTTGTTCGTTTGTTCGCACCAAACTCGGAACCTATTGGTCCGATTAAAAAAATCTTTTACGTTACTTTTAACCGTTTATCGAGAAAGGTAACAACATAAATAATATCACGATATATCCCACGTGGGCGGAGCAGTAACCATAAACGTAATTTAATGCGAGGTGAAACCGCGGTTTATTGCTAGTATTTACTTATATTAATTAAAACAAATCCATATTAATGTTATTAATGCAAAAGTAACTCTGTCTGTCTGTCTATTACGCTTTTACGACTAAACCACTGAACCTATTTTGATGTGGTATAAGGTAAACCCCAAGAAAGGACGTACGTCGAATGTAGACTTGTTTGCAGTTGATTTATATAGTTATTTAAATTATAGTCACAAAAATGAAAATAGCTATTTAAAGGCCTTACATGTATGTTCGGTATTCTCATTCTTTTTTGCAAGGAAACAATTTACCATTCGTCCTAATTTCATTCATCCGGAAATGTACAGGAGGTAATCCCGACGGTGTCATTTTTAAAATACTTCATATTCGCACTCTTATTTTGTGGATGTGCCACGGGAAATGGATGTAACTTTGCGCAATAATTTTGCAGTTTGATCGTATTTTTTTACTTTTTCAGAAAACCGTTGCCTCACACTAAAAAAATCTCCTATAGCAACACGCCTGTATTCCCCGAAGGGTTAGGCTGAAGTGTACCAATGTACACCCACAGTTCGCCGGTATGTTTATGTCCCATGTAATAGGGGGCGAGCCTATTGCCATTAACCGGGCACAAATTCTAACTCCGAGATGCTATTGATAATTTCATAGAAAAACCCAATAACACTTTTTGCTCGACCTGGGAATCGAACCCAAGACCTCTAGCGTAGCAGTCGCAGTTAGGACCTCTAGAATAAGGCTACTTCTATAGCGTGGCCGCGTTTACAGATACCATACCATATCTATTTCAACCGCAAAGCAGCGTTGCTGTGTTCCGGTTTGAAGGGTATGTCGGTGTAATTACAGGCATATGAGTCTCTTCAACTTTGTCTCTGGGATGGCAACGCATTTGCAAGGCCTCTGGTATTGCAGATATCTATGGGTAGCGGTGACCACTTAGAATCAGGTTGGCCGTTGGTTTATTTGGCATCCAATGACATGAAGTCAAAGTAATTTATTTGTCAAAACATGGTATTGAGGATGTTACATAAAATAAACAATAGTTCAACATGTTTCATCATTAGTCGGTATACAAATATTATATGATATTAAATAAATGGAGCATCAGAAATAGACCATTTACATTTTTTATTACACACAAACACTCTTAATGATTAAAAATAATAATAATAACATTCATTGGTATTTAAAAATAATTTTGCATTTTAATTTGTCACCATTGTATCTATCATTGAAATATTTTTATTGAGTCATTCTTGCCATTTAAAAAAATATTTAAGTTATAATAACATTTCTCTAACAGCCATCCCGTAACTTGATCTTAAATAATCTTATTAATCGCGGCTCCCTTATATATTTTGGTATTTTATTAAAGATCTGTAAAAAAAAAATAGAATAAAGTCACATACACAAACAGCCAGGCCGGAAACTGCTATCTGTAGGCCACACAAATATTTTGTTCTGTGTGTGAATCGAACCTGCGACACGCAGCGCAGCAGCCAATCGCTCAGCCATTGTGCCAACCGTGTGGCCCAGACATATAAAGTTTACAACTTAATATTGAATTTAACTAGAGCACCTATCTAGGTGATGTTGTTAGCTATAAATACAGATTTCAGGTTGTAACAAAAACCGTTACAATAAATTGTCTTGTGTGCTTCCGTGTGGTTGGTAAAAGTGCGAGGAAGGAAGCTAAGGAATTAAGATAAGCGATCTGCTGATATCCGGAGTATTATAGCAAGTTTCCCTCCGAACTCTCTATCAGTGTAATGTATGGCGACATTAAGTAGATACAGAGCTTTATCATCAACGCTACAGGAAAACTGCTGACAAAAATACTTCACGCGTCATGTTCGTGAACGCTGTCAGTTGGGATTAGTCATCTCTTAACTGCCATGGTTTACATCTTTTACCTACATTTTTTTAGATATAGATGCAACAAGAATAAAGTAACCATGATTTTGTAAAAACACATCTCATCACGCCTGTATTCCCCGAAGTGTTAGGCGAAGGTTTGCAACGAGCATTATCTTCAACTTTCTAACAAACCGACTCATTAATAATTCAAAAGTGCCTGTAAATGGTTTAATTTAAAACATGCTTTGACCTTGACTTCGACATAACTTTACGTGCATTTTTCTCTCTAGCTCTTGGACTAAGACTGATTATTCATAGAACAGCCTTTTCCCCTATTATGTGAGAAACAAGCTTGCATCCGTAATCTTGTTGTCAGTAGAAAAGTTATATTGTGTCGGAGTCGGCAACGAATTTAATTAAGAGCCGGAGATAGGAAATACTGTTACCAACTCAATCCTGGCCGGCCGTAATTGGTCCACTTACGAAAGTTTTTTCATTTTCACTAGTAAGTTTGCTTGTAATTTGTGGTCATTTTTACGTAAAAATATAGTTTGGTTTCGGTTGCTTTGATATTAATATAGAATGCCCATTTGGTCTCGTCTTCACAAGCACAAGTGCTGAGCGGGGGGTTTGAGGTCGAACTGAAATGTTAATCGGTTTTTCTGGTAGCGATACCACCAAGTTCCAAAGTGCATGAAGTTGGTGATGTGACATTGAATTGTTATTACTGTTTTGAGAGACTGTGGGTTGGTTATTTTGTCAGAACTGAGCAGTCCGATATAAATAGAAGGCACTGTCTGTAATTTTAAAATTTAAACAAAGGGAAATCTTTAATTTTGAAATTGAGTATCATTTTGTTTTCATAACGCGATAGTACCTATATTATTATCTTAACATAGTCTTCTTAATTCAAAACTGAGTATAATATTAAACCTAATCACTTAAGATACCGACAGCAAAAGTTATGCCCAAGAATTTACACAAATAAAATAAAAAACATTTTTTTTTTTTCTAATTTTGGTACGCCTACATTAAGCCGTGCTAAGATATGGCAATCATGCATCACAATTTATATATAAACATTACTCCTAACCCTCAAAGGATTCAGCAGAGTAACCTTCCATATTATTCTACTCCTACACATCGCCAAATAAAATATGTATTTATTTTATTTTATTTATTTAAAAAACCAACAGCGATACATAAAATATTCCAGAATTTATAAAACACTTTTGTATGGCTTATAATAGGTTCCCTTTTTAACATAATCATCACCCTAAGGTTGACTGGTAGAAAATGCCAAAGGCATTAAGTCCGCCTTTGTACAATGTATTATTTACATTATGTGCAAAAAGTTTTAATAAATAAATAAATAAATAAATAATTTGTGTAAACCATGCGAAAGGACATAATACCTAATTTAATGATTTTAAGTTAGTTAAAATATATACAGACAAGAAAAAAAATGTTGTTTATTAATGAATTGAACATAGTAATATTAAAAGTTACCACTCGTTTAACAACCAGCACCGTCTCATAGCCAAGCGTCCAGCGTCAAGGTCAAAGTCGTCCATACGTTGTCAACACGTGGTCCGGGAGTTGACAACGTCACCAGCGGATTGACTTCGCGTGGTCAAGGAACGACTACATTAGACCATATAAAGGCATTGTTGTACGTTATACAAGATAAAAGAATTGAATCTAGTTGCCACTTACAAGAGGTGGTTTCAAATGGAAATAATTGGCAAGAAACAACACCCCAGCTTCAACTGTCAACCAATTGCACAAAGAAACTCACGGTCAAGGCCGGTAAGCGGGTGGTCACTGAATGGACTACGCGTGGTCAGCGAATGGACAGAAAAGGTTGGGGAGTCGGTAAGTGCATAAGTAGAAAAGTTCATAATAAAAAAACCTAAATCGCTCGAGGCGAGGCGGTGCTTGTTGGGACTCGAGTCGATAAGTGAGTGACGACCTTAACACGACATATTTATGACATACAAGAAGTCATCGTTTATCATAATGTCATGATCCAATAAATGTGTAACGAACTCAATTCTGTATATTAGGATCGCGTACGACGATACAAAGAATAAAAAAAAAAACAATCTTCGAAATGACTTAAAGAGAAAATATAATTTTGCTTGTGTTATGTCGGGCTTTGAAGTCGGCTTTTATGGAAAAAAATATGGCAAGAAATGGAAAAATAAAATCTGTATTTTTTCTCAATAATCCTGCTGTTATGGACTAATAAGGATGGATATATAGATGGATGAATTTACATTGGCTACATTTTATTCCTGTATGGTTCCTGTGGGATAATTTAAGATTTTGGCTTAACTCTGAAGACGACGCAGACCAGAAAAAGATGACTTCTTCGGCAGAAGCTAGTATGGATTCAAAAAAGGTTGAGTTTCTAAACCACATTCTGGTTCTAGTTTTCTAAAAATCAACTCAATAGTACTTTAAAATAACGTTCAAAAACAAAGTTAAACCAACCTTATAACCAAATCAGTTCGTAACGCGACAAACACACATTTAGCACCACCATATTCTGCTTAAGCTAGAGCAAGTGGTAACATTATACGTCGAGAAAATAGGCTGCCATGTCTGCATTAATTCTCACTACACCACCCTTCCTCACTATCCTCCATGATACTTACACCCCCCTCCGGAAAGGGGGGAATCCTGAGGTACCTTTCTCTGCTGATCAAATACAGGCGACAAATATTTGCCGGGATTAATTTATTTGCATCGATGCCACCTTCCCAGCTTAGCCTCTTGCCTGGTAAATCTATTTGCGTTATGTTGGTTCACAAACCACGCAGATGTAGGTAATAGAATCTATGTCCGAAATTGTGTCTATATAAATAGACTGAACATTAATCTAGGTTTCTAGGTCAACATCTTGAATTGTCAATATTTGTAGTATGTTAGTATCTACATAGTATAAAAAAGTCGTTTCCTGCCGTCTGTCCTTCTGTACAATTACATATTTTTAAGTACCTACACAACAGATTTTAATGCAGTTTTCATCAATAGACAGCTTGATTCAAGAGGAAGGTTTATACTTACAGAACATCACGCTACAACCAATAGAAGCGCAGCAGTAACTAAAGATGTAACTGAATATGGGTGACACAGCGGGGTATATAGCTAGGTCTGCCTAGCTTAGAAGAACAAAGCGCTCAAACAAACAGACACAAAGTTACTAATACTAATATACAAAGATAAATTAATATAACATATTCTTAATAAATTTGCTAGCGGCATACATAGCTATAGATCGTTACCAATACTGAGATACATAATTATTACCTTGAACTTTACAAAAGAGAAATGAGGAATAATAATGGCGGCGTGTGGGCTTTATTTTAAGTGGTCTATCTACTACACCACCGTGCTATGAACGTACTAGGTACGGAAACAAACACGACTCGGACTACTGTGCCCATTAGAACGTATCAACCTACGTTGTTGACGTTCCGTGCATGACACGCTACGGTGTTGGTTGGTGACGGGAACTTCTTCCTCTCTACGGAAGGGTGTGTCAGACTCTTACTGACTTAAACCCATCCGTGTTCCTTCAATGCCCTTTGCGCTACAGGGTCGGGTTTGACTCTTTCAAACCAATTCTAGAACACTGGTAGTGGTTAGAGTCTTATACTTTTCAATACAAATAGCATTTTTTTGCCTAATACGTTCCTAGCATGGTCATGTTATGGTACGGTGTAGTAGGCAGGCTCCTTTTTCCGTAAGAGTATTGGATTTAGCGATTATATTAAAGGCTTAAAGACGTTTTCATTAACGAGTTTAATCAGTTTAACATTACAAAGGGGATTCGCGAACTGTTTAATCTTAATTAGATAATCAGGAAGTTAAGACAAGTTATCTGAAACACGCTCCGTTGGTCTCGTGGTCGGAAGCGCGACTACTAAGCGTGAGGTTCATCGTTCGATTGCCAGTTTGTCTATTAGGAATTTCTCAGTAGCAGCCCGATGTTGGGAAGGCGCTTTCGTGTCCAGGAAATCGTTTAAAGGCGTTAGTCCTGCGCCTGATCTCTCCCTGGTCCTGTCGGATAGCCGTAAGTGGAGCATGTGTAATTGTGCATGCACAAGTTCACTATTTAACAATCATGTTTTTAGTAACAATACAGTCAGTTCTCCACTTCAGTTCTTGCCTCAAAATGAGGTTTCAGGCGAGGCATGAATCATCAGATTTCTGACGGGGCCATAAGTAAAAAGTACAAAATAATATGTAAATTGGCACTATTGTTTAGATCACTATATGGAGTATAAAAAGACAGCAAACAATGCTGAAAGCTAGAAACCTTGGCTTAGGAAATTGTCCTGTCGAAAACATGCTGACTTGACACCTAGGATCCGTATTGCAGGATCTTTTGTAGGCAGATTAGATTCATAGAATTGTATCTTAAAGTAAGGCCAAAAATAGACTCAAACAAGTATCAATCTAAAGTTTCATCTAAATTACAGCGGCTAGCAAATTTTCTCAAAATCAACGTCCTCTTTAAAGGCCCGCTTGTGGCCACTATTATGGACGATAAACGTGGAGTGAGGGAATCCTCGGGGCTCTATATTATTTGGACAATTAACAGCCCGTAATGGAAGCGGCCCTAGCCGGCTCTCGCTTCAAAAGCGGAGGTCGAAATTTTCAATTGTCCGTAAAATATTGAATTGAAATTTTAAATTATTTTAAAGTTTAATAAAGCAGATTGACTGAATACTTATCTTTAATTTTATAAAATCAATTAGATGAGGCGGATTTTGTGATTTGCCGTAGGTAGTTTATGGATTATTGACTTTAATGCTTGTCAAATACACGTTAAATTAGGTATTGCATTCATATAACCTACGGAGGCTGGCCAAAGTATCTAATTAGCTTTTAACATGTGAGTACAGAAATGTGGACAAAACAGACGCTTTAGACATACATACCATCACGTCTGTATTCTTCGAAGGGTTAGGCAGAGGTGTAAAAATGCACACCCACAGTTCGCCGGTATGTCCCATGTAATAGGGGGCGAGCCTATTGCCATTAACCGCGCACAAATCCTAACTTCTAGTTGCTACTGAAAATGTCATAGAAAATCTTAATAACACCTTTTGCTTGACCTGGGAATCGAACCCAAGACCTCTGGCGTAGCGGCCGCAATTAGTACCACTAGGCTAACGAGGAAAATGGTCCAAAAGGAGGGGGAATGGGAAGTAGTCGCTTCCTTCTGCGAGGCAGTTATGCTAGAGAAGGAGGAGGCGGCGGGACGGTTGAGGCAGAGAGTCTCCCGTCTCAGCCGCCGCGGTAGACGCTCCGGGCGTCTGGAGCCGCGAGACGACTCCCGGCCACCGTAGGTGCGGGCCTGTGAACGGTGAGCAATGTGTAGCTAACCGTCCGTACGTTGCATAAAGACAGGCCGCGTCGACGGCGCATTCGTGTTCCACGCGCGCCTCAAAGAGATGTCAGCAATTTCAGAAGGGGTCACCCAGGGCCGATGCCCCGGAATGCAAAAGGCACAAGAAGGAACATGGATGGGTTTTAGTCAGAAAAAGTCTGACGCTTCCTACCACCCCGTCCAGGGCGGGTGAAAGTCATTTGATGATTTTCCATCCCTAAAAAAATGCTAACGAGGGAAATCTATACTAATTGGACATTTCGCTAAAATATTTCGGGCGACAACCTTCAATTACATATCAGATGTCGGGTCATCAATATAGATGAGTAACTAATTGGTCTTTCTCATGAATAACATAATTATAGTTAGGAATAAGTGTGGGCCGCAACAATATAATATATATTGAAGTTTGACATCGAAACTCTAAGAAAAAAGAAGTGTAGAATACACGACCTCTGACACAAATGGCGTTGAAATAGAATCGTGTAATTTCCAAATTCTATAAAATAATAATCTATAATCTACTACTATCTATCTACTACTACTACTACTATACTACTACTATCTATCTACTACTATATATCTACTATCTATATTCTATAATCTACTATAATAAAAGCGAAAGTTTGAAAGAATGGAAGGATGTTTCTGACTCTTTCACTCTTAAACAGCTGAACTTGACACACATAGATATTGATCTAGCTTAACATATAGGTTCACTAGCTTCTAGGTCGTGACTTCGTTCGCGTCAAATTTTATATATGTGTTATTCCACACTACAATGTATTCCAGTGCTAAATTTCATTCAGATTTGTTCAGCCGTTTAAGCGTGAAAAAGTAACAAAGATAAATCTATCCATCTTTACATCTTCACAATATTAGTGGGAATAGTAGGATTTTTGTCCCGCTATTTTTGTTTCCTCTTGATAATTTAGATCTTCGACTTAATTCTGAACTCTATGCAGACGAAGTCGCAAACAAAAGCTAGTAATAAAATCAAGCTTTCATTTCTTTTAAACAAGCTTTTGCTAAGAAGTACAGAATAAAACTGATATAAAAAAAACATGAAAAAGAATTTAATTAAGTATTTTCAATATTTTCTTAAAAGCTTGTTGCAATGACCCTTCTAAGCCATAAATAACACTTGAAAAAGATCTACTAGAGACCGCAAGGTAAAGCAGAAAAGTCTCATTATGTATGATCACCACAACGGCTCTTAAAACCTTTTAATCTGAACACCTTATGATGGTAGTACATCCTTAAGCGACGAAGCTTTCTTACAACTGAATATTTCGACAAAAGGTACATAATCTATTATCGAAATGTCCCTAATAAATGACAAGGCCTAAGGCCTAAGGCCTTTGGGAAAATAAGTTATTGTGTGAAATGAAAAGTACCTCCTATTATTTTTTTCCTGGGACAAAGCCAAGTATTATAAATAAATATAATAATGTTCGGAATTTCATAGGAGGGGAAATGTCTCGCAAATAATCAATAGGATATTGTTCGAAGCTTGGCGGTGAAGTGTGAATATAACGTAAGCCGATTGCTTGTATGTAGAGAGAAGATGTCTCCACTATTTTCCTTCCCTCTTTGGTGGAAAGCGGGCCTTAGCTCGGTGACTGTCGTGGACAAGCAGATCCCGAAAAGTTAAGTCAAATCATTTATTTCAATTAGACCATTAAAAGGCACTTTTGAACGTCAATTACATAAGATAATTAATAATATTTAACGTCGTTGCCCATACCAAGGGTTGAGAAGAAGAAAAAAAGAAAAGGTGAAGAACGAGCAAGAAACTCCATACATACTCTTTGCAAATAATGTATCACAGGCCAGGCGCGGCGCCGTTAAGCTGGAAAAAAGTGTGCCTTACTATATGAAATTTTATATACGGAGTAAAGAAACACTTGATAAAGCCGAATGTTAAATTATTTTACCAACATCCGATATTATTCTGATTTGGACCATACTTGCCTTATAGTTTAGGAGATTTTGAAGGTTAAAGTTCCAACTTATTTAATTATTTTTTTACGACAGCCAGTTTTAAATGTTAACTATGAATATTCCTACGATCCCTATACTCATAAGCTCAATGTTTTCCATGCGTAACATTATTTGGTACCATAGAGTCTTTGTAGTTGAGCTCTTTGTGAAGGAGCTCGTCCGGGAAAGTACTACCACCATACCTATTTCTGCCGCAAAGCAGTGTTGCTATGTTCCGTTTTGAAGGGTAAGTAAGGGTGACCGTGTAATTATAGGCACGAGAGACAATTAAGCTTAGTCTCTGGGATGACAACGCATTTGCAAGGCCTCTGGCATTGCAGATGTGTATTTGTAGCGGTGACTGCTTAACATTAGATGGGCCGTCGGCTTGTTTGCCATCCAATTACATAAAATAAAAAAAAAAAACAGTCAAAACTTTTCACACTAAAAATAAGTCTTTTTTTAGCAATAACTTTTGCCTATTCTTACGTAATGGTGGTATAGTGTGCGTAGTTAATGGGTATCTGAACGTAAAGCGTCTTTTCGCACCCTGTATAAAGCATACTGAATGGCTCCAGTTAAAGCGACACTGATACGAGGCACAGCTTATAAGTGTACCTTCCCATGATATTGATTATTTTGTAATTGCAGGTACAACGTGAATGAGTCACGTGATCGTCAACTGTGCCCTTGTAATTAATGACACTTGACGACCTATATGAAGTTGTACCACATAGGGGTATAACTTTGATATTGAGGTGTTTAATTACCTCCACTATTTTAAGGTGTACCTTTAAGTTTCTCTACTGGGTTTTACGTAATATTTTGATGGAATGTATGATTTTACGGTTGTACATTGTATTTATTATGAAGGGTAAGTATAATTGCTTCATGATTGCATGCAAATGCGTTTGATATTATAACGGAAGTAACATGATACCATAGTGAAATATTTTTATTCTGGACCTCAAAACTTTTTGGTTACGCATTTTGGCTATTAAATCTAAGTGACTGCACTGAATTGCCTCGTTGATCTTCTTGGCCATAAGGGGTATTAAGCATGAAGTCTTGCTTTCGAATCCTAGGGGTAGCAATTCTTAGACGGGGCCCGCTAGGACCAGATCCTGATAGGAAAGACCCTAGAGAGAGACCTTAACATCTAACATGTCAAATGTGGATTTCTCTAACCTCTGCCGAACCCTTGGAACAAAACAAGCTTGATGATGTATCTCATTGACATGATCCCTATATCTTTTTATTTAAGATATTCCCATTTTCTGTACCCGGACCTACTCAGCTACAACACTGGCTGTAAGAATTACGAGCTTTAAAGTCCCCATAACGACTGGCGACGACCATTTTATGCGCTCTTCAAGTCACGTAGTCGCGTAGAGTCTAAAAGATAGGCACTCGTTTACGAACTGACCACGCCAAGTAAACCAAAGGTAAAGTTGTACTACAAAATTATACCAATAAATATATTTACAGTTAGGCCTATTCTTTTTATTATTCTTCTATAAACATCATTCTGTCTCTGTCAACCTCAATCAAAATGACAGGGATGCAATGTTTAGTGCTTAATATTTTTAGTGATCCATGTCGCAAATATGTCTCAACCTTACACGTTGATGAATATACCGCGAACAGTTTACGTTTTGGACGGCTCAGCTCCTAAGCAGTCAAAGCTGCCTATAGACATTTGCAATACCAGAGACCTTGTATATGCACCCCAGAAATAAAGTTGAAATCTCACTGTAATTATAGCACCCATACCCTTCATAGCGAATTATTGTTACTGATTATTGTTATTTCTGCTACGGTAGTGGTCTTGGGTTCAATTCCCAGACCGAGCAAAGTGTTATTGGGTTTTTCTACGAAAGTCTCAGTAGCAGCTCGGAGTTAGGATTTGTTTTATTGTATGGGACGTAAACACGCCGGCAAACTGTGGGTGTACATTGGTACACTTCTGCCTAACCCTTCGGGGATTTATAGGCATGATGGTATACCCTTCATAGCTAAAAATGGTTCAATTAAGCAAGAGTATTATCAATTACCAAAAACAATAGTAATAAATTATAGAATTAATTCACCCACCAATAAAATAGACACTTAATATATTTCCTAACACGGAGTTCAGACACGCTGATTAGAAATCTTTGTTCACGTTATGTGTATAGTTGAACCATTAAGATAATGATTCTCATAAATGAAAACTTATCCTATGAAAGTTTATATCGATTTCCCGAACCGCGCTCTCTCATCACGTGAAATAAGGCGTAAGTAATATTGATGGCGAGTTGTAAAATTTCAAGTTACTTTTTTTTATAGGAATCATAAAAAATTTCGTAATTTAAAAAGCAATGACAAATTGTTTCTGGTCAGAGGAAAGATTTTGCTTTGAAGTTCTCTTAATATTTTTTGGTGTTGGATATTTTTGGTCATTTTTAACAGTTTTAGAGAGATATATCGACTGATATTTGAGACTAAGTTCTGCTAGTCAAAGTAAAAAGAAACAGGTTATTAATGTCACACTGCGGGGCGAAGGCCTCTGCTCGTAAAGAGAAGGCACGAGCATTGATCACCACACTTGCTCAAGATGGATTGGCGATTTCAGATATTTTGCATCAAAAGTTTAGTTTTCGTGACGATTTTTTTCTTTACCAATGTCAGTGGCGTCCAAGATAAACTAAGAAAGTATGTATGAATTGAAAAAGTCACATTGGCACTCGGCCGGATTTGAACCCACAATCTTATGTATAAGGCCAACACGAAAAGATAATTTAAAAAATCAAATTAAATTCTTTTTTTCGTCCCTCCAATAAAAGCAAGGTAAACTACAGACATTTCCGATAATTATGACAATCTCGTTATTGCATTTAGGAGCCCAAAACTCGACAACGGTCTTACCTAAAGATATCGGTTCCCTCATAATTGGGTTGAGGAGGTCAGATGGCGCTCGCTCCGTGTAAAATATTGATAGTCAACCGCATCTGGTACCGGAAGTTAGCCCCTTTTAGTTAGGAAAAGTCGAATCGATATACTTATGTACCTACCTTATAAAATCGGACAGTAGACGCCATTTTCCAAAAATTCCAAGACGCAACTTTAAGTAATTTTACTACTAAGAAGTAATTTTTTTTTAGCCCTAACAACGCGATTAATTTTCAATAAATTGTAAAATTTGATTTTTAGTCACTTTATGGTCAATAGATTCGGAAAATAATTGACGTCACAGTTTGATATTGCTATACAAAATCTATGGAGGAATCGCATTTTAGCTAGTACGTACTACATAACTATATATTCCTCTTGTCTATTTTCAAAATTGCAGCCACGTTAAAATGACGTATTTCTAGCGACTCTGTGATCTTGGACCACAACTATATTAGGGTAAATAATCTGTGCTTACCCCTTAGGGGAATACACATGTGATGGGGTCAAGTTTATAACCTAGCATTAAAAAACTACGTGCCATCATTCTAGTACAAAACGATTCGGTGTCTCTGTACGCTATTCACTCGCTCTTCTATCTGTAAAACCCTTTCCCACGACCCATATATCTCAACCGTCAACGTATTCATTGTTTAAGGCCATTACTCTTAAGGGTTGTGCGCACCGAGCTTTATTGCGACCCCCGTGTTTTATCTCCCGTGTGTGTGCCGCTTTAGCGAAGTTGGTGTCAAGTGTGATCCGTATGATGTTCGTTTGTTTGATATTTGATGAAGTTGTTGAACATTAGAAGGTTTCGGGATATGATTGTTAGGAAGCTGGTGTGTTATATACAGGCGGTGTTTTAATTCATTAGCAATTTATAAGCGGGTCAAAATAGGGATCCGTTTGAGAACAGCTGCTTTTTTACATATAACTGAGAAGGTTTAGGATAGTATAAAAAAAACTGTGAGCCGTCACGGGACGACTGGCAGATGGAGAACCACGAAATTATTTTGTAAAAGTAATATGCATATAAATAAAAGAACAGACTACGTCAGAAACTAAATATGGCAAAATGTAAAAAAAAAATATTACGATTTTTTTTTTTCAGTAAACGATGACATAACGTTTATTTTCAATAAATATAAAATTCAAAATTTTATTCCAAATTTGAGAACTCAATTATTTTCATTACCATTATATAGCGTGGCGACGAGTCGCCACGGCATGGTTCGCCACACCAGCAATCAGTTTTACGAGCGGCTATAGATGTTTCAGATCAAAACTAACATTAATAATTGCCAGACACATTCCGAGGTCTACAACTACAGCCAGCCACTTCAATTCAAATGTCTGGCAACTTCGCGTTTTAGGCCATAACACCTACAACGAAAAAAGAAATTAAATTAAATTCTTCAAACTTGACACTGAATAAAAAAAAACCCACCAAGTAAAGAAAATGGATATTTGTCTGCAAATACGGGTAGTCTGTTATCCTCAAAGGGACCATGAACGAGAAGCTAGTGTGTCGGCAAAATATGTATTGCTTCTTAAGTTATAAATCCCTGAAGGTGGATAAAACGTGGCATTTGTTGTTGAGCATATGTATTGGGTAATTTTATTTTTTTGCCTGAATTTTCACGTTGACTTGGGGGTGGGAAGTCAAAGGCGCCTTCCCACGCCTCTACCGCTAAGCTCAGAGGGTGGAAAGCCAAATGCTTTTAACCATTAATAACTCTATTATATTGCGTTCACTTATACGTTTGTTTAGCTAAGTGGCAATATTATCTTACGTTCTTTTAACCTTCGACGATAACTAAGAGGTGCTTTCTGTTTAACGTGTGTATCTGTGTGTCTGTCTGTGGTATCGAAACGGTTGAAGCGGCTTCTAATAATCACAACACTTTAGTATTTCCTCTAAAATTGATCTCAATCTCGCAACGTGTTTTGGTGAGATGGACTTTGATTTTTTTTTTAGTTTCGGGCACTCTTGCAATTCGGTATTTCGATAAGACGAAATGTAGTGTTACAATATTGCATACAATTACAAATTTATTCTTTAGAATAAAAATCATCACGCGTTGCCTTTAAAAAACTAAGCAGGTAATCATGACATGAATATAAAGGGATTTATCAAATCATGTTTAATGAATTCCCCGGCAGCTTGCCTCGTGTCAAAATAAACCAAAAAAAGATCCATAAATCATTTTAGACTTTTTCAAAGCAACTCCCTAATTAGACGTTCAACCATTTTACCTAAAGAGTCTTTTACCAAAACACTATTAGCCCAAAAAAAAATATATCGACGTCCTCCTATCCTCATCCATTTTGTTTCTGATTAAATTATTTATGAGCTCCAAAATATCGGCTTTCACGCAGATTCCCAGGAGCCTGGTTGTTTTGCAACAAATATATGTATAGAAGGAAAATTCCCTACTTCGGAACACAAAGAAGTAAATGTTTTATCATAAATGAATATCCTGCTATTTCGTATTTCTAATATACCTATTTCTCGAGCGATTCGGGTAAAGTTTTTTCATGTAGCAGCTACTTACTTGGGAGGATTGGCAATGTTCTTTGTTATGCGTCATAAGTTTTGATATTTGTAGACGTGAAAATAATAAATAATTCAATTTAATACATATTGTGTCAAAGTCTTTAAATTCAAAGTGAAATCATTTATTTCAATTAGACCATTAAAATGCACTTTTGGACGTCATTTACAAGAAAGAAAAAATATATATATATTGAATCTAGTTGCCTATTCCAAGAGGTAGTTTTGTATGGAGAAGATAGGCAAAGAAATATACTTACTCTTTTAAAAAATGTTTTATTGTAATATGCATAATAAAAATAAAAATAATTAATTAATTAAATGCATGCTGTCACATAATCTAAATGAATCCAATTAGGAAGTATATTACTAAAACAGTATCTTCATACAAGCCAAAAACCACATTACCATAGTCAAGTTAGGGTCAGTTCACACCGAGACATGATAATAAAAAAAATAATCGCAACCAAATAGCTAGTGACTCGGATCTATTTTGTTTACTGAGTGAGTTCACAAGGAATGCATTGTTTGTAATAAGTTACAAAGTTGAATTAATACGTAGTAGTAGTTAATAAGTAGAAATATTGTAATTGTATTCATTTTAAGATAACTTTAAAAATATGAGTTATGTACACTATCGCAATGAATTATTCTGTAATGATAGAATATGTAAGTTGGAAAGTAAATAAATTAATGATCACGATGGATACATCTTACATTTTGCCACACACATATACAAAAGAATTGTCGTAAGGCAAAAATTGAAATGTCAAATCATGTAAAAAGTTTACACATCAGAACAACCATTTTAGAATCCAATACCCTTTAAGTTAACATCAAAAGCACCAGTTTTACGATCAAACGACCATCCACTCGAATGGTTGGCGTATGTCTTAAGATGCGAGCTCATGCAACCGTCAAATGCGATTTTATCTACATTAAACTTAAGACCACGAAGGCGAACACTTTAAAGTTAGGGTGAAATATTAAAAGTTTCCCTGTAGCTACGAAGTTCAGCTGCGTATCTATTGAATTTTGGACGAGTAGCGGAATAAAATAATGAACCATTTGAAGATTTTTTCTTGTGACAAAGTCTGTTTGTGAAATGGTAATTGTGTTGGAAAAGATCTAGAAAAGAAGCAAATATCTAGGTCAGGTTGGGTGCATATTTCATTTAAAAGCTTACATTTCTCGTTGTCTTGTCAGAGCTTGGTAAAACGAGTTCGTTTACACAGCTTACGTCAATGTTTAGCATGATAACCTTTCAATGGGTTAAATTAAACCAAACGTCACCCCAATTTTTTGGTCTGAGGTTACAATTTCTAATGTGACTCTTTACATTTAAATATACATATTATTTTCTTAATTTTTTTTTTATGGGACAAGCCCGCCTCCTTATTCGCTACCACTGCAACTTCTGTAAGCCAGAATCAACAGTGGAGACCGCTAGAAGAGCCCATATTTTAGATATTGATCAATAAACTTGATACATAGGATTTTTATGCCTATTTTGTGTTGCTTTTCATTCTTTCTTTCATTCAATCCAGTTGCAAGCACCCACAAGCATATGTCTGCCATAAATAGTGTCTGCCTCGGAAGCCTAGTGGTCCTAAGCGCCACTGCTACACTGGAGGTATTGGGTTCGATTCCCAGGTCGAGCAAAGTGTTATTGGGTTTTTCTATGAAATTCAGAGAATTGAGTAGCAGCTCGGAGTTAGGATTTGTGCCCGGTTAATGGCTATAGGCTCGCCCCCTATTACATGGGACCTAAACGTACCGGCGTACTGTGGGTGTACATTGGTACATCTCTGCCTAAGCCTTCGGGGAATACAGGCGTGATGGTATGTTATGTTATGTGAAAACCAATTCGTACTCTAGTCTTAAGTAACAAATTCACTCAGCAACACTGTTGCTATTGACGTAACATTATTGGTACTAAATATTATTATTGCGATTCCAATTAAGATTGGAAGAGGGTTTCGTATAATTAACCAAATCTAAAGTACGTCAAAGTACAGTCATGAACATTAACATGTATACTCGTAGCAACATTTTTAAGTGATTTTCTTTTCAAATAGAATTATTATGTTTTCGTTGAGAAGGTCTCATGGATGCCCTATATCTGGGAAAAACGGAAGCTTATGGTTAGCCTACAAAACACAAAATTAAAAATATTAAGTAACCCCCGACGGAAGAAAACTATAACTACCGTAGCTAACAAAAGAGCTGATAACTTTGAAACCGCTGAACCGATTTCCATTAAACAAGCTAAGAACACTCCTGACTAATAATTAACCTTTCAAACACAAAAAACAAAATCAAAATCGGTTAATGCGTACGGGAGCTACGATGCCACAGACAGACACACACACAGACACGTCAAACTTATAACACCCCGTCGTTTTTGCATCGCGGGTTAAAAATATTGAATAATATTATTATTTACATACTATTTTGTTAAGAAATCGAGGGTCTAGCATAAATGGACGGAGTCAATCTAATGTAAATAAAATCGAATACTAAATTGAAAATATACGCTTTACACGTAATATTTATATAGTTTTAAGATTTTAATTATATAAATGAGTGATATAAATTGTGCTTGTCGTTTAAAATTAAATCCAATATGTTATAGTACGGTAAGTCGTATTTCCGATTCGGAAGCAAACCAAATCGAGTACATTTACGTTGGCGCAGCCATGTTAGGCCTATAGATCTTTTCTCGAAGTAGTAATATAATTAAGTGAATACATATTTATGCTCGTCACTGTACAGGCAAAGTCTAAATGCAAATTGGTTTGACTGCTATAAACGTTACTGTTTTCTATAACGATAACTGAAAAATAATATTAATTTCCTAAAAAATTTCTTCACCTCACTTTCATATTTCGATGGGATGGCAATCCGACACGACCAGAGATAGACTAGGCGCAGGAGCAACGGCTTTACGTGTTTTCTATAATAGAGGTGTCACACCACCAGCTTTCAAAGTTTAAGAAATCTATACTAATGTTATAAAGCTGAAGAGTTTGTTTGTTTGGTTGGTTGAACGCGCTAATCGCAGGAACTCCTGGTTAGAATTGAAAAATTATTTATGTGTTGGATAGTTCATTTTTCGAGGAATGCTATAGGCATTTGATATATATATAACATCACGATGCGATCAATAGGTGCGGAGCAGTAACCAAAGACGTAACCAAATGAGAGTGAAAAAACTACGCTCAATCAATAGATCGTCCCCTATTACATGGGACCTAAACATACCGGCGAACTGTGGGTGTACATTGTTACACCTCTGCCTAACCCTTAGGGGAATATAGGCGTGATGATGGTAAAAAACTACGCGGACGAAGTCGCGAGCAGAAGCTAGTTGGATTCAGAAAGTGAAGTCCAAAATTGCTCAGTAAAACGGACATAACATCTTTTTTTTTTTTTTGGTGGGTGGGAAATCATCAAATAACTTCTCCCGCCCTGGGCGGGGCGGGAGGGAGTGTCAGACTTTTACTGACTAAAACCCACCCATGGTTCTTCTTGTGCCCTTTGCGTTCCGGGGGCGCGGTATCTCTTACGAACAACCCGCAGAGGACATAACATCTTGACAATTAGATCGCACACCTCACATACAATCACAAACACCAAGATATCGTACCACGATGAATAATGTATCTAGACTTCATACTCATATCATATTCAAGCGACTCTTTGATTGTGATAACATCCGTGATTGCGTTAGATATTCTACTTCAGCTCCAACAAAGGTTTATTTTAATTGTAAAGTTGGGTCTGAAGATAAGGCAAGCGGGTTCTGTCTGCCTTTGAAACTGGGTTGCGTTACCATGTAGATGGCTTTTCTTTAATCTCGGAAGTTTTGGGATGTTTATACTCTTTATCTGAACTAGTTTTTGCACTGTTCTAACGATCTGTAAATGTAGACTACTGAATTTAGGCTTTACGGTTGTATTTAAGAAGGAAGACGAGGAAAAGAGACGTGTTCGGCACGGTTGGTGCAATGGCTGGGGATCGGATGCTGCGCTGCGTATCGCGGATTCAATTCTCGCACGAAACAAATATTTTTATAAGAAAAGAAAGATAGAGAAATCATTTATTCCCGCGCAATAAAAATCTTGCTTCATCAAGCCCAAAACAAAAAAAGTTAGTTTAAAACACAAAATTTAATATTTTAAGTAACCCCCGACAGAAGAAAAAAATCACGACGGTAGAAAAAAGCTAAAATGGCTAATAACCTTGGAACCGCAAAACCGATGTCAATCAAACAAAGCTAAGAAAACTCACGATTAATTAATCGTTTAAACACAAAAAACAAAATCAAAATCGGTTCATGCGTTCGAGAGCTACTGTGCTACAGCCAGACACACACACACACATACTGACACACACATACACACACGAACAGACATGTCAAACTTATAACACCACGTCGTTTTTGCGTCGGGGGTTAAAAAAAAATGAAAGCCAAGCAGTTTATTGCAAATGATAAAAAGATTTTTTTATCTGAATCAGATCACAGTTCCCAGTTTACCGAAAGGTGTTACAACAAGCACGAGCGATACATAAAATCCGGCCAAGTGCGGGTCCGACTAATGGTCTCATACAACCGTACAACATTTTAAAACTACATACAAAAATAACACGTTTCATATAATTTTTAACTTTATTTAAATTTGTATTATTTGTTTTTTTTAGGTTCAAGACTTTATACAAATAAACGGGTGATACTAATGTAATGGTGTTTTCATAAAATGGAACCAAATTTAAAAATTGCCGTAAATCGTATTTTCTATTTGAAAAAATATTTAGCAGAAACGGTTTTGTAACGCTTGTAAGTAATATAACTACTTTATATTACTCACAATATATATATTTATATTATTATACTAGCTGTTGCCCGCGGCTTCGCTCACGTCGACCTAAGTGTTACTTAACTAAATAAGTATTGAATACTATGAACTGCCTCGGTAGCCTAGTGGTCCTAAGCGCGACTGCTACGCTAGAGGTCTTGGGTTCGATTCCCAGGTCGAGCAAAAAGTGTTATTGGGTTTTTCTATGAAATTCTCAGTAGCAGCTCGGAGTTAGGATTTGTGCCCGGTTAATGGCAATAGGCTCGCCCCCTATTACATGGGACCTAAATATACCGGCGAACTGTGGGTGTACATTGTTACACCTCTGCCTAACCCTTCGGGGAATACAGGCGTGATGGTATAATACTATGTTATCAAAATCTTCCAAGCAGGTCGAATGGTTGCTAAGGTGACTGCTAATAGTTACGACTGTAGGTTTAAAGAATTTATCTGTAGTCGCTTGAAGTCTGGCTTGTGCACGGCTGGTAAGAGGCTTACGTCATACCTGGGGCTAAAACATAATTGGCGTAAGGAGAGTATATGTGGCTTTACTATCCCTTTAGATAATACTATGATGTGGTGTCAAAATTTTCTTTCTCAAACCATTAACAGTATCTTTAATAGGCACTGCTTTAACATTATACCTCACATTGTAGCTGCGATCTGCCTAGTATCAAGACCGAAGAAATGAATCTTATACTCAGAGCAACAGGCAACAAAATTTGAGCTTCTTGTTAGAACAAATTTATGTAAAGTTTTTGGGAGAAAGTATGGACAAAAAACAGTAATCATAAGACTTCTTAAAAGACTAAGCAAAGTTTTACCTCACAAATTATCCCTTATCTTTGGAACCGTAAACTACACAAAAAAATTCCATTTAAAGAATTTTTTTAAGCATGTAGAACATCTTCTGTTTATAGGACCTACCCATAAGAAGAAATTCCGAATGCGATGCATGATTTATGATTGATGCTTGATTCAACTTGCATCCTGAAAGCGTGAAGTCTGTAAGACATTCAACATCAGAAGAACGACTGTCACGGAATTTTTCTATGGGTGAAATTGATTTTGGTACAGTTTCTGTTGTTGCTAATCTATTTCTATTTTGCCATTTGAATATAAGTACACTTTTTGGTGGCGCGGCTCAGGACAGAAGTTAAAATTTTGGACAAAAAACGTTTGCACATAAATCGTTCAACACTTGTATGAAGTGTCGAAGTTGGGAGGTCCCTTTTTTAAGCATGAGATGTCGTCAAATGATTTTTTTCCTTTCTGGTGGAAAGGAGTGTCAGACTGTTATTGGCTAAAACCCATCCGAGTTCCTTCCGATGTCCTTTGTGTTCCAGGGCCGCGGTGAGTCTTTCGAACAAATTCCGCAACTATGCTAACATCTCTTTGAGGCGCGCGTGAAACACAGTACGTCGTCGGCTTGGGTCTGGTTCTGGTTGGACGGCGAGCCACACAACGGTAGCCGACCGCAAGCCCACTCCGACGGTGGTCTGGAATCGCTCTACGACTCTCGACACCCGGGGCATCCCCTTCTGTTCTGGCGGCCGGGGTGAAAGGTTGACCTCTCCCTCATGCGTTTCGCCTCCTCCTTCGTTGGCATTACTACTTCGCAGAAGGAAGCGATTGCTTCCCATTCTCCCTCGCTCCGGACTATGGATGAACCAAGGCCGGATGCGAGAGGTCGCCGCCGCCAATCGCCTTTATGAGGACACGCTGATGTTCTGCCCAAGCAGGGGCATACCTCCACCGTACGCTCCTTTGTGATTCTACAGTGATAACACCAAGGCGTGTCCTAGCGCCGAAACCGAAACAGATAGCTCCCGAAACAACTGTGACCAGAGAGTACCTGCGTCAGAGAATCCTTGTGGTACGGCGATCCTACTATCGATATAAATTGGTAACTCTTTAAGTTTCTGAGGTGCTGTTTTTTATTCATGAAAAATATTCTTAGGGGTAGCTAGAATTTGTGGGCCAATCTGTCGAATTCTGTTCTATTCATTCTTCTTCAGTCGACGTATGCAAATTTTGAAAGTTATGTTAAGGTTATGCTTAAACCTATTTTATTATAACATTGAAATCATACCATCGAAAATAAAAACAATTGAATTAGGTACCAATTAAAATAGTGACAAAAAGTAACAATCAATTGGGATCGAACTCACACAAAATATCTTACATGGCTTTCATTAAACACCGAAGCTATTCTCTAAACAAAGTAAATAGCGTAATAATAATAAAAAAATATAGCAATTCCCATACCATGTTATAATGACTGCTTAACTCCTTGTGGCTAATGACGTCATGTTTTTTATTTCATAGGATAAAATATCTCCCACTGTCTTTCATAGGAACTACCTCGTTAGCCTAGTGGTCCTAAGCGCGACTGCTACGCTAGAGGTCTTGGGTTCGATTCCCAGGTCAAGCAATGTGTTATTGGGTTTTTCTATGAAATTCTCAGTAGCAGCTCGGAGTTAGGATTTGTGCCCGGTTAATGACAATAGGTTCGCCCCCTGTTACATGAGATCTAAACATACCGGCGAACTGTGGGTGTATATTGTTACACCTCTGCCTAACCCATCGGGAAATACAGGCGTGATGGTATGTGTAATATGTAACTAATCTGCAGTATTGTGTATATTTTATAGCAATCCAAAACATGTCCAAGAACAATAATGCTTACCTAACCTCATTATTTATTAAAAATAGCGAAATAGCCTAACTATTAATTACAAAGCCCACCACCCAAACAGAGAAGCAGATTGTGTGAAGGAAGATATCCAGCACCTCATGACTACTTGAATTAGTGCGACTACCTAGCTCCCGGTAGTGAACTTCAGTGATGTATCTGGAAGGCATTGAATAGATTGCGCATTTAAATAGGCCGCTGCAAACATAATTTGGTAAAAGAGGGCATCATATACCCGTCTGAAACTCAGTGCAATTGACGCATCAGTAAAAGCGGCCATCTACTTTTCTTAACCGGTGTAAATTATTGTTAGGGGTATCATCGATCCCGGGTCGGTGGTGCGTAGTGTTCCACGTGCGCCTCAAAGAAATGTCAGTACTGTAAGATGGGGCCCGCCAGGGCAAGTGTCTAGCAGGGTTGCGGAATTCAAAAGAGTCACCGCGGCGCTGGTACGCAAAGGGCATTAGGAGGAACACTTTGTGTTTTAGTCTGTAAGAGTCTGACACTCCCTTCCGTTCCGCCCAGAGCGAAAGAAGTCATTTAAAGATTTCCCATCCTTAAAAAAAGGGGTATCATTGATGTGAAAAGAAGAATTTATATCGCGTAATAATATACAGTCATGTGTTGGCCCGACATTTAAAGACTATTTTGTCAAAATTAAAGAGTCAAATAGACATAAATTCTTTAACAATACGTATATTTTCCGCTCTACTATCGTTTGCACACCGATCAGTTTCTATTTTTTCGATGAAAACTTTTGACTTCAATTTGCTATTTTTAGTAACTATGTATTATAGACATTCTTTTCTGCAAAAATAATAAAGAAAAAATAAGCAAGCTAAGCGTTACTGTATAAGAATGACTACTTCTATTTTATTCTTGTTTGAAAATCTTCTAGTATTCAAAAGAAATATTTAAAAAATCACAAAAAGTAAAACATTATACCGGGACCGAACTCAAGCCCTGCGATTTGAAAGGCGGTCATCGAACCATAAGACTATTAAATTCAATAGAAAAGCTTTGAAATTGCCGTTCTGTTTTGCCATGATTGACTGTTTAGCTTCTTAAAGGTATAGCGTGATAGTGATTATTTCAGCAGTTCAATCCTCAGCCATCTAAAGTATTGTTATATTTTGTTTCATCTTTTTTGAAACCCGTCGTAATCTGCATCATCATTGTTCATCCCCCAAAGTAGATAGCGCGATAATTTATAGCCTACGGCCAACTTTGGCCTGTGATGAATATAATAAAAAAATAATATCCAAAAATGGAACGGAATCTGTCCGGCAGTATTTGCGTGATGCTCTAACAAACAAACAGACAAAAATTTAGAATCGCTTCCCGACCCCGTAGCAATCACTTTTTTTTAAACATATTAAATGTACAGTTTTGACTTCGCTACGATTTTATTATAAGTATAGACTATGTACAGACATTATTTTCTGCTTTAATATTAAAAGATTTAAATAAATAAGTAAGTAAATCAATGTTATGGCAGAAGTTATGCATACTTTTATTTTATTATTGTTGGGAGTCTACCTGTACGAAAAAAAATGTTTGAAAAATCACAAAAAGTAAAACTCTTACTGAGGACCGAACTCACGATCAGCGATTTGCAAGGCGGTCATCATACCATTAGACCATTTACTACTTCAGAAATAACTCTAAAATAGCCGTTCTAGTTTGCCATTATTGACTGCTTTACTCTTTGAAGGTATAGCGTGATGATAATTATTTTAGAAGTTCAATTTCGCAGCTATCTACAATATTCTTACATTATATGTCGATATTTTCAATCCCGTGAGAATCTGTAGAAGAACTCGGACATAATGCAACATTGCTCATCCCCCAAAGCAAATAGCGTGATAATTTTTAGCCTAAGTTTTAAGTGGAGCTTACCGCAATATATTAGTGAAAACCGCATTCAAATCGGTTAAGCCACGGCTGAGATTAGCGTGTTCAAACGCACAGACAAACAGACAAACAGACAAACAGACAAACAGACAATCAGACAAAAATTCTAAAAACCATATTTTCGGCATTAGAATCATTACCCGACCTCGTAGCAATTACTTTTTTTCAAAAATATTAAATGTACAGTTTTGGCTTCGCTACGATTTTATTATATGTATAGATAATATATCATATTGTACCTTCATATATATTACGTTTTTTTTTCGTTTCTCTTGTAAGTGGTAAAAATGGTAAAATTCTTTTTGAGAAATAAATTCTTAAAACTGAAAATTGACTTCAATCGAATACTTCTACGTTAAAAATTAAATAAAAGTTCTACAAATGTACCATTTCATTACAAGCCTCGACATTCTTCCTCAAATCAGTGTACCCGTTTCGCAGTGCAGTTACAAGCGCATGACGTAAAACTAGTGTTGGTTTCCGGTATTCGTCCCTCCACCATGTCCGGCCATGTTTGTCAGCCACTCACTTTTATTGAATCCGGCTTTCGGCTTTCAGCTTTCGTTCGCGGATATTACGCGGCGGCAATAACTAGATCGTGAAATATTCAGTTATTGTTTGTATAGTTATTTTATGGGTACAACTTTTGAAGAATGCTTTCGGCATTCGGCGTTCGGCTTTGGCTGATGTTCGGCTTAATGTAGTGGTTGATTCAGTTATGTAGTTTTGTTATTGAAGTCTCAAGGCTGTGTATATGATTTCTATTTGCATTGAAGTTGTAAATAGGTCAGACGTGTGATATAAATCGAGGAATGGCGTCGTGTTCCTCGAGTTTGGTCAAGTATTGTGTTTTATTGCATTGGAATACAATTATGCGGAGCTGCACTGTAACTTTGGAAGTGTAGCAATATTTTTAGGACGCGGTGATTTTATCTTGTAAACCTTTTGCCCATGACTTCGTCTGCGTACATTCTCTTTGGAATCCGTATTTGTTTTTCAATAATAAATAGCCTGTAGTGCTCAGGGATAACGTTGCTTTCTATTAGTGAAAAATCTATTTTAAATCGGTCCAGTGGTTTTAGAGATTAGCGATGTTTTACAACAAAAATAAAAGTTCCCCCAAGTCGTTTCCAAGAAATATTCTTTGCTCAATGTCACTTAGATTAATGGGGAATTTGGCAGTACGCGTAGTTGAGGGCTTTGGTTACACCCCTCATTTCAAAGTCAAAACATTTATTTCAATTAATTCATTTACAGGCACTTTTGAATTGTCAAGAAGTAAGAAAAATAAAGCTAGTTGCTCGTTTCAAAAATTTAGTTTGTATACTTTATTTATCATCAATGGATAATATGGGATACTAATTATGTCGTAAAAAACCATTCACACATCTTCTCCTTGACATTTTATTCTCAAAGCCATCCACATTCATACTTACACACCTGTAAAAGTCATTACACAACGTTCAAATTAATGTAATCATCAAACAAAACGAGAAGGCGTAAAATTACGACCCAATTAACAGTCGGTAACACATAACGCTTGGTAGCAAAATACGGAAGGTTATTCCGACGGTGTTTATCTCTGTGTTGCGAATGCTACGTGGCACTAACTGCATCGCGTAGGTGCATTGTTAATTTATAGCTGTGATTAGGTACCTAGGTATAGCAGAAACATTGGTAGACTTTCCAATGTATGCCTGCTTCAAATGTACTGATAAGTTCAGAAGGCCAATTCCATTAATTAAAATCTTTCGAAATCTAATAGCAGTATCTTCTAAGCGTCAATCAATTATTGTTAAAAATCCTAAGAGTTAGTAGAATTGCCCCTCTGGGTAACATAATTATCTGGCAGATATTTTTATACAATTTCTGTTATTGTTAGATTGCTAATATACATACAGGCAGACTTGTAATTCAAGGGAAGGAATTCCTTTTTCAAGGGATTATGAATACGCGTAACGTTTATAATGGATCTAACCTTGGTAGGTACTGCATTTTTGTGGGAAACAGCAGATTTTGTCTTTGATACATGATAAAAGTTAAATTTTCCAAAGACAGACATTTGCCTCCAATCATCAATTCAATCAATTCTGCATTTATTTGCATTTTTAACTGCCTCGTTAGCCTAGTGGTCTAAAGCGCGACTGCTACACTAGAGGTCTTGGGTTCGATTCCCAGGTCGAGCAAAAAGTGTTATTGGGATTTTCTATGAAATTCTCAGTAGCAGCTCGGAGTTTGGATTTGTGCCCGGTTGATGGCAATAAGCTCGCCCCCTATTACATGGGACCTAAACATACCGTCGAACTGTGAGTGTACAGGTACACCTCTGCCTATCCCTTCGGGGAATACAGGCGTGATGGTATGATAGTAGACATTTGGTCTTTAGATACAATGTTATAAAAAAGAATAGAGATATTTTTTAAACAGTTAGCACAGGTTAAAACATTCTCCTCTATTGGCCTTACCATAATCGGGTAAATAGAAAGTAAACCAAAATATTTAAATGTCGACTAGCAGGATTGATGATACATAATCTAACACTGTTTTTTGGCTAAAACTAGTTATGAAAACATAGTTCTCGAATATAATCACGACCAGCCATTATAAGCTCTTGACATGAACTGAAAATTCATTTTAATCACAAAATGAAAGTATGTAGCAGCTGGTTTTTTAAAGTTTATGTCATAAATGTAGTCTGAAAGGGATTATAATGTTCTTCACCAGCACGTGTTACCAAACTAATAGGTTTTTATTTTCTCATATTTTTAGTTGAACACTTACGCTTTATTCACATTAGCAGAGAGTCTAAACGACGTTAAGAGTCAAATTTAAATTAAAGCCATTAATTTAAAGTCATTTTTGGTGATATAACAAGCACATACCTCGCTCACCTATCATACTACCGAAACCTAAAAGAATCCCTAATTAACAAGCCACATACATCAGGAACGTCGAACGGAACACGGCGGCCGCGATCGCTGAGTATCCAATCAAACTTTATTGTGTCTGCCCCAGATGCGAATAGGTACTCTTTGTGCCAAGTTAGAGCTCCCCCTTTAGTATGCCGAAGACGTTCTCACTTTTACATCCTGTTTCCATCGTTAGTACCAAGTATTCTAAGTAGATAGGAGTGGAAAGTCCATTAATGTTGTGAAGGAATTTCAAGTAACTGCCTACATTGTTTTTGCTACACGTTGACTTGATAATTTTTTGACAAACTGTTTAGATAGATTGTAGATAGTGTTACAAATTTCCATGTATGACATATTATTTTGTGGGGAATTCAATAGTAAGATGTAGTCTAGGTACTTATTCTTCTTCTTAGCGTATTGATGGTAAATAAAAGAATATAAATAAATTAATAAATATGTTTTAAATTTATTATTCATTAATTTATTTGTGTTTGTTTTGGCCTCGGTAGCCTAGTGGTCCTAAGCGCGACTGCTACGCTAGAAGTCTTGGGTTCGATTCCCAGGTCGAGCAAATAGTGTTATTAGGTTTTTCTATGAAATTCTCAGTAGCAGCTCGGAGTTAGGATTTGTGCCTGGTTAATGGCAATAGGCTCGCCCCTTATTACGTGGGACCTAAACATACCGGTTCACTGTGGATGTACATTGGTACATCTCTGCCTAACCCTTCGGGGAATACAGGCGTGATGGTATGTATGTATGTGTTTTAAATTTTATGTTTGGCCCAAAATTCAGCCACGGTAACACTATCCGCCAACGCAGTCTTTATAGGTACTTATTGATTCCTCTTTTGGTGTTGCGTAAAATAACTTATTATGGACTTGTAGGGTAGCCAATAGTTTGTTAATAACTCGCGGGCAGGAGCAAGTTAAATTTGAAAAATATATTGTTCTCATGCAACTTTTAAGAGTAAAACTAGGTCTACATAATTACACATACCTTGGGCTAACGTCAGTCGTGCCGAGCAGTGTCTATAACGTGCAATGATTTGACCAATTAGCACTTTCGAAGTGCGTTGCTTCATTGTACTAAATGTAGTATTGCACCAATCAGAGCTACGTGTCTGACGTGTCGGGTTATGATGTGATCTATGGTTTGTGAAATTGAGTCCGTGACTCAAGCAAATATGCTTTACCTATACGATTTTGAAATTATAGTGTTAGTTTCGTGAAATTACAATTTTAGAATACGGCTCGAAGGTAGATTATGCAAGGGAAAATGTCAGAATACAACAATATTATTCCTTCTGAATAGGGTAGTTGATATCGTTAATGAATAACTTCAAGACATAACCTCTCTAAATCAACACTTTGTTGTAACTTGAAAACCAGATTAATTATCAATAAAGTATGCAATTGGATTTAGTTACTTTCAAATAAAAAAATAGGTCTATGGAGTAGGAGCAGACAAAGGAGTGACGGCACCGTAGGTCATATTATGGGGCAGGGCTTATTTCTGTATCGGAAATCGTCAAATAACTCCCCCCCCCCCTCCTTAGTGTCAGACTTTTAGTGACAAAAACCCATCCATGTTCCGTCTTGTGCCCTTTGCGTTCCCTTGGCGCGGTATCTCTTTCGAACAACCCGCAGGCATTGGTCCTGAGTGGCCCCTCGAAATGGGGCATGGGGTGGTATTGTGTTTTGACAGCTCATAAAAAGCCTATCAATGATTGGGTGTCTACTACTGAAATATGAAGTGTGAAAGGTGAAGTCTAATCATTATTTCGATTTGATTACACTACACTGACTTTGCACTTATTGTGTTGATCGAGTGACAAACATCTTTGTCTGAACTACATAAATTATAAGTAGGTTAAGTTATCATTTTGATTTTATTTCTGTTTAATTAATATTAGATATTGGGTTTTTCTATGAAATTCTCAGTAGCAGCTCGGAGTTAGGATTTGTGCCCGGTTAATGGCAATAGGCTCGCCCCCTATTACATGGGACCTAAACATACCGGCGAACTGTGGGTGTATGGTAGGTACACCTCTGCCTAAGCCTTCGGGGGATACAGGCGTGATGGTATGTTTTTTTTAATATTAGATAAAAAAAAACTTAATATTTTCAGTTGAAGTATATGTATGTATTCTCCAGACCGATTCCGGTCACGTTGGCCAATCTTTATTAGACTAGCCAAGTACGCAGGAGATATAATAGTGCACAAGTGTGTGCTCAAACACAGGTGCACTCCCTTTTTCCTAACTCTCATAGTCCGATACACAACCGGGAAGAGATCAGGTGCAGGACCAACGGCTTTACGTGCTTTCCGAGACACGGTGGTATCACAACACCGACTTCCAAACTCTGGGCTGTTACTGCGAAATTCCTAATGGAAAAATCCAATAACACTTTTTGCCCGACCTGGGAATCGAACCCAGGACCCCACGTTCAACAGTCGTGCTCGCCACCACGAGACCAACGGCAACGGGGCAGTCAATAGAACAGTTAGTCAGTCAGTTAAAGTAAACATTATTATCTATAAAACATTGACTGCTATGCTATACATGTATCACTTCATATAACATACCACCACCTCAAAGAGACATGTTCCGAATAATTCAGAAAAATTGTATCTCTATTTCACGAATTTCTACGCAATTCAGTTTTGACGAGAATATTGAAATAAAATATAAACACAAGTCGTGATATTTTGCCACAATATTGCATTTTGCGCGGACCGGCGTGGCATCACATCGCGTGTCTGCAATTCCCCTATTCATATGAACTTTGGTGTTTGCATACGTGTGTTATATTTATACGTTTATTTATGAATCCGTTTGGTTTAAAATTCTGCAGTTTTTAGACGGTAGACAATTATTAAACTACTAACTGCTTTGCCTACGGTTTCACTCGCTACCTATAGCAGAATTTAAAACACATTTTCCGGCTAAATATAAATCTAATGTTAAGTCACGATAGTTTAGTCTACTTGTGTGCTATATTGTATCTCAATACTTAAGCAATTTCGATAAAATTTATATAGGACCACCTCCGAAGTATGATGACCCTTCAAACAACAATGCATATTTATGCGATGTCAGCAATTACGGTTGATTTGCTGTCATTTTTGAGAAGCTCCGTTGTCTGTCTCCTGTACCTATCATCAGATCTATATAGAATTTACATGGAACCATTTCGGAATAAATCCCTTACAAACAATTTAAGAATTTAAAAAATAGGTAGATTAAAAAAGTACAAACATCCGAATTGATAACCTCGCCCCTTATAAAGTCGGTTAAAAAAAAGGTAGTATAAAATACATCGCGAAATATCAATTGTGAAATAACAGAAGCAGTGTTTGCTGATAGAAATTATAAAATTGCAATAGTAAAACGATGCACATGATATGAAACATTAGCTTACCTTGAGAGACCAGTACATAGAGGAAAAATATAGACGAGATTTAATCAAATCTGATTAATAAACGAACGGAGAAAGCTACGAAAAGCATGATACTGAGAAATGATACTAACTTTTTTACATTTTTGACGTCAAAAAAGTTGGGAAGATATAAATATGAAAGATACACGAGGAAAATAAATGGCTGTTGTGTCGAAATAGATAGGTGAATACATACAAACAAAATAAAATATTCATACCCTTTGTGTCATCTTTTTGCGTACTTACTAAGCATCATTAGCCCCATTTATTTCTCTAGTATATTTAAGTCAACACAATTCCATCTGTACCTTTGTACTGTCAACAAAAGAGGTTCGTATGCAGGGCCAAAATAATTACACTACACAGGCAAATTTGCATTCTAATTGTGTGTGACGTAAGTTCTTAAATAAAACCCACACTCAAACGACTTTATGTTCTTGTCGGAGTCTATGTTTGTTTACTTATAGCTTCACCTGGAAGTGATGAAGTTATGAGTGAATGACTTGCTTCTAAGCAGGTAGTGCAGCCGTAAGTGGCAGCTGCAAGTTATAATATAAATGCGAAAGTAACTCCGTCTATCTGATACCCTTTACGCTTAAACCGCCGAACCAATTTTGATGAAATTTGGTACAGATATAGAATAAATCTTGGAGAAGGTCATTGGCTGCCTTTTGTCGCGAAACAAATCAGAAAAGTAAAAGTTGGTATGGGAGTCCGTCATGATTAAAGATTAAATTTTGAAACTTTGTATTTAGGCACTTGATAAAAAATAAACTAACATTTGTTCAAACATTTTGAAAAATTAGAACCCAAAAAAGGACTGCCTACAGTAACTATTTAACGCGGATGAAGTCCCGGGCAAAAGCAAGTTTTTTGTATACAGTGCTATCGATCTTCTGGCGGTAGATAGCAGCGCCTTGTAGCCACTGCTAGTAGCCTAGTGTGTGGAGGCACGTACTGTCATTGACCGCATATCACAACATCAGATCAGATTTTAGTAAAAAAATAGTTTCATTTTCAAGTAATGATGTAAAAGACTCATACGTACGTCTCAAAAAGTAATTACAGTTAGCCTGTATACTAGTCTGTTTTGTTTACTGTACATTCGTTCTCAGTCGGTTGAGTTTTCCACTACAAAGCTTGTTTAGTTTGCAAGTTATTACAGTTTCAATAATTGTGCTTAGACATAACTACTCTATTGTTAATCAGACAAAAATCAATACTACTTTTTCATATGTACTTTCTGATAATCCGCCTTGATCAATACTCATGCCTTCTCCGTATGAGAATAGGCCTTTGCCCTACAGTGGGACAATAATAGGCTAGTATTAATTATAATTAGTTTATTTGTTGTTTTTGAATATTATGTTTGTCGTTCTGTTGTGTTTATCTTCCGGAATATATTGTATTCGTCATACTGAAATATTATTTCGTTCGAAGTGGAAATTGAGTCAAGGACGATAAGTGATTGCTTCTTCAAAGGGCTCCATTTCAATATGGTGAAGTTATTTTAGCTACTGACATTCGTAGTTTGAAGCTTTTAGATTTGAATGAAATATTCAAAGCTGGTCAAGGCTAAAGGTCAAAATTATATTTAGATGGCGTAAAATAACCTATTTGGTATAAGTAAAATGGGATGGCTATTTATTTTAATTCAGATTTTTTATTTTTGAATAAAGTTGCCCCAGTCCCTGGACAAATTACCTGTAGGTCATACAAATATTTGTTCCATGCGGAAATCGAATAAGGACAGGCAGCGTAGCAGCCACTGGGCGGCTGCGCCAGCCAGATGTCTATAGGTAGCTTTAACATCAGATGGGCCGTGAGCTTGCTTGCCATCCAAAGGCAAAAAAAAACAGGTCCTTTCAAAATTTCCATCATTTTGAGATAATTTTCTGCTCGACTGCGCATAGACAAACCTAATGGCCTCGTTAAGCAATGTCTACATATCGACCTTTTTCAATTACCTAGATACTTTTATAAAAAGTTGCTTTGTAACAAACTTTTGAATATAAGTACTGTGCGGACAAAAAGCTTCTAATATTATGTCTAACTATAATTTTCGTCATTATTTTGGACTTATTTTTTTTTTCATATACTTATGTAAACATAGACAGTGAGAAATTGTGACAAATGGTCAGGTGGCAAGTACTTTATTTTTATAAAAACTATAATGGGCAATAATTCTTACAAGAGTTATGATACTGACAATTAAAGGTACGGAATATTAAAAGACATCACATAGCTGTTAAATACATATAAGGCCATATTATATACATATTATATACATATTAAGTAAAATCGAGTAAACAATTTTTAAACAATAATATATTATTGTTTTGGTTTGAAAAACCGCTAGTTATAGTCGAGAACAAAAATGATCGCAATGATGGGAAGTACATATAATTTTCGGCTTTATTAAATGTCTTTTTACGACCCGTTTTGTTTACTTTGTCTGTTCATTATCACACGTAATCAAAACTTAATATTATTTCATGTACGTACGTTCATTTTCTACTAAGAATACGATAATTCAAACACAAAACGAAACGTTAAAACGGTTGACATTTATATTCCACAGATTAAATATGGCGGGCAACTTTGGCGGAAAGTTTTGAAAAGTGGCAACACATCAGTCGACTGTCAAGGTATTGCGCGGGAAATTGTCGTGCGGGCCGGATGACGTCACGCTGCGATGTCACGGTATTCGTACATGTATGACCCGTTTACTTGACGATAAATATTTTAGTAGATTTTAAAGCTTCATTAGTTTCATAATATAATGGAGGGGTGTGGTGCGAAGTGGTATTATTAAAGCGATCTTACAGAGAGTGTTTTTAACACCATTTTGTGATCATGGCTGTGTTTTAAAATAAGTTCTGCAAAATGAACCAGCCTACTTCAACTAATTGTATTGATTTTTCGTATTTGACGCTGATTAATTTTAAATTTATTTTTAGGATAAGTTAAGGTTTTGGGTATTTGTGCTTTCTGAGGCACATTGGTGTCGTGTCACACCACTAACTTCTAAACTCCGTGCTGTATCTGAGAAATTGCTTATGAAAAAACCCAAATACAATTTTTACCTGACCTGGGAACTGAATCTAGAACTCCACCGTCAGTAGTCACATATCACACCACCAACTTCCAAACTTCGTGCTGCTATTGAGAAATTCCTAATGGTAAATTCCAATAACATTGCTCGACCTAGAAGTCGATTCCCAGGAAGAAAAGACCCAACGGGGTAGAGAATAAAACAACAATTTCATCAACAATGATGCAACAAAACCAACCCCTATACTATACATAAATAATAATTAAAACACATTTGTAAATAAAATACACATTTGCGTGTCAAAACACATCGCACATTAATGGCGGTAGGCATGACACACATTACATTAACTTTTTACAATCAACCCAGATTTGTTCACCGCTTTTAGTTGTTAGTTGGTTAAGCCCCCTTGCATTTACAGGGTAGGGCTGAGAAAATGTTTTAGACGTCATATTTTGATGTGCTAGGCTAAATGTGTCATTTACAATTAATACGTAAAACTTAACTTATTAAACTGCCTCGTTAGCCTAGTGATCCTAAGCGCGACTGCTACGCTAGAGGTCTTGGGTTCGATTCCCAGGTCGAGCAAAAAGTGTTAGTGGGTTTTTCTATGAAATTCTCAGTAGCAGCTCGGAGTTAGGATTTGTGCCCGGTTAATGGCAATAGGCTCGCCCCTTATTTCATGGGACCTAAATATTCCGGCGAACTGTGGGTGTACATTGTTACACCTCTGCCTAACCCTTCGGGGAATACAGGCGTGATGGTATATATTTTTATATTAATTAATACGTAATTTCATAGTTTGTCTTGGACATCAATGACATCGGGGAAGGAAATCTGGACTTATAATGCCTTTTAGATCAATCCAGCAGCTTAACGAGAGCCTCCTTAGATGTTAGTTGTAAGACTGTTGGCAATTAGACTATTAGCTGTAATGACTACCGGCACAATGATCGCAGAGTTATTATTATTTATTTATTTTTTACGTTTTTTGCCATAAACCCAAATTTGTCAGGACTTATCTGTGTGTTGGCGATCCGTTCATAAATAACTTCTTTTTTCAGACAAGCCCACCGTAATATTCCCAAGCACAAGCCCTGAAAGTGACAATAAATAGTGAGAAAAGAAAATCTATTTGATTAATAACCATTACTTCTAAATTATGTGAGGAGTTGGTGATCACCAGAACTTGTGGAACCAGCTTCAGGATTGCCGGTACATATATAGTTTTTTTTATTCGAGATGAGTATGCTCTTGACTCTGGTTTAGGTCAGAAGTGATAAGAACAAAGTCTACAATGGAGTGAGCTTAACCAGAAGAAGCCCGTTCAGTATGACTGTAAAGAAATTAGGGTTGAATATGCTCGGAAATACAGACACTCCTTTGAAGTGGGCATTATAAAATTAATAATGGATATTATCCTTTAGAACATCGCTCTCACGTAACATTCAAATTAACAAAACAAGAACAAAAAGCAAATTTCTACATCAAAAAAGAAACACCTGTTCTAAAAATAACTCATGTACAGTTCAGACTAAAACCAATTATGAGATCTAACCTTGCAAAATAAATACATTCTATTTCTATTTGAGACCCTCGGAGAATAAAGTAATTAAAACTAACAAGATGTACCAAGTGGCCTATCTAGTACTTGACGAGTTTCTGAGCTTTGTCAGCTTTAAACTGGGTCTTTAAGACTTCAATAAACTTAAGACATAGTTGTGAAGGTAGTTATGTAAGTATGTATATAACATGTATTCTCCTGACCGATTTCAGTCAAGGCAATTCTTAATGAAGACTAGTCAAGTACGCTAGAGATATTATAGTACACAAGTGTGTGCACAAACACAGGTGCACTCCCTCTTCTCTAACTCTTATTGTCCGTTAGACGACAATCCGACACAACCGGGGAGAGATCAGGTGCAGGACCAACGGCTTCACGTGCTTTCCTAAGCACGGGGGTGTCACAGCACCACCACATTTCAAACTCCAGGCTGATATTGAGAAATTGTTAATAGAACAACCCAATAACCCATTAGCCCGCCTGAGAATCGAACCCAGGACCCATGCTGAACAGTCGTGCTTGCCACTACCAGACCATTGCCAATGGGGCAGCTATAAAAGGGTATTAAGAAGGTAGCTATAAAAGGTATTCAAATACCGAAGTAGATATTTGAGATGCGATAATCTAAATTAATATATCTACACTAGCTGCCGCCCTCGGCTTTACAAGTGTGGTAGTAACATACCTACCTTCGCGCCTGTATTCCCCGAAGGGTTAGGCAGAGGTGTAATAATGTACACCCACAGTTCGCCGGTATTTTTAGGTCCCATGTAATAGGGGGCGAGCCTATGGCCATTAACCGGGCACAAATCCCAACTTCGAGCTGCTGCTGAGAATTTCATAGAAAAACCCAATAACACTTTTAGCTCGACCTGGGAATCGAACCTAAGACCACTAGCGTAGCAGTCGCGCTTAGGACCACTAGGCTACCGAGGCAGTTACAAGTGTGGTAGTATTTCTACTATTTCACCCAAATTATAGTCTATTTGTTATTATGATGTATGAACTATGTAACTGTAAAGTTTCATCCAATCTACGTAAAAAAGTGACAAACATTTCTCTATCCATTTCATAAAGTTTACTAAACTAATTAAGTTTAAGTGGCACAAAACACGAGCATCTCAAATTACTGTAGTATCATCTCTTCATAGGTATAATTTTCGTATCTTTTGTGATAGCCATTACAGCCTCCCTATTATATACGAACAAGGCAATTCTCTTCGATTTTTCTCGATGAATAAGATGGCTCTCCACGTCATTTGCAGGCGTGACGTCAATGTTTGTCAACCCGGGAAAAGGCGGAGAAGTATTTTTGACCCCGAGGTTTTTGTTATGATTAAGAATAATTAGATATACCACAAATTATGTGCATATTTATAAGCCCTTAGAAGCTACGTGTAAGTATAACTCAATAGACGTAAGTATTACTTATGCCTCACATTTTATTAATAACAATTTTTAATAATTATAAATACCCTAACGCCTTCTTCTTTCTGCCTACGATTTTGTCCGCGTTTATTTTTCGACGGATCCCAATTTTTTTACAACTAACATAAACATAACATATCATCACGCCTGTATTCCCCGGAGGGTTAGGCAGAGGTGTACCAATGTACACCCACAGTTCACCGGTATGTTTTAGGTCCCATGTAATAGGGGGCGAGCCTATTGCCATTAACCGGGCCCAAATCCTAACTCCGAGCTGCTGCTGAGAATTTTATAGAAAAACCCAATAACACTGTTAGCGCGACCTGGGAATCGAACCCAAGACCTCTAGCGTAGCAGTCGCACTTAGCATTACTAGGCTACCGAGGCAGTTTTACAATTAAATATAGCTTATAGCTCTAAAGGGATGACCTAGTTTCCTATTAGCTAAAGAATTCTCAGAATCGGACTAATAGTTCTGCAGATTAGTGTGTCCAAACAAACTTATTAGCTTTATACCTAATATTAATTAGTATAGCATTTGTGCTCTCTAATAGTATCAATGGCGCAGCTAAATACGCTCCATGAAACGCGAAATGCTCCCAATCGACATGACCGCGGTAATGTTGCCTCAGTGAACTAGCCAATTATACATTTAGACCCATTAGGCTTTGAATCAATATCTTCACACGCAATTAGTTTAGAACAAAACATCTATGAACTCAATGACATTAGGCATTTCATAGGAATGTAAACCAGACACGTCCGAACGAACAGAATGATCATAGAAACATATGGCACAATATATCGCCAAACGGCCTCCACATAATGGCCAAAACAGCCATTTGTTCAGCGGCCGAAGGGTTAGGTGAAATAAATGACATTAGGACTAGATTTCGGAATAAATATTAGGTTGAAAGGTATATAATGTTTGGTCGTAGACCTCATAAAGTCTGGCCTTAAAAGTTATCCGATGGAACAGACATATTTTTTAATATAAACTTTGTTATTTTGTGCCTTTAGTAACCGACCTTTTTTGAAGTATTATATTACTACCAGCTGGGAGTTCTAATCATTTTCCCAAAAAAAATCGATTTTACTTCCATTATCCTCGGTGCCTAAATACATTTTTGGTTTCACAAACTTACTAGCTTCTTCAAAGTTATCAGATATCACAACAGTAACTAATATAAAGGCGCCCTCTCACCTGGAGTATTCGCTTTTAATGTAACAATAAAATATTTGATTTTGAGGCAGTATTGTACTGTAACATTATAATACATCACGGCCTCAAAATCAAATCTTTTTATAAAAATGCAATACCGCCTCACTGACTGACGAACATTCACCTGTAGTGAAAGAATTCAAGTTGTCCGCCTGTAGTAACTATAATAATTTCGTCAAGACCGGATTGTAGGTGACGGCGGCCAATCTTAATGGAGACTAGCCAAGTCCGCAGGAGATATTATAGAGCACAAGTGTGTGTGTAAACACAGACGCAACACCTCTTCCCCCATTTTCATAGTCCGATAGGCCGGCAATTCGACACGACCGGGGGAGACCAGGCGCGGGACCAGCAGCTGTACGTGTTTTCTGAGGCACGGGGCTGTCATATCACCATCACATACCTTTCAATTACCGGGGTTGCTACTGAAAAATTTGTAATGGAAAAACCCAATGACACTTTTTGCTCGGCCTGGGAACCAAACTCAGGACCCCACGCAAAGGTGCGATTTCACCGCTAGACCAAATGGGGCAGTCAAAGCTCGTCAGTCATAATGATAGCCACGATAGGGTTTTTACAAGTTGTCACGATTGATGTTACAATGTATCGCGGTATCATTTCACTATTGTAATGTTTCAAATTATATCATCATTGGTGGCACAATGTTATGTTCAGTTCTACTCTTACTGAAGTAGTGCTTGAATCTGAACAGCTGTTAATGACAGACGCTCTTGGTGAGGGAGCACCCTTAAAAACCAACTACGATTTGATTCCTCGAAACATTTTTAAGTAACAAAATATTGAAGTAAACAAATGAATGGCGAAGAATGTTCACGAAGATTAGAAGTAATTTATTATTTTAAAACGTGACATCATTTCGTCTAGCACTCTTCGAGTCACTTTATCAACGCATTATTCAGGATTTGAAGATTAGTCTCGCTTAAAAGTTTCTTCAAACTATTTTAGTTTAATATCTTTGAAAGCAATACGGGATTAGTACGTGAGGGTACTGACCGTGACAAAAGCTGTATTATGTGCTAGCTGTGCCAGCCGGCTTCGCTCACGTAGACCTAAGTGGCTTATTTCCGTTACACTTAAGGGCTTAAACGATTCTGAAGGGACTTTCAGTCATGTTTTGCAAATATATATATATTTTTTCTAGTATTCTTTAACATTAGCAGGTAGCTGATGTTATAAGGAGTAACTTAGGCTACTTTTATTATAGAAAGAGGGTTTCATGAAAAAACAAATCTCGTGATAACCGACTTTCACGCGAACAGGAATGTGCTAGTACAATCATCATCATCATCATCATCTTCCTGCCCTTATCCCATGTTACTTGGGGTCGGCGCAACACGTTTTCTTCTTCCACGCTGTTCTGTCAACCGTCATGCTATCGCTGACTCCCTTCTCTTTCATATCATTCTTCACGCAATCCATCCATCTATTCTTTGGCCTCCCTCTTCCCATCCATCCATCCACATTCATAACTCTTTTTTTCTCTTTTTTAATGAGCTACTACAATATTGTACATTTAAAATATTTATTCCCACTAAGAATAAAACAATTTTTTTCACATTCCCTTTTTTCATATAGCTCTTCAGATCCATGATTGCTTTCACATGTAAGTACTATAATATAGGAAGGTACTTGCAGTATTAATATCATACTTTGAAGTTTGTAGCCAGCGCATTGCAATATATTGCAACTTATTGCAAATAACGTACCTAATGAAAATACTTGCAAACTTGCTTTAAGATACATTATTTTGAAGCTGTGTTGTGTCCCGTAATGATGGATCTCCAGGTCAGGTAGTGTTGTTGGGTTTTCTGTTAGAAATTTCTCAGTAGCGGCCCGGAGTTTAGTAGTTAGTCCAAGATAAACAAGTAATACAACACAGTCTCATCTCGCGTCTATCTATTCTTACACAATGAATTTTGATGTGGCTATGAGATGTATGAACGTGGACGAAGCGGAAGAAGTATGTGAGAATCGTAGCAAATGACGTTCTGTGATGTCTGACCCCGATAGGAAGAAGGCGTGAGTTTATACATTATGTACATTTGTGATGTATTTTTTTACACTCCTCATATTGTCCAAGAATCTCGATTTTTTTATTCGATTGCATCTGTGAAGCACAAATAAGGCAAACAAAAGTTTTCAAGACAGCCTTACCCTTATTAAACTTAAAAAAAAAAACAATTTTGGGAATTGAAATGCAGGGTACAAGAAACGTCAGGTTTCAGCTTAAAGAGTATTTACATAATAATCAAAAGTTTATACAGAATACAAGCGTCGGTATTCCTTGACTTAATTTAAATGGAGATGAAAGATAAATTTTCCTGATCTCCGTATCGTTCTAAGCAAGTAAAGGTTTTTGCTAAAATTAAACTTGATAATCTTTGACCTTTTACTTTTACTTGTAATGTTAACGTGTATGTTAGTTAAAATCTTATAATTATATCATAATTAAGAGGACGTAATTTGATACTTGTATCTGGAAAACTTATAACGGTTTGAGATAGGTATGTACTTTGCTTTACTTAACAAGAATATAACTGCCCCGTTGGCCTCGTGGTGGCAAGCACTTATGTTGAGCGTGGGACCTGGATTCGAATCCCAGGTCGGGCAAAAAGTGTTATTGCGTTTTTCCATTAGGAATTTTTCAGTAGAGAGTTGGAGTTGTTTCCCAATATAAGAAACGTGATTTGTTGATGTAGTAAAAACTAACTTCTGCTCGCGACTTCGTCCGCGTTAAATATGATGTATATATTATCCCACGGGAACCGTATATATTGCCGGAATGAAAAGTATCCTGTATTGTTCAACACTACAATCTATCTCGGTGCTAAATTTCATCCAGATCCGTTCAGTCGTTTAAGCATGAAAGATTAACATCCATCCATCCTCACAAACTTTCGCATTTCTAATATTATTAGGACTAAACTGCATCGTAACGTAGTCTTATATTACTAAACAGTGCCATTTCACTACAAATAAAACATTTTCTGCGACCAACGAATTCTTAGCACTATTGGAAATTCGACACATACGGTTGAATTCCTATTGTGTGGGAGATTGTCGTGAACCACCACACTATGCGGCCTCGGTTTAAAATCGTATTATTTCGAGGTCCAAATGAAATGTCACACGAATAGCGGGTTGTGGTTGGATGTCCTGGTTAGATTATAGTAAAAAGAATTAGTTTGACTTTAATTTTGGTTGACTGGTGGAGAATGTCTAAGGCATTAAACCTATAAATGACGGCGAAGTGGCTCAAAAGTGCCATTAAATGGTCTTATTGGAATAAATGATTTGACTTTGACTAAATCCTCTTTTGTTGCATAACATTGAAATAAATAAATTAGAGAGGAAATATAAATTACGAGTGTGTACTGATTTTAAATCTCTGATAGAAAACTTAAAGCCGCTTAAAATTAAAAAGAAAAGAAAAATAATAATTAAGATTCCAAATTAATTTTCAAAAATGTTTTCAACTTTTAAGACTTATGTACTTATCTTGCGTAGGTGTATACATATCAAGTTTAATTAATATCTGTTCATTAATTTTCAAGTTCTAATCTAGAAAGTTTGTATGTGATACCGTATGGTGCGTGGCGTAAACGCTCGTGTTCTTAGGACTAAGATAAATATAACAAAATGTAAAAGGAGTATCTACTTTTTTACCATTGACTAGTACGTATGGATGTACCATAACTAAGATAAAAATGAAATGTCATCCTTTGATGTGTCAAATAAACAAGATGGCCGCCGAATACGTTTAATGCACTGATATAGAATTTAAAAACAAACGAATAAAGCAAGTCCTAAATAGAATTAATGGCAAAAATTCTTCACAAACTGTTCTTTAACTTGTCAATAAAGAATTTTCCTGTAATTAGTATTTAATTACAAAGGAACCTCGAAGCGTATAAAATTAATAACTTGTCGTAAAATAATTATATTACATTTTCCTTCAGATAGTGACAATTTACACCTGTCAAGGCACCTTTTGCTGGATATCTCTAATTAACTTCTTATTGATTTTAATATGATCGAAAGACATGCCCCAATTACTTTTTGAAATAGAACTGCTGATTTGAAAATCGAGAAATTACTTACTTCACAAATTATTATGAGAAACCTGATGGACTTTGAGATGTAATCAAATTTTGTCGGCACAAAGGATGTAAATGACTCAAGTCGTCGATATAAATGTGTCTTTAAACCTTGCACTTAAACTGAAATACATTAAAATGGAATCGGTTTTCCAATTCATGACTATTCTATATCATATTCTAAACTTAATAATATATATGCGAAAGTAACTAGGTATTTTTGGGACAAGCCGCTACACTATTCTTAACCACTGTAACTCTTGAAAGCCAGAATCAACAGTGGAGACCGCCAGAAGAGCGCCGAGGCAATGAAGCTCTATGAGTCCCGTAGTAACTCTGTCTATCCGTCTGTGTGTTACGATATCACGACTAAACCGATTTTGATGTAATTTGCGTATTACGCATGATACGCTCCCCGACTGTTCTTGCTAACACACACACACTTACAAAATTACAGTCTGACATAAATGATTTTTATTATTTTTTTTATTATTCTGAGCGCGCTACGCTTTGCTACGAATCGCTACGCCGGTTAAAGTGGCGTAGCAAAACAACAAAACAAAAAACTGTTTGGCTTTATGTATTCGATTCACACAACATTATTACGTAATGGAAGCACTCACTCGCTTCAGTACCATACTTCACCGACACCAAGAATGTGTTTAAGTGTTAGCCAATTTTTTAGGAGATATCGATACTAATATTATAAATGCGAAAGTAACTCTGTCTGTATATCTGTTATGCTTTTTCGCCTATACCGCTGAACTGATTTTGATGTTTGGTACAGATAAAGATTAGATCTTGAAGAAGGCTATATTTTTTGGCTAGAAAAGGCCTTGAAATAGGAGTTGAAAGTGTGTATGGCAGTCCTAACGGACTGCCATCTGTAAATTCTATATCAGTGCATTAAACGTATTCGGCGGCCATCTTGTTTATTTGACACATCAAAGGATGACATTTCATTTTTATCTTAGTTATGGTACATCCATACGTACTAGTCAATGTTAAAAAAGTAGATACTCCTGTTACTTTTTGTTATATTTATCTAGTCCTAAGAACACGAGCGTTTACGCCACGCACCATACGGTATCACATAATAACTTATTGAAGATAAAACGCGCTGCGTGTTGCGGGTTCAATTCCTGCACCGAACCAACATTTTTATGACCTACTAGCTGTTGCCCGCGGCTTCGCTCACGTCGACCTAAGTGTTACTTAACTAAATAAGTATTGAATACTATGAACTGCCTCGGTAGCCTAGTGGTCCTAAGCGCGACTGCTACGCTAGAGGTCTTGGGTTCGATTCCCAGGTCGAGCAAAAAGTGTTATTGGGTTTTTCTATGAAATTCTCAGTAGCAGCTCGGAGTTAGGATTTGTGCCCGGTTAATGGCAATAGGCTCGCCCCCTATTACATGGGACCTAAATATACCGGCGAACTGTGGGTGTACATTGTTACACCTCTGCCTAACCCTTCGGGGAATACAGGCGTGATGGTATAATACTATGTTATCAAAATCTTCCAAGCAGGTCGAATGGTTGCTAAGGTGACTGCTAATAGTTACGACTGTAGGTTTAAAGAATTTATCTGTAGTCGCTTGAAGTCTGGCTTGTGCACGGCTGGTAAGAGGCTTACGTCATACCTGGGGCTAAAACATAATTGGCGTAAGGAGAGTATATGTGGCTTTACTATCCCTTTAGATAATACTATGATGTAGTGTCAAAATTTTCTTTCTCAAACCATTAACAGTATCTTTAATAGGCACTGCTTTAACATTATACCTCACATTGTAGCTGCGATCTGCCTAGTATCAAGACCGAAGAAATGAATCTTATACTCAGAGCAACAGGCAACAAAATTTGAGCTTCTTGTTAGAACAAATTTATGTAAAGTTTTTGGGAGAAAGTATGGACAAAAAACAGTAATCATAAGACTTCTTAAAAGACTAAGCAAAGTTTTACCTCACAAATTATCCCTTATCTTTGGAACCGTAAACTACACAAAAAAATTCCATTTAAAGAATTTTTTTAAGCATGTAGAACATCTTCTGTTTATAGGACCTACCCATAAGAAGAAATTCCGAATGCGATGCATGATTTATGATTGATGCTTGATTCAACTTGCATCCTGAAAGCGTGAAGTCTGTAAGACATTCAACATCAGAAGAACGACTGTCACGGAATTTTTCTATGGGTGAAATTGATTTTGGTACAGTTTCTGTTGTTGCTAATCTATTTCTATTTTGCCATTTGAATATAAGTACACTTTTTGGTGGCGCGGCTCAGGACAGAAGTTAAAATTTTGGACAAAAAACGTTTGCACATAAATCGTTCAACACTTGTATGAAGTGTCGAAGTTGGGAGGTCCCTTTTTTAAGCATGAGATGTCGTCAAATGATTTTTTTCCTTTCTGGTGGAAAGGAGTGTCAGACTGTTATTGGCTAAAACCCATCCGAGTTCCTTCCGATGTCCTTTGTGTTCCAGGGCCGCGGTGAGTCTTTCGAACAAATTCCGCAACTATGCTAACATCTCTTTGAGGCGCGCGTGAAACACAGTACGTCGTCGGCTTGGGTCTGGTTCTGGTTGGACGGCGAGCCACACAACGGTAGCCGACCGCAAGCCCACTCCGACGGTGGTCTGGAATCGCTCTACGACTCTCGACACCCGGGGCATCCCCTTCTGTTCTGGCGGCCGGGGTGAAAGGTTGACCTCTCCCTCATGCGTTTCGCCTCCTCCTTCGTTGGCATTACTACTTCGCAGAAGGAAGCGATTGCTTCCCATTCTCCCTCGCTCCGGACTATGGATGAACCAAGGCCGGATGCGAGAGGTCGCCGCCGCCAATCGCCTTTATGAGGACACGCTGATGTTCTGCCCAAGCAGGGGCATACCTCCACCGTACGCTCCTTTGTGATTCTACAGTGATAACACCAAGGCGTGTCCTAGCGCCGAAACCGAAACAGATAGCTCCCGAAACAACTGTGACCAGAGAGTACCTGCGTCAGAGAATCCTTGTGGTACGGCGATCCTACTATCGATATAAATTGGTAACTCTTTAAGTTTCTGAGGTGCTGTTTTTTATTCATGAAAAATATTCTTAGGGGTAGCTAGAATTTGTGGGCCAATCTGTCGAATTCTGTTCTATTCATTCTTCTTCAGTCGACGTATGCAAATTTTGAAAGTTATGTTAAGGTTATGCTTAAACCTATTTTATTATAACATTGAAATCATACCATCGAAAATAAAAACAATTGAATTAGGTACCAATTAAAATAGTGACAAAAAGTAACAATCAATTGGGATCGAACTCACACAAAATATCTTACATGGCTTTCATTAAACACCGAAGCTATTCTCTAAACAAAGTAAATAGCGTAATAATAATAAAAAAATATAGCAATTCCCATACCATGTTATAATGACTGCTTAACTCCTTGTGGCTAATGACGTCATGTTTTTTATTTCATAGGATAAAATATCTCCCACTGTCTTTCATAGGAACTACCTCGTTAGCCTAGTGGTCCTAAGCGCGACTGCTACGCTAGAGGTCTTGGGTTCGATTCCCAGGTCAAGCAATGTGTTATTGGGTTTTTCTATGAAATTCTCAGTAGCAGCTCGGAGTTAGGATTTGTGCCCGGTTAATGACAATAGGTTCGCCCCCTGTTACATGAGATCTAAACATACCGGCGAACTGTGGGTGTATATTGTTACACCTCTGCCTAACCCATCGGGAAATACAGGCGTGATGGTATGTGTAATATGTAACTAATCTGCAGTATTGTGTATATTTTATAGCAATCCAAAACATGTCCAAGAACAATAATGCTTACCTAACCTCATTATTTATTAAAAATAGCGAAATAGCCTAACTATTAATTACAAAGCCCACCACCCAAACAGAGAAGCAGATTGTGTGAAGGAAGATATCCAGCACCTCATGACTACTTGAATTAGTGCGACTACCTAGCTCCCGGTAGTGAACTTCAGTGATGTATCTGGAAGGCATTGAATAGATTGCGCATTTAAATAGGCCGCTGCAAACATAATTTGGTAAAAGAGGGCATCATATACCCGTCTGAAACTCAGTGCAATTGACGCATCAGTAAAAGCGGCCATCTACTTTTCTTAACCGGTGTAAATTATTGTTAGGGGTATCATCGATCCCGGGTCGGTGGTGCGTAGTGTTCCACGTGCGCCTCAAAGAAATGTCAGTACTGTAAGATGGGGCCCGCCAGGGCAAGTGTCTAGCAGGGTTGCGGAATTCAAAAGAGTCACCGCGGCGCTGGTACGCAAAGGGCATTAGGAGGAACACTTTGTGTTTTAGTCTGTAAGAGTCTGACACTCCCTTCCGTTCCGCCCAGAGCGAAAGAAGTCATTTAAAGATTTCCCATCCTTAAAAAAAGGGGTATCATTGATGTGAAAAGAAGAATTTATATCGCGTAATAATATACAGTCATGTGTTGGCCCGACATTTAAAGACTATTTTGTCAAAATTAAAGAGTCAAATAGACATAAATTCTTTAACAATACGTATATTTTCCGCTCTACTATCGTTTGCACACCGATCAGTTTCTATTTTTTCGATGAAAACTTTTGACTTCAATTTGCTATTTTTAGTAACTATGTATTATAGACATTCTTTTCTGCAAAAATAATAAAGAAAAAATAAGCAAGCTAAGCGTTACTGTATAAGAATGACTACTTCTATTTTATTCTTGTTTGAAAATCTTCTAGTATTCAAAAGAAATATTTAAAAAATCACAAAAAGTAAAACATTATACCGGGACCGAACTCAAGCCCTGCGATTTGAAAGGCGGTCATCGAACCATAAGACTATTAAATTCAATAGAAAAGCTTTGAAATTGCCGTTCTGTTTTGCCATGATTGACTGTTTAGCTTCTTAAAGGTATAGCGTGATAGTGATTATTTCAGCAGTTCAATCCTCAGCCATCTAAAGTATTGTTATATTTTGTTTCATCTTTTTTGAAACCCGTCGTAATCTGCATCATCATTGTTCATCCCCCAAAGTAGATAGCGCGATAATTTATAGCCTACGGCCAACTTTGGCCTGTGATGAATATAATAAAAAAATAATATCCAAAAATGGAACGGAATCTGTCCGGCAGTATTTGCGTGATGCTCTAACAAACAAACAGACAAAAATTTAGAATCGCTTCCCGACCCCGTAGCAATCACTTTTTTTTAAACATATTAAATGTACAGTTTTGACTTCGCTACGATTTTATTATAAGTATAGACTATGTACAGACATTATTTTCTGCTTTAATATTAAAAGATTTAAATAAATAAGTAAGTAAATCAATGTTATGGCAGAAGTTATGCATACTTTTATTTTATTATTGTTGGGAGTCTACCTGTACGAAAAAAAATGTTTGAAAAATCACAAAAAGTAAAACTCTTACTGAGGACCGAACTCACGATCAGCGATTTGCAAGGCGGTCATCATACCATTAGACCATTTACTACTTCAGAAATAACTCTAAAATAGCCGTTCTAGTTTGCCATTATTGACTGCTTTACTCTTTGAAGGTATAGCGTGATGATAATTATTTTAGAAGTTCAATTTCGCAGCTATCTACAATATTCTTACATTATATGTCGATATTTTCAATCCCGTGAGAATCTGTAGAAGAACTCGGACATAATGCAACATTGCTCATCCCCCAAAGCAAATAGCGTGATAATTTTTAGCCTAAGTTTTAAGTGGAGCTTACCGCAATATATTAGTGAAAACCGCATTCAAATCGGTTAAGCCACGGCTGAGATTAGCGTGTTCAAACGCACAGACAAACAGACAAACAGACAAACAGACAAACAGACAAACAGACAAAAATTCTAAAAACCATATTTTCGGCATTAGAATCATTACCCGACCTCGTAGCAATTACTTTTTTTCAAAAATATTAAATGTACAGTTTTGGCTTCGCTACGATTTTATTATATGTATAGATATGTAGTTATAATATATCTTGTGAATTTTATTTGAATCCATACGACATTGGTACTATGCCTAACACACAGATTCATTGTCTTTTGAATTGTTTGGAGTTGTCGTCTCATCATCTACTTAGCCTTTTCCCAACTAAGTTGGGGTCGGCTTCCAATCTAACCGGATACAGCTGAGTACCAGTGTTTTATAAGGAGCGACTGCCTCCACAACCCAATTACTAGGCAACACGATACCTCTTGGCTAGACTGGTTGTCAGACTAACTGGCTTTTGACTATTCGTAACGACTGCCAAAGATCTACGAATGACAGGTGGGACCAACGGCTTTACGTGATTTCCGAGGCACGGGGGTGTCACATCACCAACTTCCAAACTCCGGGTAGCTACTGAGCAAATCCAAATGGAAAAACCCAATAACCCTTTTTGCCCGACTTGGGAATCGAACCCGGGACCCCACGCTCATTAGTCGCGCTTGCGACCACGAGACCAACGGAGCAGTCTTGGAGTTGTCGTCTACGATCACAATATTGAGCACTATAACATACCATCACGCCTGTATTCCCCGAAAGGTTAGGCAGAGGTGTAAAAATGTACACCCTCAGTTCGCCGGTATGTTTAGGTCCCATGTAATAGGGGCGAGCCTATTGCCATTAACGGGCACAAATCCTAACTCCGAGCTGCTACTGAGAATTTCATAGAAAAACCCAATAACACTTTTTGCTCGACCTGGGAATCGAACCCAAGGTCTCTAGCATAGCAGTCGCGCTTAGGATCATTAGGCAAACGAGGCAGTTGCTCATTTTTCTTCATATAAAATTACCTTTGGAAGAGGCATCTAGATAAAATATTTTTTTTATTATACATTTTGTTCAAAAGCGTCCTCTAATGGTCTATATGAAATAAATAATTTAACTTTTATTTTAAAAATGATTCTACAATCGATATTCGAAAGAATCGTAAATGGAGACAGCAATTTAGACTACTGCTGATCCCTATAAAGTATAAAGATTGAATGTAGCAAGACAAACGGAAGCGTTATCAAGGCTAAGTATACTACTAGAAGAAAAGTCATTAAAGTTAACTCAATAGTTTTTAAACGACTTGCATAAGTAAGTAGGATTTTGAAAAATCGTTTTTAGGGTTCTGTGGCCAAAGAATACCAAACAGGACCCTTCTTCTTCTTTTCGAATCGATATTAAGTAAACTGCCTCGTTAGCCTTAGAGACCTAGACGTCTTGGGTTAGATTCCCAAGTCGAGCCAAAGTGTTATTGGGTTTTTCTATGAAATTCTCAGTAGCAGCTCGGAGATAGGATTTGTGTCCGGTTAATGGCCATAGGCTCTCCCCCTATAACATGGGATCTAAAACATACCGGAGAACTGTGGGTGTACATTGGTACACCTCTGCCTAACCCTTCGGGGAATACAGGCGTGATGGTATGTGTTGCTCGAGATTAATATTGCACGGCAATACAGAACCCTTTGAGTGCTAGTCCGACTCGCACTTGGTCGGTTCTATAAAAAGTAAAGGAGAAATTAACTTATTTTAGTGTATTTTAGCAAGTAAATCTCTGTTGAAAATACCCACTTTGTATCTTAATAGTCAGATTTAATGAGATAGTCTTCAAGAAGTGGAATGGACTTGTCTTGATCGCTTATTGACAACTTGAATGAAGTTAGAAGCACATGACACATTTCAACTTTGTCTGTGGGATGGCAACGCATTTGCAAGGGTTCTGGTATTGTACATGTCTATAGGTAGCGGTGACTACTTAACAGCAGATGGCCCGTCGGCTTGTTTGCCATCCAACGAGGTTTAAATAAAAAAGAATAATTTAATTAAATGATGACAGACTAAGTCATTATACCAAATGTGTTGATGGGATCTAATTATTATTAATGTCTCTGAAATAAATGTAGCCGAACTTACTCCTTATAATATTCAGCTATTTGCGAGTGAAAGTTCCGTCGAAATCGGTTCAGCCGTTTCGGAAATTAACCGGAGCAAACAGACTGACAGAACAACATTTTGATAATTGGTCTTTGGTATCAGTATTTTGATATTATGATCATGAAGAGCATATTGACATATTTTACAGATACTTCAGTTTTATTTATTTGTATTTTATCAAATATAATTTGTTTAAGATTTTCTATCAATTCTCTAATAAAATGACCTAATAGAAATATAAATCATTTATTTGCCATAATGTAGCTAAACAGATATGATGTTATGACGTAGGTTTGGCAACTTTGAGATTTAAGTCCATAAGCAGTATCAGACCAACTAGTCCACGACTCATGTTATTAAATTAAAGAATACGTACATTTCGATACATGACTACGAATTCTCTGAAAAGCTTATTGACTTGTTCAATTATTATTCTAGAATATTCCTAGCCAATGTACTTGTGTAACGAATTTAGCTAATGGAATAGTTTTAGAAATGTATGTAGGTATGTTGTCCACACCCCATTCGCGTGTTTACGTAATTTTTGGTGTGGGCCATAAGTGCAAGGCGTGTTTGTAATTTTTATTTCGGGTTTTTTTTTCATAAGTTGACCTACGCTAGTTTTTTCTCATAGAAGAGTAAAAGATGGGCTGCGGACGACCACCAATAACCTGGTTGCAAACAATAAAAAAAGACCTGAGCTCTACAAACGCCAACGAAGAGACAACCTACAACCGTACGCTGCGGGGCAGGAATACTTGAAGGACTGTCCTCAAATAAATTGGGACAATAACCAGGAGAAAGAAAAAGAAGACACTAGCGTTTTTTTCTGTATTATCGGTATATAAGCGCACATACACAAACAATCAGACCAGGAAAAGTACCTGCAAATATGTATTCCGTGTGAAAATCGAACCCGATATACTTCCAACCGCATCGTCATTTGTTGATTATTTATACTATTTTGTTTTAATCTTTGGCTTTTCATACGTAGCTCCAAAATTACTTTAGCAGTCTCAGTGTTCATGAGTTAAAAAGTAAATATCACAATAATGGCAAAGTTTAATTATTTTTTCTGGTTTTAGGTACAAAAGTTGCCTTATGTTTAAGCGTGATGTATTACAAGACGCTTCATTTTTCGGACTTCTACAGCGTGTGGCTAAAGTTATAAGCCATGAAAAGCGTCAGACTTATGTACTAGGTACATAAGTCATCGAAACTAGCAAGCATACATACTTGGCTTGTGGATGGTGAGCAATGGGTCGCTCACCGTCTGCGCGTTGCATAACGACAGGCCGTGTCGACGGCGCCTTTATGTTCCACGAGCGCCTTAAAGAGATGACAGCAAATTTTGAAGGAGCCACACATGGCCCCTGCCTGCCGGGGCTGCCGGTTATTCATAAGAGATACCGCGCCCCCTGAACGCAAAGGGCACAAAAATTAACATGGATGGGTTTTAGTCAGTAAAAGTCTGACACTTCTTCCCGCCCTGCTCAGGGTAGGGGAAGTCATTTGATGACCCATCCCTAAAAAAAAGCAAACATACTTTCTCGACTACATACCTCTATCTATTCCCAAAACTTCAGCCAAAGTAAAGTGACATAGGTCTGGCAACTCTGGGACCTCAATTCAGTGGTTTTACTACGCTTTTGTTTCCAAAAAGTGTTGTTAAATTCGGAATTTATCCTTATCTTGAGTTACCCAAAGGAATTTATAGTCTTACTTTGTTAAATACTAATCGGATCTAGAATATTTTAAGCTTAATTGAAAACACTAGTGTAAACTGTTCCTGAACAGTTATTGTTTGTTGAGTTAATAGTAAATTCCACGCTATAGGCTACAACTTAACCTGGTTTTAATTGTTATCAATATAATTACAACAACTCTCATTACGGTAGCCATAAAAATATTGTTTTTAGCTCGATTTTTAGGAATTATATATTGCTAGATTTTGCCCGCCGACTTCGTCCGCGTAAATGTCGGTAATTGCGAACGCAGATGAAGTTCCAGAATAAAAAGTAGCCAGAAGTAGTTCTTGAGGTTATAATTTATCCCGTTCCAAATTTCATTAAAGTCGGTTCATGCGCGACTGATGAGCACGGGGTCCTGGGTTAGATTCCCGGGTCGGGCAAAAAGTGTTATTGGGTTTTTCCATTACGAATTTCTCAGTAGCAGCCCGGAGTCTGGAAGTTGGTGGTGTAACACCCCCGAGCCTCGGAAAGCACGTAAAGCCGTTGGTCCCGGCTGTCATTTGTAGATCATTGACAGTCGTTACGGATAGTCAGAAGCCAGTAAGTCTGACAACCAGTCTTACCAAGAGGTATCGTGTTGCCAAGTAACTGGGTTGTGGAGGTCAGATAGACAGTCGCTCCATGTAAAACACTGGTATTCAGCTGAATTCGGTTAGACTGGAAGCCGACCCCAACATAGTTGGGAAAAGGCTAGATAGATGATGGTTTCCAAACTTCAACCAAAATCGAGACGACCTCATCCTTCCAAATAACTGTATTTAACTAAATAAGTAGACTTATTGTAATCATTGTTAATCCTCCGAAAAATATGTAAAGGTTCGAGTATTTAATCCAGGTTCATATTGAAATGAATGGCTATGTATGTATTGTCACGTTCTTTCTCAATACACTTTAGTTAACAGTTTCAGCTGGACTATTCTGTAAAAATCTCTCGTTGAATATCTGAGGTCAGCTGTCTATTCCATCTAATGAATGATAATTTTGAGGATTATGTAGGTTTTGGGTTATAAAAGATTTCTAATGTAAATGGCTAATTTATTCGTACACCATAGTACAAAGATTAAAAATTTTAAGTAATCCCCGACAGAAAAATAAAAATCCCTACCGCAGCTAACAAAAGAGCTGATAACTTTGAAACCGCTGAACCGATTCCCATTAAACATAGCAAAGAACACTCCCGAATAAAATACCTTTAAAAAAAAATGAAATCAAAATCGGTTCATGCGTTCGGGAGCTACGATGCCACAGACACACAAACACACGCACAGACACACACCCACACCCATACCTACACCCACACACACATACATACATGCAGACACGTCAAACTTATAATACCCCCTCGTTTTTGCATCGGGGTTTAAAAACAAGAAAACGGAATAATAAAGTAAACAATGATTTCTACCAGAAAAGTAAATATAAACTATTGGTACATACCGACATAGGGACATCCCTATGTTTTCAAGTTTGATGATACATTACAGGAAATAAGCGAGAACCAAATCCCGAATTATAGTTTAATACTGTTGTCCTTTTCGCACCCCAAGGCTGACAGAGTGACAGCGATAGTTTCTTCTAATACCTAATTTACAAAAATCTTAAGTTCATAACTTAATATGTAGATAGCTCACCTTTACCTCACCTAAATTCCAACTAATTAAATTACTAACTAATTAAATTTAACTGCCTCGGTAGCCTAGTGGTCCTAAGCGCGACTGCTACGCTAGAGGTCTTGGGTTCGATTCCCAGGTCGAGCAAAAAGTGTTATTAGGTTTTTCTATGAAATCCTCAGTAGCAGCTCGGAGTTAGGATTTGTGCCCGGTTAATGGCAATAGGCTCGCCCCCTATTACATGGGACCTAAACATACCGGCGAACTGTGGGTGTACATTGTTACACCTCTGCCTAACCCTTCGGGGAATACAGGCGTGATGGTATATATATATATATATAAATTCACCGAGGGAGATTTTCTCAGAATACCACTCCACATTTCATTCGATACCTAAATAGGTATTTAGGTTACGGGTACGTAGGTACGTACAACTTGCCACTGTAAAGCTACATAGAGATTGGAATTGAAGATCATAGATTAAAGGTCGGTTAGCACAGGACTGGATTAGAATGCAGCGGGCATTAGAGGCGATTAGAGCTTTGAGCTTAGATTCTATCCCGAGGATCTAATACGGACCTACGTGGAGCACACGTTATGTAAACTCGATAGATTTTGTCTATAGGTACTACTACAGAAATAAGTAATATTGAAGTATCAGAATAACAGCATTAAAATAATGCATGAATATGCATTGGCAGATTGATGTTATAATGCTTTAGCGGATCGGCCTTTTTAGTTCGGCATTCTAAATACAACTTTTGATAACGTTGTGTTGAAAATGCGTACCAAATGTGCCGACCCGCTTATGTGGTCAGCGACCTTTAGCAGTATGGTCAAGTTTCCGTGTTGGCAGGTATGTTTACCTTTACATACCATGCCATCACGCTTGTATTCCCCGAAGGGTTAGGCAGAGGTGTACTGTGTGTACCCATAGTTTGCCGGTATGTTTTAGGTCCCATGTAATAGGGGGCGAGCCTATTGCCATTAACCGGGCACAAATCCTAACTCCGAGCTGCTACTGAGAAATTCCTAATGGAAAAACCCAATAACACTTTGCTCGACCTGGGAATCGAACCCAGGACTCCATGCTCGTCAGTCCCGCTTGCGACCACGAGACCAACAGGGCAGTTACTTCTACATATTGCAATAAAAAATAAACGAATAATATACTAATTATCCCATTTTTGTATTGAAACCAACTGAGTACCTATTGGGACATAGGGAATACTTGACAATATTCAATTAACCCTACCCTCTAATTAATTTATTCGTTAACCAACTTATTGACATTACAGTTTTACCTGCCAGTGTTAGCGGACTTGTTTCGGTGAGTTTTTTTTTTATTCGATTCTAATTTATTCTTTTTGTCTGTCTTTTTAAAAACCAAACGACAGTTCAAAGATCGAACGTGTTTTTAAAATTTACATTATTATATTAGTAACTACCAAAGCGTTGTTCTAAATATTTTTTTAATGAGTTTCCATAATTACCTAACTAGTGAAATTTAATTTAAATAGGCAAAGATAATAAAATGTTGTAATATGAGTACATACAATGCTTTTGATAGCGGAGCTTCAACGTCAAATATTTATTTATTTATTCAATAATGTAAACCAACAATATAATAATGTAACATTGGCTTACGTACTATATCAAATAGATACGAAGTACGGCTTCATTTTAAGTCGGAATCTACTTAGCAAAAATACGTCCTATATTTTCTAAAGTCTTTGTAACTGATTTCACGAATATACCTACCTACACAATTTTGTAAAAAAACCCAGATAAGTGCAAATCGAATCTCGCATGATTAGTTTTCTGTACTGTATTCGTCAAAGCAAAAGCCTTTTACTACGGCGGCCATTTTGAATTGGACTCTCATTTAAGATGGCGGCGTTAAGCCAGTGGCTCAACTTCAGTTGGTCTTGTTTACTTGGTTACTGTTTAAGTACGTATGAGTAAAGGTATTCCTGATTATTTTTCAGTAACTGTATGAAGGTACATGTAGGTATGTATGTAAGGCATTTTTTTTTAATATTCTATTAGGAAGCGACACATTATTACATCTCTTTGCTGACGGATGTTTCTTTTTCATTATAATATTTTTGCTGGCTGAATTTCTATCAAAAGTTTGATAGCTAAACAAACGTAGTACTTATACAAAAATAATAAGTAAAAAAAAAACATTTAATAGAACCTAAAAATTATAACATTCATCACATCATTGCGCTAATTTTATTTTTCTGAACCATATATTAGTCGCCACGAGTTGTGAGCACAAATGTCAAGTTAATTGTTCGATTTTTGGGTTCCTTTCGAGGTATTTTGGGGTGCCGACGCTGCACGCGATCGGTTCAACTGACGGACCAATCGCGTGCAGGGTCGACGGCCAAAGTAACCAAAGCAAAATAACCAGAAAGAAACCCGAAAATTAACTTGACATTTTGTGCTCACGACTCATGGCGACTACTATACCTGGTTGTTACGGAGATATTGAAGGTAAAAGTGTCAACTTTTAGTCACGTTCTTTTATCGAAAACTAGTTTTAAATGTCACTATAAAACTCATATGTTTGCATGCACTCGAAAGTACAATGTTTGGCATGCATTCTGGAAAATAATGGTGTTTCACAACAAAAAAGTCGTTTCCCAGCAAACATTATTGCTTTAAGTTACTTAGTTTGGTAGCATATTTTGATTGTATATTTTAACCCCCAACTCAAAAAGAGGGGCGTTATAAGTTTGACGTGTCTGTGTGTCTTTCTGTGGCACCGTAGCTGTTAAACGGGTAAACCAATTTGCATGCGTTTTATATTATTTGAAAGCTGGTTTCCTAGCTATGGTTCTTAGATATGTTTTATAAAAATCGGTTCAGTCGTTTCAAGGTCATCAGCTCTTTTGTTAGTTTTCTCTGCGCTAGGGACCTTCAATTTTTTTTCGGGGGTTACTTTTTTTTTATTACTTGTTACACTTCATATAAAAGAAAATAAACGCAAAGTATTTTTAGGTAATTAGCATTTTTTATAACAGTCACATTTAAACATAAAACAGTACAATATAAATCAGGTGTCGTGTTCCAAAGTAGGGTTGGTCAGTAAATGTGCCTTCCCTTATCAGTGGAAACCTTTTCACCTAGTTTTGGTTAATTTATGACCGGATTAGCTTTAACTGGTTCATTGTTGAAAATATGATTGTTTTAATGGAAGTAGTTATCCGGAAATAGGGTCTGTTTGTTTGAATATACTGTTGCAATTGAGGTGAGTTTTATCAAAATGAGTCAAGTTACAATCTCTAAGTTATTAAATTAATTACATCTAGCTTATTCTGTATGTCAAAATGTATTATGTATAATATTAGTATTAAGCAGAAATAACACTACATTCAAAACATACGCTTAGAATAGACTTATAATGAATCAGAGTTAAATACCATCACGCCTGTTTTCCCCAAAGGGTTAGACAGAAATGTACCAATGTACACCCACTGTTCGCCGGTATGTTCGAAGAATTTTGACATGACTGTATTAAACATAATTATAAACAGTATGTTTTCTTTATTGTCCCAAAAACTCATGATTCTCTTCGATTAGATATGTTCATAATAAGAACCGTGGAAACACTTATATGTAATCAATTAAAAGCTATTGTTTTGACTTTGAATACAGACAATTAAAGGACCATGGGCAACGTTGTATGATTCTTGGGCCCAGTTTTCAACATTGCTCAACAGTGATGAAACACATGTCATATGAAAGGTCTTATTGAGTACTTCATTACATTCTATGGCAGCTAAGTACAGAAAATGGTGTATTGGTGCTCGTCACTGTTCGACAGTGTGGGTAACTTTGACCAGAATTTACACGCAAATGACAGAATGTACCGAAACACCATTTTCGCGCTGGATTTGAACTTAGCTGCCAAATAATGAAATTAAGTACTCCTTAAGATGTTTCTTACGACATGGGTCTTATCACTGTTAAGCAATGATGAAAAAAGTGGGTCCAAATTGTCGCATGCTCCTTCTATTTATTTAAATAGATTTCTATTCATCTTTACGTAATAACTTCTATTTTCAAAAATACAAAAAATCATACATTCCAAAAGTAGTCCACGTTCCAATTCTTGCGTAACACTAGAACCATACATTACACATCTATTGTATGCGTTCCGGCGTTTCTAGGAAACGTTCCAGAAACATAAATCTTCATATTGTGTGCATTCGATATCTCGTATCTCGCACTCGGTTCGTACGTTACCATTATGAATGATTGATCATAAACAGGTTATGTTTTAGAGTAGTGGAATATGTTTGAATTTGGAACTGGAGAAGTGCAGAAATGTTTATTTTTCTTGACTTGTCTGGGTTTCATACTAACCCTGAGTTATTTCAAGATATTTATATATTATGTAACTGATAAAACTTGATAATAATTTTATAACTGAAATCCAAATTAAACATAAGATACCATCACGCCCGTATTTCCCAAAGGGTTAGGCACAGGTGTACCAATGGTATACTCACAGTTTACAGGTATATTTAGGTCCCATGTAATAGGGGGCGAGCTGATTGGCATTAACCGGGCACATATCCTAACTCCGAGCTTGTACTGAGAATTTTATAGAAAAACCTAATAACTTCTTTTTGTTCGACCTGGAAAACAAGTTTAAGACCTCTAGCGTAGCAGTTGCGGTTAGGACCACTAGCCTAACGAGGCAGTTAAATCCAAATTAAAGTCTAATAAAATATGTATTTATACTAATATAACAAAGTTAATTAGATTTTTGTTTGTTGGTTTAAACGCGCTAATCTCTGAATTTACCAGTTGGATTGGAAATAAAATTTTTGTTTATGATAACCAGACTCATGGGGAATATCACAGGCTATATAACATCACGCTATGACCTACGGGGGCGAAACAGTAACCAAAGATGTAACTTATCGTGGGTGAAAAAACGCGCACGAAGTCACGAGCTGCTAGTGTTATAAATATTTCGAATTCTTTATCTGCTCAAAGTAAGTTTGAAATATTTTTATCAAAAAATGTTTTCCATTACTCTAATTCTACGTTGATGCTTTCATGTGACGAGAAAAATCCTAGAAAGTCTTTGCTTTTAGTTCAATAATAAACTGTGTTCCTCGAAATGAGTCTTTTTAAAGTTTCCTCGTCTGTGTCTAATTACCTCATGTACCTTACTTACAGCTTTTGGGTGACCTACTTCGAGTGCTATTCTGCAAAAATATCCCTCGGTGAAGCGAGCTTGAATTAAGCTGGCAATGGCAATTGGGTATATGACACCATTAAACAATAATTCCAAGATACAACTTTACAAAAACAGCATGTTATTTTAGCTCTAAAAACCCGATGTATTTTTAAATAACTATACAAATTGATTTTTGGTTGCTTTCAAATCAATAAATAGTTAGTGAATTGAGATGATAAAAAAAGACGTCGTAGTTTAGTATTGTCGTACAAAATCTAAGGAGAAATCTCGTTTTGACAGCTAATAAAAAGTACGTCAATTGATAAGTGGTGTCATCTACCCATTTGGCGGGCAGACGGCTCATTTGAAACTCACTGTACCTTCACCGAGATAGACATACATAAACTCACGCCATGTTCCCATGGGGGTGGGCAGAATCTATAGAACGCCACCTGCTACGATCCTTATATATATATATTTTTTTTTAATTATGTATGGAGTTTCGTGTCCGTTCTTCTCCATACGAAACTACCTTTTGGAATAGGCAACTAGATTCAATATTTTTAATTTTAACATGTAATTGACGTTCAAAACTGCCTTTTAATGGTTTAATTGAAATAAATTATTTGACTTTGACTTTGGTCATGGTAGGTCACCGAGGCAGATTTTTACAGAATAAGTATACTTTTTATTTCAAATCACTTCTTCCGCTCTGGGTGAAGCGAAAGGGAGTGTCAGACTCCTCCCGACTAAAACCCATCCGTGTTTTTCCTAATAAGTACACTTTGTGAGCCCTGGGCATCGGCGACTCTTTCGAACAAATTCCGCAACACTGGCAGAGAATAGGCAGCTGGTTTAAACATTTCATTTCTTAGTTAATTTTAGTCTAGACTGAACTAATGACTGAAGACCGATTTCTCAAGTACCTACTATTTGTTTAGATTAAGTGTTACTACTGTGAGTGACCCTCTCCTGCAGAGAGTTTCTGTTGGTGACAAATAGTGTTTTAAAGAACTGTAAGTTTAGCAGTATTTGACGGTTAAAGATATCTTTTCTTTATATTTTGATTTTTTTACCAACACAAGTGGACTTGGTAAGGCAACCGCATTATTTTGCGTAATCGTCTAAGTTACCCCTCCCTCCAGTCTATCCCAATTTAATCCAATCATCCACCAATTTATCATAATGGCCTAAACAAATATGACTTCATTAATTTATATGTATTTTCTTAATTTATTTTGGACGTTACTGACATCGGTGAAGGAAAACATCGTGAGGAAACCTGGAGTTATTGTTAACGTTAGTCTAAAATTGCCAATCCTTCTTGCCATCTCCGTATGAGAAGAGACCTCTGTCCAGCTGTGGTCCAATAATGGGCTGGTATTATCCATCAGCGGTTACCCGAACCAATAGTTTTACCACTCCTCAAGCACTCCCCGTCAACTCCCTACTCAGTTGGTTCAAACTATTAAGTCGTTCAAGTGTAGGAACAGATACTTCAATAGTTCAGTTCTCCTCCAGTGTGTTCTCTTGAACAATTTAATCGTTTACGCTTAAGTGGATGCAGCGAGGCTTGACGTTTATACAAAAGGAATATATGGTCTTTGAGTTTAGCTGACGTTTACCCCATTTTATAGTTAATAGGTGGATTGAAAGTTAAGCTATTAGGAGGAAAGGCACTTAATAAAAGGTGCAGTTTTGCAACATCGTCTAATTCCAGAAGGTTGTCATAAAATATATAAAGCTATACTAATATGTAAAGCTAAAGAGTTTGTTTGGTTGAACGAGCTAATCTCATGAACTACTGGTTGGAATTAAATAATAATTTTAGTGTTGGATAGTTCATTTATCGTGGAAGGCTATAGGATATATAACAACACGCTACGACCAATAGGTGCGGAACAGTAACCAAAGTCGTAACCTAATGCGAGTGAAAAACCTACGCGGACAAAGTCGCCAGCAGATGATAGTAATACTTGTTTTTTGATTGTTCATGTTTGATATTATTACAGAACAAACAACAACCTCAAAGAACAGAATCATCCTGTTGCATATGCGGTAGGCTTTATCGCGGAACTATGTATATCGCTGTGTGCGTGTGGGTTTATTGTCCCGCCTACCTAAACTAAAATAAGTAAACAAATTTCAACAATAACACAATCTAGTATCTATTTCTGTATAACATAGAGCTTCTTTTCATCTATAGAAACTCTGCATTCAAACGCCACTGACAATATGTTTTATCCTATTTCTTTAAGGTTTGTCGTACAACATGTCTTAAAAAGTATTGTTTACAATATTGCTTATATTTTGTACTTTTTTAGTTCTAACATGAGTTTCATGAGTTTATAATCATTTATTTAAAATGGGTTTTATAAGCAAGTTCAAAGTAGTTCAAAGTAGTTCAACGAGCTATGGAGAGGGCTATGCACGAAGTCTTTTTATGAGATCGAATCAGAAATAAGGAGATCTGCAAACGAACCAAAATTACCGACATAGCCCAGCGAGTCAGCAAGTTGAAGTGGCTGTGGGCAGGGTCGCAAAATTCTCGAATGGAGACCACGTACCGGCAAGCGCAACGTAGGACGGTCACCCACACGGTGGACGGACGACCTAATTAAGACCGCAGGAAGACGCTGGATACAAGCCGCTTCCAGCCGGTTCTTTTGGAAATCTGTGGAGTGGTCCATCTTCAGCAGAGGATGTCCTGCGAGTGATGTGATGATGATAATGATGTAGTCTATAGCTGTAACTGGTAGAATACAATATTATTATATCTTTTTTAAATGGGACAAGCCCGCCACACTATTCCCAACCACTGCGACTTCTGTAAGCCAGAATCAACAGTGGAGACCGCCAGAAGAGCGCCGAGGCTATGAAGCTCGACGAGTCCCGGAGAAACGATATAACTGTCTTGGATCCCGCAACGAAATTAATCAGAAAAGATTAGCGGAGGAGTAGGAAAAAATATAGTTTCCACTTCCCTCCAAACAAGCAGGAGACAGAACAGAACTAGGCCAATAGGCACAAGGGGATGTTTACAACTAGGAGAAGCCCAGATTGCCAAGCACCACGGTTTGTTTATTATTTCTGTAATAGTTTGAAAACATACCATACCATCACGCCTGTATTCCCCGAAAGGGTTAGGCAGAGGTGTATCAATGTACATCCTCAGTCCGCCGGTATGTTTTAGGTCCCATGTTATCGGGGGCGAGTTTTAAAACTATTTCGATTTTACAATGAGTCTGAACGGAACTTCTAGTAATGGACCCTTCAGCTTTATAATATCTTCAGGTAAATGTTTAAATATATACTTTTTTGATCCAAAATTTGTCTTGGGATAAAGTTGCTTTAAATCCGTCAGCGCCTTAATTAAAACAGTCAAAATAATCAAGTATTTGTGCTCGTACTTGCGTCACAACATTCAGAAACGTATTAAAAGTTAATAACTTAATATCAATTTAGTCGCAGATCAGACAACTGCCCAAATAATATTTCCAAATAAGAATTGTATGTTTTTATATTTAGAAAAATGTCCTTCATTTAATCCAAGAATAACATTGTATTTAGTCATTTTTAAATGTTTTTTTTTACATCAAAAAATGTAATTTGTGTTTATGTATGTATTTCCAAATGAATAAACAGTAGTAGTAACTACTGTTTATTCATTTGCAAATACACAATAAACAGTAGTAGTAACTACTGTTTATTCATTTGCAAATACATACATAAATATAAATTACATTTTTTAATGTGAAAAAAAAACATTTAAAAATGCACTACTAACTACTGAGCACTACTGAGCTCTTTGTTAAGGAGCTTGTCCGGGGAAGTACTACGACCATACTTATTTCTGCCACAAAGCAGCGTTACTGTGTTCCGGTTTGAAGGATATGGGTTTTTTTTTTTTGGGGGGGTGGGAAATCATCAAATAACTTCTTCCGCCCTGGGCGGGGCGGGAGGGAGTGTCAGACTTTTACTGACTAAAACCCACCCATGTTCCTTCTTGTGCCCTTTGCGTTCCGGGGGCGCGGTATCGAACAACCCGCAGAAGGGTATGGGTGCCAGTGTAATTAAAGGCACATGAGACGTTTTAACTTTGTCTCTGGGATGGTACCGCATTTGCAAGGCCTCTGGTTAGTTAGCGGTGACCACTTAACATCAGGTGGGCCGTCTCTATCGGCTTATTTGCTATCTAATGACATAAAAAAACAACATTGTTTTAAAATTATTTTCATAATAACTTTTGTTCCGATTTTATCAATATTTTGATAGGTATTATAAAATATTGAATTCCATATAAACATCAACTTTTGGGGCAGAAAAAATGTAATACCCCTAATATGTAAGCAGATAAGAAAAACTCATAGAATATGTAAATTATTGTGCTCGACGTAGAAATTTGAATTTTGGGTACCTGTCTAAAATTTAGGTTTCAACATCAACAATGGAATGAGGCGTAGGTAGTTAAAGATGATATTACGAGATTAAGTGTTTATAGTTTAGCATAAATTACAAATTATTATTCGAAACATTTAATCCAATTTAACAATATCCATAATTTATTAAAAACCGGCCAAGTGCGAGAAGGGTTGTCTATAAAATTACTATTGACTATAAAAATGAGCAAAAAAGTCACGTTTGTTGTATGGGAGTCCCCTTAAAAATTTATATTAATCAAGGTTTAATTAAGGTTTATAGTATTTGTTGTTATAGCGGCAACAGAAATACAGCCTGGTGTCAGACGGACGGACGGACGGACAGCGGAGTCTAAGTAATAGGGTTCCGTTTTACCCTTTGGGTTCGGAACCCTAAAAATATTACCCTAATAATATTTTCACCTTGCAGTCCCATTAGAAAGACGACACAATTTTCCGTCGATAGATAGGTAGATAAATCTATACAAATAAATAAAACTGTACTGTGTGTTTTTAATGTCAATATAACAGCTTTTTACATAAAGCGTTTTGACTGATTACAAAAAAAAGAAACTGTCGGTATGTTTATTTGGGCTAATCTCCTAAACGGCTGAACCAATTTTGACGGCAGCTTTCACTGGCAGATAGGTTTTAGAGAGTAAATGAGACGAATTTTATTGATAAAAAAAATAGGGTATCGCGTGAAAAAAAAATAGCCACGTTTAACACAAATCATCACGTCTGTATTCCCCGAAGGGTTAGGCAGAGGTGTAACCATTGTACACCCGCAGTTCGCCGGTATGTTTTAGGTCCCATATAATAGGGGCGAGCCTATTGTGATTAACCGGGCACAAATCCGAACTCCGAGCTGCTACTCAGAATTCCATAGAAAAACCCAATAACACTTTGCTCGACATGGGAATCGAGCCCAAGATCTCCAGCGTAGCACTCGCGCTTAGGACCACTAGGCCAATGAGGTTGTTCAGTACATTAAAGTACTAGCTTTATAGTAAAAAAACAGAAACAGTTAACGTCAATACAAGACAGATATACCCACATAATTGGCCGCTATGAATCACCGATACAATTTGTATTCTACGCTGTTTATAAATGTAATATTTTTTGTTGTGATATCCAGGAACAAACGACATGAATCAACGCAGCCCGTCCCGAGAATACTAGATGTTATCCCCGAAAGGAGAAAAAGTTTTAACAAATTGTGGTTACAGCACCAACCAGAATGCAACCTTGATGTAAAATTATAGGGTTTAAATTCCCCTGGGTGGTTTGCTTAAAATGGATGCCCAACAATTCTGTATGCGCCATGACAATGATGTGTCGCTTAGATTTTATCACAAATGCTTTGCAGTCATTAGTGAGAGCACGGCACGATTCTTTTAATTCCTACCCGTCTTTGTTTCATAAAAACTTCACGAATAATGGAGGATTCGTCATTACGGGGAATATTTAAAAGAAATTTACCAAAAATCTGTAGCTTTCCGAAGTTAAAGTGTTTCGTTCGGATAAGCGAATTTTAAGTTCTGAAAGTGGCGTGGGTGGTATTACGTTGGCGATACAATTTTTTTCTACACACCATCACGCTTGTATTCCCCGAAGGGTTAGGCAGACGTGTACCAATGTACACCATAGCTCGCCGGTATGTTTAAGTCCCATGTAATAGGGGGCGAGCCTATTGCCATTAACCAGGCACTAATCCTAATTCCGAGCTGCTACTGAGAACTCCATTGAAAAACCCAATAATACTTTTTGCTCGACCTTAGAAACGAATCCAAGACCTGTAGCGTAGCAGTCGCAACAGATTCTTTCTACTTTTAGTATAATAATAAATCTTTTCGTAATCCCACGTGCTTATCCTTAGATTTTAGTGAAGTAAGTAGACATTTGCCATAGATGAATGGATGGATAGCTTACACCAACCCACACTTCCTCTTTATAATAAGAATATTATATTTTTTTAAAGACTGTGTAAGGAGTTCCTTGCCCATTCTTTTCCATATAAAACTACTCGGCAACTAGATTCAATATTTTTATTTTTTACCTTTTAATTGACGTTCAAAAGTGCCTTTTAATGAATCTAATTGAATTTTTTTGATTGCTAGTATTCCCCGGAGGGTTACACAGAGGTGTACCAGTGTACACCCACAGTTCGCCGGTATGGTAAGGTCCTGTGTAAAAGGGGGCGAGCCTATTGCCATTAACCGGGCACAAATTCTAATTCCGTGCTGCTACTGAGAATTTCATAGAAAAACCCAATAACACTTTTTGCTCGACCTGGGAATCTAACCCAAGGCCTCTAGGACTACTAGACTAACGAGGCAGTTTTAATGCTTCAGCTTTTAATGGTCTAATAGAAATAAATGACTTTTACTTTAAAATTATTGAACACAACAGAATGAACTTTCACCACCTCTCTCGTTCTCCCTGTGAGGTAAGCAAAAGACATCACATCCCCATTGCCGTCGACTGAGCACAAATCTTGAGTCTGCTTCTAAAAATTGTCAGACAAATCTAATGCAACATTGTAAATTTTTTTTTTTATTTCTTGCAACATTTATGTTGGTTTTTATCCCACCAGCAGTTGTGTGTCAATATTAAACATAGTCCCTTGAAAATTTCGAAGATTAGCCGCTATAAACGGACAAACAGACAAACTTTAAAAGATTGTTTATTGGAAGGCATTTAGTAAAAAGCTATTATTTGGACATTACAAACAGACACTTTTTTTATTAGTAGGTATAGACACCCATCATTTCCTTGTTCGTCATTATGAAAAGAACCATATCACGTTACCAATACGATTTACATTTAAACACACATGACAATATGTCCTAGTAACAACATTTATACACAATATGATCGAATTTAATGTTTCCTAGTATACACACAATAACAAAACAAACATCTATTTGATAATGTAATACACGAACCACACGAAGGCCTCAGAATGCTTCGGGACGTAATGTTTACTGTTACAAAGAGGACTCTATAATATTAATTCTGGTTGGCACTAGTTACTAAATAGAATTAAAGGCAGACATCATATTTCGTATTTGCTTGATACCTAAAATAGTCTTCATGTAAAGACATACTTAGATACTTACATCTATTTAGGTATGGGCAATTAGGGTACTAGGTTTTTGTGTGACATAGATACATGTTGGAAGGAATGTCGTAATATATATTTGACGGAAAATCACGTGGGAATTCGTTATCGGACTAGTCGTTCTCCACTGTTACAGCTGACATAAGAATCAATACGCACTTAACAGTTTTATTTAAATAAATTGGACAAATAATCAGTTACAAAATAACCTAAAAACGAATTGAATGGAACTGGATTTCTATCGAAACGCTGCGAGGTCGGCCAGAGATTGGCAGTACGTCCATTCAGGTCAGTGTCTGATCACTTACTGTCCCGGTGTCGGACCCTTGAACGTCAACTGTCATCTGGGTCCGTTATTTTCCCCGAGCGAACTCAAAAATGATATTGACAGCTCGCACAGTGTTGCCAACCTCTTTTCCGAACACACCCAAGTCGGTTAAACTGACGTTCCGTTTAGAATCCACGACATACTTTTCTATTAGTCTAGCTTCTGCCCACAAATTCGTCTGCGTGTTTTTTTTTTTTTTAACCAAGGTATTATTATTATTTTTTCATTTGAAAAGGGCTTCCTTTTGATTTTTGTCTAGGTTAGAGGTGACAGAGACAAAGTCGACAATGGAGTGAGCTTACCCAGAAGAAGCTCGTTGATGTTATGTTATAACTTTGTTTACTGCTCCGCTCCCGTCCATAGTAGCGTGATGTTATATAGCCTATACTCCGATACTCCCCTCAGGAGTCTGGCTATCACAAACAAATATTGTTCCATTCAAAATGGTAGTTCCAGAGATTACTCTTCAGCGTTATTACAATTATTAGTATCTATAGATACGGAACCTATATGATCTAAGACTCCCCAAAGTAGGAACTTTACAACTTCATGAAAAAAAGATTTGAAAGAACATTTTGACCATGTAAGTTTTGCACTTACATATACATAGAACAGTAGATTCTTTTTTTCATGAAACGTTTACAAATATTTCAGTGTCGTACCAATACGTTAATAATTTATTTAGGGCCTTATCTAACCTGTGAGATGCAACATCGACACCCTTGCGCCATCCTACCTTACTAGCACGACGCGCGACGTGTTGGTTGCTGCGGCGGCTGCTACTGGCGCCGAAAACCTCAAACGGCGCAAATATTTACAACCTTCTTGGAAGCTTTTCAGCCGTTTGGGGTTGAAACACTAGGGCCATGGGGTCCGAGCGCTCATCTAGTTTTTCGGGACATCGCCAAGCGAATAGTCGACTCTTAACGCATAACCAAAGGGCTGGCCTTTTCTTGAGCCTAAGAATCAGCATTGCCATACAACGTGGCAATGCTGCCAGCCTATTGCGCACTTGTCCCATTGACAGCGATGCGGATGAGTTTTTTGATGCCCTATAAGCTTCCTTTTTTGTTTGTTTTTTTTTTTATAAACTGTACGCATCTAGTTTGTAATCTAATAATAATTATTTAAGTAAGTTTTATAATTTAAATAAATAAATATTCTACCTTTAGATAGAAATCGAAATTCCTTATTCTTAATCCTCCCAGTCAATAAAATAAATTAAGCCTAGATTATTAGGTAGTACCAATCGACCATACTAAATTCCAATCCTTCGAAAAGACACGGCGCGCGTCCAAACCGCTGGCGTCTAATAAACATCCTAAACAAACATTGTTAAGAGTATTCTCTTAGTTTACTTTGTCATCAAAATTTACTCAACCTTGATTGAATTATAACTCGAGACGATAAAATATCCTTTTTATGATAACAAAGCTTTCCCGGGCATTATGTAATAAGATTCTAGATTTTCTTTGCGAATTGAGAATCAAAGAGTGTACTTGCGTTTCAATTAATGGAAAATACTTAATTTTTAAGCCCCGACTCAAAACCCCTTAAGCCTTAAGACTTTTAAGCCGTTATTTTTTCAAAAAAAGGGGTGTCATAAGTCTGACGTGTCTGTGTGTGGCACCCTAGCTCTTAAACAGGTGAACCGATTTTTATGCGGTTTTTTTTATATTAGCAAAAGTTTGTTATAGATAAATTAATTTTATGATGATTACATAATAATACACAACTAACGTTTATTTCTAAAAACAAATTACACAGTGGTTCATGCCGTATAGTATATGCCGATTGAGGCACTGCGCTCTCTCTCACACTCAACTTTTGCCTGCGAATTCCTCCACGTGATTTTTTTTACCCGCGTTAAGTTACGTCTTTGGTTACTGCTCCGCTCCCGTAGTTCGTAGCGAGGTATTATATAGCCTATGCCGTTTCTAAAATACTTGGCTATCATATGTAAAAATATGTTTTTCAATTCGACTGCTAGTTCCAGAGATTAACGCTTTTAAACAAACACACAAAATAAACTCTTCAGCTTTATTTTATCAGTATATGTAGATTAGAAATTTTACTCAGTAGTAATTTTAATATTTGGAGCTCTACTATTTTAAAAATATTTCTTTTGAGTAACCCCCGACAGAAGAATAAAGTGCATCTAAAAAAAGAGCTGATAACCTTGATACGGCTGAACCGATTTTGATAAAACATATCTAATATTCATCGCTAGGAAACCTACTTTTAAATTAAAAAACCGCATTCAAATCGAAAACCGATTTGAATGCGGTTTTTTAATTTATAACAACCCTCTTATTGGGTCGGGGGTTAAAAAGGAAATAACCCCTATACCACAACAAACCCATCTGACGCTGCACAAAAGCAATAAATTAATCACAATCTCAAAACTAAAGAAGGATTATTACTTCAAACTTCACTGATCCACAAAAGGATAACATGAATATAACAATTAATTACTAGTTAACAAGAGACGGGCTTAACTGAGAAATAATTAAGGCTTGGGTTCTGTAGTGCCCGGCGACTCAATTAATGTAGGAAATTGCTCTGTGTTGGACTAAGGAACTCACTATATGACAAAGTTATATGTGCAGCTATACTATGGTGAAGAGCTTTTGGTATAGAAATTAAGTATGTATATAACAATATATCCTGTTTATTAAAAACGACGGGGTGTTATAATTTTGACGTGTCTGTGTGTGTGTGTATGTATGTGTGCGTGTCTGTGGCATCGTCGTCGCCGAACGCATGAACCGATTTTGATTTGGTTTTTTGTATTTGAAAGGTTAATTAATCGGGAGTGTTCTTAGCTTTGTTTGATGGAAATCGGTTCAGCGGTTCTAAAGTGTACTCTATTGTATGCTACACTAGTGGTTTTTCATCTGTGTTTTTTTGTTTGTATATCACTTCCAACCGGTCCTTTTGGAAATCTATGTGGGAGGCGTATGTCCAGCAGAGGAACTCTTACGGCTGATATGATGATGATCCTGTTTAATAAACATTTCGAAAAGTAAAAAGTAAAAGTGTTATTGAGTCTTTCTACGAGTATTAGGAATTTATTAGTAGCCCGGAGTTTGGAAGTTGGTAGTGAGACACCCCTCTGTCTCAGAAAGCACGTAAATGCCGATGCTCCTGTGCCTGATCTCTCCCAGGTCGTGTCAAATTGCCGTCCTATTGGACTATGAGAGTGAAGGAAGAGAGAGTGCACCTGTGTTTGCGCGCACACTTGTGCACTATAATATCTCCCGCGTAATTGGCTAGTCTCCATTGAGTTTAACCGAAATTTGGTCGAGAATTTGATTCTTATACCAACACATCATAATTGCAGAATCCATTAAGTAATCCATTGTAGTTCTCGCCACCAGTTCACACGTTTTATAATAAGTACTTAATACTGTTAAAAAAAACATGCAGTATGATATATTATTATATAATATTAGTTTTTAGGAACAAGAAAAAATATTAAAGCGCTCTTCTTCTGTCTTATTAATTTTATATTTTGCTGTGGCCGACAGGGTCCATAATTGTTTATGCTTGTTTAAACTTACCACTGTATGTACATTATGGATTGCAATAGTGTTCTAAGATTTTGAGTTTTTTTTTTTTGGTGGGTGGGAAATCATCAGATAACTTCTCCCGCCCTGGGCGGGGCGGGAGGGAATGTCAGACTTTTACTGACTAAATCCCACCCATGTTCCTTCTTGTGCCCTTTGCGTTCCGGGGGCGCGGTATCTCTTGCGAACAACCCGCAGCCCCGGAAGATTTTGAGATTTGGGGTTAGACATTCAAAAATAAACTGAACAGTTTTAATATTAATATTGCTTAAAACACAAATGTTTATAGTACAGTCTGGTAAACAACATATTAAGCAAAATATTCCAATTTAAACCGTCCTTTTTCAAATCTTAAATGTCAATATTGGCAAATTTGGCAATATTGTCAATAAGGCACGGTTGTCGCAGTGGCTCAGCGATTGTCTGCTGCGTACGTAGAACATATATTTGTATCGCCTCCAGATAGTTCTTGCAAGTCGGGCTGTTTGTTTATTTAAAACGTGTTTGTAAATGCATCCACGATACAGAAGAAATACCTAGTGGCAAAGGCTTAAAACAAATTTTATGAACGAAATGGTTTATAACACGGAAAGATTACGTAGTGTGTCAAATTACTAAAGAATACAGTTCGTGACTGTACATCGTATTTTTTCGTCACTCTAGGCGTGCACGTAATACTACCGGTACGAAGAACCGTATTAAAAAAAAAAAGAGTGTTGATCCCTAAATACGTTTATTCAGGTAACTACCTCTCTAAACACAGGCACGTGTTTTCGTTACAGATCTAAATAATTGTCGAGATGTTCTTTTGTTTACCGCCTTTTTTATTCAAACTGGATTCAGGATAGGACTAATTATTTTCTTTCCTTCCATTGTATTGTTATATCTAATTAGGGTTATATTAAGTTTTATTTGTAAGGCACTTTTTTATTAGTACGACGACGCTGCACGCGATCGACCCGACAGACGGACCAATCGCGTGCAGCGTCGGTGACCTAAGAAACCCAGACAGTAACCCAAAATTGAACTTGACGTTTGTGCTCACGGCTCGTGGCGGCTACTATACCAAGCTTATAATTAAATGGTACCGATTCTGTTGCGTTCTAAACTTATTTTAGGCTATTTCTATATTTTTTTCTATACCTAATTACTTGTTCGTACAACATTGAACTATTCTGCTGCTAGAATAGAGTATTTATTATTTATACAAATTTTAATTTTTACCTATGCAACCCCCGGACGTCGGGAGCCGCGAGACGACTCCCGGCCACCGTAGATACGGGCCTGGGAACGGTGAGCAATGGGTAGCTCACCGTCCTTACGTTGCATAACGACAGGCCGTGTCGACGGCGCGTTCGTGTTCCACGCGCGCCTCAAAGAGATGTCAGCAAAAGGAAGGGGCCACTGAGGGCCGATGCCTGCCGCGGCTGCGGGTTGTTCGCAAGAGATACCGCGCCCCCGGACCGCAAAGGGCACAAGAAGGAACATGGATGGGTTTTAGTCAGTAAAAGGCTGACACTCCCTCCCGTCCCGCCCAGGGCGGGAGAAGTTATTTGATGATTTCCCACCCACCAAAAAAAAAAAAAAAAACCTTTGCAACCCGCGTTTCAGCTTGCCGGTGTAAAACGTCCTTAAGAACTGTCAATTTAAGTTGTACTAGAACTACCATAAAAATGTCAAATCGTATTGTTTAAAACTCAACGCTATAAAAGACAAAACTAATTTAACTTGTTTTTATCCGTCACTGTTGCTTTTTAGCAGACTGACAGTTAGAGATGCCTATTCGCTTATTTGATTTTATCATAAACTAAGCTAGAATTAGAGAATTCGGAGCTGCACGCTAACAACTGGCCCCCAAGATACAGGCGATGCCCAATTTTGGGACCGCCTTAAAGTTAATAACACATTTTATCAATACGACTAGCTGTTACCCGCGACTTCGTCGCGTTATGGTATTAAAACTTAGCGAACTGCCCGCGAGTTTGTCTGCGTAACTTATTTCACCCACCTTGAGTTACGTCTTTGGTTATTGCTCCGCTCCCGTGGGTCGTAGCGTGATGTTTATAGCTTATGATACTCACAAATAACGCGGTTTCAACAGGTACAAGAATTTTCAAAATCGGTTCAGTAGATCCAGAGATTATTACTCCCTACAACCTCACAAACTTTACCTCTTTATAATATTAGTATAGATATAGTTCCATAACTAAATTAGTTATAACATAACATACATAACATATCATCACGACGGTATTCCCCGAAGGGTTAGGCAGAGGTGTACCAGTGTACACCCACAATTCGCCGGTATGTTTAGGTCCCATGTAATAGGGGGCGAGCCTATTGCCATTAATCGGGCACAAATCCTAACGCCGAGCTGCTACTGAGAATTTCATAGAAAAACCGAATAACACTTTTTGCTCGACCTGGGAATCGTACCCAAGACCTCTAGCGTAGCAGTCGCGCTTAAGACCACTAGGCTACCGAGCCATTTAACTAGTTAAATTAGTTATAACATAGCATATTATAATATTAAGAACTTTTTAATAAGTTATATTTTGTTTTGTTACAATGGACCAATAAAATTACTATTATTCTAAGTAAAATTTTCAAAAAAGTTGCTTAATAGTAAATAACCGCGGGAAATAAAAATAAACCCTAGTGTACCAGCTGCTTCTTCTCTGTCACTTAACTTGGCAGAAATAAGTTACGCTGGTACTTTTCTAGCTTCAATAATTTAAACTTTATTCATTTGAACCTATTTAAAATTTCCTCGAAACTAGGTATACCTAGTTTATATTATATATATAGTTTATGTTTATATTATACAATTCCTAACTTTAGTTTCTTATGAATTGGTTATTATGAATTAAATTTCTTTTATAGTTAAGAGAAGCAAACAATTTAATTATAAAATAATGTAGATAGTCAAAATGTTTCAGATCTAGTTGCAATCTCATCCCAGCGAACGTCAAAAACTTGTCAAAAATATTGACAAATTACAGATATTTTTGACATAATTATTTATTTATTAAAGCTTTATCATGCCCAAATGTAAAGAAGAATACACCGTACAAAGACGGACTTATTGCCTTAGGCATTTTCTACCAGTCTACCTTAGGGTGATGCAGAGACAAAACATAGTAGGTGCAAGGAAGAGGAACTGAAAATTTCCAAGAATAAAATATAATAATAAATACATTTATACATACATATAAACAAAATATGAAAACTGAATACTATAATTAATTATATAATTAATTATTGAAACTTAGAAAATGTCATTATTGTTAAGCTTACAGGAATTCATATGTAACTTATTCACTTGTAATACATTTAAGCTAATGTTGAATTTTAACTAAATGCTCGAACGACGTAATTATTTCAGAGCACTTCAGAGAGCTTTACAGCGAATCAACAAGCAACATTCATGAGGATTATAACTAAAATGTTCGTTTTGTAGTTTGAATCTATTCGTTGTTCAATTCGACAAATTATAATACAGCAAATGCTCCATCTGCGAATGCTGAGTTCAGATTGCAACCAGATTTTGAACGTATTAAATTAGTAAAATTGGTCCTTTTGGCTTGGATTTAAATGGGCAATTGTATCGAAAAAAATGAACTGTATGTAGATCGATGCAGATTTATTCTCCAAATCAATTATTTCTAAAAATTGTATCCATACTTTGAAAGCAGATAATAGACTTTAGGTAAATTATTAGTCAGTAGATGCAACTACAAACAATATAGGGTTACCTAATCAAAATTACTCTTCAAAACTTGAAAGTTTTCGATCGTCCAACAAACTGGTTCCCATGGTAACAGAAAACTAGTTCATCTAGAGCCATAATACAAGAGCCCTTATCAATATCTTACTCTTTCGTAGAATGCCTCATAAGGGCAAGTGTAAACAACAGAAATATTTTACTTTTAATATGTCGTATATCAGTTTTATAGGTGGTCCTACCATCCGCGGTTATACGTAAGGTTATTGACCCCCCGCGGTTATAAAGTGATGGAAGGACCATAATAAAGGCGAAACTACTTGTTTCGGTGTCAAACGCTTCTACGTTGTGCGTTGCCATCATTAATTATTTACTAATAATAATCACCTCTTGGCTTCTTCTCATACTTAGAAGGCACGACTATTGATCACCACACTTGCTCAAGGTGGAGTGGCGATTTCAAACTTATATTAAATTGATTTTGATTCACAGCGATACCCACATCATCATTTCCTTAAAAAAGATCCTTGTGGATGTCAGAATATCAGTTCTACTAACTAAATAACTTTAAAATTCAGGTCGCAATCTAATGTCACTATCAAGAAGACTCGAAGAGCTCTTGGTGAGGGAACTACTATACCACAATACCCTGCCGGGGTTGTTCGTAAGAGAAACCGCGCCCCCAGAACGCAAAGAGCACACGAAGGACCATGGATGGGTTTTAGTCAGTAAAAGTTAGACACTCCCTTACGCCCCGCCCAGGGCGGGGGAAGTCATTAAAATTTGATGATTTCACATACCTAAAAAAAGAAAAAAACCACAATACCTATTTCTGCCGCAAAGCAGCGTTGCTGTGTTCCGGTTTTAAGGATTTGGGTGACGATGACATTTCAGGAACATGAGACATCTCAACTTTGTCTCTGGGATGGCAACGCATTTGCAAGGCCACTGGTATTGCAGATATCTAGGCAACCGTGATCACTTAACATCCGATGGGCTGTAGGCTGACTTACTATTTCTTCATGTTTAAAAAAGAAACAAAATAATAATAAGGCCAATTCTTAAACCATTCAACTCTTCTAACAATCTCATATCAGCAACAATCAATTTTAAATACTTGTCAAAAATTAGAGCTACGTATTTTTGACGGATTGAGACTGGGATCGCAATCTTAAACTTATGGAAATTGTCCTCTCTTTACTTGATAAAAATATATCCATAAATTAAATATTCATAAAAATTATTGACGATATGTATCGAAATTCTATTTATGGAACCCTTATTATAAAGAAGGTTCATTTTGTTTGAGCCCGTAATAGAATATAAATATTTATCTTTATAGCTATGTTTTCGCCATACTCCGGCAGAAAAGGCGAACCAATTTTGCCGATGAGGGGTACATGGGTTCAACGGGTATAACGCTTAACACGCCGACCCGCCGTCATCTTTACCTATATATTATGACGCTATAGTTTTCTTCTTTATTAGTTTTGTTTTTGTTTTTGTTTTTTGTTTTAACTGCCCCGGTAGCCTAGTGGTCCTAAGCGCGACTGCTACGCTAGAAGTCTTGGTTCGATTCCCAGGTCGAACAAAAAGTTTTATTGGGTTTTTTCATTTCGAATTTCTCAGTAGCAGCTCGGAGTTAAGATTTGTGCCCGGTTAATGGCAATAGGCTCGCCCCCTATTACATGCGACCTAAACATACCGGCGAACTGTGGGTGTCAATTGGTGCACCTCTGCTTGACCCTTCGGGGAATACAGGCGTGATGGTATGTTGTTTGTTTTTTGGTACTCTCAAAGTGAACCCGGCACGTTCTTGTTCACAAGCCCGCCAAGTTGTAGTACCGCCTTCTCAGTATTCTGACAGCCCTCTATCCAAAGCCAATCTACAGATGGAATACAACCTTATTGTTTCAGTTCCACTTTTAAAATAACAGATGGCGTTATAGCAAAAAGGTTTAATTCTCCGACATATACATATAATATCTTTAATAAAACTGGACTCAACTTAAAATTAAACAATTCATGTCATTACAGCACAGCACACAATGAATAAATTCAAAGAAACGTAGAGTAGAACTCAGAGGTTGTCACGTTATTTACTGTCCTAATTCTCTGAGCGGGACGGAACCGGGACAGTTGACAGTTCCAATAAAAACCTTTTATTTTGTTGTAATTGAATTGAAAAATTTGGTTTAAGTTTATACGTTACGTTACTGTATTATGGTAATAGCCTTGAGATTTACCGCCTTGACCGAAATTCGGTTGGAAGAATATTATTATTACGGAATCGTGCGAAGGTTATGTGTGCACGACGTGCATTTGCTCATCCTTGGTGAACCAAGGAGGCAACGGATATAACAAGCATAAGCATATAGGGCTACTGATCAAAGGGATTTATATGGCAGAATATGTTAGTGACAACGCAGGGAGGGGGTGGACTAGAACAAGCTACCCCGACCTTTTTGGTGAGGTTCTTCAGAAAGGTCAAGTGCGCAGTACTCCTGACCGGCGTGCTTTTGTGACCAAATGTTAAAACGTGGAAGAGGCGAAAGGTGTATGTAAGGATCGAAGCAGGTGGCGTTCTGTGGATTCTGTCTACCCCCCAGGAGAATAAGGCGTGAGTTTATGTATGTATTTATGTATTTACGTACTACAACTAATATAAACCACCGTTTCTCGGTGTTGTTATTATTCATACCTTCAACAAGACGTGAAGTTACGTAATCTTACCCGGAAGGTAATTTTGTTGAAGAAAAACCAGCAAAATATAAAGCGTTTTCGCTTAATCTGTAGCATTATTTCTTGACCTTATTTTCTAGGAAAAATCAAAATGAACATAGTTTTATTTACCCCACGCTTAGAATTTCTCTTGTATCGTGGGTGACAAACAACTAGACCGAGAACAACTACCTGTGAGCCATAGAAATATTTGTTCTGTGCGAAAGTCAAAGCCGCGACACGCAGCGTAGCAGCTAATCACTTAGGTACTAAGCCAACCGTGCTGTCGATTTCGATCGAATGAAAAGTAAAATGTCTGAAAACCAATTGCTGGCGTGGCTACCGTGGCGACGCGTCACCACGCTATATGATGTATATATTATATTCTGTTCTTTTATGCATATTACTTGTACAAAATATTTTTTTTGTTTTTTTTTTTATTAAAATTCTTTTCGGAGATATTCTCGATAATAGGTCGTCGTGATAATTATTATTCTTATTATTTTGTGTTAACTCCCTCGGTAGTCTAGTGGTCTTAAGCTCGCTGCTGCGCTAGAGGTCTTGAGTTCGATTCCCAGGTCGAGCAAAAAGTGTTATTGGGTTTTTCTATGAAATTCTCAGTAGCAGCTCGGAGTTAAGATTTGTGCCCGGTTAATGGCCATAGGCTCGCCCCCTATTACATGGGACTTAAACATACCGGCGAACTGTGGTTGTAGATTGGTACACCTCTGCCTAACCCTTCGGGGAGTACAGGCGTGATGTTATGTATTTTTTGGTAGTTGTTAACTTTGTTGTGCAGGCTGTGGTCTCCTATAAATGAAGGAGTACATCTACTTAATACCCTTTGTTGACTATTGTTTGGAAGTCATGATTTGTCTGTATCTTTAGTTTGAGATCCTAAATAAATAAATAATGATTGTTACTAGATTTATGTCTTAGTGTGTATTTGGAAAGGTGAGGTTTCCATGGCAACCTAATTGGCATCAAAATAGGTATTTTTACTATCTTTGTTATAATTATATTCATGTTAGTTATGGGCATAAGTGGTTTTTCCTTATTATGATTTCCACGAGATTCGTACTCGTCCACGATACAAATAAACAAAATTGGAGTGTCTGTTTGAACACGATCCTCATATTTTAAACTCAATTTTTTAATTTTTGTGTAGTTGTCTGTCTGCCTGTCTGTTTCGGCTAGTTTACGAAATGGCAAGACAAATCCGATGCCTATTTTTATCAAAGAGGCCTACTTCGGTTGGCCTTAAGAACTGAAGAGGTGGTGATAAAAGGAACAATATTTTAGCTAACAGATTTTGTGTGAATCTTGACAATATGACACTGTTTTGTAGCTGAAATGGATTCTTAGCAGAAAATATCTAGTGTTTATAGAATGTAGAGGCACTTGTAGCGTTTTGATAGGTACCAAAACAAATATAATATATATATATATACCATCACGCCTGTATTCCCCGAAGGGTTAGGCAGAGGTGTAACAATGTACACCCACAGTTCGCCGGTATATTTAGGTCCCATGTAATAGGGGGCGAGCCTATTGCCATTAACCGGGCACAAATCCTAACTCCGAGCTGCTACTGAGAATTTCATAGAAAAACCCAATAACACTTTTAACAAAACAAATATTTAAGTAGTAATCGAGTCATTTGGATAAGAGTTTGCATAAGAAAGTATTACATGGTCAATGCATAAGAGACACATGCTATCTCTTGATTCTACTGTATGCAGATTCATATTATACACATCTGAAATTACTACTGCAAGTTCTACGTATGCATGTTTAAAAAATATCTGCCTATTATTGTTCGTCCCGACGAAAGGCCTCTTCTTATACAGGTAAGGGACGAACATTGATCACTACGCTAGCTTAAGGCGGATTGGCAATTTCAGATTTATATTAATTACAAAACCAGGTTTTCCTTCACCGATGTCAATGCTGTGCAAAATAAACTTAGAAAGTTCTAAAGTCACATAACAACAAAGTTATCTGATATCGAACCCAAATCATGACTTGTTTGTGTTTGTATGGATAAGGTTACATTCTCAGTAATAATATACTTACTTACTAACAAATATATTTTATGGTTAAATAGCTTCTGTCTGCGACTTTGTCCGCGTTAAATTTGTGTATTATCCCAAGGAACTGTACATTTTTTCGGGATGAAAAGTATCCTACGTGTTAATTTACGCTACAATCTACCTTAGTACTAAATTTCATCCAGATCCGTCCAGCCTTTAAGCGTTAAAGAGTAACAAACATCCATCCAACCATCCTTACAAACTTTTGCATTTAGGATAGCATTTATTATTTGTTGTTACTCTCAAAATAGATCAGGAAAAAAAAACATGTGAGAGAAAATATTAATTATTGTGTTTTGGGTCCGATTCACCGCCTCTGGGTATAATTTGTATTTTGATATTCCACGCGTAACGGTTTGTAGGTAACGAATGTTATCATGTAGGTGTGCATGGTGACATTTACCAAAACTACATATTTCCAGATAAACAGACCTCACTCTGTATAGATTAGCCTATACAGTTCGAGGTCAAGTTAGACTGTCAACATATAAATAAATACCGACTTGTGTACTCATACGAAAAACTAAAGAAATAAAGTTGAGAATTGCGTGCAGGATATAGTTACAGGTGTTAATTATTATCTTGCAGAAATTACGCAATTTCCAACTCTACTTCTTACTCTTAAGGTTGTTAAAAAAGTGGATACGGAGATCTAAAAATATTTAAACTGATTGTTTACTTTGTACAATGAAATCCGCCATTACGTTACTAGATCTGCCGACTTATAAAGTCGTCTATTTAATATAAAAATATAAGTGAACTAACTAAATCCTCACTACTACTAGTTGGTACATTTATGCGGTATAAGTTTTATATACTAAGCCTACGTTCAGCAGTAGATGTCCTGCGGCTGAAATGATGAATAACATTATGCTGAAATTAAAATTCCATCATTGTATAGTTCTTGATAAAAACCCCCAAAGTGTGGTCTTATTGGGGGTTCCGTTTAAGGGTTCGAACCCTGGTATCTTTTCCAAGGTATTAATAAATTCTGAATAAATAAAACTACCGTCAGACCTGTATTCCTCGAAGGATTAGGCCGAGGTGTATCAATGTACACCTACAGTTGGCCGGTATGTTTTAGTTCCATGTAATAGGAGGCGAGCCTAATGTCATTAACCGCGAGCATAAATCCTAACTCCGAGCTGCTACTGAGAATTTCATACCCAAACCAAAAAACCCAATAACACTTTTTGCTCTATCTAGAAATCGATCCCAAGACCTTTAGCGTACCAGTCGCGTTGAGAAACACGAGGCAGTTAATTTTAAATATTATCACGATATACCGAAAACAAAATTGACTATACGTATAAAAGGTATTTCTAATTATTTTTTCTTTGAATAGTCTGGGTGGTCTTTGAGTAAAGGGTGTAAAAAACGTAGCCGAAAATTACATGCTTTTCTCATAATTGCGATCACTTTTTTAATTATGGAAATTTACTGGTTTTTACGGAAACAAGTTGTAAATGTTGTATAGTAACTGGGACGAGTCGTGTGCTTTTTTGGGTGTATTCACTCACGTGCTCACGACTCGTGCTGGTTACCATAATTAAACTTTAAACTTCTCTACAGCCTCTGTACTGTTACATACACTCATCGGCACAATGTTTAGCTTGGCGTTAAACGGTGATTTTTACCACAAAAGATAAAAGTGGTTTTCCAGCACTAATTTTTGCTCCAACTTGCTTACCTGGCAACCAACAAGAACATATCGAACCTATCCAATAAATTAACACAAACATAGGTAATTATTATTGATCTAGCTTAAGCCAGTATTATTTTTATCTCGTTTTTGGATCCCCGTGAGATAATTTAGGATTTTGGCATAATTCTGAAGTCTACGCCGACAACGCATCGGGCTAGAAACTAGTAAATTATTATTGTATGGAAGTTTTAGATCAAAAAATCTTGACAGCTCTTATTTATATCCATCCCTTTCTTATTGTATTAGAGTGAAAAAGACAGCAATAGCTTAAATTAAGTTTGACCTGTCCGCAATAGAATCGGCCGAATAGATATTTTCAGTTGATATCAAGCTATTGTGTTTTCTCACCTATTTTTTGAATTGTGGAAGTTTCTTTGATAAAAACACGCCGACCCATTTCTTTTATTATTATTATGTACCCCTTTTCAAACCATGTAGAGGTTCGGTAGCGAACGAATATCAGTATTTCACACAAGGCCACCTTCTCACTTCCGTAACCACATAAATTGGGGTTTAAGTAAATCAGGATGGCAAAGAATTCTGGTTTTTTTGACTGCTCGGAAGTATTCTCGAAATTCGGGTTATTTAATACAAATGGGTTCTCGTTTCCGTATCTGTCAGACATTGCAAGCAATGAGAGTGTAACTGATTGCATTGCATTCGTATGCTAAATTGTGGGTGTGTTGTGTTGTCGTGAATGTTTTTTTATGTCTTTGGTTGGTAGACAAACCGACGGCCTCCCTGGTGTTAAGTGGTCACCGCTGCCTATAAACATCTGCAATACCTACCAGAGTCCTCGCATATGCGTTGCCATCCTTAATACAAAGTTTAAATGTCTCATGTGCCTGTAATTACACCGGCACCAATAACCTCCAACCAGAACTCACCACCGCTGCTTTGCGGTAGAAATAGGTATGGCGGTAGTACTTCTCGTACTACTATGGTTATGGAAATAAACTCACGCTTTTATAAACTCAATGATGACTAATTAAATGTTAGCTGACGCTTAGGGCTAATATTAACATCATGACATCAGTCAACAAATGTGAATAACCTTGAATAAAAATAATACCGGTATCATTGTCCCACTCCAGAACAAAGGTCTCTTATCATATGGAAAAGCTATAAGCATTGATTTAAAAAATATTGCAAACAGCTATAGTAAAAACACACATACCATCACGCCTATATTCCCCGAAGGGGTAGGCAGAGGTGTAACAATGTACACCCACAGTTCACCGGTATGTTTAGGTCCCATTTAATAGGGGGCAAGCCCATTACAGCCTATAACCTATAGTAAAAAATGTAAAAGTAAAAGTTTTTTTAATAATTGGATCATGAGGTAATTCCCCTAACTTTTAGGAACGATCGCAATCTAAACTCTGTTTTAATCTGTCAAAAATCTCTCTAATTTACTAAATTTTTTAACACCAATTTTCGCTGAGTTTTATTTGTTACAAGAAAAAATTACAACATAGCAGACATAGGATTTAAATAAAATAAAATGCGTTATAAAAATTAACACAAAACCTCATTTTTTAATCTAACATATGACGAAATCTCATGAGATGAGATTGCGACTAGATGTTTAATTTTTTTTTAGTAAAATTGGCCTTCTGTCCATATAATTATGCTGTTCTTTCATCCAGGCGCGAGTGCTACACTTACAACACGGGTATATGTTTGTCTTTTAATTACAAACGCTAAGAATGTATTATTAAAGTGCACATTTCCTTGTGAAGTGTACCTGAATTTATTCTACCATTTACTTTTACTAGTCGTTCTCAGAAAGTGCGGGACGCGTAGACACTTTTCTTTATTTTTGGGGTTCCGTGTACGATGGGTGCTAAAGGGATCCTATTACTAAGCCTTCGCTGTCCGTCCGTCTGTCTATCAGCGGGCTGTCTCTCATGAATCGTTAAAGGTAGAGAGTTGAAATTTGTACAGAGTGTGTATTTCATTTGCCGTTCTAACAACAAAATAAAGTTAAGAATTAAAGTAGGTCCCTTTACAAGAAAAGTGTTATTTGTGCCTATGTAGTGTTAAATATATGGCAATAGGCTCGCCCCACCAGACACCCACACGTCACATCACACGGCGTCACATGGGACGTAAAAATACTGGCGAACTGTGGGTACATTGGTACGCCTTTGCCCTTCGTGGAATACAGGCGTGGTGTTAGCGCTAAATATTATAGAGTGGTACGGAACACTTCAGGTGCGAGACTGGTTCATACATGGCCGGTTTTTTTATAGACTTTTTCTCTTAGTGTGTGGGGAACTAGTATCAACATTAGTTACGTCGGCTTCTCTTGTCAGTAATAACTTTTAGGATTCATTCCGGGAAACTTTTTAAGGCTTGGAGCGGTCAAGTTGTTCGTGGAAGGATCCTGGATTATTAAGAGTCCGTTTGATCATTATCACTAATGTTTCTGTGTGTACTGGCTAGGGTTGTTTTGGGAGTGATATTTATGTTTTGGAGTATTTAGGTATTCGATTCATGACTAGCCTTCAGTGGCGTGGATTCCATACAACTCGATCCCTACCGACTTTTCTTTTGAAGTTGAGGACACTACCAAAGAAAAGATTGTGGGTTAAGGGTGTGGGTTGGCTCATTCTGGTAGAATTAACTAAGAACTCAATTAATCCTAGTTAGACAAAACGAAATAAATGACAAAGAATTTCATTTAAGTGAATCGAACATGCTATGAGTTAGGTATACTTATATTGTAAGATTCTGAGCTGACGTCGTGACAAAGTAGGACCATTAGAGTTACGTCAAGTTTTTTAACATGACGTGCTTGATAAACTGCAGTTCTCACTTATCCGAGAGATTCCCTTACGAACTTATTTGGCTTAAAACATCGTGTACGCGACAGTACAGGGGGTATTTAAAGTTTAGTTATAACTTCGGCGACTGCCACGCTAGAGGTCTTGCGTTCGATTTCCAGGTCGAGCAAAAAGTGTTATTTGATTATTCTATGAAATTCTCAGTAGCAGATCAGAGTTAGGATTTGTGTCCGATTATTGGCAGTAGACTCGCCCCCTATTACATAGAATATAAAATATACCGGCGGACTTTGGGTGTACATTCATACACTTCTGTCTAACCCTACGGGGAATACAGGCGTGATGTGTTATGTAATTAGGTTAAATCTATGTGATGTGTCTTCTTAGACCCAGTATAATTCTACATACGCCATTACGCCACTACGCCTGTATGTAGGGTTAATAACACTTTTTGCTCGACCTGGGAATCGAACCCAAGACCTCTAGCGTAGCAGTCGCGCTTAGGACCACTAGGCTAACGAGGCAGTATAATTCCATTTCTTAATTTTAAAATATAATTTTTAAGACTCTTTCAATTTAAGCGTTAAATACCGGACTGCTGCAACGCCTGAGATCAGCCGGTGTCATACGACCTATGGTTGGTCGTTCCGGTTCTGCACCAAATGTTCAAATGAATCTGCTCACTACACCGTAACATGGCCGTGCTAGGAACGTGTCAGGCAAGAAAATAGTCTTTGTATTGAAAAGTGTGAGACTATGCCCTACTTCTTTACTTCAAAAACAATTCAAGGATTACCAGTTTTATCTATTTAATATAAAAATGAATTGACGTTTGTTAGTCTCACAAAAACTCGAGAACGACTGAACCGATTTGCCTAGTTTTGGTTTAAAAATATTTGTAGAAGTCCAAGGAAGGTTTGAAAGGTGAGAAAATAAAAAAGATATTGTAGAAAAGTCCAGACAACTTTTATTGGAGATACGAAGTTCGCCGGGTCGCTAGTATTGGATTAAAAAAATACAATTGACCCTACAAGTTTGCTTAGAGGCTTTTAAAAAAGAGCTTTATGTAAAAATCGTTATTTAAAATTTATTACACTTATCCTAACAATAAAAATCCTTTACACGCATAATTAGACGCGTCGCACAAAATTATTCGAGTAGAAAGTACTAAAACGGCTACTGAAATTGTCGTTATTTTGAAACAATTGACTTTGAAATCGTTAAATCGAACCCGAATTGCCAGTTACACGTACAAACAACGCGAAATGAGGATTCGTGATATGTAAGGCATAACTGGCGTTTGGATAGACAATTGTCATTTAAATCCACCCAAATGAATCGTTTTGGGTACTATTCTCTACGGGGGTCTCATAAAACCATAGACACAAAAAAACCTCAAAGCAAAGTCTACAACAAATACAGTACAACAATAAAATTCTTTTCAACTTCGCTAGCCTGTGCCTCGCTGAAATCTGACGTCCTAGTCAGGTAGCGATCCCAACTTTCAGTACCCAACTAGCCTCGGGGGAGAGTAGACGTCGCCGTCGCCCGCTCGCGTTTGCCGCCTAATTCCAAATTCGAATTCGGACCGTTTGATGATATCGTCTTTATCATGTTGATATAACGTTCTTTCGGTTTCCAAGTTTAAATATTTTTGAGTGCAGTGATTTTTTATGAGTGCTAAAATGTTAGGACAAGGATTCATTAAGTTTTTATGTTTATTAGTGTCATTTTTCGGAGGTGAGTTTCCAATTCAACTGTGATTTAAGATAAAAATTTTGTCCTATTAAATTGGCAGTTTGATGTCATTAATTTTGTTGTGGAGAAGGAAATCGAATTACGTCGTCGTTTTAAATTAATGAATTCTTCCTGAAGCTAACGAATTGACGATCCATTTTGTCTCTGTTAATGGAGTGAAAGCAAGAGGGTGATTCTTTTTGTGCTTTGAAAAAATATAATTCGACCATTTTTCTTTTTCTCAAATTGACAGGTGATTAAAAATGTTTTTCGGTATTCGAAGATGAATCTGAATTCAGAATTGATTTTACAAAATAAGCTTTTTTTTTTAAAAACATAATTATGAAAACAGGTACTCAATCTAAATCACGTTTTCTCATAGAAATTCGAACGTTATCTCCGGAATAAGCGAGAACAGATGTGCTAATATTGAAAATGTAACGTATAGCTGAATGTGTAACGTAACATGCAAGTGACGAACGGATTGAACGGAAGACAGCCGGTTATTGGAATGCTTGAAGCTCTCAAGCGATACTGTACTTACATTCAAAGTTATGTAGGTATTATGTTGAACTTTCTGGATATTGCACCAATTTCATAGGATTGTGTATTCTATGCTTATTATAATAACGAGGTAAAATTTAACTGTTTTTTTCTTTTGTTGTTTTAAGAAGTAATCTCTAGAATTACTGGACGGATTATATAAACGCTAAATCTACGCTATTGAAGTGTTATAGGATATGTTTTTTGGTATCAGTACTTGGACTTCCACGCGGACGAAGTCGCGGGCACAAGTTAGTATTTTATATGTAACTAACTTTTTCTGTACCTAGGAGTCACAGGCCACCTTTTCAATTTGGTCATGTCGTAAGATCCACTCGTAATCGCTCATCGGTAGGATATATCAGCATATATCCTACCTATAGACTACCTACCTGCCAAACAGCTTCATAGGTCCAGTAGTTTTTGAGATTTCGTGTGACTGGCTGAGTGATCTTTCTATTTTATATGTATAGATATTTAATAGTATAAAGTAAAAATGTCCGGCCATGTTTTGCGCCAATTTTTGGTTAAGTTCAATCTTTTTTTTGTAAACACTACATTTATTTATTAATTCAATAACGAAGTTAATTAAGAAGGTAAAAGTTATTTATTATTCGGTTATGGTAATGAAACACAAGCACGTAATAAAAGCGTAGCAGTAAAAACTCAGAACTTTCTTAGGGTCGCTATACACTTAAGCGGGTCGGCCCATTCGGTTCGGCATTCTCAATACAACTTATTATAACGTTGCTTAAAAGAGCCGAACCGAATACCGACCTGCTTTTGTGTATAACGAACTTTATGATTTAAACAATAAGGTCTAATTTCAAAACTGATTAAATTACTAATGCGTCATTCAGACCGACTCAGTGGAGGTCAGTTGTCAGTTTAACGTAATTGTTCAGATATGACAACTGTTTCTGCTTCTAATCAATGTCTAAAACTGTCTGAATAATTTTCAGCGTTTGATGGCCTATCATAGTACCTGCGTAATAATAAATGGCGACAGTCATTACAGCTAATGGCTTAGCCGAGAGTCTCAACCAACATCTAAGAAGGCTCTCGTTAGGCAGCTGGATCAAGAGCTTGATTCAGAAAACGGTACTTCTGGACACGGTTCAATTCGCTTTTTGTTTCTCTGCTGGTAGGTTATTTAGGAACTGTTCCAGATATTGGTGGGCAAATATTTTTTTTTTATTCTTAATAAAAAAAAAAATTAAAAATGGAATTCCTCATGAAATTACGTTGGTACTTGCCTAGATACTAACAACCGAGGTACGTAATATTGTAGTGTTTTTCACAAAAGCCATTAATAAAGAGCTGAAGTTGACTATTGTAATAACAAAAGAGAGTCGCCAACATCTAACAATCTACACAGCATTTCTATACTTAACTAGCCGCAATTTCGGTTCCTTCACTCGAAAATCTAAAAAGATTTATACAAACTTTCATCCCCTATTTTATCCCCCTAGGGGTGGAATTTGTCAAAATCCTTTCTTAGCGGATGCCTACGTCATAACATTTACCTGCATGCTAAATTTCAGCCCGATCCGTCCAGTGATTTGGGCTGTGCGTTGATAGATCACTATATCAGTCAGTCAGTCACCTTTGAGTTATATATATCTAGATTTGGGAAATTTAGGCAGAAAATTGCTGAAAAAAAGTCAAAGAGTTGCTAATATGCTAACTTATACCTATTTGAGCGACGAAGACGGAATACTCAGATTATGGGTACCCCGTAGGTACTGGTACCCATTGTGGTTACAAAACGTGACTGTGAATTAATTGAAACGGCAGGGATAGATATGTGTTCGGGTACTGCCTTTGTAATGCTTTCGCTCAAAAATTCGTTTCATTCAAGTGCAAGTTTCCAGTACGAGTTTATTGGTCTGTCGAACCCTTTCCTAATACCTGTCTTACGTGATTTACCGATACTATGCCTTAAAGCCTTTTGTTTAAGTGTCATAAACTATAAAATTAAATCAAGTTAAAGCAAGTTTTGTAACAAAAAAATAATAAGCATTTTCAAAAAAAAAACAATTTTACTCGAATCACAACCATCTTTTTTTATCCAATGTCATTCTTCGAATATATCCCCCACCTTTGTTGGATCTAAGGGGTTTGTCAGATTCTTACTGACTCAAAGCTATTCTTATATACCCTTCTCACACTTACGCCGAGGATCCTTAATTATAATGATTATTTAATATTGATTTTATTTGCGCACTAATCTCTGTAACTGGTCGTATTTGGTAGCCAGAAAAATGATGGTAGCCAGATTCATGAGGAAAAATGGCTGAACGGGGGTGAAAACGCGGGGTATTGCCAGTGTTCAAATAAACTACTGCCATCTTACACCGTAACAAATATCGATTTCCCATAGTTACTTGTGTTGTCACAATTTGGGTATCTCTGACACCTTGTAACTTTTATCATAGTAAACTAATCCTTTGAACAATTTGTAGATGAACCGGAATAGCTGTTTCCGTAGCTCGTTGAGTTTATTAATGAGTCCAATTAGTGAGCGAGCATGTTTGAAATGTCACTAAAAATTAAAACTATCATGTTTGTTTAGCTAAATAATTAACTCGTGAACATTGTTGGTACTTATTTGGTCATTGTGGTATGCCCCACATAAGAGTGGTATTATCACCATGGCAATACACTGGGTGTTAAAGACACAGTTTATACGTGTGAACGACACATAATACCCATCAAACTGAGTTACATTTAGCAAAACTTATTGCTGAGAAACAACTTCTTTTCTGGTGTGATAAAGCACTGTTTATGCCATGAAATATAATACACAAAATACTGTGCTGCTCATAGCGCATACAACAGTACAGGCATCGGTGAGGGTATTTTAAGTTTAATTAGAACATTTAAAACTCATCATCTCCTTAGCCTTTTCCCAACTACATGGGGTCGGCTTCCAGTCTAACCGGATTCAGCTGAGTACCAGTGTTTTACATGGAGCGACTGCCCATCTGACTTCCACAACCTAGTTACTAGGCAACACGATACCTCTTGGTCAGACTGGTTGTCAGACCTTCTGGCATATGACTATCCGTAACGACTGTCACAGATCTACGAATGACAGCTGGGACCAACGGCTTTACGTGCTTTCCGAGACACGGGTGTATGGGTGGGGGATTTAAAACGGGTTTTCTTAAAAAAAAACCTAGCAAAAAGTGATAACTTTATCCTTCCATATCTCCGTAACCAAAAGTTTACCAGATATGGCCTAAAACAAAATAAATATCGCAATGATTAGAAGGAGTTCAGCCTTCAGCTTCGTTAAGCGTCTTTTTCATCAAATGTTATCTGTCCATAGAATTATTTCGGTTTCTATATCGCTCCGGTGTTAATATCGTTCGTGTGTACGGGAGCCTTTATCCTGCAATAAACTACTTATTTATGTAGGTACATATTTGAACTTTTTTCAAACATTTCATTTAGAGCGAATTTGAAAAAGAACGCTCGGGTAATTTATTCATAGAGGCACTAAGTAGAGATTCTAGTTCAACGCGAAGTGGTTACCGTTAGTCTTTGCAATCGTAGGAAAATCTGCTAGAATTATATTGAAACTCTCTGTGATAAGGTACCTACATACTTTATTAACTATATAAGGTAGGGATAATGCCGTCAGTTTTTTAGGTACAATTCCAGTTGAAGATGATACGGAGGATTTTTTTTTACTTTGAGTTTCTTTTTTTTTTATTCTTTGGTTTTTATAACTGTATTTCCCGAAGGGTTAGGCAGAGGTGTACCAGTATACACCCACAGTTCGCCGGTATGTTTGGGTCGCATGTAATAGGGGGGGCAAGCCTATTGTCATTAACCGGGCACAAATCCTAACTCCGAGCTGCTACTGAGAATTTAATTTAAAAAACCCAATAACACTTTTTGCTCGACCTGGGAATCGAACCCAAGACCTCTAGCCTAGCAGTCGCGCTTAGGACCACTTGGCTAACGAGGCAGTTTAGTTTTTATATGTTTTATTATTTTATTAAATCTGTAAATATTTTTGAATAAATATCGTATTTGGTGAAGAATAAGATTGCTTATCAAATGAACTAAATATAATTTATAGGTTATCAATTATAATATATAAAGCGTTATAAGTATTGAAGCAACAGAAAACACTTTACGTGTTTGGTACTGAGTGTTTGTGAAAAGGGTTGCGTGAAGGAAATATTTTAAACTAGCTTTTTCACGTGGTTTTATGTCGTTTTCTGTACCCCTGATGTCGTGTATGTAAAATTTCGTGATAATCGGTTGAATAGTTAAGACGTAAACTCGTCACAAACAAATAAATTAACTCATTTTTGCATTTATAACACAATACTTCCACACCCTGAAAAACGGCGAGGTTCAAATCTGAAAGATGAAAAAATAAAAACAAAATGCTGTGCCATACATTTTCGTCATATTGTAGTGCATTATACATTGTGCGTGGGAACAGCTATTTTATTCCATATTTCAGAATTAATCCCATAATTCTGTGCCTCCGGTGAAAACTGATACAACTTCAAAATGACTACTTTTCAGTAGAGCGATTTAAAGTTTTATTTATTTTCAATTTTATTTAAAAAGATTATTATCTATAATTTTACAGAACACTCAATGTTAAATACAAGGTGCATCGTTTTTCTTTAAAACTACAGGATTTTGTAACATTTCATTAGAAAATTAGGAAAATATTGAGGAAAAACTGTCAAATATATCAATGTGCACCGACATTACGTCTGTATAAACTAATGTACGTTAAGTAATATCAACTTACACCACACATGCAGTTCTCGTGAAGACTGATATCATAAAATATGTTTTAGTATATACACTGATAATATTGATGCAAGAAAAATGTTGTTGAACAAATCTAATATAACTTTATGCTAGAAATCAGTCTAGAATTATAAAGTTTACCTAATTTAATATTTATTGAAATATATCACTTGTCACGATGTTATTTTTTGTGTATAATACTACAAGTAAACTTATATATTCAAGATCTTCGTGCAAAGTGATATTTGTAACCAATTTTATTTAAAGCTCTTGGTATTAAAAATAAAACACACATATTTAAGATACAAAACTTCACTTAATAGGCATCTTCTGCTCTTACAACGTTCATACTTAATGTTCCTGTCACCCCTAGAGACAATCTTACCTATTTCCAGAACAGCTTAACATTGGCTCTGAAGTTATCAACGAACTTCCTGTTATACTTTTTTTCCTTCTCATCCTTCTTCTTTTTTACCATCTCTTTCACTTTCGGTTTCATTTCGGTGTATCATTTTTTCACTCTTTCTAAATCATCTGTAATATTCGTTGCCTGATTCATCCTACTTTGGGCCTTACAGGCTAACACGTTAAGCCATGCCTCTTTCTTCTTGTTCACAACCTCTTTTACTTTAGCATCCACCCAAGAATCATTGTCCTACTACCACATTTCTTTCGTGCTAGACCACATACCGTCGTGGCCACTTGCACCATACTGTCCCTTGCCAAATCCCAGAATTCCTCTAAGCTATAATCATTCATGCTATTAAATACCTTATCCGTCTTCTCTTTAACTATTTTCTTATATTCTTTTTTTACTTTTTCTTCTTGCAGTCTTTCTACTTTGATTCGTTCTAGAGTGGTCACAGGAACTGGAACTCGGTGACGCCAATGCTTGAACAAACTATCCACTCGACACTTTACTAGATAATGGTCAGTGCCAACATAAACACCCTGATATGCTCTTGTATCTGTAACCCCTTAATATATATTATTATATAATATTTCATCTACAACCATAAAATCATATATATTATTATACTTCTACTATCATGCCTTTCCCACGTATACCTGTGAATCTTCCTGTGATTAAACATAGTGTTCATCACAGAAAGGTTCTTCTCCACACAAATCTCTAGCAAATCCATACCATTCTCATTCACTTTATCATCTCCAAATGCAGAGCCCCGCTTGCAGAGGTAAGGCTTAAATAGTGCCTGGGGGCGCCCGGACCCAAACAACTGGCACGCTCGCGGCTAGGCTCTCCCCTAGCCATGCAGCTCTTGGCACTGCAACCTTAGCTTGGCGGTTTAGTAGGTACAACCTAATGCCTTAGTCGCCTTTTACGACACCCACGGGCTGAGAGGGGTGGTTCTATTCTATTATATACCGAAGACTAAGCTATAGCGATCCTCTGCGTAGGCGCGTGCGTGCTCTCCGTCTAAAAACTTTATCGCCACTGATGGTAATGCCGCCCCCTGTGCCCGCGCAATCCCCCGCGATAGAAGAAGTATCACTATACACATTTTTGTATGCCCTATTTTAAGTACTATTTACATGTATAATAATAATATAACTTCACATGTATCATTTGACACAAACAATTTTTTACTTTTGTCTTTGTGTTAACTGATATGTCTGAAGTTGTACCAGTAAATTACGCACAATGTCTTCGTGTAAAAAAATATAACTAAGTTTATATCATTAATCACATTCATTAAAGATAAAGTTTACAAATGTATTGGAATATAACTTAAGACATATTTTTTTACACGGAGCACTATCTAATTTTTAAAAATATTTAACGATTTATGTGGAGTTAAATTATTTTACACGTCATTAAGTATTAACACATAAATTTTTAGGCCTACTTGTATCACACTATCTCTGGAAATATAACTCGTATCAAAATGTAGATTAGACAGAAATGTGCAAATTTTTTTTCTGATACAAGTGCATTTAAAATCTCCAATTTGATACAACTTGAGTTATATCAGTTTTCACCGGAGGCACAGAATTAAAAGTCAGTCTGAATTAATGTTTCATAAAATATTGAGTTGTCATTGTAATTTTGTGCATTGTGACGACACAAATACTCACTCTGATATCATTTAAACCTTATAGATTTTGTAATTATGTATTTAAGTACTATAATTCTGCCGTCATACGAAAAAAGGACGTCATTACGCAACATATATAACCGATTTCCGATCTTAAAAAGTAATTACTTACGGTCGGAAATCGATTACTTCGTGTGTCGTGTAGTTATGTCGTTTTTTCTTATGACGGCGGAATTGTGCAACGCAAATATGAAATACTAGCTTTTGCTCGCGATTCTGTCTGCGTAAATGTCGGTTATCGCGGACGCAGATGAAATTGCAGAATATAAAGTAGCCTATATCCTTTCTTGGGGTTCAAACTTACCCCATACCAAATTTGATCAAAATTGGTTTAGGGGTTTGGTCGTGAAAGCGTAACAGACAGAAAGATTGAGTTACTTTCGCATCTGTAATATTAGTAAGATGATTGAATGACAATGAAATAACTGCCCCGTTGGTCTCGTGGTCGCAAGCGCGACTGATGAGCATGGGGTCCCGGGTTCGATTCCCAGGTCGGGCAAAAAGTATTATTGGGTTTTTCCATAAGGATTTGCTCAGTAGCAGCCTGGAGTTTGGAAGTTGGTGGTCTGACACCCCCGTGGCTCGGAAAGCACGTAAAGCCATTGGTCCCGGCTGTCATACGTAGATCTTCGACAGTCGTTACGTTTAGTCAGAAGCCAGGAAGCCAGAAAGTCTGACAACCAGTCTAACCAAGAGGTATCGTGTTGCCCATTAACTGGGTTGTGGAGGTCAGATAGGCAGTCGCTCCATGTAAAACACTGGTACTCAGCTGAATCTGGTTGGACTGGAAGCCGAACCCAACACAGTTGGGAAAAGGCTAAGTAGATGATGATGAATGTTTATTCAATATAAACATTTAAAGGACTCACTACACCGTACTGTTTTACGAACGTATCACAGACGGAAAGAAACATGACACGGACTACTCTAATATCCACTAGAAAGTATCAAGTTGACGCTTTATGCATAACACGCGACTATGTTGTCCGGTAACGAAATGATCTAGTCTTTAATTCTCATACTTTTCAATCCATTTTAACCCTCGATGCAAAAACTTAAACTTTAGGGTAAAACCAAAAACTTAAACATTTTGTTCATGTAAATACCGTCTTTTCTTTAACTAAAACATCTCAAACACGTTGTTGTGGTAGTAAGGTATAAGTTTTGATTGAAAAGTGTTCACAAAATCTAATATCATTCTGTTGGTAAGTACAAAGATCTCAGTTGACTGAAGGCCAAGATGCTCTTACTGCCTCATAGAACTTTGATATTACTTTACTGAGACAGCATAGACCGTCTTGTACTCGTACTCGTGTTATCTGATAACAGATTTCCAATTGTTTTTGTTTTTCTAACAGAATTTCACCCCTTGTCATAACAACACAGGACAGGTAGAGTGCCGATGTATTTTTGTTTGTCTAGCCCGGTCAAGGCCTCCTTCTAGTCCTTCCAGATGATTCTTTTCTCGAACCAGCCCACGTGGTGTTCCTCTAGGTGATGTCGTCACCTCATCCTTGGCCGGCGTCGGCGATACCGACAATGGTCAGGCACCCATAGCATGGAGAGGTTGTTCCAGCGATCACTGTGCATGCGCCTGACGTGACCTGCCCAGTCTCATTTGAACCTGGCAGCCTTTTTGCCCACATCATTAATAATACCCGTTTTGGATCTAAGCTCGTTGTTCCGTATTTTGTCAATCGTTACTTTCATTTATTTTTTTATACTAGAAAGATAATAATTGAAAGCTGAAGAGTTTGATATTGATTGAGCGCGTTAATCTCAAAAAGAATTCCGAAAATCAGAACAGTAAGGTCCAATTCTGAAAATTCTTCCTCTAATAGGATGCACCGTTATTCCTGATTGCTAAAGGCTATATTTTATTACTAGCTGCTGCCAGCGACTTCGTTCGCGTAGTTTTTTCCACCCGCTTTAAGTTAGTTAGGTCTTTGGTTACTGCTCGTCTCCCATGTGTCCTTTCTCTATAAATGAACTATCCAACACAAAAAGAATTTATCAATTCCAACCAGTATTTCCTGAGATTAGCGCGTTCATCCAAACAAACAAACAAACTCTTCAGCTTTATAATATTAGTATAGATTAAATTATTTAAAGATCTATCCGAAAATTCAAGTGGACGAAGTCCCGGGAAAAAGTTGATTAATTTAATTTTGGTAATTGAAGTGGCAGATTCTGCGTATGAGAGCTGGGTTCGACAGTCACGATACTTTTGCGTACGTAACAGTCATGAATATAGCGCAGTGCAGTTGTAATTATTATATCTATATGTAAGGTAGACTGGTAGAAAATGCCCAAGGCATGAAGTCCGCCTTTGTACGGTGTATTTTTTTACATTTGTGCATAAAGTTTTAATAAATAAATATGTGTGTGTGAGTTAATAAATAAAAATGTGTTTACTAGCGGACTACCCGCGGTTTCTTTCGCGTGGCTTATTTCACCCGCGCTTAGTTACGTGTTTGGTTCCTGTGAGTCATAGCATGATATTATATAGGTTATGTTACTCAGGAATAATGTAGCTATTTATTGGTGAAACCTATCTCCGAGATGTTACTGAGAATTTCATAGAAAAACCCAATAACACTTTTTGCTCGACCTGGGTATCAAACCCAAGTAGCAGTCGCACTAAGGATCACTAGGCTAACGAGACAGTTATTAATTAATACATCATATAGTACAGCTAAAGAAACTTAATTCCAACTGGATGTCAAGTTTTTTTTTAAATGTCATGTTGTCTTGTTTGTTTATTTAAAAAAAAGTTAAAATTTTCTTATTTTGTGTGATTTAGAATCTCATTATTCATTATTTCTTTGCTGTAGACGATTACCATCGGCCATTTCATAATCCTTTAGTCACCTCTTGTCACTCTGTCGGACCTACATCTGGAGAATGGATTACTGCGTCAAGCCTTCACCTCGACCGATTTACTGAATTGTTCAACAAAGGTTCTTCAAGTTGTGTTTATTGACCTTCAGGTTATGCGTCCCTGCTTTCAACAGTCGAGAAAGCTTTTTAACTCTTGATTGTCGTAACGATTGAGGTGTACTTGAGGACTAGAAAAAACCAGTGAACCGATTCAATGGAAGCTCTTTGCTTCAGTTGGCAATATTGATTTTGTAATGCATTAAATAAAGAAGTATACTCTACTACTGCCTCGTTAGCTTATAGTTCTTGGGTTCGATTCCCAGGTCGAGCAAAGTGGTATTGCGTTTTTCTATAAAATTTTCAGTAGCAGCTCGGAGTCAGTGATGTTCAAGATAATCGCAGTAATTGTAAAAAATGTGAAAAAATGCTTGCTTAGTAACGATTCCGCGTGAGATGGAAACGTCTTTAATACTGGGACATTACGACAGACTATTATCTACGATATCTTTATATATACAAACATACATAAACTCACGCCTTTTTCCCATGGGGTAGGCAGAAACCACAGAACGCCATCTGCTACGATCCTTACATACTTCTTTCGCGTTGTCCACGTTCATACATCTGTTCATACAAGCACGCTGGTTACGAGTGCTGTGCACTTTTATATTTCTAATAAAAGTCTATTTTCTATACAAGTATTTAATTCGGTCTATATCATAACCGATAAACAATTAAACATCATATTGGTCTTACCATAATTCAATAATTTTATTTAATGAAAATCCTTCTAAAGCTTTCATTGTGTACTATAAAAAATACAAGCTGAAACTTTACTCTCTAATACCTACAATATTGTTCGTATTATATTTCATGTAACATAAAAATAAAATAACTAAGTTATTATTTTCTCAATACGAACCCGTGTGAATTCGCTTATAAAAAATAAAAATGATTTGTATTCCACAAAAAGAAAAATTCGTCATAAAATTAATAGTACCCCAAAAATAACGGAGTGCTACTTACAGTCTGAATTGGCTTTAAAATGCTCGTAATTTTATTATAGGTGGGGTTACACTGTGCTAAACTGGTGCTGTTCAATGATGTTATGCCGATCCCTATTATCCCATTGCAAGGCAAATGCCTCTTCATCAAGGCCTCATCATGAAGGCACGAGTATCGATCACCACATTGCTCGAGGCGGATTGGAGATTTCAGGCTTGTATTAATTATAAGTCCAGTTTTCCTCACGAAGTTTTCCTTTAGCGATGTCAGTAATGTCCAAGTTTATCTAATTTTGAAAGTAAATAATCTTGAATCGTAAAAGTCACGTGCTCGTTCCGCCATTTTCGCCTGATTCTAGCAAAATTTTGCTAGGCGTTTTATGAACACCGACTATAGAAATAATGTGTAATTTCGAGGTATATTATATCTCCTATTTCAGAAAATTATGATTAGACATGATAATATAATCCAATTTATAAAAACTAGCTTATCCCGCGACTTCACCCGCTTGGAAGTCAAGTATACCATAACATATTCTCTGACGAGACGGAAATATAGAGTAGCTGAAAAAAAAATGTATTTGGACCAGTACTTTGACATACAATCTCTTATAAACAAACAAACAATTTCACCTCTTTATAATATTAGTCTATCATTTATTATTTTCTTATGTATCATTATTTTGTCTTCACAATTACGAGTACAGGAAAACAACGTCAAGGACAGGATTCGGAGTAGGTATTGAGATCTGACTAGAGTTGTCACCCGTCCTGTATTCACCGGATTTGTTCTAATTTAGAGGGGGTCTGAGAGTCGTCCGGTAAGGGTTTTCAAAAAGTATCCCGGACACTTCTCATGTTAGGAGAGTCACGTTTTTATTTTTATGGTAAAAATATATGAAATATGAAATTCTCAGTAGCAGCTCGGAGTAAGGATTTGTGCCCGGTTAATAGCAATAGGCTCGCCCCCCTATTACATAGCACCTAAACATACCAGCAAACTGTGGGTGTACCTAAACGGGGAGTACAGGCAGTGATTAGGTATGTTAAAAATATTTTTTTTTGGTGTCCGATCTTAATTTGTCTGGGGTATTAGATTATGTCCGGCGTTGGCAATTTAAATGATGACAGCCCTAGGTCTGACTGGATGTCTGATCAAAAATCAATTTTAGCTTCTAAGATAAATTACTTAAGGATAATAATTGCATACCTTGTCTTGCAAAAGATACCTTAAATTATACAATATTCTATTCTATTCTATTTTCAAATCTCAGCTCGGAATTCTATCCGCATTATGGTTATTTAAAGCTCTTCAAAAAGGTTTAGTCCAGGTAACGGTTTCAAATGAATATTTATGAGTATTATGTAGGGTACTCGTAATTTTTACACGCCTGTCAAGCTTTTAAATACTTTAGTCTGTTTCTTTGCGTGATTATTAGATTCTTTTGTTTGTTATGATTGTGGAAATATGTCACCTTTTAGGGGTATTTAAAAAAAACGCTCGTTTTCGTGTCGTGATATCCAAGTGTTGGAGGCCCACCTATGATGCGTTATGTTGCGGATTCGACTGCTATTATTGTGCCACTGCAGAACAAAGGCCTCTTCTCATACAGAGATGACGCGAGCATAGATCACCATGATTGCTCAAGGCGGATTGGCGATTTCAGACTTATACTAATTGTAAGTCCAGGTTTCCTCACAATGTTTTCTTTCACGGATGACAAAGATGTCTAAGACAACTTAAAAACTACATATACATGAATTGAAAAAGTCATATTGGTACTTGCCTCTTTACCATCAACCACAGTGATATTGAAAAATTGTGGTGTCTTCCACAAAAGCCATAATGAAGAGTTGAATTTCACATTGTTATTAGCCCGGTAACGAACCCGTCACCTCATGCATAAGAGGTGGGCGCCTAAACCACTGGCATAGACAAGAAAAGTTCTTCTTTAAATATTATTGCTGTAGGCGTATATCAAGAAGGTCGCATTTAACTTTACCTCAGTTATGTAATGTAATGTCAGACAGGTGGGAGAATTCCCAAGTTTTACAACTCTACATATAATGTAATTACTGTGTGGAGGTACCTACTTACACTCCCAAGATGAGTAGTTGTCAGATTGTCGCTGGCATCCAGGTAATATGAGTAATTAAGGTTTTAGTGAGCTTTTCATGTAGTCATCATCTGCCTAGCCTTTACCCAACTGTAATAGGGTCGCTAATCTAGTTTAATCAGTTGCAACAGGATACGAATATTTTACATGGAGCGACTACTTATCTGACCTCCATAACCAGTTACTAATATTTGGAGTTGATAGCCTTCAAAAGTCTTAAAGTACGCAGAAGATATTTTATGTACGTGAACAAATGTGCGCGCAAATCTAGATGCGCTCTTTCTTTCCTCGTATTGAAACCGCCCGGGTTTACGCAGGATTGACAGCTTTACGCGCTTTCTGAGCCATGAGGGTGTCACACGACTAACTCACCAACTCCCTGGCTGCTACTAAAAATTCGTAATGGAAAACCCATCGACACTTCCCCAGAATTAGGGAGGCATCAAAAGATGAAGGGAATTGTTTCTTCCTCTAACTAATTATAGTTTCCTGGTGCGGCTGGTGCCATCTATCTTCAACCCTTCTCATCTTCTATCAGATAGCTATAGAACCCTTCACATAAAATGTTATTTTAGTATATTTCCGACATACCGCAATTTTTTTGCCTACTTAAATAAGAAAAATATCCTTGTTCACAGTGATTTATTTCTACATAAACTATTTTTGTTTGTGGTAGAAAAATGGGCTGTTTTAACCAACTAAGAGTGGGATTAGAATTTTTGAAATGTTAAGATTATAATATTTTGTTGCATCGAGGTGGAATGGCAGTTCTTCTCAAGCTCACTTCATTTAAATTCACCGAGGGAGATATTTACCGACTATACTGACTGTTCCCGATTGTATTTTTTCAATCATCCTTCTTGCTGCATTTCTGAGAAGCCTAATCGTTTCGATGGTCGCTAAAAACTCAACTTACATTTACGAAATTTCTGCTTAAACTTTATCTTATACTCGTAAGTACTCAACGATCCGCAAGGCATTAAGAATCAGCCATTAAATACCTAGGGACATCCACACACCGCATTGCGAAAACATAAAGGACGATCAAATTTTACCATACGCCCCAAATTGAGAATAAAAGGATTTTTCTACGTAATTCTCAAAGGTTACCCAGCAAGCCTGACCAGATTACCATCTTGCCTGAAACGGGTTAAGTGATATACGAAAGCGGGTACCCATCTAATTAGTAAGGGTTCTTTTACCCTTTAAAAGATTTATTTTAACAATGCTGTGTTGTGACGTATACCTATTTTGCTTGTCCTCTCCCTGGGATTAAAAAAGGGTCCAGGAAATATACTTTGGAAATAAATTTAGCACCTAAGTACGGTATGTGAGACGAGAGTGGCAGTTTCCATTTGTGGAAGCATCTGTTTCTGGTGTATGAGTAACTGGCTAAGTCGTTTTGCCTTGGATTAGAAGTATCTCATATTACTTATAGTGAGGGGATTATGTTGTAAGCTCGATTATCAATATACATTTACCTATGCCCCGATACATAGCAAATGTATCGATGAAAAATAGCGTGTACCCGAAGGGTGGCAATGGGATCGTATTACTAATCCTCCGCTGTCTGACCGCTTGTCTGTCAGTGGGCTGTATCTCATGAACCCTAATTGGTAGATAGTTGAATTTTTAACAGAGTATGTATTTCTGTTGCCAATAAACAAAAAACAATAAAATAAAAATAGGGGGTCCCCATACAAGAAACGTGTTTTTTTTGCATGTAGTATTAAATACTGTACGGCACCATTCATCTGTGAGCCCGACTCTCACTAACTCAGTTTTTATTTTAAATCTAGTAACATGTTGATATACGCAAACATTTGATGAAAGAAAACGGCTCATGAGACAACTTCATAGAAATACAGCATCAACAAAATTAAATTGTCATCTACAAAAACATCAAAATATTCATAAAACTCTGTCAAAAGTTGTTACAAAATTAATGACTTTCTAATTAGTTTAGCGTTAATCATAAAATATTTAAAGTAAAAGATTTAAAATTAAATCTTACAGTATTAGATGCCTGGCAAAGCCAAACTAATATTCCTGCAAACGCCTGCAGCGAACCTAATTAAGCCTGTGAAAGCACGATTTCAGGTCACGGCTTCAGAATTATCTACACACTCATTTTCCTTTATAGCATGAGCAGAAATGCAGAGGGTATAATCAACCCTAGCTCCTAGAGCATGTAGAATTTTGCTTACGTTGTTGTAGAAATTGTCGGAGTTTTGAGGATATGAGTACGTACTTATCTAAAATTAAATAATTATAATATTTAAATTAATAAGACTAGCTTGTGCTGATGTAAAAGGACAAAAAGAACAGGAAGGCACATTGTGGGATGTACCGAAAGGAGCAGTCTGGGTAGGCCTAACATTAGGTGGACTGATGACCGCAAGAAGATGCGAAGGTCGCAAGAAACCTTTGGATCATTTTAGCTGAATCTGGTCATTGTAGCTATCTTTAGGAGAGGCCTATATCGTTTGGCATCATCATTTTTTGATGATGATAAAGAAGAAAAAAAAGAGTATACCTTATTTTCTTGCCTTTTCTTCAATAATTACGGAGGTTCTTGCCCATTCTATTCAAAGACATTTTTTTTTATCCAAGCCGAGATGTCCCTCTTCTGAGCAAAGGTATCACATTCAAAAGTACCTATTAATGATCTAATTAAATTAAATGCTTTGATTTCGACTAGCATAGTCGTATATAACATTACATTCGACACACGGGAGCGGAGCAGTAATCAAAGACGTAAGTCAACGCGAGGGAAATCGCGACGCATTGCTAGTTTATGTTAGAAACTACACTGAATTAAAAGTCGATCTTTTATGATAAAAAAGGGGCTTAGTAAACCCGACGGCTAAAACAAGGAAATGTAAAGAACTAAATGTTCCTACTCGGGTCTTTTGAAACCATTTTGCAAGTGGCTTTATGAACAAGTCTTACCGAGTAAGTACCTTAAAGAAAATACGCGGGAATTTTTCAATTCGACGATGGAAACAAGGTTTTTTTGTGAACCCGAAACACGCTTCTACGAAACATGTAACATTAAAATCTTTTGTTTATATTTCTTTACAAATAAACATATTGAAAATATTGGTTTGTAATATTAAAATAAATATTAATATATAAACGTTATTTACAAGAATAAATCGTTTTTATTTTATTTTTGTTTATTCAATATTCTGTAACGGCAAGACCGATTTTGATGGGACGTTCAGTCTCAGATAGCCAGAACACACCAACAGCCATTGGAACTAGGAACGTGAAATTTTCCATACAACTCCGATTTATGGCATTGGAGAACACTAAAAAAGATTTTTTTGAAAATACAACCCTTTAGGAAATGAAAAGAGGGGATTTCGTTTGTTTGGTTTTTTTTTATTGAGTATATCAACTTAAAATTGGCACAAATACAAACCTAAGTGAATATTAGAACGGCGTAGTTTGACTTCTTTTTTCTAATCTACTTTGCTACCACGCCTGTATTCCTCCTGTGGTTAGGCAGAGACATCAATGTACATTTGAACCACACCCACAGGTCGCCGGTATGCTTTTAAATCCCATGTCATAGGGGATAAGCCTATTGCCATTAACCGGGCACAAATCCTAACTCCAAACAGCTACTGAGAATTCCATAGAGAAACCCAATAACACTTGTTCCATCTGGGAATTGAACGCAAAACCTCTAGCGTAGCAATCGCGCTTAGGACCACTAGGCTAACGAGGCAGTCAATTTTTATCTACTTCTTCTAATTTACTTCTCACTCGATGGATGTGGAATTTATAGTGGAAAGTTTCAAATTTACGCGGACGAAGTTGCGTGGCAAGGGCTAGTGTGATGATAAAAAACCGTGCGAGTCGTACTCGCCCACCAAGTGTTCCGTACGTACGATCATTATAAGTTGTAGAATAAAATAAATAGCTATTAAAAATAAACAAATTTTAAATTAAATAAATAAATAGGATATTTATTTATCAACACGCGCTTAGCAACAGTAAAAAAAAATCGTTTCACAGACTTCGGAGACAAAGAGAGGAGCGGGTTTTTTTTATATTTTTCATTATAAATAAGAATTAATGAGTCGAAAATAATAAATAAAATATATTTTGTAATGTGCACATCAAGCCCTTTTATATGATTCGAACTACTAGCTTCATTTTTAAATTTCGGCCCCCTATAAATAATATAGACCCCCTATTTTTTAAGATTTAATTACAAAAGTATAGTTTTAAGATTTTTTCTTGTACTTGTGGTCTATAACGATGTTACTTGCCAAATTTCATTGATGTAGGTCAACGGGAAGTACTCTATGAGTTTTGATTCCCTTGAGAGTGTCAAAATATGCGTTTTTTGCAGAAAAAACAGCCGTACCTTTTTTTTACGTGAACTTATAAGTTTTGTTTTCACTACTTCATGAGACCATACGGTTTAAATTTTAACTTGATACCTCCACGCATTTACAAAATAAAGTGGCTTGACAGACAGGCGGACGGAAAACAAAGGGTTCCATTTTTCCTTTTGAGGCATGGAACTCTAAAAATAATTAATTTAGAAACAAAAAAAAAAGTCGTTACAACAAAGCACGCAATCACGAATCACGATTCTCCGAATTCAAATACATTGAAGTTTAAACATGTACTCTCTTAATAATTATTTTGTTTGTGGCCAGGTATATCAAAATTTATTCAAAGTATTGTTTTCTTTGTAAACCTTTATTATTCTTGAATATGAGTTTATTAATTAGTATTAGTGGTATTTCACAGGAATGGAATATTATATTGAAATCAGGTTCTTGTTTTCTAAGTTCAATAGCGAGTACCGAGTACCGGGATGCCATAAAGACGAGAAAGTTCCTGGGAATTGTATTGAAGCGAGATTAATTTAGCTTGAAATATAATTATTCATGAAAATATAATAATGCTCTTGTTAGAGAAAGCTTATTACAGCTTTGACATTTGTATTATAATTTATTTATTTTTTAATAATTATTTTTTGTAATTTTCATAACCGATTAGCTTATGCCACCGACTTCGTTCGCGTAAATGTCGGGCGTTTGCAGGAATTTAATGTTTACATGCGGAACCTTAAAAAATCCTTTGTAGGTAAAGTCTCTCATCTTCCATAGAAAATGGAGGATCCTCCGACCAGACGGGTGTTATGTTTGGTGGGCTACTGTCCGACGGTTCTATATCCTAAATATCGCGGCGAACTTTGATATCGCAATCTAGGCAACGTCAGTTTGTCGCTGTAGTTCGCTTGCTGTGCGATAGATGTCGCTACAATCCTTTAAAAAAAAAAAAGTAAAATCTGTATAACCGTTTCAGAGATTAACCGGCACAATCAAATAGAAAGACAAACCATACAATTCATATTTATTTTATAAAAAGCTGTTACTTAGAAATTACAAACGAAGTGTGTATATTTGTCAGTTTGTTATTTGTATTAATATCATGTAGGTCTATGTCAAAAGTTTTCGTTACGATCTCCCTTCCACCTGGTATTAGATTTATTTACAAGCTTACCTGTTTTTAATAACCTACATGTTGTAGAATATTAAATAAACAGGAAAGCAATAATAACTGACAAGGAGTAATAAAGGGGCATAATTTAAATTTAAACCAATAAGTAAGTATGAAATATGACTGCTATGTATCATATTTACCACTTCACATCAATCTTAATAAATGTTGTAGCTTATTTTCATCGTTCATTCGTTCGTCAGAGGCATAGACAAGGGCCCGTGTTTACCACCATTCAATCAGCCGGTTACGCATTCTAACAGTCGTTTGAAGTAATTTTTGAAAATAGAATAGAATTTAAAATTCCTTTTATTTTTTATTATGTTTGACACTATATTTTTTTTAACGTAGATGACTTGCAACATGGTACCCGTACATTCAAAATTAATGATGTAACCTAAATTTGTAATATTTTATTGATTTTAGAAGAGAGTTCATAGAGTTTTTTTTGCTCTTTCCCCTCCATAGAAACCTATTGTTTAGAACGAGCTACAAGGTTAATCTTTCTGACAGACTAACCGCTTGATAATTCAAAGCTATCTAGTAAGTGGTTTGTTTGAAGTAAACGGTTTTGATTTATGTAATCGCTTGATAAATATTGGTAAACACAAGCTTAACAAAACTTTTAGGGGCACTAGGATGTAATAACAGACTATTGTTTCATTTAACTGCCTCGGTAGCCTAGTGTTCCTAAGTGCGACTGCTACGCTAGAGGTGTTAGGTTCTATTCCCAGGTCGAGAAAAAGTGTTATTGGGTTTTTCTATGAAATTCTCAGTAGCAGCTCGGAGTTAGGATTTGTGCCCGGTTAATGGCAATAGGCTCGCCCCCTATTACATGGGACCTAAACATACCGGTGAACTGTTGGTGTACATTTTTACACCTCTGCCTAACCCCTGGGGAATACAGGCGTGACGGTATGATTCATTTAAGTAATTATCGGTTTTAGTAGTGGGTTCTATTCAATCCACGTGGATGGCAGACATTGTACTGAAAATTTTAAGTGTCTCCCTATTACAGCCCTGTGAAAGTCGGACAGACGGATAGACAGACAGCGGGGTCATATTAAAAGGGTTCCGTTTATCACCCTTTTGGTACGAAAGCCTAAATTAAATTATTTCACTAAAGATGAGATTCAAAGGGAAGTCGTACCACACTGAGTTCATCGACTCAAGGAGACTAATTCCTTTGTTGTTCAACTAAATTATATAGTTCAATAGTATTGTTACGTTGCGTAATGAGATCTCTACTCGAAAATACGTGGAAACACTCACAATTACCTCAATTAAGCATTACAAGTTCTTATGTCGTCACATACAAGATCAGTTTATTCTCAAAAGGGCCTAATTGCCACCACAATAGAGCCTTTTATCTCTTATTTCTTGGAAAGACATCGAGAATTCTCTATGACAATGTATAGGTACTAAAACTTTTAATCAATATCTAAAATATTCCCAAAGTTAAATCTACCAAGGAAACCCGCGTCAGCAATACTGTAACAAAATGGTAACGTGACAGAAATGAAACGTTCACTCACTTAGTAGATAGTCCAATTCAATTTGCGTAGGTTACAGAGGGTTTCAAGTATTAACAGGACTTTTGATGTTGCTATTCATTAATTTTACGTACACACGTATCCCTTATGGCAGCGGTTCTCAAAGTGTTGAGTGAAATGGGTCGGTGAACACCTTGTGCGGCCTGTCGCAATTCTTTGAACGGCCGGGAACTGGGATTTCATTGATCGCAAAATATATTGTTACACCCAACTCAATTGTAAATTGTTCCTAAGTTGTCAACCTACTTTGTGAGAGACTGTACCTCTTTTCGTGAAATAAATAAATTATAATATTTTTGTTATTTTTTTGATCTTGAGCAGACTAAGTAGCTTTGTATGATAATAGATTAAAAAAATGTTGACTATTTTTTATTATGTACTATCCGCGACGTACACTCGGCAACAGTGTAGCTTTCTATAAAAGATTTATTGTACTTGGACCTATACTTCCAGAGATTCATTAATAGTAGTAATAATAGACCAAAACATCCTTTTTGTGTTTGTAACAATAAACAGCAATAAACATCGTGTACATAATAAACTGATTTAAAATAAAATTGTTTATATAATTAAAGAGTGTCCGTGGAATTTCTTGCTCATTATTCTACATAAATACATACCTACTCCTTGACAATTCAAAAGTGCCTTTAAATGGCTTAATTGAAATAAATGCTTTGTCTTTGAGATCAGGTTATGTTTTTGCTGACTGTTTTTTATTTATTTTATTTATTGCATTAGACCGGCAGTCAGTGTTAACGAAATTTTATTATGAAATGTTCACGCTTTCGAGCACCGCTATAGGATGCTTATCTGCGCCATTTTTTTGTCGAATCAGCAGGCGGGAAGCGTTGGGCCGCGAAAAAAAACAGTTGACTACCGCTGCCTTCGAACAAGGCATATTTTTATACGCATTACATTTGTGACCCTGATATGGGTTTCATAAAATTCCGAATGATATTTTAATAAATGTGAGGAAGAAGAGTCGGTCTGTTATATGTACTCGTAGGTGAATTTTCATTTTGTTACAAATAGGATTGTTTTCTTTTTTATTTTGTTGATCATGAATCATTTATTTTGCCCGCGGAGTAAATAAGGGTCTTATTCGATTTGCTGCCGTATATTGTAAAAAATGTGTTTGTTTTTTATTGTTGAGGTAAATTGGGGTAGATAAAGACAAAAGTAGATAAGTGATTGTTGATCGATGTTGTTTGTTGGTTTTTTAGGTTTATCAAGATAAAAATAAAATGGAGTACTCCGGGACAGGGTAGGAGATCGGGGTACTCGGGGAATAACCCTCAGGGACTTATTATTTTTTTTAAAAACATAAAATTGAATAGTCTATAATATACCAAAAAAAAATCTATGTACAATAAGATAACATAAGAAAACAGTTGTAATATTAAAAAAAGAAATGAAAACTAAATGGCATCAAAAAAATCCTCCGCAACGTCTCAGTTAATGTGTAAAATGTCACTTTTAAGATATTATCTGGAACTGTATATTACATATCTGTCTAGCTTTTCCCAACTATGTTGGAGTCGGCTTCCAGTCTGATTGGATGCAGCTGAATATCAGTGTTTTACATGGAGCGACTGCCTATTTGACCTCCATAACCATCGGGGTACGACTTCCCGGTTTCTGACTGTCCGCTAATGACAGTACCTCGAAATGTAATCTTCACAAAAAAATTTAAATTTTTAAATTACCCCCGAGAGAAGAATAATTATCCCTACTGCAGGTAATAAAAGAGCTGATAACTTTAAAACGGCTGAACAGATTTTGATAAAACATATCTAAGAACCATCGCCAGGAACCTGCTTTCGAATAAAAAAAACACACTCAAATCGGTTCACCTGTTTAAGAGTTACGGTGCAACAGCGAGACCCACAAGCACACAGACCCAACAAATTTATTGCTACGTAATCAGTTTATTCATGTAAGGGTACGTGGACGATGAACGTACTGACACAATTTAAGACTGCGTTCACACCGAACGTATAGTCAATCGTCGACTGCGAGCGTACAGTTCAGAATGTATGAACAATCATATTGAGCCGCCGACTGAATGCTGTTTGGTTGACTATCAGCGAGCGCTACGTTTGGTGTGAACGCGGTCTAATTGTCCTCATTTAGGTACGTGCTTTCCGTTCTCCAACCTTCATCTTTGAGGCTCCATGAAAGGGGCTTAATTTTTGTGTATGAGTCGAAGGTTAAAAATATTCCTCAGTGAATTTGGGTGAAGTGAGCTATCATCTCACCGAAGCCAGGGATTCACAGCTCTCCTCAAGTTCACTGACCTATCAATTTTCCAACCTCTACAAGCGCAAATTATAAATTTCCTTCATATCTATTCCAACAAAGGTTTTTAATCTAATTAGATACAATATTCCTGCGCTTAACAACATCTTAATTACTTTATAATTAAACAGCCTTTTTATATTAAACTTTGAAGTTTGAATAACCTGATGTTCTCTTAGGTTTTTCATTTTAGTAAGTACTAGCTTTTGTACGCGACTTTGTCCGCCTAAAAGTAGCCAATGTCCTTTTTTAGGGTTCAAACTTCGCGAGACGACTCCCGGCCACCGTAGATACGGGCCTGTGGACGGTGAGCAATGGTTAGCTCACCGTCCTTCCGTTGCATAACGACAGGCCGTGTCGACGGCGCGTTCGTGTTCCACGCGCGCCTCAAAGAGATGTCAGCAAAAGGAAGGGGCCACTGAGGGCCGATGCCTGCCGGGGCTGCGGGTTGTTCGCAAGAGATACCGCGCCCCCGGAACGCAAAGGGCACAAGAAGGAACATGGGTGGGTTTTAGTCAGTAAAAGTCTGACACTCCCTCCCGTCCCGCCCAGGGCGGGAGAAGTTATTTGATGATTTCCCACCCAACAAAAAAAAAAAAATAAAGGGTTCAAACTTACCCCATACTATATTTCATAAAAATTGGTTTAGAGGTTTAGTCGTGAAAACAAACAGATGGTTTGACAGTTTACTTAAACGTTACAAAATTGAAAAAGCTTATTCCACAATAATATGTTAAATGTGAAAGTAACTCTGTCTGTCTGTTTGTTTGTCTGTTACGCTTTTATGCCTAAACCACTGAATTGATTTGGATGAAATTTGCTACCTGATAAAGTTTGAACCCCAAAGACATAGGCAACTGTTTATTTCACGATTTTATCTGCATCCGTGATAACCAACATGTACACTGTTGATCGCACTTCGCCATTAAAACAACGTTCTGGAACAGTTGATTCTACTTATTGACTAACTGACCGACTTCTTGTGGATTCAAAAGTGGATGTAAATAATTTCAATTAAATAAATACCTTATTGTGTCAGTTCACTATCCTGCAAAGAATTTTTTTTGAAAATGAACTAATAATAACTGCATAACTAATTCATAGGAACTAATCCTGAACTAAGAAAGGTTATTAACACTAGTCCCTGTAATAAATCCGTCTTATGTAAAGGCACATATATGTTCCTATTTTATATACATACATAAGCTTATAAGGCTCTAACAAACTTTGTCTTCGGCAAATATTTACATTTCTGACTTAAAGCCGCATATACACAAGTACGTCTAACATGTCAGACGAATAGGGTAACCACGATTTTATACGGAAATAAATGGACGTTGTTCAGGCTTGGTCCGGTAAGCCTCTTCGGCTATAGAACTAAGCTGTAAGACCAACAAACATTATTCTTGACAGTATATCATGTTGGAATTCCTGGTTTGGATGTGTGTATGGTCACATCGGTCAGTATGTTTGTCCGCAAGAATTATTTGACTTGAGACATTATTTTGCTGTATTTTGTTGAAGCTGAATAAAAGCTGTAAAGAATTGTTTTTTAAAAACTTTTAAAATCTAGTCGCAATCTCATCTCAATCAATGTCGAAAATTTAAAGTAAATTAGAGGCATTATTAGACTAGAACTGTCATGAGATTACAAACATCCCTCAAAGTTAGTAGAGTCGTTTCTTATTTTTTTGCCTCATGAATTCGGTTCAAAATTATCGCCGGCAAAAAAAAATAACATATTTAAATGGTCCAAAATTTTTTAAACCGTTTATGCCTAGGTACTTCTCAAGTTCTTCATAACTTAGAAACTTCTGTGAAACAGCGGTTCAATGACCGAATATTCCACGTGATCCGGAATCACCTTTAGACTCGCTACTAAAACAATAACTTGAACCAACTTTAATAACTTAGCCGGGAGATAAACATCAGACGCTAACATTAGATACTGTTTTTCTTTCCTTCACGATCGGGTTAGAACGAAACTTTGAATTAAATTGTTCTTCACTGAACTTAATTAAGTTTGGGTTTTGTTTGAAACTGATTCGAGAAAGAAAATCTTAAGAATATTACCTGATTATTGTGAAGAGAGGTCTTCGGAAAATTATTATAAGTGAGAGATCGTTGCTAATATTTGATATAGAAGAAAAATCGGATAAATTTATTTACGTGTCCGGTAACAAACACACATAGTATAGTCGACTATCGTGATGGCTCAGTGGTTAAAGCGCCCGCCTCTCACACGTGAGATTGCGGGTTCGATACCGAGCAAGTACCAATGTGCCTTTTTCAATTCATATGTAATTTATAAGTTGATACAAAGTTCGTACAAAGCTTTATTAGAAAATCTATGAAGTTAAACCAACTATTTTCGTAATAACATATTATTGCAAGAATGCTTGCATCCACATGCCTACACAATAAGGCGTAGGTTGGTATTTACACCAAAAATATTTCAAACTCTCCACAAAACAGATTCCGCTGAAAGTCCTAGTCCTACACATTACATAACATTTCGTTGAAAGCAATTCAGCGTAACAAATTGTATGAAGCCCTCCAACACGCACTTGACCGACATTTGCCAAACAAATGTGGAGTTACGACGTTTGTCAATTAAGTGCAAGTTAGACTGAGATACGCTCTTCGTTCTGCGGTACAATTTTACGAGTTCAGAACTGTTTGTTTTATGAGTTAGTTCGGCATATTCTGTGGCGAGAAAATACTTGGAATTTTCAACTGATTAGGTTTGACGAAAAGGTTAGTGTACTGTGTAGGATTTGTCTAATGTGGGTCGCTTGACGCTTTCTGTTTAAATGTTCAAAGTTTAAATGGTTGTTACGTCATTTTGACAGGTCTTTGGCATTTGGGCGCCATTTTGAGTTTGTTTACAGATCGGAGTTCCGTGCATAATTATGTGCGCATAATGTCAATGAACTACTACACAAACTCTCTCACACAAATAATACTAGTTAAATGCAATAATAGAATATTCTTTATTATGGACAGTCTACACCATGCAATATAAAAATATGTGACCCCTTTAAAATAGAAGAGAAGGGGTTACGTAATATATACATTACACTCATCATGACGATGATGATCATGATGCGAACAAAAATGTATAATTATATACCAACAGATTTTTTCTTTGATGAATAACTAGTACAATGACCCCTTTAGGTTTGGTGAAAAAGAATAAGGTTGTCAACTTTTTTTTTTTTATCCTGGGGAAATCCTCGTGGACTGCCTCCGCCTCGGGGGAGGCGGAAGGGTGTGTCGGTCTCCTACCGACTAAAACCCCATGGTGTTCCTTCAACTACCATTGGCCGGGGCAAGGATATCGCTCTGAGCATTCTTCCACACCCCGGCAGGTATTGGCCCGCCACCACCACAAGGCGGGCCCCTTCACCCGCTGCGGCCGTCATCCACCGGCCGCAGTGACTCCAGAAAGGCGCAAGAGGAACGCCACGCGCGCCTTACTCTTGGGCCTATCTCTGTTCGGGTGACAGACTGACCCCAAGTCCTAAGTCCCAAGTCCCAAGCACTCTCGCTCCCGACCATCGTCAGAACAACGTCCTGAAGCGAGAGGCTACCCACAGTTGTCGCTGTTGTGAGTTCACGGCGCTGCGCTGTCCAAGCTGGGCACTCCTCCAGTGTATGCTGCGCCGTGTCCTCGGGGCAGTCCCGACAATGATGGCACCTAGGCACCGTCTCCCGGCGTATGCGATGCAGGTACTTCCCGAAGCATCGTGTCCAGAAAGCACCTGCGTCAATCGGAAGGTGAGGGCACCATGACGCCTCTCCAGCCACTCCTTTAACACGGGTCTTACCGCTGCTATAGCCGCGTGCCCTATAAGGTTGTCAACTATCTGATGGCCACTTAATGCCTTGAAACTGTGTTCTATTGAAAAAAATGCTCAGTGGGGAAATCTTTTTATCTGGCAAAATGACACACAACCTACTTTTCTCTTAATGTTTCTCTTCCTTCTCTTTTACTCATTAATATTTTTTTCACAAACGTTAAAATTACTTAGTTATACATCTCACGTAGTATTCTCAGTATTAGAGTAATAACCTTTCATCTGTGGCTTCTGGCAATATCATGCCTAACGTTTTGTACCAAACGAGAGTTTTTCCACGAATATTGAATTGCTTCAGGCAGCGCTTAGGTACCTTATGTACTTACCTGTCGGCTACGTTTTAGATACCTGACAGGTGTATCTGTGTATTGTGCTAAGACAATACCAATATCAATGTTTGTATTGAATACATATAGCTGTTCCAGGTATGGTTGTTTGTGCATGTGAGTGTATATGTTGCAAACGCACCCACGATACTAGAAAAGTTTTTAATGTGGTAGTGCAACATTTTTTTTCTTTATGAATGTATTTCTTTATAACGATGAAGAGAAAATAAAGAAATATTAACAGATGTAATTACAAGCACATGAGACATTTTAACTTTGTCCCTGAGATGGCAAGCCCTCTGGTATTGCAGAAGTCGATAGGTAGCGGTGACCACTAAATATCAGGTGAGCCGCGAGCTTGTTTGCTATCCAACGGTATAAAAAAAAAATGTTTCGTCCTTGAGACTGCCGTCTGTTTATCTTGATTGTAATCGTATTTTTCAGCTCTAAGAAACATAGGTACTGCTATTATCTATATTATATTACGTACCTAAATGAAAATGCTGATGTTCATATAAATACCTTTAGATACCTCTTTAAGTTTTTATTATTTTACGGGCACTGAATTCAATAATACTGGCGCAAACATAATATTGTACGCTTTGAAGCAGAAACAGTGACGTGGTAAGCGGGGAACACGCGAAGCCTGCTGCTCCCGTTACAGCAACTCAAATCATGCCTTTTTTTTTTTTTGGGGGGTTTGGGAAATCGTCAAATAACTTCTCCCGCCCTGGGCGGAGCGGGAGGGAGTGTCAGACTTTTACTGACTAAAACCCACCCATGTTCCTTCTTGTGCCCTTTGCGTTCCGGGGGCGCGATATCTCTTACGAACAACCCGCAGCCCCGGCAGGCATTGGCCCTCAGTGGCCCCTTCCTAAATCATGCCTTAACGATATTCATTTACTATAACAAACTGTAGGACAAAGCCCTCTTTTCATCTAAAAAAGGCAAGGCGCAAGGCGGACTGGCGATTTCAGACGAATTCTATGTCCAGGTTTGTTCACGATATTTTCTTTAACGTTTGTCAGTGATGTAAAAGATAGACTTAAAAAGTAGTTACATATGAAATAGAAAAAGTCATATTGTGAATTGCCATTTAAGCCCACAGCTTCGTGTATGTGAGGTGGGCGCCTTAACTAATGGTCCATCATGCCTTTTCCTAACTATGTTGGGGCCGGCTTCCAGTCTAACCGGTTGCAGCTGAGTATCAGTGTTTTACATGAAGCGACTGCCCATCTGACCTACATAACCTAGTTACTAGGCAACACTATACCTCTTGGTTAGAGTGGTTGTCAGACTTCCTGGCTTCTGACTATCCGTAACGACTGTCAAAGATCTACGAATGACAGCCGGGACCAACGGCTTTATGTGCTTTCCGAGACACGGGGATGTCACACCACCAACTTCCAAACTCAGGGCTGCTACTGAGCAAATCCTAATGGAAAAACCCAATAATACTTTTTGCCCGACCTGGGAATCGAACCTTGCGACCACGAGACCAACGGGGCCACGAAGCGAAGCCTAAGCGAAACGAAGCCTTAACTAATGGTCCATCACGACTAAATAAAGTAAACATATACATATAGCAACACTGAATGCGGAAATACGCTTGAATCCCGGAGCAGTTTCTACCCATCGTGTGAAACGACAGTAAACATACCCAATTTCTTTTATTCCAACATCAGTATGGAAATGTACAAATATGTTCATCCCTTTCCTTGTGAAATAAATACGTTTGTTTTATAACCTACATTTAAGGAACTCACTTAGCGGTACCTAAAGGCTGTGAAGGCTATGTTAGGTCTCAGAGAATTTCAGTCACGTTTGAAAGATCTCGTCTAAAAGATTCAAGGCAAGCCTGCCCGCATTGTGTAAGGATTGTGACGTCATATGACTCTAGAAGTTGAGCTATTGTTATGATATTTTTTTTAAGGACACGTGAAGTTGATGGCTTTTTTTCTAAAGCAATATAAATATATTAACTCGTGTAGGTTTCGTGTGGGATGTCATTAATTTTACTAGCCTATTAAAAAAGTATCTAACGCCATCTAAATCTTTACTAATATGATAAAGCTGAAGAAATTTACATTTGTTTGTTTGTTTAAACAAAATCAAACGAACAAACAGCTTTTGGTCGAGCAAAAACTGTTATTGGGTTTTTCTATGAAATTTTCAGTAGGAGCTCGGAGTTATGATTTGTGCCCGGTTAATGGCAATAGGCTCGCCCCCTATTACATGGGACCTAAAAAAAACATACCGGTGAATTGTGGGTGTACATTGGTAAACCTCTGCCTAACCCTTCGGGGAATACAGGCGAGATGGTATGTGTCATTTGTTTAAACGCGCAATTTCTGGAATTATCAGTCGGATTTAAAAATATATTTTTGTATATGATAGGGAAGCTGCAATACCAGAGACCTTGCAAATGCATTGGCATCTCAAAGATAAAGTTAAAATCTCTCATGTGCCCGTAATTACTCCGGCACCCATACCCTTTAAACCGGAATACAGCAACGCTGCTTTGCGGCAGAAATAGGTATGGTGGTAGTACTTCCCCGGACGAGCTCCTTCACAAAGAGCTCTACTACTACTGATCTATTCGGTTGTATTTTATTTCTATGTTTTTACGAGAACAAATCCTTATGTCTCGTCTTACAAACATTTGTAGTATGACTATCTATCGGATTATTCAGTCTTGTTCCACAGCAGGATCTATCTTTCAAACTGTACATTTCATTATATTTTCTCTAAAAGCTTGCGATATGAGAAAAGCATCATTTCTACGTGTCAGCAGAAAGCTACATGATATTTCCTTTCTTTCTTGAATTGTAAATGGCGTGTATCGTTTGTTGTTTTCAACAAATTGTACACGATATTGACGTTTTGTTCTAGAGTACACGTCAATTCGAGATGATAAATGGAGTGGGATTGCATTCTTTGTCAATAAGGTACATTATTATCCTTCATATAATATAATTATGTCTGAACAGTGACATCAATTGGCTACTCCCCTTTCCTAACGTATTTTAATTCCAATTAATACAGCTGGTACATATTATAGATAAGAAATATTTATTTACTTAGTTGTAGAAATATAGCTTGTCTTAGAAGAGTTCTTGTGAAAAACTTCAAGTACACCGTACAATGTACACCGAACTTATTTTTTTTTCAAGTTTCTTCATTGAACCTTCACACTAGCTAAACATGTTCCAATATTATATGAGCCGGCCTGCTAAGGGCCAAACTTGTACACGATGCGTACAGTACCACATTAGAATGTTTAACACTATATACAAAAACACGTTCCTCATATTATTTGTTGTTGTAGCGTATAGTAGATTTGTGAAAACTTCACATTTCACACATACCATCACGCCTGTATTCCCCGAAGGGTTAGGTAGAGGTGTACCAGTGTACACCCACAGTTCGCCGGTATGTTATTAAGATCCCATGTAATTGGGGGCGAGCCTATTGCCATTAACCGGGCACAAATCCTAGCTCCAAACTGCTACTAAGAATTTCATAGAAAAACCCAATAACAATTATTGCTCGACCTGGGAATCAAACCCAACATCTCTAGCGTAGCAGTCCCTCTTAGGACCACTAGACTAACGAGGCAGTTACGCAATCAAGGCGAGGCGTTACGTTTCAAGTCTACAAATTACTATATAATTTTAAAGAATCTCTGCAATGGACGGTTAGATAGACAGGCATTTGAGTCTTAGTAATAGGGTTCAGTTTGGCATGTTTTGGATAAGGAATCTTAAAAAGCAATACGCGCCTTCGGTACGCCAATTGAGCTAAGAAAATCCGAAATAATGAATTAATAAATTATGAACTTCCATTAATTTCTTACTGTGTAGGTACATAGAGCAGATTGTAGCAAAAAATGAACAATTTCCACAAGCACTTTTAACAAGAACAACATTGTGGAGAAGTTAGGAATTATAATTAAAAAACACACCAAGTTGGAACTAGGTCGGGCAAACTCAAGACTAGAACAAAAACCGATACCTACTACAACCACTAAAAATACTGAAATTAAAAACTATCTACACGCTGGATTATTGTAGTAAAAATGCAAAAATAGTAAAAGGAAAGCCGCTGTACTTTGTATTATACATTTATAGGGAAAAGTATACTTATTTCTTTTATATAACAGGACACCGTAAAACACACATTTTTGGTCGCATAGTCTGGCGTAGGTATTGGTACATATTACAAGCCTAAAAAATATAGTGTATTATCAAGGGTTTAAAAAAATGACTTACCTATAAATATTTCATGAAAGTATAATAGTATCATGGTAAAAAAATCGTAGAGGAGAGCATAAAAAAATTCTCTCATCGCATAGATTTCAAAATTTTGAGCGTAAACTATATAATTTTATGTAATGACATTACAGGGAATTTCATGAACTAAAGACATACCTATAAATTATTCCACTGAGCCGTGTATTTTTTTCAAAATTTAAAGAAAACTTTAAAATTACTGTTATTTTTGTGGTTATCCGATTCAACTAACAACAAACGTGTCGCTATTTTGAACCTTATTTGTTGCCGCGACGCGTTATTGTCAATTACCTAAACATTTGCTTACTATAGCCTAATGACTTTCCGTTCTGGGTGGAGCGGAAGGGACTGTCAGACTCTTACTGACTAAAACCCATCCATGTTCCTCCTAATGCCCTTTGCGTTCTATGACCGCGGTGACTCTTTCGAATAAATTCCGCAGCCCTGCCAGGCACTGGCCCTAGCAGGTTTAAGGGAAAGTATACTTTAGTGTTATATTAAAAAGCAGTAAATTCGTGTGAAAATTTGTTCTTGTGATTTAACTTCTTTTTTAGTCCAGATCTTAGTAATTTATACACATAAATAAAATAAAAGTATAGACATCTGCAATACCAGAGGCCTTGCATGCAATGCGTTGCCATCCCAGAGACAAAGTTGAACTGTCTCATGTACCTGTAATTACACCGGCACTCATACCCTTCAAACCGGAACACAGCAACGCTGCTAGGCTGCAGAAATAGGTACTGTGGCAGTACTTAATGAATAGTTAGAACGTTATTTACAATGTTATACAATAATATCTAAATGGATTATAGCAGATATTTTACTTTTGAAATGGAAGGCTTTTCAATTTGTGAAAAACGTTTCCAATAACTTTTTCATCTAGTTGGGTTTTATTTGTCTATTGTCATTAGGCGCATTTCCATTTTATTATTTTTCTATAACTACTATGGTAGGCCAAAATAATCTATTCTAATGTTAAAAAACTAGTTTGTTTAAACACGCTAATATCTGGAACTATCAGTCTAATTTGAAAAAAAATATTTTATGTTTGATAGCCAGATTTATTATTTATTTGGAATACCATACGCTGTATAATATCGCGCTATGACACACGGGAGTGCAGCAGTAAAAAGTAACATAACCTAATGACGGACCAACCGAGTGCAGCGTCGGCGACCCAAAAAACCCAAAAAAACTCAAGAATTAACCCAAAAAATGAACTTAGAGTTTGTTTTCACTGTAGCGACATCTATCGCTCAGCATGCGAACTAACGTTGCCTAGATCGCGATATTAAAGTTTGACGCGACAATTAGCATATATACAAAAATCCCGACAACAACCGTCGGGCAGTAGCCCGCCAGACACAACACACATCTGGTCGGAGGATCCTCCCTTTTTTACGGAGGATGAGAGATTTACACCCTGTTTCTCCAACCTTCAAATCACGACTCGTGCCGGTTACTATAACAATATAAAAGAAATTTCTTCACATTAAGATTATTGTCACAAATAGCCTACTGATACATAACAAAACTAAAAACTTTTTCAATATAATTCGTGAGAAATCGGTCAAAAGAATAAAATGAAACTTTTTTGCATGTTCGAGGGCAACTTTCTCCCTTTGTGCAAGTTTGGGGTTCTTTTTCAGCGCTGATGAATAATTCATGACTGAACTACATGAAGATGTAATAGTTTTTCTGTCAATCAAACTAACGGGTGTTTGATTTGGAATTGTGTTTGTAAATGCTTAAGGTCGATATTAGATTAATTTTCGAGTCTTATTTACAGATGTTTCCAAAATTTTCTTGTCGGGTTTAATATCTATTTTAGTTATACAAACAAAACTAGTTTATTTATACTCATCAGTCATCACTTTGAAATTGTAACGCAAAGTCGCAACCAATGGAAGGAATGGATTGAGGCCTTTGCCCGGCTGTGGGACAGTATGAGCAATGTTTTTTTAATAAGGAATGTTTTCCCACTAGGAATTTCTTCTGCATCCTCAAATTCACATACATGAACAACCAGACCATAAACAACTCACTGTAGGCCATACAATGTTACTTTGTTCAGTGCGGAAATCGAACCGACGACATGCAGCGCAGCAGCACTCACTCAACCACTGCGCCAGCCAATTTGAAGAACTCTTCGTTGCCTATCGAATTTTGAAATTTAAAAATGTCGTCACTAGAGATTCTTTAATTTAAATATCATGAACCTCATTTACATTCTATTCGAATATGAGATTCCCTTGATGTCTAAAATCACTCATCTTGACCATAAAATCGGGCACAACAGAAATCCTTTTGCTCCTAATTCGACTGTCATACCCTCTCTTAAAACACAGAATGTCAAGTGCCATCATACCAACATAATAACGCGAAAAAAGTTCTATTTATTGTTTTTTTTTTTAACCAGGTTTCATGTCGCATTGTCATTCAACGAGCACATATAATGTATTCAAAATCTCAGCTCAATCGAGCAACGGCAAGTGGGTCAAATTTAACTTGTAAGGTTCGATTAAGTTCTTGTGGCCACCTTTCGGCTCATTGTGACATCACTATATTGCATTGTCATGCAAATTGCACATTTACGCAGAATTTCAGGTCAATCAAACACCGAAAAGTGGCTCAAATTGAACTTTTTTAATTAGCCACGGACACCGGTACAGGTGAAAGAAAATACAAGTTTTTAAAAACGACGTTATTCTATTCTAGTTGCCATGTCAAAATCAACGTTTTGAGGTTACACTAATGTGTACACTTACATTCACAAGTGGTTTGAGCGTTGCTAAAACATTTTCAACTGCTGTCACCGCCAGTAATGTTGACAGTGTTATTAATTGTCAGTGGGAAGAGTAGGCATTTCCGACTGTCTATTGTTTTACATGAGAATTTGTTTTCGTTCTATGTTGAAAAAAGATAAAAAAGTAGTGTCGTGCACCCGTTATCATAGTGTAAATTGGTAGCAGTAGATAAAACATTTGTTTGTTGGTTGCACTTTTTGATACTATATTTGGTACTCTGATCCAAATATTCATAAAGGAGATGGCATAAAATGAACGCAGGCCTGGCTAACGATTTGTGTTCCAGGTTATGTGGCAGAATTTCTCCGAAAAAAAATCATTTTACCCACCAGATAAAGTGTGATAGTTCGAGCGATACGGAATATAACTAAATTCATATTTTAATCCACTAATATTTTTGTTTCAAAAAATTACGTCACTTTCAATTTAGACAAAATTTTAATGAACAATATTAAAATTACATTACATACATTAGTAAACATAATATATTTTTAAGTTTTGTTATCGAAATATTGATAATTATAATGTATAATTTAGTCACGAAATAGTGAGTGGGTTTATCAGTTTGACCGTGACAGTACTTTATCTATACAAATATTACAAAGAGTTAAAGTTTGATTTTTTTGTTATTTGGTAATGTCCGGAAATACGACGAGGTTATACACGAGGTTATACATGTGCCGTTACGTCTTTGGTTACTGCTCGGCACCCATGAGCCGCAGCGTTATATAGCCTATATTATTCCTCATAAATATGGCTATCACACATAAAATGATTTTATCCTATACCACTGTCAGTTTCAGAGATTAGCGCGCATAAACAAACAAAACAAAAGTCTAGAGCTTTGTTATATTATAGAATAAATAAAATTAAAAACAAGAACTGTGTCCACGCTTATATACGAGTTAAACAAAGTTCACTTTATCAAAAATGTATGAACAGTACACACTGTACATAATTTGTCCATTGTACACTTCTGAAGCAGCTCTAATCCTAAACGGAGTACTATTATGTTAGACCCAACAATTCCGCTATTTAAGTGGATATTATAAACACAAAGGTTGCGGCCAGTGTCGGCTTTAACCAACTATAAGGGATCAAAGCAACACCTGCATTATACGTAAGGCTTATAAACTTAGTTAAGTACAATCTAGAATTATGGGCTGTCTAGTTGGGAAGTGATAGTGGAAAGCGCACCATCAGTTTCTGAACACTCGACCCTGTGTCGAGGGTTGAAAATCAAATTCATAAATTATTTCAAATCAACTATTTTTAGATACAGAAATGTCAGGGAGTCGATCAGTCAAAAAGTTGAAGCTAGTTACTCGTTTCAAATTGTATGTTCGTATGGGGAAGTACGAGCAAGAAACTCCATGGAACTTCTTTTCAATTAAGTTTTACAAAACCTTGGTTATATTATTTGCATTTATAGGTATGTGAAAACGTCAACGCTTTTTTTAAGTATTAAATTTCGTTGTTTTATATCGATTTAATAATTTGCACCCTGCATGTTATCTCTTTACTTTCTTTGGTTGACTGGTAGAGAATGCCTAAGGCATTACGCCTTTGGATGTTCAGTTGCATAAAGTTTAAATAACTAAATAAATTAAATAATATAGGTATACTGTAATATAACACAAAAAAATGGAAATAAAGATAAAAGTCATGACATTACATGACTTACCTCATTAATGTTGACTCTACGTGTAGACTGCGATAACCATGTAACAAGCCGTGCACGTAAATAGAGATCAAGTACAGTGAAAAACAAAGTAGGTATCTACACTGATATTTTGGACAGAAAAGATTTTTTTGTTTATTTTTATGTTTGTAACAATTAGGTTCCGAAACTATTATTAGGTAATAGGGGGCGAGCCTATTGCCATTAACCGGGCACAAATCCTAACTCCGAGCTGCTACTGAGAATTTTATAGAAAAATCCAATAACACTTTGCTCGACCTGGAAATCCAACCCAAGACCTCTAGCGTAGCAGTCGCGCTTGAGATTACTAGGCTACCAAAGCAGTTCCGAAACTACTGAATCGATAAAAAAAAAAAAATCACCAATAGATAGCTACATTATTCCTGAGTAACATAGGCATATAACTTCGCGCTACGACATACGGAAGCGGAGCAGTAACGAAATACGTAACTTAACGCGGATGAAATAAGCCACGCGGGCGAAGTCGAGCGCAGGTCGCTAGTAAACTATAAAAACCGTGGCAACTACGAGATGAGCTTTTCCCAACTGATGGCGCCTGTTCACGAACATGATGCGTAGAACCATTTACTAAAAACATTTAGAATCCAATCGTGAAATAAGATTTAGGTAATTACCGCTTAGTGGAAATAGGCATTAGTAGTACATAGCGACAATTGTAATCACGGCTCGTTGGTCTAGTGGTCGGAAGCACTACGTCTGAAAGTGGGGTCCGTGGATTTGGTACAGAGGTCGAGCAAAGTGTAATTAGGTTTTCCTATTAGGAATTGCTAAGTAGCAGCCCAAAATCTAACTTATGTTAATAGCTAGGCAAGAATTATTCTGGTGAACGTCCACACTAAGTTAACTGACCCATTTGTTTACATTATCATTAATTTAATTCGGAGCATAGTGTACACGTCCTAACGTTCCACCGCCCCCTTCTCCTCTACCCACCCTTCAGTAAATGTAGGCGTGATGTTATGTTAATCGTAAGCCAAATGTTGGATTAGTGGTTTATCATGCTGATTTCCAGTCCATTTCAATGAAATTGCATCGGATATTGCCATAATCAGGGCGATTAACAAATGAATTGAGGATTTGCAAATAAATTAAATTATTGGTGTTAAAATAGTAAGAGCTGTTGTACTTTTGAAAAATAAATAAATGAACTAACAACTAGCGTTCTTTGCTCGGAAGGCTCGGAAGTTGGGTTTCCCATCATTATATCCTATACAAAAACCGAACAAACGCCAGTCGGACTCGCGAAGGTCCGAATCCGCTCGTACAATTATTTACGCAACGTGTAAAATAACACGTTTCTTGTGGGGGACTCTCTTTATTTTATATATATATTATTATTTTGTTGTCATTATAGTGACCATAGTAATATACACTCTGAAAATTTAAGTAACTACCTATTACAGTTTTCTGACGGATCGACGTACGGACGGACAGACAGCGCAGTCTCAGTAATAGGGTTCCATTATATACCATCACGCCTGTATTCCCCGAAGGATTAGGCAGAGGTATGTACACCCACAGTTCACCGGTATGTTAAGGTCCCATGTAATAGGGGGCGAGCCTATTGCCATTAACCGGGCACAAATTCTAACTCCGAGCTGCTACTGAGAATTTCATGGAAAAACCCAATAACATTTTTTGCTCGACCTGGGAATCGAACCCATGACCTCTAGCGTAGCAGTCGCGCTTAGGACCACTAGGCTACTGAAGCACTTCCATTAGTTATCATAAAAACCTTAAATTTTTCTTATCTCTGTACGGGTAAAACTTAAAGCATTACACGAAACGAGTAACAACTTACCAAAAAAAATCTAGACAAAATGAGTTTAATAACACAGAAAATTATTTTAAAAAGTAAGCGGGCGCCCAAGTGACATCTCCGCGGAAATCTAAAAAAACGACAGACCAACTTTCAAAGTTTCATTTCACAGTTCGTTGCGCAATATCACAACGGAACTGAGCAGGAGTGATCGTTGAAAACTCAACGGAAAAAAGATAAGAAGTGGAAAAGTTCCCGCACCTATCTACTTCCACAATTCAGTCATAGACTTGATAAATAAACTGAAGCGAATGAATGAATTTTTTTTCCCAAGAAAGTTTGAAGTTCGATATTCAAATGATAAAAGTTGGCACAGTTACAACACCTATATTTCGTAGCATTATGGCTGTTTTAATTTATTCGTTAGGTGACGGACCTGCTGCACTGGAGCAGTACAGGTGTCGGTCTACACACGGCTGATTGTCTTTTCCCGTACAGTGGGTTGGTCCTATGATAACAGTTGACACTTTCACCCCTGGAAGATGTGGATCGATCCCCAGGACGGGCGGAAAGTGTTACTGGGTTTTTCCATTAGGAATTTCTCAGTAGAGACGAAGAGGGTTCATGTAGTTTCTTGCTTGTTCTTCTTCTTAGATACCCACCTTTTTTTAAGGATTGGAAATCGTGAAATGACTTGTTCCGCTCTGGGTGGAGCGGAAGGGAGTGTCAGACTCTTAGAGACTAAAACCAATGCGTGTTCTTCTTAATGCCCTTTGCGTCTCAAGGCCGCGTTGACTATTTCGAACAAATTCCGCAACCCTGGATAGATACTCATTTACGTTTTGGAGCTTACGTTACGAGCTACTAACTTCAACTTTCTGTCCAACTTCTTGATAATTCAAAAGTATCTGTAAATGGTCTAATTGAAATAAATGCCTTGACTTTCACTTTGAGTAGCAGCGCGAAAGCACGTTGTGGCGGCGTCCGGCTCATCAGACTGTGGGAGTGAGGAAAGAGGTAGTGCACTTGTATTTATGCACACACTTGTGCACTATAATATCTCCTGCGTAGTTGCTTAGTCTCCATTTAGTTTGGCGACTGTGACCGCAATTCGGTCGGTAGGATATTTATTATTACTTTTTCGTTTCGAAACAATCTTGTTGTGTACCTCGTTACACTTAACATACGTATACCTGTGCCTCTGGGGGCACAAGTACCCACACCAATTTATTAAATAAATAAGGAGTATAAAAATATGACCCATATATGGTTTGTTATGTTGTTCGTACCCAATTAAATATCTTCGTTGCTATAAAGGTCAATTCGATTTCTAGTTAAAGACTAGGTATACTTCGAGAAGGCGTGGGTGTCCCTGTAGTAATAGAATTGCTAGCCTTTTTATCAGGGATGTTGTCAAGGAATAGTGACAACATAGTGACACTAGGCGACGGCCAAAAAAAGAAAATAGCTGACTTCATCGTCGACTTTGCCTTTGCCACCTCTGATCTAAACTAGAGCCAAAAGCATACCAAACTTGAATCAAAAATAAAAATACAAAAAGTAATTTGACTTTGATAGCATAAAAATAGATGTCAGGGATACGTCAGGGATTGTCAACTTATGTCAACAAGAAGTGGTATAATTACCATCTTAACAATTTTTTGGAACATTTTTATTATTTAGTTGATATTTTTACATTTCTGCGCCAATTAGATGTAAAAATATTAAATTCAAGGCTTCTTTTCTATAAATACTTCTCGATAATTGAAATCGTGTCATAATTGACACTCATTGTGGACACTTCGTTATTTTCGTCTACGTTGGACGTGTTAAATGAAATCAAAACGAAATAATTTTCGATACTGATCGTCGAAATGTTGTTAATCTCTGTAAACAAGTTCACAATAAAAGTGGAATACAAACCTACGTTTAGAAAAATACAGGAATTTTGAATTTAATCTCACTGATGTGAATTTCAGTTCGAATCGGCACTCAGGGAATTAAAAGTACTATCGATGTGTGTAGGTAAGTACCTACCTACCTACAGAATAATTATTATCAAATGTGAATTTGTTGTATCCTTGGTGTTCAACCTATATTAATATTATAAAGCTGAAGAGTTTGTATGTTTGGATGAACGCGCTAATCTCAGGAACTTCTGGTTAGAATTGAAAAAATCTTTTTGTGTTGGATAGTCCATTTTTCGAGAAAGGCTATAGGCTACGTAACATCTCGCTACGACCAATAGGTGCGGAGCAGTAATCAAACATGTAACTTACTATGAGTGAAATAACTACGCGAACGAAGTCGCGAGCAAAAGCTAGTACCTAGTATATGGGGTGGAAAGAGCATATGCCTATTACGTGTCAAGTACAAAAATACGAAACTTCTGCCGGTTATTAAAAAAAATCATATAAAAGTGTAACACCTACCTACAGTGTCGCTTTTAAACAGCTTTTATTTTAATAACCAACGAAAACTTTTTATCTTTTGGTTTTTAGAATCATGTACTGAATAAATGATAAAAGTAACTAAATCTATCCTTATGATTCAATTTTTTTTTTTTTAATCTTCCATGTTTCTGTGTAAACCATAGATACAGTGAAAACATGCCATCACGCCTGTATTCCCGGAAGGGTTAGGTAATGGTGTACCAATGTACACCCACAGTTCGCCGGTATGTTTAGGTCCCATGTAATACGGGGCGAGCTTATTGCCATTAACCGGGCACCAATTGAACCCAGGACCTCTAACGTAGCAGTCGCGCTTAGGACGACTAGGCTAACGAGGCAGTAAAAGATCCACTAAATGCATTAAAAAGATCTTTTTAGCGCTCCCAAGATAAGCCGATTTTAAACGGATTAAAATTATCCTTCACCCTTTAGGTAAACCGAATTGGAAACCTTTTTAGAGAACCTAGATTAAGATAAATGGGGACATAAGAGCGGTTTTAAAAGAAAATACATTTAACTAAATCTTGATTAAATATATAGTTCAACATGCATGCTGTTTTTACAAGCAATATATTTTTTATTTTTTATTTTCATTCTTTCATTCTAGAAGTATTATAACATATTTGTATAAAAATCAAAACATTTAACAATAAAAATAAATAGTATCCCACTGGTAACGGGCACGGGATCCAGGTTACCGGCGCTCCAGGGCTCCTTTTCAATGGTGTTTATCTTGTTAATTTACGTAGGCTAGAGTTCTTCACGGTTATGGATGTTAATACAAAACAACTAACGGAACCCAAGCCGCCGACTTCCAATTTAAAGTTATTTCTCACTTTATAGTTTTTGAAGGTGAATGTCTTTTTTAACCCCCGACGCAAAAACGACGGGGTGTTATACGTTTGTGTGTGTGTGGTGTTTGTGCATTTGTCTGTGGCATCGTAGCTCCCGAACGCATGAACCGATTTTGATTTACTTTTATTTTTTTGAAAGGTATTTTAGTCGGGAGTGTTCTTAGCTTTGTTTGATGGAAATCGGTTCAGCGGTTTCAAAGTTATCAGCTCTTTTGTTAGATGCAGTAGGGAGTTTTATATTTCTGTCGAGGGTTACTTAAAAAATTGAATTTTGTGTTTCTGTGGTTATTTTTTTTTCTCTTTTCAGTAACTAATGTCTATCATCCAATTGTATAAATATGTTTCCCAAACGATGGAAAAGAAGGATGTACTTAGGTACCTTCATTGTCATAATTATCATAACTATTACAGCATGTAGCTTGCCGTCCTAACGGCTGATTTTATCATCAACACGGATATTATACTGAATGGCGTGGTTCGGGTTAAGTGGCTAATTACGACCGTCATTATTACACTGTTTATGCGATGGGCACTGCGATTAATTATTGAGCGTTGATCATTGTCGTGAATGTGTCCCTTTCCACTGTTTGTGATATATTAGAATCTGTTTTTAATAAATGGTTTTGTTTTTGTAACCAAACTGCCTAGTTAGCCTAGTGGTCCGAACTGGGTTCGATGAAGCAAAAAAAAGAGTTATTGGGTTTTTCTATGAAATTGTCAGTAGCATCTCTGAGTTAGGATTTGTTCCCGGTTAATGGCAATAGGCTCGCCCCCTATTACATGGGATCTGAACGTACCAGCGTACTGTGGGTATACATTGGTACACCTCTGCCTAACCCTTCTGAATCTGGTACAGAAATTTATATGTCAGATGTGAGTGGCAACGCCGGGAAGGGGTGCCCTAGAAAGACCTACCTTATTGGTAACGTTTTACAGAAAGGTCGGGTGCACAGTACACGTAACCGATGTGCTTGTATGAATGTGGACAAAGCAAATGGAGTATGTAAGGATCGTAGCAGGTGACGTTTTGTGGTTTCTGCCTATCTCCATGGGAAAAAGGCGTGAGTTTATGTATGTAAGTTACACGGACTAAATTACTATCTGCATTACGGTTGTTTATTAGTTAACGTTAATTTTGAGAGACTAAGAACTGAGTAACTGCCTTGTTAGCCTAGTGGTCCTAAGCGCGACTGCTACGCTGGAGGTCTTGGGTTCGGGTCCCAGGTCGAGCAAAATGTATTATTGGGTTTTTCTATGAAATGGTCAGTAGCAGCTCGGAGTTAGGATTTGTGTCCGGTTAATACCAATAGGCTCGCCCCCTATTACATGGGATCTGAACATACCAGCGAACTGTGGTTGTACATTGTTACACCTCTGCCTAACCTTTCGGGGAATACAGGCCTGATGGTATGTTAAGAACTGAGTATGTTAGAGAAAACTAACGGTTAAGTTTTAGACTACATAGTTGGAAAAGAATAGGCAAGAAACTCAATACTTACTATGGAGCATTTTGCCCATCCTTTTCCTTATTGAAATAACATTAAGAAGGAGCAATTTGGTTAAAAATAATTTCCTTGTAAATGGCGTTTAAAATTGCCTTTTAATGGAATAAATGATCGGATTTATTGTGGATGTAAGTTGTCCAGGTATGGACATGTCAGACGGAGAAATATGTCGCGAGGAAAGTTTTGTGATATGAATGTGGATGCCATTATTCATTTACTAAATGAGAAATACTGAAATGCTTATCTCTGTTAAAATAACGTCGCCATTCTGGTTATGTTGGTCTGGTTTCAGTAACAATGTGAGATTTCACCGAATTTTGCATCAAAAATGATTATGATTGAATAATGAGCCGTTACTCAACTAGTCACGGAAATAAATACTAGCTAAGCAAATTTGGCTCGTATGTAACAGCTCATGCGTGCGAGTTTAGCGCGTTACCGAGTTTTAAATGCCCATAGATTTGGTTTGAATGTACGCATAATTTCAAATTTTGGTCTGACGCATTTGCTGTCAGCTACATTCTCTCCATGGAATGCAGATACGGTGACGTTCCTACGTCAAATGTTTGCACGCTCATTCCGCAATATGAGGCTAACGACAATATATTCTTTAATTAACTATGAAAATTTTATTCACGTCAATTGTATAATCCCAGTAAGTCCAAGTATTCGTTTCCAATAAAAACGTATCAAAACAAAACAAAACATTAAGCTCAAATGTCACGAAGGCTTCTATTCATTTACCTTCTCAACCTATATCCAATTATGTTCCAATATACATAATCTCAGCGCATTTGGCTCGAGGATTACCCCCGAGCCGCCGGCCATTTTACATAAGTCTTGAAAAGAAAATTGGGTGTTTCAAATTTTGTTACGGACTTCGGACTAGCCTATCCGCTTTGATTTTTTTTTTAAGTAAAGTTTAATGAATTTTTATGAGCAACATAAAAGAATCTGGCGCTGTAAGATTTTTTGCTTGCTGCATAATTTGTATGAGACTTTACTTTTTTTTAAATACTTAGTGTAGTTTGTTGTAAACTAATTTAAAATGGGAAAACTTTTAAAATTTAATTAGTTTTGAAATGGAGATGTTGTTTTATCTACAAATACATAGGTAGTATTTAGTGATGGATTTTAAAAGTGTAGAACCGGGCCAATATCGGTCAAGGGCGCAGATTATGAGTTAAGTTTTACCGGGCTCCGATTTAGGGTAGTAAAAACAACCGTGGGGTTCGTCGATTAGAGTGCGCCATAACCAAACGAATTGTAGATAATTTTAAATAATTTTAATTAAATAAAGTAATTATAACCCTCCGTCTACCCCACACGTAGAGCATCCATAAGGATTTTCCCGCAAAAACAAAAAGGCACCTATTAAAAATAAAATAACTGCCTCGGTAGCCTAGTGGCCCTAAGCACGACTGCTACGCTAGAGGTCTTGGGTTCGATTCCCAGGTTGAGCAAAAAGTGTTATTGGTTTTTCTATGAAATTCTCAGTAGCAGCTCGGAGTTAGGATTTGTGTCCAGTTAATGGCAATAGGCTCGCCCCCCATTACATGGGACCTAAACATACCGGCGAACTGTGGGTGTACATTGTTACACCTCTGCCTAATCCTTCAAGGAATACAGGCGTGATGGTATGTTAAACATAAAATAGTAAAAACTACAAAGTACTGAATATTTTTATCTAGCCTCACTTTTCAGACAAACTTGACTGACATATTAAACTCAAACACGTTCTACTTCTCTTCAAAAAACTTATAAGTACATCATTCTTCGCAAAATCTGAAAAACTTCACTGAAATATCTGCACAGTTACTACCTATATTATACGAAGTTATATACATACATAAGCAAGTTCTGCGCAGCTTTCGGATTTATATATTATACTCGTATGCACTTACACCTGCATGCGCGACGAACGAAGGCTGTGACGTCACGTCGGAGGCGTATCGAGCTCCTAAGTATGTAGCAAGATTTATCTAACTTTCCGTATTTTCAATATTTGTGAGATATTTAAGTTTGAATTCTTATAGAAAAGCAAATAGTTGACGTTTTCCATTCGTTCTATTTTTAGTTGTTTTTAAATATTTGTTCAAATTGTCCCACTGCAGGGCGAATACCTTTTCTCACACGAAGAAGACACGAGCATTGATCACCACGCTTTCTCAGGGCGGATTAACGATTTTAGACTTGTAATAAATGTAAGTCTAGGTTTCCTCACGATGTTTTCTTTCACTGATGTCTTTGTGTCCAAGATAAAATTATAACATACCATCATACCATCACGCCTGTATTCCCCGAAGGGTTAGGTAGAGATGTACCAATGTACACCCACAGTTCGCCGGTATGTTTAGGTCCCATGTAATAGGGGGCGAGCCTATTGCCATTAACCGGGCACAAATCCTAACTCCGAGCTGCTACTAAGAATTTCATAGAAAATCCAATAATATTTTTTGCTCGACCTGGGAATCGAACCCAAGACCTCTAGCGTAGCAGTTGCGCTTAGGACCACTAGGCTAACGAGGCAGTTACCTAGTTAACTTAGTTAGTTAACTTAATATCATTAGTATAGATTAAGGCCTGCAAAATTTTTTTCAGTCTCTAGGCTAGGCTAACTGCTACGCTAGAGGTCTTGGGTTCGATTCCCAGGTCGAGCAAAAAATATTATTGGATTTTCTATGAAATTCTTAGTAGCAGCTCGGAGTTAGGATTTGTGCCCGGTTAATGGCAATAGGCTCGCCCCCTATTACATGGGACCTAAACATACCGGCGAACTGTGGGTGTACATTGGTACATCTCTACCTAACCCTTCGGGGAATACAGGCGTGATGGTATGATGGTATGTTATAATTTTATCTTGGACACAAAGACATCAGTGAAAGAAAACATCGTGAGGAAACCTAGACTTACATTTATTACGAGTCTAAAATCGTTAATCCGCCCTGAGAAAGCGTGGTGATCAATGCTAGAGGTCTTGGGTTCGATTCCCAGGTCGAGCAAAAAATATTATTGGATTTTCTATGAAATTCTTAGTAGCAGCTCGGAGTTAGGATTTGTGCCTGGTTAATGGCAATAGGCTCTCCCCCTATTACATGTGACCTAAACATACCGGCGAACTGTGTGTGTACATTGTTACACCTCTGCCTAACCCTTCGGGGAATACAGGCGAGATGGTTTGTGTAGGTTAAAAAAAATTACGGGGCGAAAGTAGATTCACTTTAAAAAAAAGGTTCCCTAAATCTCACTTTGAATTTTGTCTAGAGAACTGGTGTTGAATGAATATAAAATATCTAACTGGTATTGAATATAGGTATAATTCGCAGAAGCGATGTTAAGTCGAGTTTTCTTGTTCAGAATTCCAACCTAGTGTATTTTGGAACATGTTTTAAATAAAGAACATTCACGTTCTAAATTCTCTTGTACTTTAAGACATTGATAGACAGTCTGCTAGTTCGAGTCATTAGTGCTTCTGGCACATTTCCTCTAAAAATAAACCAAGTTCTGCCGAATTCCTTACGTACCCGTCTGGCAACAGTAGTTAGGAAAGGGGTCTGTTTTGTTGAAAGCGAGGAGTACAAGGTACTTCGAGTAGAATCTTAATAGACCAACTTCAAATAAAAGGAACTTTGAATTTTTCTTCTTCTTTTTTAACTAAACTAATATTATTAAAAGAAAAGATTTATTTTGTATTTTGTAATGGATATACTCAAAAACTACTAAACTGATTTTCAAAATTTTATGTATGTATGTATTCTCCAGACCGATTCCGGCCACGGCGCATAATCTTTATTCAGACTAGCCAAGCAAGCAGGAGATATTATAGTGCACAAGTGTGTGCGCAAACACAAGTGGTACACCTCTACCTAAACCTTTGAGGAATATAGGCGTGATGGTACGTACAATTTAAAAGATATTTTGTTACAAATAGACAAACCTGTTGTAGAATTAAAAGCGCTGTACTACGTGCACATAATCCACTATAGCCTAACACTAGGAATTTCTCTTTATCGTGAGTGTGTTTACAGCCATTTAAACTCACGTACACAAACAGACAGACCCGGAACAACTTCTGTAGGTCATACAAATATTTGTTCTCGAATCGAACCCGCACCACGCAGTGCAGCAGCCAATCGCTTAGTCACTGCGCCAACAGTGACGGCCATTGTAACGCGGTCGATGACGTCATTGATACTCGCGTGGCTTGCTCGGAGACGTTGGCCACGCATTTCAACGCTGCGCACACTACACATGCGGCTCACAGTTGCTGCGTAGGATGTGCACGCAGTGTCTACGCACGTTACCAACGTGAGTTCATTTGTCTGGTTTATTGTTGACATCCGTACGTACCGTAGCCAAGGATCGTTGTACTACACCAGCGGTTCTCAAACTTTTTTGGTAATGGAATCCTTATGGTCAATAAAATATTTCACGAACCTCTTAAATTATTAAAAAATGGTTTCACGTGTAATTTTTATTACTAATACTTGACAATTGATATTTGCATGTAATGGGAAGTATGAACTAGCTTTTAATTTTTAATCATTTGTTTGATATCAGGAGATAGTTGAAGTCACAATGTCGATCACACACAACTGTCATAGAGGCTTTGTGGAGCCCTAGGGCTCCGTTGAGCACACTTTGAGTATGGCTGTAATACACAGCCGTCAAAGTCAAAGTCAAAGCATTTATTTCAATTAGACCATTTACAGGCACTTTTTGAATTGTCAGGAAGTTACTCATACAAAAAGTTGAAGCTAGTAGCTCGTTCGAAAACGTAGGTCTCTATGGTGAAAAAACTCCATGAACACTCTTTTCAAATTGGTTTTTACAAAATCTTGGCTACAATATTATTGTTGCTTCTGGATGTGAAAACAAAGAAAATCTATATTAATAAAAAAAATCAATAGAAATAATGATAACAATAAAGTACTTAAGCCATGGCAGTCAAGAGATGACCAATCTCAACTGACAGCGCCCGTTCACGAACATGACGCCTGGATCAGCACCACTTAGCTCAACCATCATGAAAGGAGCCAAATGATCCGCGTCACCATCAACGAGACATTATAGTGCGCATGGCAAGGGTGACACGGGCCTGTGGACGGTGAGCAATGGGTAGCTCACCGTCCTTACGTTGCATAACGACAGGCCGTGTCGACGGCGCGTTCGTGTTCCACGCGCGCCTCTAAGAGATGTCAGCAAAAGGAAGGGGCCACTGAGGGCCGATGCCTGCCGGGGCTGCGGGTTGTTCGTAAGAGATACCGCGCCCCCGGAACGCAAAGGGCACAAGAAGGAACATGGGTGGGTAAAAAAAAAAAAAAAAGCGGTGACAACGTTATGTGACAACGAATTTTCTTGCATTCAATGTTCTTTAGTGGAAGCGTAGAGACACATGATTTGAATCACGAACCCATGCAGCTAACGTGGATGTGCACACCGTGAACCATGTGTACCGCAGTGGAACGGCGCCTTTATTGTGTATCTAGATGTTTATAGTTCGTTGATGGTAGATGTTAGTAGTTAACCGCATGCAGCTGAATACCAGTGTTTTACATGAAGCGACTGACTATTTCTGACCTCCTCCAAACACCGGGCTGCTACTGAGAAATTCCTAATGGATTCCATTAACACTTTTTGCCCGACCTGGGAATTGAACCCAGGATCACACGCGCATCGGTAGCGCTTGCTACCATGAGGTCAATGCGGCAGTTGACCTAGATGTTCAGAATTTCGTCATTTTCACACAGAAGACCAGTCTACCAGTTTATCAACCTGTATAAAAACTACATAAATCTATGTTAGTTTTCCATAGAATTGATAACCCATTCAGAAAATGGCGTGACACCAAGTAGAAACCATTACCTAATGAATAGAAAGCACGAATTATTCAATGTAATTCGTTTTGGCTAGTTTGTGACAGCACAGGAAGATAAATTATACACGCAAATAAAAGTTACGAACAAAAGTAGACAGAAATGGTAATTGTGGAAGTGAATTAAGTACCTATTAAGAGTCTGTTTTACATAATAAATATTAAAGTAAGCAACGGTATTTTGGTACTAATGGAAGATAGACAATATTAATACCAGGCTGTTACTGTCCCATTGCCTCTTCCCATACAGAGAACGCACGAGGAAGAAGTTTCGTTAGACACGTTTGCTCAAGGTGGATTGGCGAGTTAAGACTTGTATTTTTTTCCTTTACCGATGTCAGTGATGTCCAACATAATCTTTTGTACATATGCATTGAAAAATCAAATTAGTACTTCATGGGTATCGCACCCACAACCTCATACAGTAAAACGTGGCTGTAACCACTGAGAAATTACGATATTTAGGAATACAAATAAATAGGAATTAAACATTTCCGTATCATGTTAAAAGGCATGACTTATATAGATAATGGTTACTTAGTAAGAAGCTTATAAAAGAAAAAACAACACAATACACAAAATAATGTTTCAGAAACAACAATTTATTTATTTGCTTTAATTTAATGAACAAAACAATACACCAAGTACCTGTTAATTAAATATCGAACAACAAAAGAAATCCGAACAAAAAAGGACAACGCACAACCACATATTTGTTCTCGCGATCAAATTTCAGTTGCTCAAACAATACAAGATACGTAGGTACTCTTATACTGCCGTATTGTGTGGATTTCAACAACAGAGGCGGCAAGATCAGTGCGCAACAAAGGATGTTACTCGATACAGAAGGTTCAACACCCCTGCAACGTTCTTACTGCAGAGATTACGCGAGTGTGTTCTAACTATATACACTGTATAGTGGGTGTTGCTTTATATAAATAAACTAGCTTCTGCTCTCGAATTCGTCAGCATAGTTTTATCACCCGCATTAAGTTACGTCTTTGGATACTGTTCTGCACCCATTGGTCGTAGAATTGAATATATTTTTTCAATTCAAACCTGTTAGTTAGCTGTTAGTTCCTGAGATTAGCGCGTTCAACCAAACAAACAAATAAACTCTTTAGCTTTATAATATTAGTATAGATACAATTGAAGTCTCTGTTTGTATTATTAAAATAACAAAAACATATTAAAATAACAAATTACTAAATGCGTATGAATGTTTATCAGATACGTATACCAAAAAAAATCTCTGTCTCTCTGTTTGTTTGTTCTGGCTAACTCCTGAATGACTGGACCAATTTTGATAAGATTTACACTGGTAGATAGCTGTTATTGATGATAAGGAGTAACTTAGGAATTCTTTTATTTCTGAAAAGAAATTAGCGTTCCCCATTAAAAAAATACCGTGAAAACCGACATTTATGAGAACGAAGTCGCAGGCATAAGCTAGTTAAGTTTAAAATTATGTGTACGTGTTATAAATATGAAGACGTTTGCTTAAAATGGTTTAAAATAAAACTCTATCCTCAAGACAAACGATGCAAAATAATTCACGACAATATAAATATTAAGCACACCACGAGCTAGGTTAACATAGCTTGGCTTACGAAGCTACAGAATATTTTTATTTTATACTCTTTCCTATAGAAAATCCAGAACAATCTTGATTTTTGTTGAATTTTGGGATTAAATGACAGAAACATAATATGAAATGTGGGTGCACAAATTATGAGTGAGTATAAGTCCCCGTCTCTCCCTCTTCAAAAAATGCAAGCGTAATATTGTGTTACAGTCTGAGATCAAAGGGTCGCCCGACCTACATCATACAAATTCTGATCTTAAAAGCGTCTGGTTGAAGTTTGGCCAACGGAAACTGTCTGGCGATAATGAATAATGGTTTCTGGTTTCGATTTCCAGGTGTGTTAGTGTTATTGGGTTTTTTTTTATGAAATTCTCAGTAGCAGCTCGGATTTGTGCCCGGTTAATGGTAATAGACTCGCTCCCTATTACATGGGTCCTAAAACATATCGGCGAACTGTGGGTGTACATCGGTATACCTCTGCGTAACCCTTCGGGGAATATAGGCGTGATAGTATGTGTTAAAAAATTAAAACCAGACATGCTTCTTTTGTTACGTGATACCGTTTTTATTTTATTAATTATTATTGTTGGCGAGTTCTCATGGATACCTTCCACCTGGAGAAAGCGGCAGGTTATGTTGGACTCTTACAGGCATTCAAACAAGCACGCATATCAGCTGAACGACGTCTTCCTCTAACTTTTTTAACCGTCTTCAAAAAAGGTGAAACGTAAGTTTAGTTTTGGAAGTCAGTGGCAATACAATAGAACAAACAACACCAAAGCCGCCAGCTTTCTACATTAAAGCTATTTTTCACTTAATAGTTTTTAAAAGCGGTTGCCTTTTTTGATACAATCTTTTTCTAAACTTCAGCCATCACAACATGACGAAAGTCTAGTTAGTGACTTTGGGATCTTGGACCATTACTTTTTAGCCTTTTCCTCCAACTATTCCGCCTTATTCCTCAATCTTGTCGAACTCAGTATTTATTTACAAGCGATCTTCAACCTTCCACTTACTAGGAGTACATAAGTAAGCGCTGATAGTTTGGCGAACCCTCAGGGGAGAGCTCCCGTAAATATATACACAAGGATTATTCATCCTGTATTTTAACGCCGGCGAACCAGCATCGATGAGCCTCGGGGGCACAACATTTTCTTCAAGAAAAATAAATGTGGAACTTCCTTGTTAGGCGAAATTTTATTGATGCGTAAAATGTTACTACAAATAGAATGGGTCTAAGTAATAGTTTCGACAAAATTGCATGTAGCGTAAGTAAAACGTGAAGCTTTGGTTAAGTATTTTATTTTTTGACTAGCTCATACCCGTGACTTCGTTCGCGTAAATGTTGGGATTCACGGTTTATTTTTTTAATAAAAGTAGCCTAAGTAAAAGGACTGTTGAAATCGATCTAGCAATTTCAAAAATTAACCGGAACAGATGGACAGACTAAAATGTTGATCAAAATTGGAAAGACTCATCCCACACACAACATATTTTTACATTGGAGGCTTTATTCATACCAATCATCATGATCATCAACACGTCAGCCGAATCACGTCCACTGTTGGACGTAGGACTCCCCTAGAGACATCCATAATTACCGGTCTTGCGCTGCCCGCATCCAGCGATTTCCCGATTTTTACATTCATATCAATGGGTGACACTAATTGTTATATGAAAAGCTCATATAAAATTAAATTAAGTACTACAGGATAGTCAAATTACCAATTCGTAAATATCTAGACTCGAATCAAATGCTTTTACGAAAGCGCGCCCGTGGCAGGCCTACTGAGCTCAAGTAAAAAGGTATCAAAAATGCCACATGGACACTTGCCAGCTGGTTATTTATGCGAGATGTATCTTAAAAGACGTGGCCAAGAAGTTAACTACATTTTCTGACCACAATTTTTCACTTACCAAACAATATAAAAGAATTTTTAGAAAGCTGAAAACAATTAAATGCACCCGTTTGTGTTCTCCTGTTTCATTCATTGCGGTCAGTCCAACATTGTGTTTGTAACGCTAAACGGACCATTGTTGGCCATTATGTACACCTGTTCACACAGTGGTGCACGATTATATACCCTTTATGTAGTATTAAGTGGGGTTTAAGTTGGGACAATAGCGTGGCAGTCGTTTATACTTTAAGTAAATGCATTAACGTGTATTTTTGTTTTTAATCACCCGCGTAAGTTACGTCTTTGGTTACTGCTCCGCTCCCGTGGGCCGCAGCGTAATGCTTTATAGCCTATACTATTTGTCATGAATTTGGCTATGATATACAAGAAGTTTTTTTCCAATTCGACTGAAACAAAGAAACAAAAATTTCTTCAACTTTATTATAAAATGGATAAGTCCAGATTTCCTCACGGTGTTTTCCTTCACCGATGACAGTGATGTCCAAGACAAAGTTAAGCTTTATTAATAGTCTTTTACATCCTTTATCTTCTAAATATTCTATAAATTTTCAAAATTACAATCTTCTAACATATTGTTTAATATCAGTTATTTAGCTTCCTACAATCAATCATTTTTAGCATCATTATTAACTGTCAAACCTACAAGTAAAAGCTAGTTTTGCCCGAAAGTTAACAAAATGGAAAGCCATCCATTATAATTGGTTTTGATTTTCATTATAATGGTCGTTCGGTTTGTATAAATCGTGTATAAATTGGCCGATAGTCATTTATTTCAACCTCAGTGAAGGAACGGGCGGCCTTGTCAACCCCATCGCCGAACTCAAGTTATTATACACCCACTATAATTCGGTTCTAAAGTTTCCTCATTCTCTATTTTATTACATAGAGAAAAGCCGGGTTCAGCATTCTTATAGCCTGTAAAGTTCAGGCTTTATTTGCGACCAACGACGTGCGACCAAAATTTCATACAAAGTAGAATTTCATACTTTGTTTGCCGAGGTCCAGGAGTTTGGTGGTCTTAAACGAGTACTTATTTATTTCGCAGTTTATTTGCGAATTTAATCGGAATATTTTGTAAACTTAAATTTTTTGAGACGTAAAAATAACTGCCTCTGTAGCCTAGTGGTCCTAAGCGCGAATGCTACGCTAGAAGACTTGAGTTCGATTTCCAGGTCATGCAAAGTGTTACTGGGTTTTTGAATGAAATTTTCAGTAGCAGCTCGGAGTTAGGATTTGTGCCCGGTTAATGGCAATAGGCTCGCCCCCTACTACATAGGACCTGAAACTTACCGGCGAACTGTGGGTGTACGTTGGTCCACCTTTGCCTAAGCCTTCGGGGAATACAGGCGTGATGGTATGTCAAAATATTAGATTTGAGAATTTGATATACAGGTTGACTCAAAAATACATACATAATAATCATTACCTCAATGGCAAGGAATAGTCAGATGCAGAAGGCTGTTGTCATGGAAATGGCACGCAATGTAATGAGGTTCCTCTTTTTGGATCCTTAACCACCATTAGCTTGTGTCTTACCATATCGCTAAGAGCGAAGCATTACAAAAAAAAAACTTATTTAAAAAAAAAAAAATTAAAAATATGTATGTATAAATATAAATATGTATAAATAAATAATTTGAATAGACTAAAATAGGCAGCTTACTTGCAACTCCAAGCGGGAAAGATTAAAGTGTATAAAGTCTCTTGAAGTGATTACGCACACATCACCAATTAATATTTACAGAATGGAAGGAGCTTATAAATATGCCTGTATACACGGTGGGAGGGACATCGTGACACTTACTTTTACCATAGATTCAGATTACTGTAGACTTGAGAACCCCAATTGCTAACATTTTTCGTAGGTTAACAAAAACTCAGCTGCTTCATACATTTTGACCGTGTATGTTGGACACTTTTGTTGGAAACCGCTGTTTTTTTTTTAATAACGAACGAAAAATTTCACAGTTTGGGTTGGGTTTTAGAATCATAAATTGAATGCATGATAACATGAGTGTCACAATGACCCTACCACCCTGTACATAACTGTTTTGTTAACAGTACCTACATTTTTTCAACAGGCAGTGTTCAGAAGTTTTTTTTGGTTTTTATGTATGTTTGTACTGTCGTCACACAAAAACCGCTGTACAAACTTTGATGGAGTTGTAAAAGTTTGAAAGCTTGTAACCTAATTAAAAATTGTGGTGTGTATCTTAATGCTGCCAGATGGAACATTAAATTAGGCGTTAAGCCTAGCCTTGCTAGGAGTATAATTGTTTAAACAATTTAGCTAGCTCAGTGCTTAATGTGTTTAATTTCCTTTTGTCTGTGAAAGTACATTTTTGTGCTATTTATATTTGTATATTTTTATTTATAAAATGGCTTCGTATGTACTTAAAACTTTCTACTACTATAAATGCGAAAGTTTGGATAGATCATCATCATCATCATATCAGCTTACCATATAATATAACATACCATCACGCCTGTATTCCCCTAAGGGTTAGGCAGAGATGTACCAATGTACACCCACAGTTCGCCGGTATGTTTAGGTCCCATGTAATAGGGGGCGAGCCTATTGCCATTAACCGGGCACAAATCCTAGCTCCGAGTTGCTACTGAGAATTTTACAGAAAAACCCAATAACACTTGCTCGACCTGGGAATCGAACCCAAGATCTCTAGCGTAGCAGTCGCACTTAGGACCACTAGGCCAACGAGGCAGTCGCCAACCATATTTGTTACTCAATCACACCAGAACGGCTGCACGGATCTGGATAAAATTTACACAGAGACGGATAATGGTCTGGACTAGTCCTGCGGTTGCAACAGCTGCTGGGTTTGGTGGCGATCTCTAACGAAACAAACGACGATCACAACAGATGGGGGTCAATCGCCCCGAGGGGAGCCAGTATTCGCCAAGCTGGTATAAATTGGCGATCATTCAGATGTACCTAACCCGTTAGGGCGGCAACTTGGCAAAATGTATGAGCAAACAAGTCATTAAGACAATCCGTTAAGATCGGTTCTGGTAACACACCACAAAGGGATGCCACAGCCGCACCAAGTTAATAAAAAAAATTGTCTGTAAAAGCACAAAGGCAAATTTTTATTCTGAGAAAATTCCAGTTCCCGTGAAATGATATTTTTACTTTGACGCGGACAAAGTCACTAGCAGAAGCTATTTTATACATAAAAGCGAAAAGTTACGCATTTACACACAAACTAAACACAATCTCAAAAACTCTTTACTTTCCTTCCTTCTCCTATCCTTGACCTATGAAGCTAAAATTTGGCACGTAGGTAGTATATAGATAGAAGATGTCAGCTAACAAAAGATTTGCGGCAGGGCTGAATTAAGGAGTCTTTTGACTTGCAAGCGCACGAAGTCACAGGAAAAGGGTAGTTTCTCATAAAAATAACCACATAATATTTTCGACGATACACGAAATTCATATAAGTGAATACCGCTGAAAGAATGTTTTAATACCGCACGGTAAATCTTTTTTTTATGACGTCACGAAAATAGTACCCAGTTTTACGTAAAAACTAGTTATTTTTAACCCGAATTCGGCTTCGGCTCACATATCGCAAGAACGGTTTAATTAGGAGCAATTATTCGCTGCAATAATTTATGTAATTGCCTGGCGGTCTTGTCTCGGATAGTTTGTGTTGTAGCTTTCAGTTCACGGGATACACGAATTTGGTTTGAAGTCTATATTTTACGCACCCTAAACTAATATTTTCTGAGTTTATTCACCGTGTGATTGGCTGGAAAATTAACAACTTTTCAAACGTGTTTTCGTGGCAGGCGAGGGTTGAAATTATCTGAGGGTGATGCTAGTGTGATTATTTTCTTTTTGTTCCGGGGTGGGAAATCCTTATGGATGTCAGACTCTTATTGACTGAACATAACGCCGGTGTTCCCTTCCCCCACTTAGCCGGGAATACCAGGAGCGTACGCGCCTTTCATGATCCCCGACTGGTGCCGACACACCTCTGTGGGCTTCCTCAGGGGAAGTGTTATCAAAACTTAACCCAAGACTCAAGAAGTACTTAATGAAAACGAATTTCAACTATTAAATGGCTTTAAACCTATACTTAGGGTAAAGTATTTAAAGGTCGTGTGCGCAGTACTCGTAACCGGCGTGCTTGTATGACCAGATGAATGAACGTGGACGAGGCGAAAGGAGTATGTAAGGATCGTAGCAGGTGGCGTTCTGTGGTTTCTGCCTACCCCCATGGGAACGAGTGACTTTATGTATATGTATGTATGTACCGGGAATCGAAATAAGCTCCATCGAAGGAAGCTGTAATAAACACATAGAAGATAATACCTTTTAAGACAATCAAAGGTCGCCAAACATTGCCTTGTTCTTTGCAACTCCTATCTTTGAACTTCATAACCTGGGCTTGGAATCAGCCCCGCTTGCACTATGGAAGCTATATTTTTTTTACCATGACATAAACTTTTTAAGCAATGTCTAAGCAATAACTAATGTGATCTTTCAATTCATATGTAAGTACTTTCTAAGTTTGTTTTGGATATCTCTGACATCGGTGAGGGAAAACATCGCAGAGAAACCTGAACTTATAATTCATACATATAAGTCTGAAATTTCAGTCTCAAGACTTGAGCATGTGTGGTGGTTAATGCGTACCTTTCTGTATGTGAAGAGGCCTTTGTCCAGCAGTGGGAATATAATAGGCTGGCATTATGTATTTATTGTAAACTTTTTTGAACAAGTTTATAACAATATCCACAAGAAATGGAAGGTATGTTGTTACAATACACACATTTCAACTTATTTCAACAACAAACGAGGTGTCGTTACAGTGCTACTGTTCCGGAGTGTCATAGAATACGTGACGTCACTAAATCCAATATGGCCGACACTAACAGCCACTTTAACCAATACGCCAATGCCAAATAACATCGAATTGTTTCTGAGGCCTTGCAGGAACGTTATTTTATTTTATTTTGTGTTTATCGTGTTGTAATCGCATTTAGGTTATTGAGATCAAGAAGGCAGATAGATGGAAAAGCACTGTGTTTCGAATTTAGTTCACTTATTAACTTATAGAGTCATAGACATACATACATATCATCACGCTTGTTTTCCTCGAAGGGTTAGGCAGAGGTGTACCAATGTACAGCCACAGTCCGGTATGTATAGGTCCCATGTAATAGGGGGCGAGCCTATTGCCATTAATCGGACACAAATCCTAACTCCGAGCTGCTACTGAGAATTTCATAGAAAAACCCAATAACACTTTACTCGACCTGGGAATCGCTCCCGCCACCTATAGCGCAGCAGTCGCGCTTAAGGCCACTAGGCTAACGAGGACGACTTACAGAGTCATGGGTAAAAAAATAAATGTCCCGTAGTACTAGGTACTGGATCGCTTGGTAGTTCTACTGGATTTTTTTTTCCCATGATAGGTACTAATGGTAGTACCACAGGCAACAAACGATATTGAATACTTATGCTCATAAAAGTTTGGTTCGATAGATATTGTTGTTCATTTTTATAATCAACATAACCCCCTCCTTCTGGTGCATTTGGGTAAATAGTCATTTCAAGAGAAACGTTGTCACTTTTAAGAGCTTTTTATTCACTGCAGAATCCTACTTCCTTCTTACGTATGCTAAAATGGATGTTTGTTACTCTTTCCCGCCTAAACGGCTGAATGAAATTACTTGAAATTTAGCGCTCATGTAGATATGGATTTAACTACCCACTGGTTATGTTTATCCCATACAAAAGTACTTATGTGGTGATTTCTTTTTTTTATTTCACAGTTCAATTATGGAACTAAGCAGACGAAGTCGCGAGCAGAAGCTACTTTACATAAAGCAATAATAACACTCGTTTCATGTTTTGCTTCCCAAGCATTATTCAATCACATTCACTTTTCATCATCTGGTTACGGCCGTCTAAATCCTATAAACCAGTCAAGTGTGCTCGAATTTAAACCTTCTTGTATTGCAGTATGGTTGTATTTTAATTGTACCCTGGACGAAGGGGACGCAAAACCTTTTCATCTTTAAGGAGCCTTATCCTTAAGACCATAAAGACTTTTATGTAATTTAATAATTTTCCGTCTTTTTGAAATAATTTCTCACACTCATACATACTTGAGATGGAATTGGACGGCTGTTCTGGCAGAGAAAGTTGCAAATCTTATAAGTCAAGATATTTTTAACAAAATTTGTATTATCATGGAAATTATAATTTATTAAAAATCGTGTCGGTATTTGTATGTTCGAATAATCATTATTATTTTAGCAACCTACCGTATTAATTTAAAATATAAATATAATAAGAAACTTTTCATAAACAAGCTTTTATCACTTGTTAATGAAAAGAATTAGCAATTTAAAAATAATTATTTAAATGAAATAAGAAAAATACCATTATATATAGGTAAATAGAAGCGTGTTACATTTTACAAAAAACGAGCCCAAACTCGATTGGTTTGTGTCATTTAATTATCGAGTTCCTATGGCGATCTTCTAGCTCCATCATCAGAACAGCTCCATGTCATGTAATAATTTTGCATTGTCATCTGATTTACACATGCATGCAAAATTTCAGCTCAATCGGTAACCGGGAAGTGGATCAAATTTAATTTGAAAGATTTGATTACAGACAAACAAACATCGGGACAAGTGAAACTAAATAAAAGCTTGTAAAATAATTATTTTTCAGATTGTATTGCAATCAGGAACAAAAGTTCCCAAGTCTAAAGAGTTTAAGAATTTCTCCACTAGGAATTTCTTCTGTATCGTGGATGCGTTTACAAACGTATAAACTCGCATTCACAAACAGCCCTATGAACTATTTGTAAGCCATTTTTTTATTCGAGATGGGTAAGCTCTTGCTCTAGCCTAGATCAGAGGTGATAAAGGCAAAGTCCATTCAAATATTTGTTGCGGTGACGCAGTGACGTTAGCGTGTCTATGAGGAAGCCAATGTAGCATGTTGGTGACGAAAACCCGTAAGTTTTGCTCCTACTAAAAATGGTTCAAAGCATCTAAAGAAGTTATCACTAAAAAAAATCGCTCTCCATCCAATATCTCATCCCCTTCAGATTATAAAGGTACAATGTATTACATTCGCAGTATTTTCATTACGTAAAAAGCTTCTCCGCGGAACACATGCTTACCTACTAGACAACTACATTACTTATTTATTACATGCACTATACATTACTGTTTTTCTTTTTGACATGTTTTCGCTAAGAGATACCCCTCGAGTGGTGGAATGAACATCACGTAAACACGTCGATGCCTTGCTCTTGATTCATTGTAAGTGAACAACAATAACACGATGCAGGATGTATTTTTTGTTAACTATTCTTAGAAAAGTAAGGTTCTGTATTCGATCTGTTTGTATGTGTTTATTTGTCTATGTCAGCAATTTCTGTCTGTCTATCTGTTACGCTTTTACAACGAAATTACTGAATCGATATTGATGAAACATGGTACGAGGTAAGTTGGAACCCCAAAAAATTGAATTGCCTACTTTTTCACGCTAACCGATATTTACACGGGCGAAGTCGAGGGCAAAAGTACACAAAACACTTTTTAGGAAGATTCATAATATCAATATGCATGCATAGATTTATTTAATGAGAGTGTTGGATTATGTCTTATCTCTCAACCCTTGTACGTTGTATGTGTACCCTTTTTCATAATTCTGTAATGAAAAAGTTTTCTAGATTTTTCCACAGGTAGCGATTTTACCTATATCTAGACAAAAAACTTTTATGCTATATTTTTAATAAAAGTACGAAGGTACATACATGGCAATTTGTTTTTAGGGTTCCCTACCTCAAAAGGATAAAACGAAACCTTATATGATTACTTTGTGGTCTGTCTGTCTGTAATGACTCTTTTTCTCAGGAACGCGTGAAGGTATCAAATTGAAATTAAGATCAAATTCTTAGGGCTGCAATTCTTTGGAGCTGTAAAAAACAAACTTCCAAGTCAACGCAATCAAAAGATATGGCTGTTTATGTCCAATATTTTGGTAATCTCAAGGGAATCAAAATCTATAGAGTAGGTACTTCCTACTACTTACGGCAAGTAGAAATGTCTTCAGGAAAAAATCTAAAATCCATTTTGTTGTTACCGCACCAAAAGCAAGTTTTTGTACATGTAGTGTTAAATATTGTACGCAGATACGGAACCTATCTTGTGCGAGTCTAAATCATACTTACATTTATATTTTTTACTAACGTTGACTGTTCCACTCCTGGGTAAAGGCCTCCCTCCATCCCTTTCACTTACCTCTGTGTTGTTGTGTGTCCTCCCTAGTTCTTGAGAAAATTATCCAAGGCATCCCGCCATCTTCTCTTTATATTTGTCGATTTTTTTTTCGTTTCACGCGTTACGTTATTTGTTATGTACGTTATTATTGATGGTAAAGCAGAGAGCTGTAGCTCGGCAAAAATAAACAGATCAATAACCAAAATAAACACGCGGGTACATTGCGAAATCTAATCATCTGGAATTGAAATTATTTATTCTGTAAATTGAATTTTTGAAACCATTTTTGCTAGCAATTTTTTTACAGCTGCCACGTTGATTTGACATTTTTTGTTTAACTATTTATTTACGTGTAACTAGCTTCTGCCAACGACTTCGTCCGCATCAAAGTTGATATATTATCCCGCGGGAACCGTACATTTTTACGGGATTAAAAGTAGCCTATGTGCTATTGTCCAGACTATGATCTATCACTGTGCCAAATTTCATCTAGAACAAATATTCATCCAAACTCTTGTATTTATAATAATATAAATGATTATACTATTACTATCTTGAAGTGTTTAGTGATGGGAATATTTTTACTACTTTATAGATAGGTACTTTATATAAGGTTCAAAATCGAACACCACGTTTGTCTATGTATTCGACAGCAGCCTGTACATGTCATATTTTTCATACTAATATTTTCCTTTCTGAATAAAGAAAATGCGAAATTCCTTAACATGTCATCGTCAGACATCTTTGGTATGACTGACCGACGATCCAAGGTTCATTGTCCGTCCCTTTTTAGGGTCCCGTAAATAAAAGCGGGAAATGACCTCATTATGCCACTGGTCATTTGTTTTTTTGGGTTCCATTTATTATTTAGTTCGACTTGTTTTTTGGAATTGTATTTTGAAAATGGAAGGATGGGTCAGTAATGGTGTTTGGCTTTCATTTTCGTTAAGTAATATTGCATGTAAGTGTATCAGTTGAACATAGTAAGGACTTCTTAATTTAGTTTTATATTTGGACAAATATTACAACGAGAAAAGATTTGTATTATGGCTTGTGAAAAAAAAACACTGATTCAATTTTAAAAATTCTTTCTTCTATGGAAAGCTACAGTATCAGAGTATCATAGGCTATATTTTATTAAAAAAAAACTAAGAACCGTATAAAATTCACGCTTATGAATTCACGAGAAAATAACTCTGAATCACGAATACCCAAGCATAGCTACTTTAAGTAAATACTTTTCTAAAATTAGCCCTTTTCTTTGTGTTATAAAACTAACTGGCTATTAAACTAATAATTCAGAGGTCTCTTCCCAAAATACTTCACAATTCTAGTTAATTTTGTTCCTATTTATACAATGGAGGATTATAAAGTCACGGAGTTCCGTTTAACTATGTATATAAATGTATAATGAATTTACTGTTATATATAAGCTTAGGTGTTGTTTGCCATTCCACATGAGTTTATAATAAGAAAACCAGTATAAGAAACATAGAGACCATAAAATGTAAGTAGGCATTATGAACCAAAATGTTTTGAAATAATGTCTCAATATTTTTGACATAGTGAGGCAACTTTGCAGAGAAAGAAACTGGGAAAGTTGGTAACTTTTAGCGCCTTGTCTACTTTATTATTTAATAGATATATATTGAGCATACAGCTGAGTAACTGGCAAAAGAATTTAACTTAGATTCAATATTAAAAGTGGTCTGATTTTATCTGCAGTGATGACGCAGATTGAAAAAAAAAATCAACTTAATTTTTTTAATACCCTTTGGGTGGGTTATACTAATAAAGGTGCCGCCACACTGGGACAGACAACTTGCGGTGCGGTCGTAAACGTGGGTGTAGTCATACTGCAACAGTATTTGTATGTACGGGTCTACAATAACGCAAGCACCCGCTCCCGCGTTATTTGTATGGACACTCAAGTTGTCCGCTTCGGTGTGGCTGAGCTTTTTAAGCACTCGCGAAACAGAAGACAACCGAGAGTGAAATATTCAAAAAATACTATCTGCGACCTGTATTATGGGTTTATTCATTATTTTAGGTTGAACTTAAACACATCACAAATAAAGTTTTAAATTGTAAGCAGAATATAATTCCACGCGGTATTTATTATCTTGCATTAAATTACGAAATTTTAAGCTCTATTTCTGTTACGTTATAGTTCATCATACAGCATACCGCGACCTCCTCCCCCCCAAACCCTATTAACTTTAAATGCAAATGATTTATAATAAAACTATTTTTTTTTATTTCAGACAAAAAGTCCACAGCATTATCATTAATAATTTTGTGTATTACTGTTTGTTTTGCCGAAGCAGCTTTGTACAAGTTGGACACTGAAAATAAACAGCTGCAAACAAAAATACTTCACTTAGTTTAAATGGCAACATACAGTGAACTGTAGTCCCGGATTATTTCACGTTTCATTTGCTTGTCCGCTCCGGCGATCCTTTCGCTCGGTTCGAGATGCCTCAGACGCTACCGTAATATTTATTACCATTGTTTACTTTGTCCTTTGTGGTTAATATTGCAAATTGAATGAACATAATGAGTTTTCGCGTAGTTCTGTTTACACACCTATATGTATGTACATGGTCAATGTGAGAGACTATAAGTTCGCATCTAGCGTTAACATAATTAACCTGGTTTTCAATTTTGAGTAAAATATAATGATATTTGTTGGAAGTATCATTGGCGGTACAAGTTAAAGATGGTAGTAGTATTTCTTAATAGTGTTCTAACAATATGTACTAATATAGAAGTATAAATAAGTTACTCACGGACGTTTCAAATCCATCTTTGAAAATATCTAGCTTCTGCTTACACAAAAGTAAAGGTTAGCGTTCAATTTGTGAGCTGTTTGAGTTGCAATGCAATGTATTATAGAAATGGACGCGGAGTGCATTCCTACATCTTGGATTCGATAGAAGCGAGTTCGCTTTACTCCTTGTCCGAGCTTTAGACTATTTTCAAACAGAATTTTGTTACTTATGCTTATAATGTCAAAATTTGATTGCATACGGAGAGAATTATCTAAGTTACTATATCTGTTTTATAGGAAAATTATTTATAGAAATTAGATGAAATATAAAAATATCAGTAGCCATAAGGACCGCTAATGAGAATCTCATTAGCATGAAGTTATTTTTTAATCCTTATTAATTTAGGAACTTTTTATCGTTTGGTCATGTCAGTTTCATCGCAACCCTTATCTACGTGTTACATATTAGACACTATTCATAGATCTCTAGAAATTGAACTATAACTCACACTTGGAGCTGCTAAAATACTGTGGAATAAACCTACATCTAATTTGTTTACCTGGAATTGCCTAAACATTTCTTCTCTCATAACATCTGGACACATTCCATCAATGAGCATGAAGTTGTGAATTCGGTACTGGGCAAGTACCAATGTGATTTTTTTCAATTCATAATTATTGTACTTTTTACGTGTATTTTGGAAATTATTAACATTGAAGGAAATCATTGTTAGGAAACCTGGACTTTATAATTCTTTTTTTCAAGATAATATCAGTAATAAGTTATTCAAATTAATCAAATTATAAGGATTATAACAGCTATGTGTAATTATATTAATCAGATTTATTGTTCAAAGTTAATCTATGAAGATAATCTGGTGATTTGGTTATTTTTAAGGTTTCATAAAGAAAAGATGGAACCCTCATAAGATTACTTTTTGTTCGTCTATCACAAAGTGATTTTCCTCAAGACTTAGAATTGAATTTTTTGCATTATTTTACATCATGTTTTCAGCCCATATACTCATAAGCATTAAACTCTTCAATTATATTTTATGATGCGTACACAACCGCTCATAAACAATATCATTTACAATACTGATGCATCGAGAGATAAAATTTCAATAAGGCCGACCATAAATGATCATATAAGGAAATATATCTAGCGGTATTTTTTTTAATTAAAATACAATTAACGCAGAAGCCAAGGTTAATGAATATAATGATTATTACCCGTGTCAAATGTCATTCAAAAATAGGTCCTCTTATTGTGATGATGTAACTCTGAATCAGCTAATCCTTTGAGCAAGAGTGTGGTTCGGTGCTCGTACCTTCTTTCCTCGATAGCAAGTATTTTCTCTGAAAAGACTTGCAAGAAGTTTATTAAGTTCGGTTTCCTCGTTCATTCACTACTAGCTATAAACCTCGCAGTGTCACCCGCCTTTAGCCACGTCTTTGGCTACTGCTCAGCTCCCGTTAGTCGTAGCGTGATGATACGCATAAACTTTTCTCTTGAATCACTCTACCTTGAAAATCGGATTAAAATTGTAACCGTCGCGTAGTTTAAAAAGATCTGTGAAGCGACTTTGTTTTATACTATTTAAAAATTTTTGAGCTGTGAATTTTTACGTAACTTCTTCGGTATATCGTCGCGTAAAAGTCTAGAAAAAATGGGCCAGTATTCCTGGAGTACTTTTTAGAGAAAGGTTCGTCCTATGGGCATTAAAATATTTATTAAAACCAAGTTACCTACCGAGACTCTTTGTAAATTTTTGATTGTTTACAAAAGTTTTTCTGTACCTAATGTATTATTCTACTCATGTGTAACATTATCCAGTTTCAGGAGCGCTTGGTAACAAAAATGTAGAATTATTTATCAAACATTATTTATATTTGATGTAAATTTTCGAGTTTCGGTAAATTAATCAAACATTTAGTTTGTTATTTTTGAAAGCGTTCTAGAATTGTATTCACTTGTTTTTAACTTGGGTTCATCAAAATATTCAAACACAATCCGGGGCATAGCTTTTCAGGCTTTAGTGTTTGTCTTAGTACCTACCTAAAGATTGATCATAGCAGTTGTATGTGCCAGCGAATCCTGAGCGAAATCTGAATCACAAAAGCGGTGCGGTGCGATGCCGCAACACAGGGCGACGCTGTGTGTTGCGTTGTGGCGTTCCAAAGTATCCTATTGTTATGGCGTCAGGTGACTCGTATATTTGTAAACAATTTTTATTCGTATGTTAACATTTCGAGGCCAGGAAGGTCAAAAGTCCATAATGAATAACTCCATTTCCTCAAAGAGGTATTCTTCTTGTTCTTTTCGTATCCATGATAACTCTAAATTATTATTTTTTTATAAACGTAGCGACATTTATTGCTTCATAAAGGTAACAAGTATTCTCAAACAAAATTTCAGAACAAAGATTTAGAACATTTATTTTTCGACAAATTCCGTAGACCAAGTCTGCTCAACCGCAGGCCCGCGGGCCATGATGTGACCCGCAGATGGATTTTAATGGCCCGCGTATCTATCGACATCTGATATGACGCCTAACATAAGAAAACTATTACAATAGAAACTTGTCAGAAATCACATTGATGAATAGATGCATTATTGATACAGTAGTCGCCAGGAGTCATAAGCACAAATATCAAGTTATTTTTTGGGTTTTTAGGTACCTTTCTGGGTTTTTTGGGACGCCGACGCTGCACGGCTCGTGGCGATTACTATAGAATCAATTTGATGTCAAATAATGCTGATATCGCTTGATGCTCTGTGTTACATCCTTTTTTTATTTTTTTTTATTATCTTTCATAAATTTAGGGACTTTTGGTCACAACAAGACCATGCCAGCCCCATCGTAACCTAATACAAGTAAAGCTCCAAACCTTAGATATTATTAGGACTGTAGCACCTTACTCACTATTTTATAAATAAAGATAGCTGCGTTGGAGAGAGGCTCCGATAAAGTACTTTGAATAAAACCAACATCTATCAAATTAATTTTGAAAGTATTCATCAGCGCCTCTCTCCATCCATGCATCCATTCGTCCATCCTTTTTTTGTTAATAAACAACTATTAAATTCATAATGCCTTTGGTTATTTTACACAAGTCCCAAAGGTAACTAAAATAGGAATCGTTAGTGGTCCGCCGATAATTTCTAAATCGACCGTTTGGCCCGATTAAAAAAGTTGAGTACCCCTGCCTTAGACGTAGATACATAATACTTCGTCAAAATGTAGTACTTAATGGTAACAGATACCTATGTAAGTCTTCTCAATGTTCTAGGTATTAATTACTAAACACTTTGCCTTAGAAGCAAGTACTTGATCAAAGTAACTTACACGTGTACGTTGAGGGCTCGTGTATATAAGTCAGTTAAATATAGATCTTACAAGGGTACGTCTGTTTGGATGCGGCTAAGAGTTTCTGGACTTTCTGAAATGAAATTACACCGTGTGGTCTTAATACTTCTTAATTATTATGTAGAGGGTTATTTGTTGGATATATTGCTCATAAGGCGTCATAGTGTTACTTATATACAAAATTATGGAACTTTGACGACTTTTGTGTAAGTATTTTTTTAACACTTATCAGCACAGAACGGCCCATTTGTCATTTGACCAAAATCGCGCACCGCCCGTGTGCCGTCGTCTTTTTTATTTTGCCATTGTAAATAATATTTTAACGCACACGATTTAAAGCTCTAAATTGTATGGCAAATAGTTTGCTGTGTCGGAGCAGTGCTGTTATAATGAGTGATGACTCTTGACTTTAGGCAAAAGTGTTGTTAAGATGTTCTTGTGTTTGTCATCTTAAATGAATTCTCGACGAGCCTGTCCACAAGCACTCCACCGAACGTTATTACAAGTATAATCGTACCATCTGACCTTTTAAATAGTTTACGGGATTCTGTCCATAAATAGTAATATGAGGAAATATGTATGTCCTTGTCCCGATACAGGGCTAACACCAATGTGACTTTTTATATTTGTACATTGATTTTCAATTTATATCTTTGAGTTCTTTTTTAATTTCGTTGGATGGCAAACAAATCGACTGCCCATCTGATTTTAAGTAGTCAGCGCTGCCCATAGACATCTGTAATACCAGAGGCCTTGAAAATGCGTTGCCACCCCAGAGACAACGTTGGAATGCCATTGCTTGGCAGTGCTCATATACCTGTAGTTACACCTACACCCATACAGGGAATGGGTGTTAAACTAGAACGTAGCAACGCTGCTTTGCGGCAGTAATAGATAATTCTGGTGGTAGTACTGTTACTGAATCTATTATAGTTTTTGTTACTAACGGTTATACCCATTACTTTTAAATTTTCTTGTCATTTACCTCGTTTACAATATTATTGTCAAGCGAAGAATCTAAAATATTGTACAAAGATGCGTTTTACATCACACTCAGTTGGTCATAAAATGCCGTCTATTGCAAGTACAAGCAGTTACATAGAAAGGCGAGAAAATAATGATGTATTCGAAAATATCCTTAGGCCTAGCGCGACCGCGCTAACAAAAAAGTATTTGACTTTCGAATTTGAAATACGATTATCTTACAACATTTTTTTTATTACTTACAATCAATAATAATTGCGAATAAAGTGTTAAAATTTGATAAATATTGTGTGTGTCGGGTCACGGCAGGCCACGAAGAAGATGGCGGGACAAACTGGATGGATTCCTCAAAAACTGGAAGGATGAGGCACGAAAGCGTGAAGCGTGGAATGAATGGAGGGGAGGCCTATGACTGGGACACAACACATACCATCACGCCTGTATTCCCCGAAGGGTTAGGCAGAGGTGTAACAATGTACATCCACAGTTCGCCCGTATATTTAGGTCCCATATAATAAGGGGCGAGCCTATTGCCATTAACCGGGCACAAATCCTATCTCTGAGCTGCTACTGAGAATTTCATAGAAAAACCCAATAACACTTGTTGCTCGACTTGGGAATCGAACCCAAGACCTCTAGCGTAGCAGTTGCACTTAAGACCACTAGGCCAACGAGGCAGTTACAGACACAGAACACAGGGACAGAAAACGCTGACAAAAATAAGTATGGAACATAAGCATATTTCCAATTTTAAAATTTTGTTTAATTTACTTTACATTTAGAGCGTTTGTCCATTCCCACTGTCATCGGGACGACATCAAGATAGAGATGACGCCGCCAAAGTAGTGATGAATACATTCAATATGGCGGCGTGTCCACCGCACGTCCGTTACCTGAGCGCAATCATCCCGGCCACCGAAGTTTCGAGTAATTCGGCACTACTGTTAGAACTAGCCCTAAAATTGTGACAAGCCGATGTGCTGGAAATACAAAACCCTTTTGGACTTGTCCTTACACTACCGTGGAAGCGGGCCGTTTTTTTAGTTTTTGTTTCGCCTAAAAATATATTCTCCAGGCCGGTTTTAGCCACGGCAACTAATCTTAATAGTCTGCAATAGCCAAGTACGCAGGAGATGTTATAGTGCTTAAATGTGTGCGCAAACACAGGTGCACTCCCTCTTCTCTCAGTCTCATAGTCCGATGGGACGGCAATCCGACATGACCGGGGAGAGATCAGGCGCAGGACCAACGGCTTTACGTGCTTTCCGAGGCTATCATAATCAGAAAGACCAAACAGAGCTTTAGTCGGTCGCATTGGACACACGATCGCCATCATGTGGCCGCTCGGCTCAAATAATCTCGTGTCTCGGTGACTTTCTGGTGACAGCGGCTGTGTACAAACACCCTTACTCCGCACATCCGTGTTAGGCCCTCAGATTTACAACGCAGATGTTCGCACCGTCAAAGTAATGGCACCTACTTATCGGATTTATAGAAATGTTATTTATTCAAAAAATGGTACTCTTGTACAGTCACGTCCACTGATAAGTATCTATCTACACGTCGCTGAATTTCCAAATGTATGTTAACAATAATGGAATTTCAGAATTAAGCGCGAAGTGTGTTCGTGTTTACTGAGTTACATTCGTAAATGTAAATGAAACACCAAAATCTTACACGTATTTACTAGCATATTTACAATGGCTACCTTTGTATCACTGTACTTACATAACTAGGGGTAGTTCTGACAAAACTTAGTTTTGAATCTTATTTCCCGAAGTATTTGTAATTTTCATTTTAATTCTATTATGAGCATAAGATTGCGGCGTACTTTGAACTGTAATGGCTGGATTGTTATGTAATACATCTGGCATATGAAATTAGTTTGACGTAATTAAATTAATTATCGAGAGTGATACAGGCAGCTCGTTAGCAACTAAGGTCAATTAATGTAAATAAAAATAAAATCAGTAATGTGTAGCACGGTTGTTCTGAAATTCGTAAACATATTTACAAAATTAAAAAAATACGTCGTTCCCATGATTTATTACAGTTGCTTTTGACAATATACCAAATAATAATAAACTCTACGTTGTTTACATTTATAACGGTTATGCAAAATCAGGGATCCTTGGCGTCAGTGTGGAAAGAGAACACCGGGTTGGTTGTTAGTCAGTAACAGTCTGACAGATCCCTTCCCCCCTCTAGAGTAGGAACAATGACAGAGTGAACATTCACAAGGAAATCGAAAGAAATATGGTTAGGTTAGTTTGCCAGATTTAAAATTACATTATCATTTGAAATTAACTGACTATCTACAAAATTTCATCAAGTTTAATTACATATTGAAAAAAAAAAATACTAGATTACATTTGTATGCAGCTCACTATCGGTAAATTTCCATTAAAAACAACAAGTTTTGATTCCAGCCCAAATTCTAGAACAAATTTAACAGAGCAGAACTCTAATACAGCAATAAAATGTTATTAGACCAACAAAACAAATAGTCTAGACTGGACTATAGTACTTTAAAACTACAATAAGCCTAAATGTCTGCGTTTTCTTAAATGGTTTTTGGCATACGCTAAAGAAAAATGTATTTTACTGAAATTGCAACCTCGGCGTTGTATTTTTCTTATGGCAGTATTTCTGGTGCCAATATAAAATTAAATAAAAGCGTTCTAGAATTCAGTTAAAATTTAACGATGTGGGAGTGGGCGTGAGGGTCATAACGGCATTAATAAATACCCTTTCGGGAAACGGTATTTGTTTATGTAAATTCAATCAAATGGGAGCCCAACTCCGTTGAAATAAAATAGCCTTTACATTAATAAAAAATGATGTACTCTCAACCGATTTTTGGACACGGTGGCCAGTTTAATGGAGATAAGCCATGTATGCAGAGGATATTATAGTGTACATTGTGCGAGAACAAATGCTGTCTAAGAGGAACGGCAGCCGCAAGTAAGCAATTAGATCGCGGGCCTGTGGACGGTGAGCAACGGGTAGCTCACTGTCCGTAAGTTGCATAACGACAGGCCGTGTCCACGGCGCGTTCTTGTACCATGCGCGCCTCAAAGATATGTCAGCAATTTTTGAAGGGGCTACCCAGGCCCGATGTCTGCCAGGACTGCGGGTATTCCGTAAGAGATCCCGCCCCCCAAGCACAAAAGGTACAACAGGGAATATAGATAGATTTTAGTCAGTAAAAGTCTGATACTCCCTTCCTCCCTGCCCAAAGCGGGGGAAGTCATTTGATGATTTCCCATCCGTACGTAGAATTTGCCCTTAGACGTACATAATATTTACGTTTGTTAGGCGTGACGAAGTGCACAACAAGATTGTTTCGTAACAAAATACTAATAATAAATATCTAGGATTAACCAGGTGACTAACCAATTGCGCAGGAGATATGTAGTGCTAAAGTGTGTGCGCAAACAAAGGTGCAGTCTGTCCTCCTTCACTCTCATAGTCCGATGGGACGAAAATCCGATACGACGGGGAGAGATCAGGCGCAAGAACAACGGCTTTACGTGCTTTCCGAGACACGGGGGTGTGGGCCACACGCCGGTCACTCTGATTGGTGACCTCTATGAAATATATCAAAGAACTTCTGATTGGATAACGGAATTTAAAATAAAGAACAAAAACATACCATCACGCCTGTATTCGCCGAAGAGTTAGGCAAAGGTGTACCACAATACACCCACAGTTCGCCGGTATGTTTTAGGTCCCATGTAATAGGGGGCGCCGCCTATTGCCATTATAATCGGGCACAAATTCTAATTTCGAGGTGCTACTGAGAAATTTCTACTGGAAAAACCCAATAACATTGCTCGACCTGGGAATCGAACCCAGGACCCCATGCTCATCAGTGGCGCTTGCGACCACGAGACCAACGAGACAGTTTAAAATAAAGAATCTTTTTGTATTGAAAATTTGGTTTGTATCGCAAGAAATTCAAAGATTATGTCCTTTTTGAACTACGTTATCATTTTTTACGTTTGGCTTATCACAATCAGCAACAAGATTTATAATAAAAGTTGCTTCGAAAGAAAGAAGATAGGGTATTCAGTTTAGGGATTTATCTCGACTTATTTTTTAGTCTTTATGATTTTGCTAATTTTCTATGTCAGTCTTGGGACTGTACCTCTATTGATAAAGATAAAAACATAAATATCCATAGACAAAAAGAACCGGAAAGCTGCATAATATTCATGCAATGCACCAACCAGCCATTTTTACGTTGGCAACTCTATTGTTTCTGGTTTTTAATTAAGAGCCTTCAGATGAAGCATCGTGGCCACAGACTTTATAGAATTGAAAAGAAAAAAAAGGTATTTTTTAAGAGCTTATTTGTCTTTGTTCGAAAATGGAGGATTTCGCTGTAGTTTATGGTTAGCTATGCTTGCGTTACTTTGGACGGGGATTATGCATTCATGTTCAGTGTGGTTAGTGCAAATTTAGTTTTACACTTCAGAGTACATTTTAGAAGTGTGAGAACGCTTTAATTAGGAACATAGTTTTGAAATGTTAGCTGTTCTTTCGATACTTATCTAGGAAACTAGTAAACTGTACAGATTTTATTTATTGTTCACACATAACATACCATCACGCTTGTATTCTCCGAAGGGTTAGGCAGAGGTGTACTAATGTACACCCGCAGTTCACCTGTATTTTTCAGGTCTCATGTAATAGAAGGCGAGCCTATTGCCATTGACCGGGCACAATCTTAACTCCGAGCAGCTATTGAGAATTTCATAGAAAAACCCAATAACCCTTTGCTCGACCTGGGAATCGAACCTAAGACATGAAATGGCAGGCAGATAATGAACAATCAGATTCCTATTTAACTAACATTTACGTTTACAAATAGCCAATGAATAGTATTGCAGCCATTAATTTAAATTCAACCAATCTAACTAGTTTCACATAATATGTATGAGTACAATAGGAAACCCTTGAGTTATTTGTGTTCCCGAAATTACTATCAAACTATATTTTGTGGTTTGTATTGACATAAGTAGGTCAAAACTGGACTGAATGCCGACCCTAATATGGTTGGGATTCGGCTAAGTAGGTAATTCGGATAAAACGAACAAAACGTATGTAGTGGCCAGTTGACCTAAATACATAAAGTTAAAATCGAATTATTTAGATATTTAGACTGACCATTATAAGCCACTTTTGAGCGTCGATTATGTTTGTGTGTGTGAGTATTATGTTTGTACACGAACCCACGATACATGAGAAATTCTTAGTGTGCGTAAATAAACCATAGGATTTGTGAAAAAAAAAATCGGATTTTTTTTTTTCTAGTAGTCTCTTCCAAAACTTAGTTTTATATAAAAATAATGGATAAAAACTCTTTAAAAAAAGGAATGTTTTCTTAGATTTTGTGTACACCAATTGTATTATAACATGCGTAAAACTGTGCTTTGAAATTAATTTAAGGACAAATACTTAATTATTGAAATATTGCGTTCTTCGGTTTCTGCCTTTCCCCCATTGGAAAAAGGTGTGAGTTTATGTATGTATTTAAATATTCATGAGCTTTAAGTTCATCATCATTATCTGCTTAGCCTTTTCTCAACTATGTTGGGGTCGGTATCCAGTCCAACCGGTTGCAGCTGAATACATGTGTTTTACATGGAGCGACTGCCTAACTGACCTCCACAACCCAGTTACTGGGCAACACGATACCTCTTGGTTAGACTGGTTGTCAGACTTCCTAGCTTCTGACTATCATAGATCTACGAATGACAGCCGGGACCAATGACTTTACTCGCTTTCCGAGACCCAAGGATATCACACCGCCAACATCCAAACTCCGTGCTGCTACTAAGCAAATCCTAATGGAAAAACCTAATAACACTTTTTGCCCGACCTGGGAATCGAACCCCATGCTTATCACTCGCGCTTGCGACCACGAGACCAACGGGGCAGGTACTAAACCAATGGAGCATGTCATGAGCTTAAAGTTGCTCCAATTAAAATTGGTGAACTAAACAAAAATATGTAAAGCTACTCTAGTATTTAAAACTCAAACAATTTATTTTAAAATAAACTAATTAGAGTTACTTTGACTTGTCTGACTAATTGTTTGACAGAATGAATGACTTGTTGACCAGAAACTTGAAGCTACACACCGTTCGTCATAAGACGTTCCCTCGGTGACGTCGGCACTATTGTCTTGTCAATCTGTTGTTATGCAGGCAGGCGACATGTTACAGTGAACGGTGGTGAACGGTGTGTAGTTACTCGTTCCAAATAGTAGGTATTATGGAGAAGATTGAGTCCGAAACTCCATGGACATATTGTTTTAAAATCCTAATTACGTATACTTATTTAATATCCTGTATTTATACTCTGTAAATAGAAATTAATTAATAACCTGTTTACCGTATGATTTCTGTCACATATTAGAAATATTTGCACACTGCAAATAAAGGTAAATTCATACATTAAGTAATGAATAAATTATATTGTTAGTGTAAATATTGAGATTTAACTCTCTATTTTTAACCCCGGACGCAAAAACCACGGTGTGTTATAAGTTTGACGTGTTTGTGTGTGTGTATGTATGCGTGTGTGTGTGTGCGTTTGTGGCATCGTAGATCTCGAACGCATGAACTGATTTTGATTCAGTTTTTTTGTTTGAAAGTTATTTTAGTAATTTAGTCGGGAGTGTTCTAGCTATGTTTGATGGAAATCGGTTCAGCGGTTTCAAAGTTATCAGCTCTTTTGTTAACTGCGGTAGGGATTTTTATTTTTATATCGGGGTTTAATTAATTTTTTTAATTTTTATTAATTAACCGTACGTAGGAACGCAGCTAATGGAACTGACTAAATGATGTTATGTATGTACATATATAAGGATTGAGTTCCAATAATACTTCTATCTTAAGAATAGAAGATATGACAGTTTGACAGCTGTCAAACCGCCATATTTATTCCGTCATTGTGAACTACTTTACGATCAAAAAATCGGTCCTTAATAATTACGGTATCTACTAACTGTGTTCCCTGAATTTATAGCAAGAATAATTTCACCTTGAATTCTCTTCATGTTATTAATTAATTTTATACTTTCAGACTTGAAATAAGATAACTTATAAAAAACTGCCTCGGTAGTCTAGTGGTTCTAAGCGCGACTGCTACACTAGAGGTCTTGGGTTTGATTCCCAGGTCGAGCAAAAAGTGTTATTGGGTTTTTCTATGAAATTCTCAGTAGCAGCTCGGAGTTACGATTTGAGCCTGGTTAATGGCAATAGGCTCGCCTCCTATTACATGGGACCTAAACATACCGGCGAACTGTGGGTGTATATTATTACACCTCTGCCTAACCCTTCGGGAAATACAGGCGTGATGGTAACTTAAAAAAACAATTTCCTTCCTAAGATTAATTAAAAAAAACATTGAAATATATAGGTACTGTGGTGACTCTCACGGTTAAACCACGGTACTGGGACGTAATTTACTTCACTATAGGGCTCCAACTATATAAATTGAAGCCACGAACGTTTAATAACTTTATTATAACTTGTCATTGATATGTCACTGACTCAAAAATGGCCAAACAAGTGCCTTCACTTATAAAAAACTGTCAATTCTAATTCATTCGAATTCCAAAAGGAATTCGACTGAGTGTTTCGATGTAAACTGATTCAGCCAGGTTGATACGGTGAGCAACCTTCACAGTACCTACCTACATTAAAATAAAAACCAATATTTGAAAATAGAAACTCCATCGTCTTTGAAGTCGGCTTAAAAGTAATGTATTCAACCATGACACGTACGCCATGTCACTTATAAATTACTATCGGCGGAAAAACCGCCCCGAGAAAACGAATTATGGGGTAAGGTAGGGTCGCATGTTGATAAGCATAATAGGTACCTATATATAACTCAGACTGATTGAAATTGGATAAAGGATTTTCTTAAACCGTGTGAACGTCGAGGTGGTTAAATCTCTTGTAGGCTTGAAATCGAGCAAGTACTAATGTGACTTTTTCAATTCATACACGTACATACCATCACGCTAGTATTCGTCAAAGGGCGAAGTAGAGGTGTACTAATTTACACCCACAGTCCGTCAGCATGTTTTAGGTCCCATGTAATAGGAGGCGAGCCTATTACCATTAACCGGGCACAAATCCTACCTTTAAGCTGCTATTGAGCATTTCATATAAAAACCCAACAACATTTTCTCGACCTGGAAATCGAACCCAGCACCTCTAACATAGCAGTCGTGCTTAGGACCACTAGGCTAACGAAGCAGTTCATATGTACTATTATAGTTTATCTTGGACATCGGCCTAGACAAACATCGTGAGGAGATCTGGGGGGCAATTTTCGTAACTTTTAGATGCGTTCGCACTCTGTCATCGCATCGTTCGCACTCAAAAAATGCCTCCATTTTTTTGACAAGGTTTTGTCATTGATTGTCTTTTCGCTAAGAAGAGATAGCGACTAGATTTTGCTTGTTTTTAATTACGAGAATTGACTTTCTGGAATTAAAATAAGGCCTGGTATTATTATTAAAACAATTTTTACATTATGTGAGTAACTGTGCCGTGTGCTTTAGACCATACGTTTCCTCAACATGTCACTTGAGGAAGAGGGAAAGAAAATGAGCGAGGGCACTGCTCTCTCTTGCTCCTACAGTAATATACGAAACGTAACTCTCTCTCTTTCTATCTTCACTAACTTATATCTACCTCTCAACGTCCGTTCGCCCGATCACACTCATTTCCGTAACGGTCTTGGCACGCATTCACCAGCTTACTCCCCAAGTCAAGCGTGCGTAAAGAGGTTTTACTTCAAAGGCTATGGTGAAAAAATATACAAGTACCTACGTCAAGCCAGTCTGTTCTTAAATAATTTCACGAGGTATTTTTTTAATTGTCAATAAAAAAACTATAAAATTTTCACAGAGTTTGTACTTTCGACGTAATAATAACAAATAATAAAAATTAAAGAAAGTTAAAAATCATAAAGGGGGGTTCCTATACCAGAAACATGTATTTTTTTAACGTAGTATTAATTGTTATACTGTAGTACGGAACTCGCACTTACCCGTTTTTACAAGAACACAAAACAAAGTTACAAAACTCGTGCCGACGCGAGGTACGTAGATACTCCCAAGTTAGAGCCAAGCAAACCTGTCTAAGTAAACCAACCCATATCAAAAGCAGCCACAACTTATTAGGTACACTTTTAACTCACATCATCGTACCAACAGTGAACTATTAAGTTTAAGTTACAACTTAGTACATGCACATAAGGAAATACAGTAGTCGTGTACCAATTAGAACTTGTAACGTCACCAGACTGAATTCACTCGACAAACACAGGAAACGAGTTTCAGGGCTGTCGCGGTAATTGGGCCTTTTTTATTTAATTAAGGAAAGTTTAATTTCACTAAAAATTAACATTGAATTGTTAAGTTATTAATTCAATGAAAGTACCCTATGGTAATTTGTAGGTAGTACCCAGAGATTGAAATCGTTAGGTGTGCCTTATTGTGTCAACTTTTTTTTTTCATTACTTCTTGTCTTGAAAACTTTAATATCGAGATGAAAGAAAATTCAAGTGGATAAAATCGCTGATTCAAAATAGTTTTTAGGGTTACGTACACAAAAGATAAAACGAGACCCTATTATTAAGACTCCGCTGTCCGTCCGTCCGTCTGTCACGAGGCTGTATCTCATAAACCGTGATAGTTAGACAGTTGAAATTTTTACAGATGATGTATTTTTGTTGCCGCTATAGCAACAAATACTAAAAAACAGAATAAAATAAATATTTAAGGCTCCCTTACAACAAACGTGATTTTTTTTGCTTGTTTTTTTTAAGTAATGGTACGGAACCCTTCTTGCGCAAGTCCGACTTGCACTTGGCCGGTTGTTTTAAATATTAGTGTCGGAGAACAACTTGGTGAGTTAAACTTAGTCTAATAGAGTTGGATTTGAATTGTTAATTTAATATTTAATTTTAAAAATGTCTAAGTTTTGGTTATGAACATTGTACAGTATGTAGGTTATCTCTCGTCCACAGACGTATGAAAGCAAAGTGGTGTTCTGTACTACGCACATATAAACCATTAGCTTCCCGTTCGACAATTTCCAATTAAAGAGCTTGTAGCTCCAGCGCCGACTAATTCACTAGCCAAACGTAGAGAGCGGTAGTTTTAGGGTTGTCACGCAAATTGACTTCTTATTTCATTACACGTTCCCCAATTATTTTACTTAAAATATACTGTCTCGTGCTGTAATTGAATTGACTTAAAATACGCTTTGCTTTAGTACTGCCGTCCCTCAGCGATATTAAGAGCCGACGTAATAAGGGCGAAATGAATCACAACCTATTTTAATTACGTTTTTGGTTCTGAGTGGGAATTTGACATGTACTTTTACGCCTGCATTAATTTGGTGACCTTCACCGCGCGTATATAACCTTTTGAAAAGGTACCCAAGTACGCCATTTGACATTGCGAAAAATAAAGTGTCAATTACTGTAATCAGTATGTATTATGAGTTTAAAAATAGTTATTTATTATCGGAAGTTGAAAATAATAATTGATTTGTGTAAAAATCTGTAAATAAAAATGTATTTTTTTTGACGTTTGTCACGTGACACGAAACGCTCCTGATTGTTCGAGTTTGTGAGAAACGTCACTGGCCAGTAAACCTCGTTTTTTGTTTACAACGAATGTATGTTACTGACATGTGACGTCACCGACGCCGTTGCAGCACCATATTGTCAAAGTAGCGTTTTGGCGCGCTAGTTAAATATTCAATTTTTAATTTGATATTTTTACGGAATTATGAACCAGAATTAAAAAATACAACTTTTACTGGGTTCCTTAAACTGTACGAAATGATATCAAATTGATTTTAAAAACCAGTCAAATAGCCTATTATATAACATACCATCACGCCTGTATTCCCCAAAGGGTTAGGCAGAGTTCGCCGATATGTTTAGGTCCCATGTAATAGCGGGCGAGCCTATTGCTATTAACCGGGCACAAATCCTAACTGCGAGCTGCTACTGAGAAATTCGTAGAAATACCCAATAACACTTTTTGCTCGACCTGGGATCGAACACAAGACCTCTAGCGTAGGACCACTAGGCTGACGAGGCAGTCCATCCTTACAAATTTTCACATTTATAATATTAGTAGGATTAGGAAAATAGGATAGGATTAGGATATTATAGTTTCAATTACCTTAGATATATTTTCTAATTATACAGAACTATAGGTATTTTTATCAAAGAAATATTTTCTTTAGGTAATGAGTTAGCTGCTTATCAGCGCAAGAGAGCAATAAAAGTGGAAGAAATAGGTTTTTATTGCGTCGGTAATTGCGGGGTGGGCAATAAACTACCTTGGTGATAATTGTGTTCAGATTAAAGCTATATTCATTGCCGTTTTTCTATTGCTATGTCTATTGCAAAAGAAGATGCAGGTTATAAAAACAAGTTTTAATAGGTAAATAGTATATTGTGCCGAATTCTATGTTTTATGAAAAATGGTTTGAGTGCGTAAAGGACATGCTTTTAAATATGTGAGTGGTTATGAAATAAGTTTTACTTTATTTATTTTACTATAGTATTCGTACATTTTATAAATACGGTCCAAAAATAAAACGTTTTTATGAAAAAACTAGAAATAAAATCAATTTGCATAAATTAGGTACTTGTTTTTAAATTGCCTTAACTTTGAAATCGTACAGACAGCGTCACGAATTGGTAATTCCTCTTGTATTAAAGACATACCATCACGCCTGTATTCTCCGAAGGGTTAGGCAGAGGTGTAACAATGTACATCCACAGTTTGCCGGTATGTTTAGGTCCCATGTAATAGGAGGCGAGCCTTTAACCGGGCACAAATCCTAACTCCGAGCTGCTACTGAGAATTTTATAGGAAAACCCAATAACACTTTTTGCTCGACCTGGGAATCGAACCTAAGACTTAAAGCGTAGCAGTCGCACATAGGACCACTAGGCTACCGAGGCAGTTAGTCTTATATTAGAATTTGTTCGAAAATATGGTTATCAGTTGATGACGCTGTCTGTACCAATCATGTTATATGTTGTGCTTCCCAACGCCACTACAATATTATTAATTCGTATCGCATTAATTATTTGATATGGATTCTGTTTATTTAATTTATATTATATACTTTTCTTGTTACCAAAGTCAAAAATAGGTAAGCGTGTTGGAGTTGGGTGTGTAAGTCTTTTACTCATAACTAACCCTGAAATTCCACAAGTGTAGTAAAAAATTTTAACTACTTTTTTATTACTGTAATTTTTATTTATAGTCGTAGATATTTTAATTACTTTATATCTTCAGTAGGACTATTAAAATAGAAAACTGCGTAATTGGCAAATAATTAAGTTTATTACTGTGAAAGTATAAAACTGAAACAAAAGAAAAAACCGTAAAATATTTTTAAAACACACATTATTTATGTGCATCAAAATTTGTACTAAATTTCTTATTCCCAGGTCGAGCAAAAAGTGTTATTGGGTATTTCTATGAAATTCTCAGTAGCAGCTCGGAGTTTGGATTTGTGCCCGGTTAATGGCAACAGGCTCGCCCCCTATTACATGAGACCTAAACGTACCGGCGAACTGTGGGTGTAAATTGTTACACCTCTGCCTAACCCTTCGGGGAATATAGGCGTAATGGTGTGTTCTTATAAAAATGAAACGAGAAAAATATAAATATAAATATCACCATTAATA